>CM043112.1:19549665-20209883 GCA_023701765.1 Hylyphantes graminicola
GTACTGGTTCAGAATTAATTGCGACATTAAGGAATCCGACGCGGCCTACTCAATGTCCATGGCTACTCAATGTTCACTTTTTTTTTCATCAAAAAATTGATGGGCTAATTTTGTGGATTCTGATTCTACATCGAAAGCCAAATCTAGTTATAAAAACGTTTTCGAAAAATGACCTTTTGGTTCCGATTTAATGGAGACTTTAAGTACGGGAAAAAAATTTCGAGTTTTCTAGCATTTTCCGGACATGAACGCATTTCACGCACATACGTCAAACAATGAGGGGCTAATGGTGTGGGATTCCTATTCTACATCGTAAGCCATATTAAAAAACAGAAAAAAGTTCCGAAATTGACGTATTGGTTAAGACTTAATGGCAATCATTCGGAAATCCGAAGCGGCCTACTCTAGCATTTTCCGGACATGAACGCATTTCACGCACATATGTCAAACAATGATGGGCTAATGGTGTGGGATTCCTATTCTACATCGTAAGCCATATTAAAAAACAGAAAAAAGTTCCGAAATTGACGTACTGGTTCAGAATTAATTGCGACTTTAAGGAATCCGACGCGGCCTACTCAATGTTCCATGGCTACTCAATGTTCACTTTTTTTTTCATCAAAAAATTGATGGGCTAATTTTGTGGGATTCTGATTCTACATCGAAAGCCATATCTAATTATAAAAACGTTTTCGAAAAATGACCTTTTGGTTCCGATTTAATGGAGACTTTAAGTACGGAAAAAAAATTTCGAGTTTTCTAGCATTTTCCGGACATGAACGCATTTCACGCACATACGTCAAACAATGAGGGGCTAATGGTGTGGGATTCCTATTCTACATCGTAAGCCATATTAAAAAACAGAAAAAAAGTTCCGAAATTGGCTTATTGGTTAAGACTTAATGGCAATCATTCGGAAATCCGACGCGGCCTACTCTAGCATTTTCCGGACATGAACGCATTTCACGCACATATGTCAAACAATGATGGGCTAATGGTGTGGGATTCCTATTCTACATCGTAAGCCATATTAAAAAACAGAAAAAAGTTCCGAAATTGACGTACTGGTTCAGAATTAATTGCGACTTTAAGGAATCCGACGCGGCCTACTCAATGTTCCATGGCTACTCAATGTTCACTTTTTTTTTCATCAAAAAATTGATGGGCTAATTTTGTGGGATTCTGATTCTACATCGAAAGCCATATCTAATTATAAAAACGTTTTCGAAAAATGACCTTTTGGTTCCGATTTAATGGAGACTTTAAGTACGGAAAAAAAATTTCGAGTTTTCTAGCATTTTCCGGACATGAACGCATTTCACGCACATACGTCAAACAATGAGGGCTAATGGTGTGGGATTCCTATTCTACATCGTAAGCCATATTAAAAAACAGAAAAAAGTTCCGAAATTGACGTATTGGTTAAGACTTAATGGCAATCATTCGGAAATCCGACGCGGCCTACTCTAGCATTTTCCGGACATGAACGCATTTCACGCACATATGTCAAACAATGATGGGCTAATGGTGTGGGATTCCTATTCTACATCGTAAGCCATATTAAAAAACAGAAAAAAGTTCCGAAATTGACGTACTGGTTCAGAATTAATTGCGACTTTAAGGAATCCGACGCGGCCTACTCAATGTTCCATGGCTACTCAATGTTCACTTTTTTTTTCATCAAAAAATTGATGGGCTAATTTTGTGGGATTCTGATTCTACATCGAAAGCCATATCTAATTATAAAAACGTTTTCGAAAAATGACCTTTTGGTTCCGATTTAATGGAGACTTTAAGTACGGAAAAAAAATTTCGAGTTTTCTAGCATTTTCCGGACATGAACGCATTTCACGCACATACGTCAAACAATGAGGGGCTAATGGTGTGGGATTCCTATTCTACATCGTAAGCCATATTAAAAAACAGAAAAAAGTTCCGAAATTGGCTTATTGGTTAAGACTTAATGGCAATCATTCGGAAATCCGACGCGGCCTACTCTAGCATTTTCCGGACATGAACGCATTTCACGCACATATGTCAAACAATGATGGGCTAATGGTGTGGGATTCCTATTCTACATCGTAAGCCATATTAAAAAACAGAAAAAAGTTCCGAAATTGACGTACTGGTTCAGAATTAATTGAGACTTTAAGGAATCCGACGCGGCCTACTCAATGTCCCATGGCTACTCAATGTTCACTTTTTTTTTCATCAAAAAATTGATGGGCTAATTTTGTGGGATTCTGATTCTACATCGAAAGCCATATCTAATTATAAAAACGTTTTCGAAAAATGACCTTTTGGTTCCGATTTAATGGAGACTTTAAGTACGGAAAAAAAATTTCGAGTTTTCTAGCATTTTCCGGACATGAACGCATTTCACGCACATACGTCAAACAATGAGGGGCTAATGGTGTGGGATTCCTATTCTACATCGTAAGCCATATTAAAAAACAGAAAAAAGTTCCGAAATTGACGTATTGGTTAAGACTTAATGGCAATCATTCGGAAATCCGAAGCGGCCTACTCTAGCATTTTCCGGACATGAACGCATTTCACGCACATATGTCAAACAATGATGGGCTAATGGTGTGGGATTCCTATTCTACATCGTAAGCCATATTAAAAAACAGAAAAAAGTTCCGAAATTGACGTACTGGTTCAGAATTAATTGCGATCTTTAAGGAATCCGACGCGGCCTACTCAATGTTCCATGGCTACTCAATGTTCACTTTTTTTTTCATCAAAAAATTGATGGGCTAATTTTGTGGGATTCTGATTCTACATCGAAAGCCATATCTAATTATAAAAACGTTTTCGAAAAATGACCTTTTGGTTCCGATTTAATGGAGACTTTAAGTACGGAAAAAAAATTTCGAGTTTTCTAGCATTTTCCGGACATGAACGCATTTCACGCACATACGTCAAACAATGAGGGGCTAATGGTGTGGGATTCCTATTCTACATCGTAAGCCATATTAAAAAACAGAAAAAAGTTCCGAAATTGACGTATTGGTTCAGACTTAATGGCAATCATTCGGAAATCCGAAGCGGCCTACTCTAGCATTTTCCGGACATGAACGCATTTCACGCACATATGTCAAACAATGATGGGCTAATGGTGTGGGATTCCTATTCTACATCGTAAGCCATATTAAAAAACAGAAAAAAGTTCCGAAATTGACGTACTGGTTCAGAATTAATTGCGACTTTAAGGAATCCGACGCGGCCTACTCAATGTTCCATGGCTACTCAATGTTCACTTTTTTTTTCATCAAAAAATTGATGGGCTAATTTTGTGGGATTCTGATTCTACATCGAAAGCCATATCTAATTATAAAAACGTTTTCGAAAAATGACCTTTTGGTTCCGATTTAATGGAGACTTTAAGTACGGAAAAAAAATTTCGAGTTTTCTAGCATTTTCCGGACATGAACGCATTTCACGCACATACGTCAAACAATGAGGGGCTAATGGTGTGGGATTCCTATTCTACATCGTAAGCCATATTAAAAAACAGAAAAAAGTTCCGAAATTGGCTTATTGGTTAAGACTTAATGGCAATCATTCGGAAATCCGACGCGGCCTACTCTAGCATTTTCCGGACATGAACGCATTTCACGCACATATGTCAAACAATGATGGGCTAATGGTGTGGGATTCCTATTCTACATCGTAAGCCATATTAAAAAACAGAAAAAAGTTCCGAAATTGACGTACTGGTTCAGAATTAATTGCGACTTTAAGGAATCCGACGCGGCCTACTCAATGTTCCATGGCTACTCAATGTTCACTTTTTTTTTCATCAAAAAATTGATGGGCTAATTTTGTGGGATTCTGATTCTACATCGAAAGCCATATCTAATTATAAAAACGTTTTCGAAAAATGACCTTTTGGTTCCGATTTAATGGAGACTTTAAGTACGGAAAAAAAATTTCGAGTTTTCTAGCATTTTCCGGACATGAACGCATTTCACGCACATACGTCAAACAATGAGGGGCTAATGGTGTGGGATTCCTATTCTACATCGTAAGCCATATTAAAAAACAGAAAAAAGTTCCGAAATTGACGTATTGGTTCCGACTTAATGGCAATCATTCGGAAATCCGAAGCGGCCTACTCTAGCATTTTCCGGACATGAACGCATTTCACGCACATATGTCAAACAATGATGGGCTAATGGTGTGGGATTCCTATTCTACATCGTAAGCCATATTAAAAAACAGAAAAAAGTTCCGAAATTGACGTACTGGTTCAGAATTAATTGCGACTTTAAGGAATCCGACGCGGCCTACTCAATGTCCATGGCTACTCAATGTTCACTTTTTTTTTCATCAAAAAATTGATGGGCTAATTTTGTGGGATTCTGATTCTACATCGAAAGCCATATCTAATTATAAAAACGTTTTCGAAAAATGACCTTTTGGTTCCGATTTAATGGAGACTTTAAGTACGGAAAAAAAATTTCGAGTTTTCTAGCATTTTCCGGACATGAACGCATTTCACGCACATACGTCAAACAATGAGGGGCTAATGGTGTGGGATTCCTATTCTACATCGTAAGCCATATTAAAAAACAGAAAAAAGTTCCGAAATTGGCGTATTGGTTAAGACTTAATGGCAATCATTCGGAAATCCGAAGCGGCCTACTCTAGCATTTTCCGGACATGAACGCATTTCACGCACATATGTCAAACAATGATGGGCTAATGGTGTGGGATTCCTATTCTACATCGTAAGCCATATTAAAAAACAGAAAAAAGTTCCGAAATTGACGTACTGGTTCAGAATTAATTGCGACATTAAGGAATCCGACGCGGCCTACTCAATGTTCCATGGCTACTCAATGTTCACTTTTTTTTTCATCAAAAAATTGATGGGCTAATTTTGTGGGATTCTGATTCTACATCGAAAGCCATATCTAATTATAAAAACGTTTTCGAAAAATGACCTTTTGGTTCCGATTTAATGGAGACTTTAAGTACGGAAAAAAAATTTCGAGTTTTCTAGCATTTTCCGGACATGAACGCATTTCACGCACATACGTCAAACAATGAGGGGCTAATGGTGTGGGATTCCTATTCTACATCGTAAGCCATATTAAAAAACAGAAAAAAGTTCCGAAAATGACGTACTGGTTAAGAATTAATGGCAATCATTCGGAAATCCGACGCGGCCTACTCTAGCATTTTCCGGACATGAACGCATTTCACGCACATATGTCAAACAATGATGGGCTAATGGTGTGGGATTCCTATTCTACATCGTAAGCCATATTAAAAAACAGAAAAAAGTTCCGAAATTGACGTATTGGTTCCGACTTAATGGCAATCATTCGGAAAAAATTCCGAGCGGCCTACTCTAGCATTTTCCGGACATGAACGCATTTCACGCACATATGTCAAACAATGATGGGCTAATGGTGTGGGATTCCTATTCTACATCGTAAGCCATATTAAAAAACAGAAAAAAGTTCCGAAATTGACGTACTGGTTCAGAATTAATTGCGACTTTAAGGAATCCGACGCGGCCTACTCAATGTCCCATGGCTACTCAATGTTCACTTTTTTTTTCATCAAAAAATTGATGGGCTAATTTTGTGGGATTCTGATTCTACATCGAAAGCCATATCTAATTATAAAAACGTTTTCGAAAAATGACCTTTTGGTTCCGATTTAATGGAGACTTTAAGTACGGAAAAAAAATTTCGAGTTTTCTAGCATTTTCCGGACATGAACGCATTTCACGCACATACGTCAAACAATGAGGGGCTAATGGTGTGGGATTCCTATTCTACATCGTAAGCCATATTAAAAAACAGAAAAAAGTTCCGAAAATGACGTACTGGTTAAGAATTAATGGCAATCATTCGGAAATCCGACGCGGCCTACTCTAGCATTTTCCGGACATGAACGCATTTCACGCACATATGTCAAACAATGATGGGCTAATGGTGTGGGATTCCTATTCTACATCGTAAGCCATATTAAAAAACAGAAAAAAGTTCCGAAATTGACGTACTGGTTCAGAATTAATTGCGACTTTAAGGAATCCGACGCGGCCTACTCAATGTTCCATGGCTACTCAATGTTCACTTTTTTTTTCATCAAAAAATTGATGGGCTAATTTTGTGGGATTCTGATTCTACATCGAAAGCCATATCTAATTATAAAAACGTTTTCGAAAAATGACCTTTTGGTTCCGATTTAATGGAGACTTTAAGTACGGAAAAAAAATTTCGAGTTTTCTAGCATTTTCCGGACATGAACGCATTTCACGCACATACGTCAAACAATGAGGGGCTAATGGTGTGGGATTCCTATTCTACATCGTAAGCCATATTAAAAAACAGAAAAAAGTTCCGAAATTGGCTTATTGGTTAAGACTTAATGGCAATCATTCGGAAATCCGACGCGGCCTACTCTAGCAACGCATTTCACGCACACAAAAATGATGGGCTAAATTTGTGGATTCTACAAAACGTTCCGAAATTGACGTTTTGGTTCCGATTTAATGCGACTTTAAGGAAAAAATTCCAATGTCAAACAATGATGGCTAATGTGTGGGATTCCTATTCTACATCGTAAGCCATATTAAAAAACAGAAAAAAGTTCCGAAATTGACGTATTGGTTCCGACTTAATGGATTCGGAAATCCGACGCGGCCTACTCTAGCATTTTCCGGACATGAACGCATTTCACGCACATATGTCAAACAATGATGGGCTAATGGTGTGGGATTCCTATTCTACATCGTAAGCCATATTAAAAAACAGAAAAAAGTTCCGAAATTGACGTACTGGTTCAGAATTAATTGCGACTTTAAGGAATCCGACGCGGCCTACTCAATGTCCCATGGCTACTCAATGTTCACTTTTTTTTTCATCAAAAAATTGATGGGCTAATTTTGTGGGATTCTGATTCTACATCGAAAGCCATATCTAATTATAAAAACGTTTTCGAAAAATGACCTTTTGGTTCCGATTTAATGGAGACTTTAAGTACGGAAAAAAAATTTCGAGTTTTCTAGCATTTTCCGGACATGAACGCATTTCACGCACATACGTCAAACAATGAGGGGCTAATGGTGTGGGATTCCTATTCTACATCGTAAGCCATATTAAAAAACAGAAAAAAGTTCCGAAATTGACGTATTGGTTAAGAATTAATGGCAATCATTCGGAAATCCGAAGCGGCCTACTCTAGCATTTTCCGGACATGAACGCATTTCACGCACATATGTCAAACAATGATGGGCTAATGGTGTGGGATTCCTATTCTACATCGTAAGCCATATTAAAAAACAGAAAAAAGTTCCGAAATTGACGTACTGGTTCAGAATTAATTGCGACTTTAAGGAATCCGACGCGGCCTACTCAATGTCCCATGGCTACTCAATGTTCACTTTTTTTTTCATCAAAAAATTGATGGGCTAATTTTGTGGGATTCTGATTCTACATCGAAAGCCATATCTAATTATAAAAACGTTTTCGAAAAATGACCTTTTGGTTCCGATTTAATGGAGACTTTAAGTACGGAAAAAAAATTTCGAGTTTTCTAGCATTTTCCGGACATGGACGCATTTCACGCACATACGTCAAACAATGAGGGGCTAATGGTGTGGGATTCCTATTCTACATCGTAAGCCATATTAAAAAACAGAAAAAAGTTCCGAAATTGACGTATTGGTTCCGAATTAATGGCAATCATTCGGAAATCCGAAGCGGCCTACTCTAGCATTTTCCGGACATGAACGCATTTCACGCACATATGTCAAACAATGATGGGCTAATGGTGTGGGATTCCTATTCTACATCGTAAGCCATATTAAAAAACAGAAAAAAGTTCCGAAATTGACGTACTGGTTCAGAATTAATTGAGACTTTAAGGAATCCGACGCGGCCTACTCAATGTCCCATGGCTACTCAATGTTCACTTTTTTTTTCATCAAAAAATTGATGGGCTAATTTTGTGGGATTCTGATTCTACATCGAAAGCCATATCTAATTATAAAAACGTTTTCGAAAAATGACCTTTTGGTTCCGATTTAATGGAGACTTTAAGTACGGAAAAAAAATTTCGAGTTTTCTAGCATTTTCCGGACATGGACGCATTTCACGCACATACGTCAAACAATGAGGGGTTAATGGTGTGGGATTCCTATTCTACATCGTAAGCCATATTAAAAAACAGAAAAAAGTTCCGAAATTGACGTATTGGTTCCGAATTAATGGCAATCATTCGGAAATCCGAAGCGGCCTACTCTAGCATTTTCCGGACATGAACGCATTTCACGCACATATGTCAAACAATGATGGGCTAATGGTGTGGGATTCCTATTCTACATCGTAAGCCATATTAAAAAACAGAAAAAAGTTCCGAAATTGACGTACTGGTTCAGAATTAATTGAGACTTTAAGGAATCCGACGCGGCCTACTCAATTGTCCCATGGCTACTCAATGTTCACTTTTTTTTTCATCAAAAAATTGATGGGCTAATTTTGTGGGATTCTGATTCTACATCGAAAGCCATATCTAATTATAAAAACGTTTTCGAAAAATGACCTTTTGGTTCCGATTTAATGGAGACTTTAAGTACGGAAAAAAAATTTCGAGTTTTCTAGCATTTTCCGGACATGAACGCATTTCACGCACATACGTCAAACAATGAGGGGCTAATGGTGTGGGATTCCTATTCTACATCGTAAGCCATATTAAAAAAACAGAAAAAAGTTCCGAAATTGACGTATTGGTTCCGACTTAATGGCAATCATTCGGAAATCCGAAGCGGCCTACTCTAGCATTTTCCGGACATGAACGCATTTCACGCACATATGTCAAACAATGATGGGCTAATGGTGTGGGATTCCTATTCTACATCGTAAGCCATATTAAAAAACAGAAAAAAGTTCCGAAATTGACGTACTGGTTCAGAATTAATTGAGACTTTAAGGAATCCGACGCGGCCTACTCAATGTCCCATGGCTACTCAATGTTCACTTTTTTTTTCATCAAAAAATTGATGGGCTAATTTTGTGGGATTCTGATTCTACATCGAAAGCCATATCTAATTATAAAAACGTTTTCGAAAAATGACCTTTTGGTTCCGATTTAATGGAGACTTTAAGTACGGAAAAAAAATTTCGAGTTTTCTAGCATTTTCCGGACATGAACGCATTTCACGCACATACGTCAAACAATGAGGGGCTAATGGTGTGGGATTCCTATTCTACATCGTAAGCCATATTAAAAAACAGAAAAAAGTTCCGAAATTGACGTATTGGTTCCGAATTAATGGCAATCATTCGGAAATCCGAAGCGGCCTACTCTAGCATTTTCCGGACATGAACGCATTTCACGCACATATGTCAAACAATGATGGGCTAATGGTGTGGGATTCCTATTCTACATCGTAAGCCATATTAAAAAACAGAAAAAAGTTCCGAAATTGACGTACTGGTTCAGAATTAATTGCGACTTTAAGGAATCCGACGCGGCCTACTCAATGTCCCATGGCTACTCAATGTTCACTTTTTTTTTCATCAAAAAATTGATGGGCTAATTTTGTGGGATTCTGATTCTACATCGAAAGCCATATCTAATTATAAAAACGTTTTCGAAAAATGACCTTTTGGTTCCGATTTAATGGAGACTTTAAGTACGGAAAAAAAATTTCGAGTTTTCTAGCATTTTCCGGACATGGACGCATTTCACGCACATACGTCAAACAATGAGGGGCTAATGGTGTGGGATTCCTATTCTACATCGTAAGCCATATTAAAAAACAGAAAAAAGTTCCGAAATTGACGTATTGGTTCCGAATTAATGGCAATCATTCGGAAATCCGAAGCGGCCTACTCTAGCATTTTCCGGACATGAACGCATTTCACGCACATATGTCAAACAATGATGGGCTAATGGTGTGGGATTCCTATTCTACATCGTAAGCCATATTAAAAAACAGAAAAAAGTTCCGAAATTGACGTACTGGTTCAGAATTAATTGAGACTTTAAGGAATCCGACGCGGCCTACTCAATGTCCCATGGCTACTCAATGTTCACTTTTTTTTTCATCAAAAAATTGATGGGCTAATTTTGTGGGATTCTGATTCTACATCGAAAGCCATATCTAATTATAAAAACGTTTTCGAAAAATGACCTTTTGGTTCCGATTTAATGGAGACTTTAAGTACGGAAAAAAAATTTCGAGTTTTCTAGCATTTTCCGGACATGAACGCATTTCACGCACATACGTCAAACAATGAGGGGTTAATGGTGTGGGATTCCTATTCTACATCGTAAGCCATATTAAAAAACAGAAAAAAGTTCCGAAATTGACGTATTGGTTCCGAATTAATGGCAATCATTCGGAAATCCGAAGCGGCCTACTCTAGCATTTTCCGGACATGAACGCATTTCACGCACATATGTCAAACAATGATGGGCTAATGGTGTGGGATTCCTATTCTACATCGTAAGCCATATTAAAAAACAGAAAAAAGTTCCGAAATTGACGTACTGGTTCAGAATTAATTGAGACTTTAAGGAATCCGACGCGGCCTACTCAATTGTCCCATGGCTACTCAATGTTCACTTTTTTTTTCATCAAAAAATTGATGGGCTAATTTTGTGGGATTCTGATTCTACATCGAAAGCCATATCTAATTATAAAAACGTTTTCGAAAAATGACCTTTTGGTTCCGATTTAATGGAGACTTTAAGTACGGAAAAAAAATTTCGAGTTTTCTAGCATTTTCCGGACATGGACGCATTTCACGCACATACGTCAAACAATGAGGGGCTAATGGTGTGGGATTCCTATTCTACATCGTAAGCCATATTAAAAAACAGAAAAAAGTTCCGAAATTGACGTATTGGTTCCGACTTAATGGCAATCATTCGGAAATCCGAAGCGGCCTACTCTAGCATTTTCCGGACATGAACGCATTTCACGCACATATGTCAAACAATGATGGGCTAATGGTGTGGGATTCCTATTCTACATCGTAAGCCATATTAAAAAACAGAAAAAAGTTCCGAAATTGACGTACTGGTTCAGAATTAATTGAGACTTTAAGGAATCCGACGCGGCCTACTCAATTGTCCCATGGCTACTCAATGTTCACTTTTTTTTTCATCAAAAAATTGATGGGCTAATTTTGTGGGATTCTGATTCTACATCGAAAGCCATATCTAATTATAAAAACGTTTTCGAAAAATGACCTTTTGGTTCCGATTTAATGGAGACTTTAAGTACGGAAAAAAAAATTTCGAGTTTTCTAGCATTTTCCGGACATGAACGCATTTCACGCACATACGTCAAACAATGAGGGGCTAATGGTGTGGGATTCCTATTCTACATCGTAAGCCATATTAAAAAAACAGAAAAAAGTTCCGAAATTGACGTATTGGTTCCGACTTAATGGCAATCATTCGGAAATCCGAAGCGGCCTACTCTAGCATTTTCCGGACATGAACGCATTTCACGCACATATGTCAAACAATGATGGGCTAATGGTGTGGGATTCCTATTCTACATCGTAAGCCATATTAAAAAACAGAAAAAAGTTCCGAAATTGACGTACTGGTTCAGAATTAATTGAGACTTTAAGGAATCCGACGCGGCCTACTCAATTGTCCCATGGCTACTCAATGTTCACTTTTTTTTTTCATCAAAAAATTGATGGGCTAATTTTGTGGGATTCTGATTCTACATCGAAAGCCATATCTAATTATAAAAACGTTTTCGAAAAATGACCTTTTGGTTCCGATTTAATGGAGACTTTAAGTACGGAAAAAAAATTTCGAGTTTTCTAGCATTTTCCGGACATGAACGCATTTCACGCACATACGTCAAACAATGAGGGGCTAATGGTGTGGGATTCCTATTCTACATCGTAAGCCATATTAAAAAACAGAAAAAAGTTCCGAAATTGACGTATTGGTTCCGACTTAATGGCAATCATTCGGAAATCCGAAGCGGCCTACTCTAGCATTTTCCGGACATGAACGCATTTCACGCACATATGTCAAACAATGATGGGCTAATGGTGTGGGATTCCTATTCTACATCGTAAGCCATATTAAAAAACAGAAAAAAGTTCCGAAATTGACGTACTGGTTCAGAATTAATTGCGACTTTAAGGAATCCGACGCGGCCTACTCAATTGTCCCATGGCTACTCAATGTTCACTTTTTTTTTTCATCAAAAAAATGATGGGCTAATTTTGTGGGATTCTGATTCTACATCGAAAGCCATATCTAATTATAAAAACGTTTTCGAAAAAATGACCTTTTGGTTCCGATTTAATGGAGACTTTAAGTACGGAAAAAAAATTTCGAGTTTTCTAGCATTTTCCGGACATGAACGCATTTCACGCACATACGTCAAACAATGAGGGGCTAATGGTGTGGGATTCCTATTCTACATCGTAAGCCATATTAAAAAACAGAAAAAAGTTCCGAAATTGACGTATTGGTTCCGACTTAATGGCAATCATTCGGAAATCCGAAGCGGCCTACTCTAGCATTTTCCGGACATGAACGCATTTCACGCACATATGTCAAACAATGATGGGCTAATGGTGTGGGATTCCTATTCTACATCGTAAGCCATATTAAAAAACAGAAAAAAGTTCCGAAATTGACGTACTGGTTCAGAATTAATTGCGACTTTAAGGAATCCGACGCGGCCTACTCAATGTCCCATGGCTACTCAATGTTCACTTTTTTTTTCATCAAAAAATTGATGGGCTAATTTTGTGGGATTCTGATTCTACATCGAAAGCCATATCTAATTATAAAAACGTTTTCGAAAAATGACCTTTTGGTTCCGATTTAATGGAGACTTTAAGTACGGAAAAAAAATTTCGAGTTTTCTAGCATTTTCCGGACATGAACGCATTTCACGCACATACGTCAAACAATGAGGGGCTAATGGTGTGGGATTCCTATTCTACATCGTAAGCCATATTAAAAAACAGAAAAAAGTTCCGAAATTGACGTATTGGTTCCGACTTAATGGCAATCATTCGGAAATCCGAAGCGGCCTACTCTAGCATTTTCCGGACATGAACGCATTTCACGCACATATGTCAAACAATGATGGGCTAATGGTGTGGGATTCCTATTCTACATCGTAAGCCATATTAAAAAAACAGAAAAAAGTTCCGAAATTGACGTACTGGTTCAGAATTAATTGCGACTTTAAGGAATCCGACGCGGCCTACTCAATGTTCCATGGCTACTCAATGTTCACTTTTTTTTTCATCAAAAATTGATGGGCTAATTTTGTGGGATTCTGATTCTACATCGAAAGCCATATCTAATTATAAAAAACGTTTTCGAAAAATGACCTTTTGGTTCCGATTTAATGGAGACTTTAAGTACGGAAAAAAAATTTCGAGTTTTCTAGCATTTTCCGGACATGAACGCATTTCACGCACATACGTCAAACAATGAGGGGCTAATGGTGTGGGATTCCTATTCTACATCGTAAGCCATATTAAAAAACAGAAAAAAGTTCCGAAATTGACGTATTGGTTCCGACTTAATGGCAATCATTCGGAAATCCGAAGCGGCCTACTCTAGCATTTTCCGGACATGAACGCATTTCACGCACATATGTCAAACAATGATGGGCTAATGGTGTGGGATTCCTATTCTACATCGTAAGCCATATTAAAAAACAGAAAAAAGTTCCGAAATTGACGTACTGGTTCAGAATTAATTGCGACTTTAAGGAATCCGACGCGGCCTACTCAATGTCCCATGGCTACTCAATGTTCACTTTTTTTTTCATCAAAAAATTGATGGGCTAATTTTGTGGGATTCTGATTCTACATCGAAAGCCATATCTAATTATAAAAACGTTTTCGAAAAATGACCTTTTGGTTCCGATTTAATGGAGACTTTAAGTACGGAAAAAAAATTTCGAGTTTTCTAGCATTTTCCGGACATGAACGCATTTCACGCACATACGTCAAACAATGAGGGGCTAATGGTGTGGGATTCCTATTCTACATCGTAAGCCATATTAAAAAACAGAAAAAAGTTCCGAAATTGACGTATTGGTTAAGACTTAATGGCAATCATTCGGAAATCCGAAGCGGCCTACTCTAGCATTTTCCGGACATGAACGCATTTCACGCACATATGTCAAACAATGATGGGCTAATGGTGTGGGATTCCTATTCTACATCGTAAGCCATATTAAAAAACAGAAAAAAGTTTCCGAAATTGACGTACTGGTTCAGAATTAATTGCGACTTTAAGGAATCCGACGCGGCCTACTCAATGTCCCATGGCTACTCAATGTTCACTTTTTTTTTCATCAAAAAATTGATGGGCTAATTTTGTGGGATTCTGATTCTACATCGAAAGCCATATCTAATTATAAAAACGTTTTCGAAAAATGACCTTTTGGTTCCGATTTAATGGAGACTTTAAGTACGGAAAAAAAATTTCGAGTTTTCTAGCATTTTCCGGACATGAACGCATTTCACGCACATACGTCAAACAATGAGGGGCTAATGGTGTGGGATTCCTATTCTACATCGTAAGCCATATTAAAAAACAGAAAAAAGTTCCGAAATTGACGTATTGGTTCCGAATTAATGGCAATCATTCGGAAATCCGAAGCGGCCTACTCTAGCATTTTCCGGACATGAACGCATTTCACGCACATATGTCAAACAATGATGGGCTAATGGTGTGGGATTCCTATTCTACATCGTAAGCCATATTAAAAAACAGAAAAAAGTTCCGAAATTGACGTACTGGTTCAGAATTAATTGCGACTTTAAGGAATCCGACGCGGCCTACTCAATTGTCCCATGGCTACTCAATGTTCACTTTTTTTTTCATCAAAAAATTGATGGGCTAATTTTGTGGGATTCTGATTCTACATCGAAAGCCATATCTAATTATAAAAACGTTTTCGAAAAATGACCTTTTGGTTCCGATTTAATGGAGACTTTAAGTACGGAAAAAAAATTTCGAGTTTTCTAGCATTTTCCGGACATGAACGCATTTCACGCACATACGTCAAACAATGAGGGGCTAATGGTGTGGGATTCCTATTCTACATCGTAAGCCATATTAAAAAACAGAAAAAAGTTCCGAAATTGACGTATTGGTTAAGACTTAATGGCAATCATTCGGAAATCCGACGCGGCCTACTCTAGCATTTTCCGGACATGAACGCATTTCACGCACATATGTCAAACAATGATGGGCTAATGGTGTGGGATTCCTATTCTACATCGTAAGCCATATTAAAAAACAGAAAAAAGTTCCGAAATTGACGTACTGGTTCAGAATTAATTGCGACTTTAAGGAATCCGACGCGGCCTACTCAATGTCCCATGGCTACTCAATGTTCACTTTTTTTTTCATCAAAAAATTGATGGGCTAATTTTGTGGGATTCTGATTCTACATCGAAAGCCATATCTAATTATAAAAACGTTTTCGAAAAATGACCTTTTGGTTCCGATTTAATGGAGACTTTAAGTACGGAAAAAAAATTTCGAGTTTTCTAGCATTTTCCGGACATGAACGCATTTCACGCACATACGTCAAACAATGAGGGGCTAATGGTGTGTGGGATTCCTATTCTACATCGTAAGCCATATTAAAAAACAGAAAAAAGTTCCGAAATTGGCTTATTGGTTAAGACTTAATGGCAATCATTCGGAAATCCGACGCGGCCTACTCTAGCATTTTCCGGACATGAACGCATTTCACGCACATATGTCAAACAATGATGGGCTAATGGTGTGGGATTCCTATTCTACATCGTAAGCCATATTAAAAAACAGAAAAAAGTTCCGAAATTGACGTACTGGTTCAGAATTAATTGCGACTTTAAGGAATCCGACGCGGCCTACTCAATGTCCCATGGCTACTCAATGTTCACTTTTTTTTTCATCAAAAAATTGATGGGCTAATTTTGTGGGATTCTGATTCTACATCGAAAGCCATATCTAATTATAAAAACGTTTTCGAAAAATGACCTTTTGGTTCCGATTTAATGGAGACTTTAAGTACGGAAAAAAAATTTCGAGTTTTCTAGCATTTTCCGGACATGAACGCATTTCACGCACATACGTCAAACAATGAGGGGCTAATGGTGTGGGATTCCTATTCTACATCGTAAGCCATATTAAAAAACAGAAAAAAGTTCCGAAATTGACGTATTGGTTCCGACTTAATGGCAATCATTCGGAAATCCGAAGCGGCCTACTCTAGCATTTTCCGGACATGAACGCATTTCACGCACATATGTCAAACAATGATGGGCTAATGGTGTGGGATTCCTATTCTACATCGTAAGCCATATTAAAAAACAGAAAAAAGTTCCGAAATTGACGTACTGGTTCAGAATTAATTGCGACTTTAAGGAATCCGACGCGGCCTACTCAATGTCCATGGCTACTCAATGTTCACTTTTTTTTTCATCAAAAAATTGATGGGCTAATTTTGTGGGATTCTGATTCTACATCGAAAGCCATATCTAATTATAAAAACGTTTTCGAAAAATGACCTTTTGGTTCCGATTTAATGGAGACTTTAAGTACGGAAAAAAAATTTCGAGTTTTCTAGCATTTTCCGGACATGAACGCATTTCACGCACATACGTCAAACAATGAGGGGCTAATGGTGTGGGATTCCTATTCTACATCGTAAGCCATATTAAAAAACAGAAAAAAGTTCCGAAATTGACTTATTGGTTAAGACTTAATGGCAATCATTCGGAAATCCGAAGCGGCCTACTCTAGCATTTTCCGGACATGAACGCATTTCACGCACATATGTCAAACAATGATGGGCTAATGGTGTGGGATTCCTATTCTACATCGTAAGCCATATTAAAAAACAGAAAAAAGTTCCGAAATTGACGTACTGGTTCAGAATTAATTGCGACTTTAAGGAATCCGACGCGGCCTACTCAATGTCCCATGGCTACTCAATGTTCACTTTTTTTTTCATCAAAAAATTGATGGGCTAATGGTGTGGGATTCTGATTCTACATCGAAAACCATATTTAATTATAAAAACGTTTTCGAAAAATGACCTTTTGGTTCCGATTTAATGGAGACTTTAAGTACGGAAAAAAAAATTTCGAGTTTTCTAGCATTTCCGGACATGAACGCATTTCACGCACATACGTCAAACAATGAGGGGCTAATGGTGTGGGATTCCTATTCTACATCGTAAGCCATATTAAAAAACAGAAAAAAGTTCCGAAATTGACGTATTGGTTAAGACTTAATGGCAATCATTCGGAAATCCGAAGCGGCCTACTCTAGCATTTTCCGGACATGAACGCATTTCACGCACATATGTCAAACAATGATGGGCTAATGGTGTGGGATTCCTATTCTACATCGTAAGCCATATTAAAAAACAGAAAAAAGTTCCGAAATTGACGTACTGGTTCAGAATTAATTGCGACTTTAAGGAATCCGACGCGGCCTACTCAATGTCCCATGGCTACTCAATGTTCACTTTTTTTTTCATCAAAAAATTGATGGGCTAATTTTGTGTGGGATTCTGATTCTACATCGAAAACCATATTTAATTATAAAAATCTTTTCGAAAAATGACCTTTTGGTTCCGATTTAATGGAGACTTTAAGTACGGAAAAAAAATTTCGAGTTTTCTAGCATTTTCCGGACATGAACGCATTTCACGCACATACGTCAAACAATGAGGGGCTAATGGTGTGGGATTCCTATTCTACATCGTAAGCCATATTAAAAAACAGAAAAAAGTTCCGAAATTGACGTATTGGTTAAGACTTAATGGCAATCATTCGGAAATCCGAAGCGGCCTACTCTAGCATTTTCCGGACATGAACGCATTTCACGCACATATGTCAAACAATGATGGGCTAATGGTGTGGGATTCCTATTCTACATCGTAAGCCATATTAAAAAACAGAAAAAAGTTCCGAAATTGACGTACTGGTTCAGAATTAATTGCGACTTTAAGGAATCCGACGCGGCCTACTCAATGTCCCATGGCTACTCAATGTTCACTTTTTTTTTCATCAAAAAATTGATGGGCTAATTTTGTGGGATTCTGATTCTACATCGAAAGCCATATCTAATTATAAAAACGTTTTCGAAAAATGACCTTTTGGTTCCGATTTAATGGAGACTTTAAGTACGGAAAAAAAATTTCGAGTTTTCTAGCATTTTCCGGACATGAACGCATTTCACGCACATACGTCAAACAATGAGGGGCTAATGGTGTGGGATTCCTATTCTACATCGTAAGCCATATTAAAAAACAGAAAAAAGTTCCGAAATTGACGTATTGGTTCCGAATTAATGGCAATCATTCGGAAATCCGAAGCGGCTACTCTAGCATTTTCCGGACATGAACGCATTTCACGCACATATGTCAAACAATGATGGGCTAATGGTGTGGGATTCCTATTCTACATCGTAAGCCATATTAAAAAACAGAAAAAAGTTCCGAAATTGACGTACTGGTTCAGAATTAATTGAGACTTTAAGGAATCCGACGCGGCCTACTCAATGTCCCATGGCTACTCAATGTTCACTTTTTTTTTCATCAAAAAATTGATGGGCTAATTTTGTGGGATTCTGATTCTACATCGAAAGCCATATCTAATTATAAAAACGTTTTCGAAAAATGACCTTTTGGTTCCGATTTAATGGAGACTTTAAGTACGGAAAAAAAATTTCGAGTTTTCTAGCATTTTCCGGACATGAACGCATTTCACGCACATACGTCAAACAATGAGGGGCTAATGGTGTGGGATTCCTATTCTACATCGTAAGCCATATTAAAAAACAGAAAAAAGTTCCGAAATTGACGTATTGGTTAAGACTTAATGGCAATCATTCGGAAATCCGACGCGGCCTACTCTAGCATTTTCCGGACATGAACGCATTTCACGCACATATGTCAAACAATGATGGGCTAATGGTGTGGGATTCCTATTCTACATCGTAAGCCATATTAAAAAACAGAAAAAAGTTCCGAAATTGACGTACTGGTTCAGAATTAATTGCGACTTTAAGGAATCCGACGCGGCCTACTCAATATTCCATGGCTACTCAATGTTCACTTTTTTTTTCATCAAAAAAATTGATGGGCTAATTTTGTGGGATTCTGATTCTACATCGAAAGCCATATCTAATTATAAAAACGTTTTCGAAAAATGACCTTTTGGTTCCGATTTAATGGAGACTTTAAGTACGGAAAAAAAAATTTCGAGTTTTCTAGCATTTTCCGGACATGAACGCATTTCACGCACATACGTCAAACAATGAGGGGCTAATGGTGTGGGATTCCTATTCTACATCGTAAGCCATATTAAAAAACAGAAAAAAGTTCCGAAATTGACGTATTGGTTCCGACTTAATGGCAATCATTCGGAAATCCGAAGCGGCCTACTCTAGCATTTTCCGGACATGAACGCATTTCACGCACATATGTCAAACAATGATGGGCTAATGGTGTGGGATTCCTATTCTACATCGTAAGCCATATTAAAAAACAGAAAAAAGTTCCGAAATTGACGTACTGGTTCAGAATTAATTGCGACTTTAAGGAATCCGACGCGGCCTACTCAATGTCCATGGCTACTCAATGTTCACTTTTTTTTTCATCAAAAAATTGATGGGCTAATTTTGTGGGATTCTGATTCTACATCGAAAGCCATATCTAATTATAAAAACGTTTTCGAAAAATGACCTTTTGGTTCCGATTTAATGGAGACTTTAAGTACGGAAAAAAAAATTTCGAGTTTTCTAGCATTTTCCGGACATGAACGCATTTCACGCACATACGTCAAACAATGAGGGCTAATGGTGTGGGATTCCTATTCTACATCGTAAGCCATATTAAAAAACAGAAAAAAGTTCCGAAATTGACGTATTGGTTCCGACTTAATGGCAATCATTCGGAAATCCGACGCGGCCTACTCTAGCATTTTCCGGACATGAACGCATTTCACGCACATATGTCAAACAATGATGGGCTAATGGTGTGGGATTCCTATTCTACATCGTAAGCCATATTAAAAAACAGAAAAAAGTTCCGAAATTGACGTACTGGTTCAGAATTAATTGCGACTTTAAGGAATCCGACGCGGCCTACTCAATGTCCCATGGCTACTCAATGTTCACTTTTTTTTTCATCAAAAAATTGATGGGCTAATTTTGTGGGATTCTGATTCTACATCGAAAGCCATATCTAATTATAAAAACGTTTTCGAAAAATGACCTTTTGGTTCCGATTTAATGGAGACTTTAAGTACGGAAAAAAAATTTCGAGTTTTCTAGCATTTTCCGGACATGAACGCATTTCACGCACATACGTCAAACAATGAGGGGCTAATGGTGTGGGATTCCTATTCTACATCGTAAGCCATATTAAAAAACAGAAAAAAGTTCCGAAATTGACGTATTGGTTCCGACTTAATGGCAATCATTCGGAAATCCGAAGCGGCCTACTCTAGCATTTTCCGGACATGAACGCATTTCACGCACATATGTCAAACAATGATGGGCTAATGGTGTGGGATTCCTATTCTACATCGTAAGCCATATTAAAAAACAGAAAAAAGTTCCGAAATTGACGTACTGGTTCAGAATTAATTGCGACTTTAAGGAATCCGACGCGGCCTACTCAATATTCCATGGCTACTCAATGTTCACTTTTTTTTTTCATCAAAAATTGATGGGCTAATTTTGTGGGATTCTGATTCTACATCGAAAGCCATATCTAATTATAAAAACGTTTTCGAAAAATGACCTTTTGGTTCCGATTTAATGGAGACTTTAAGTACGGAAAAAAAATTTCGAGTTTTCTAGCATTTTCCGGACATGAACGCATTTCACGCACATACGTCAAACAATGAGGGGCTAATGGTGTGGGATTCCTATTCTACATCGTAAGCCATATTAAAAAACAGAAAAAAGTTCCGAAATTGACGTATTGGTTCCGACTTAATGGCAATCATTCGGAAATCCGAAGCGGCCTACTCTAGCATTTTCCGGACATGAACGCATTTCACGCACATATGTCAAACAATGATGGGCTAATGGTGTGGGATTCCTATTCTACATCGTAAGCCATATTAAAAAACAGAAAAAGTTCCGAAATTGACGTACTGGTTCAGAATTAATTGCGACTTTAAGGAATCCGACGCGGCCTACTCAATGTCCCATGGCTACTCAATGTTCACTTTTTTTTTCATCAAAAAATTGATGGGCTAATTTTGTGGGATTCTGATTCTACATCGAAAGCCATATCTAATTATAAAAACGTTTTCGAAAAATGACCTTTTGGTTCCGATTTAATGGAGACTTTAAGTACGGAAAAAAAATTTCGAGTTTTCTAGCATTTTCCGGACATGAACGCATTTCACGCACATACGTCAAACAATGAGGGGCTAATGGTGTGGGATTCCTATTCTACATCGTAAGCCATATTAAAAAACAGAAAAAAGTTCCGAAATTGACGTATTGGTTCCGAATTAATGGCAATCATTCGGAAATCCGAAGCGGCCTACTCTAGCATTTTCCGGACATGAACGCATTTCACGCACATATGTCAAACAATGATGGGCTAATGGTGTGGGATTCCTATTCTACATCGTAAGCCATATTAAAAAACAGAAAAAAGTTCCGAAATTGACGTACTGGTTCAGAATTAATTGCGACTTTAAGGAATCCGACGCGGCCTACTCAATTGTCCCATGGCTACTCAATGTTCACTTTTTTTTTCATCAAAAAATTGATGGGCTAATTTTGTGGGATTCTGATTCTACATCGAAAGCCATATCTAATTATAAAAACGTTTTCGAAAAATGACCTTTTGGTTCCGATTTAATGGAGACTTTAAGTACGGAAAAAAAATTTCGAGTTTTCTAGCATTTTCCGGACATGAACGCATTTCACGCACATACGTCAAACAATGAGGGGCTAATGGTGTGGGATTCCTATTCTACATCGTAAGCCATATTAAAAAACAGAAAAAAGTTCCGAAATTGACGTATTGGTTCCGACTTAATGGCAATCATTCGGAAATCCGAAGCGGCCTACTCTAGCATTTTCCGGACATGAACGCATTTCACGCACATATGTCAAACAATGATGGGCTAATGGTGTGGGATTCCTATTCTACATCGTAAGCCATATTAAAAACAGAAAAAAGTTCCGAAATTGACGTACTGGTTCAGAATTAATTGCGACTTTAAGGAATCCGACGCGGCCTACTCAATGTCCCATGGCTACTCAATGTTCACTTTTTTTTTCATCAAAAAATTGATGGGCTAATTTTGTGGGATTCTGATTCTACATCGAAAGCCATATCTAATTATAAAAACGTTTTCGAAAAATGACCTTTTGGTTCCGATTTAATGGAGACTTTAAGTACGGAAAAAAAATTTCGAGTTTTCTAGCAT
This sequence comes from Hylyphantes graminicola, assembly GCA_023701765.1. Classification (NCBI taxonomy): domain Eukaryota; kingdom Metazoa; phylum Arthropoda; class Arachnida; order Araneae; family Linyphiidae; genus Hylyphantes; species Hylyphantes graminicola. The sequence goes on from CM043112.1 coordinate 19,572,114, forward strand.
TTTCCGGACATGAACGCATTTCACGCACATACGTCAAACAATGAGGGGCTAATGGTGTGGGATTCCTATTCTACATCGTAAGCCATATTAAAAAACAGAAAAAAGTTCCGAAATTGACGTATTGGTTAAGACTTAATGGCAATCATTCGGAAATCCGAAGCGGCCTACTCTAGCATTTTCCGGACATGAACGCATTTCACGCACATATGTCAAACAATGATGGGCTAATGGTGTGGGATTCCTATTCTACATCGTAAGCCATATTAAAAAACAGAAAAAAGTTCCGAAATTGACGTACTGGTTCAGAATTAATTGCGACTTTAAGGAATCCGACGCGGCCTACTCAATGTCCCATGGCTACTCAATGTTCACTTTTTTTTTCATCAAAAAATTGATGGGCTAATTTTGTGGGATTCTGATTCTACATCGAAAGCCATATCTAATTATAAAAACGTTTTCGAAAAATGACCTTTTGGTTCCGATTTAATGGAGACTTTAAGTAAGAAAAAATTTCGAGTTTTCTAGCATTTTCCGGACATGAACGCATTTCACGCACATACGTAAAACAATGATGGGCTAATGGTGTGGGATTCCTATTCTACATCGTAAGCCATATTAAAAAACAGAAAAAAGTTCCGAAATTGACGTATTGGTTCCGACTTAATGGCAATCATTCGGAAATCCGAAGCGGCCTACTCTAGCATTTTCCGGACATGAACGCATTTCACGCACATATGTCAAACAATGATGGGCTAATGGTGTGGGATTCCTATTCTACATCGTAAGCCATATTAAAAAACAGAAAAAAGTTCCGAAATTGACGTACTGGTTCAGAATTAATTGCGACTTTAAGGAATCCGACGCGGCCTACTCAATGTCCCATGGCTACTCAATGTTCACTTTTTTTTTTCATCAAAAAATTGATGGGCTAATTTTGTGGGATTCTGATTCTACATCGAAAGCCATATCTAATTATAAAAACGTTTTCGAAAAATGACCTTTTGGTTCCGATTTAATGGAGACTTTAAGTACGGAAAAAAAATTTCGAGTTTTCTAGCATTTTCCGGACATGAACGCATTTCACGCACATACGTCAAACAATGAGGGGCTAATGGTGTGGGATTCCTATTCTACATCGTAAGCCATATTAAAAAACAGAAAAAAGTTCCGAAATTGACGTATTGGTTCGACTTAATGGCAATCATTCGGAAATCCGAAGCGGCCTACTCTAGCATTTTCCGGACATGAACGCATTTCACGCACATATGTCAAACAATGATGGGCTAATGGTGTGGGATTCCTATTCTACATCGTAAGCCATATTAAAAAACAGAAAAAAGTTCCGAAATTGACGTACTGGTTCAGAATTAATTGCGACTTTAAGGAATCCGACGCGGCCTACTCAATTGTCCCATGGCTACTCAATGTTCACTTTTTTTTTCATCAAAAAATTGATGGGCTAATTTTGTGGGATTCTGATTCTACATCGAAAGCCATATCTAATTATAAAAACGTTTTCGAAAAATGACCTTTTTGTTCCGATTTAATGGAGACTTTAAGTACGGAAAAAAAATTTCGAGTTTTCTAGCATTTTCCGGACATGAACGCATTTCACGCACATATGTCAAACAATGATGGGCTAATGGTGTGGGATTCCTATTCTACATCGTAAGCCATATTAAAAAACAGAAAAAAGTTCCGAAATTGACGTATTGGTTCCGACTTAATGGCAATCATTCGGAAATCCGAAGCGGCCTACTCTAGCATTTTCGGACATGAACGCATTTCACGCACATATGTCAAACAATGATGGGCTAATGGTGTGGGATTCCTATTCTACATCGTAAGCCATATTAAAAAACAGAAAAAAGTTCCGAAATTGACGTACTGGTTCAGAATTAATTGCGACTTTAAGGAATCCGACGCGGCCTACTCAATGTCCCATGGCTACTCAATGTTCACTTTTTTTTTCATCAAAAAATTGATGGGCTAATTTTGTGGGATTCTGATTCTACATCGAAAGCCATATCTAATTATAAAAACGTTTTCGAAAAATGACCTTTTGGTTCCGATTTAATGGAGACTTTAAGTACGGAAAAAAAATTTCGAGTTTTCTAGCATTTTCCGGACATGAACGCATTTCACGCACATACGTCAAACAATGAGGGGCTAATGGTGTGGGATTCCTATTCTACATCGTAAGCCATATTAAAAAACAGAAAAAAGTTCCGAAATTGACGTATTGGTTCCGACTTAATGGCAATCATTCGGAAATCCGAAGCGGCCTACTCTAGCATTTTCCGGACATGAACGCATTTCACGCACATATGTCAAACAATGATGGGCTAATGGTGTGGGATTCCTATTCTACATCGTAAGCCATATAAAAAACAGAAAAAAGTTCCGAAATTGACGTACTGGTTCAGAATTAATTGCGACTTTAAGGAATCCGACGCGGCCTACTCAATGTCCATGGCTACTCAATGTTCACTTTTTTTTTCATCAAAAAATTGATGGGCTAATTTTGTGGGATTCTGATTCTACATCGAAAGCCATATCTAATTATAAAAACGTTTTCGAAAAATGACCTTTTGGTTCCGATTTAATGGAGACTTTAAGTACGGAAAAAAAATTTCGAGTTTTCTAGCATTTTCCGGACATGAACGCATTTCACGCACATATGTCAAACAATGATGGGCTAATGGTGTGGGATTCCTATTCTACATCGTAAGCCATATTAAAAAACAGAAAAAAGTTCCGAAATTGACGTATTGGTTCCGACTTAATGGCAATCATTCGGAAATCCGAAGCGGCCTACTCTAGCATTTTCCGGACATGAACGCATTTCACGCACATATGTCAAACAATGATGGGCTAATGGTGTGGGATTCCTATTCTACATCGTAAGCCATATTAAAAAACAGAAAAAAGTTCCGAAATTGACGTACTGGTTCAGAATTAATTGCGACTTTAAGGAATCCGACGCGGCCTACTCAATGTTCCATGGCTACTCAATGTTCACTTTTTTTTTCATCAAAAAATTGATGGGCTAATTTTGTGGGATTCTGATTCTACATCGAAAGCCATATCTAATTATAAAAACGTTTTCGAAAAATGACCTTTTGGTTCCGATTTAATGGAGACTTTAAGTACGGAAAAAAAATTTCGAGTTTTCTAGCATTTTCCGGACATGAACGCATTTCACGCACATATGTCAAACAATGATGGGCTAATGGTGTGGGATTCCTATTCTACATCGTAAGCCATATTAAAAAACAGAAAAAAGTTCCGAAATTGACGTATTGGTTCCGACTTAATGGCAATCATTCGGAAATCCGAAGCGGCCTACTCTAGCATTTTCCGGACATGAACGCATTTCACGCACATATGTCAAACAATGATGGGCTAATGGTGTGGGATTCCTATTCTACATCGTAAGCCATATTAAAAAACAGAAAAAAGTTCCGAAATTGACGTACTGGTTCAGAATTAATTGCGACTTTAAGGAATCCGACGCGGCCTACTCAATGTTCCATGGCTACTCAATGTTCACTTTTTTTTTCATCAAAAAATTGATGGGCTAATTTTGTGGGATTCTGATTCTACATCGAAAGCCATATCTAATTATAAAAACGTTTTCGAAAAATGACCTTTTGGTTCCGATTTAATGGAGACTTTAAGTACGGAAAAAAAATTTCGAGTTTTCTAGCATTTTCCGGACATGAACGCATTTCACGCACATATGTCAAACAATGATGGGCTAATGGTGTGGGATTCCTATTCTACATCGTAAGCCATATTAAAAAACAGAAAAAAGTTCCGAAATTGACGTATTGGTTCCGACTTAATGGCAATCATTCGGAAATCCGAAGCGGCCTACTCTAGCATTTTCCGGACATGAACGCATTTCACGCACATATGTCAAACAATGATGGGCTAATGGTGTGGGATTCCTATTCTACATCGTAAGCCATATTAAAAAACAGAAAAAAGTTCCGAAATTGACGTACTGGTTCAGAATTAATTGCGACTTTAAGGAATCCGACGCGGCCTACTCAATGTCCCATGGCTACTCAATGTTCACTTTTTTTTTCATCAAAAAATTGATGGGCTAATTTTGTGGGATTCTGATTCTACATCGAAAGCCATATCTAATTATAAAAACGTTTTCGAAAAATGACCTTTTGGTTCCGATTTAATGGAGACTTTAAGTACGGAAAAAAAATTTCGAGTTTTCTAGCATTTTCCGGACATGAACGCATTTCACGCACATACGTCAAACAATGAGGGGCTAATGGTGTGGGATTCCTATTCTACATCGTAAGCCATATTAAAAAACAGAAAAAAGTTCCGAAATTGACGTATTGGTTCCGACTTAATGGCAATCATTCGGAAATCCGAAGCGGCCTACTCTAGCATTTTCCGGACATGAACGCATTTCACGCACATATGTCAAACAATGATGGGCTAATGGTGTGGGATTCCTATTCTACATCGTAAGCCATATTAAAAAACAGAAAAAAGTTCCGAAATTGACGTACTGGTTCAGAATTAATTGCGACTTTAAGGAATCCGACGCGGCCTACTCAATATTCCATGGCTACTCAATGTTCACTTTTTTTTTCATCAAAAAATTGATGGGCTAATTTTGTGGGATTCTGATTCTACATCGAAAGCCATATCTAATTATAAAAACGTTTTCGAAAAATGACCTTTTGGTTCCGATTTAATGGAGACTTTAAGTACGGAAAAAAAATTTCGAGTTTTCTAGCATTTTCCGGACATGAACGCATTTCACGCACATATGTCAAACAATGATGGGCTAATGGTGTGGGATTCCTATTCTACATCGTAAGCCATATTAAAAAACAGAAAAAAGTTCCGAAATTGACGTATTGGTTCCGACTTAATGGCAATCATTCGGAAATCCGAAGCGGCCTACTCTAGCATTTTCCGGACATGAACGCATTTCACGCACATATGTCAAACAATGATGGGCTAATGGTGTGGGATTCCTATTCTACATCGTAAGCCATATTAAAAAAACAGAAAAAAGTTCCGAAATTGACGTACTGGTTCAGAATTAATTGCGACTTTAAGGAATCCGACGCGGCCTACTCAATGTCCCATGGCTACTCAATGTTCACTTTTTTTTTCATCAAAAAATTGATGGGCTAATTTTGTGGGATTCTGATTCTACATCGAAAGCCATATCTAATTATAAAAACGTTTTCGAAAAATGACCTTTTGGTTCCGATTTAATGGAGACTTTAAGTACGGAAAAAAAATTTCGAGTTTTCTAGCATTTTCGGACATGAACGCATTTCACGCACATATGTCAAACAATGATGGGCTAATGGTGTGGGATTCCTATTCTACATCGTAAGCCATATTAAAAAACAGAAAAAAGTTCCGAAATTGACGTATTGGTTCCGACTTAATGGCAATCATTCGGAAATCCGAAGCGGCCTACTCTAGCATTTTCCGGACATGAACGCATTTCACGCACATATGTCAAACAATGATGGGCTAATGGTGTGGGATTCCTATTCTACATCGTAAGCCATATTAAAAAACAGAAAAAAGTTCCGAAATTGACGTACTGGTTCAGAATTAATTGCGACTTTAAGGAATCCGACGCGGCCTACTCAATGTCCCATGGCTACTCAATGTTCACTTTTTTTTTCATCAAAAAATTGATGGGCTAATTTTGTGGGATTCTGATTCTACATCGAAAGCCATATCTAATTATAAAAACGTTTTCGAAAAATGACCTTTTGGTTCCGATTTAATGGAGACTTTAAGTACGGAAAAAAAATTTCGAGTTTTCTAGCATTTTCCGGACATGAACGCATTTCACGCACATATGTCAAACAATGATGGGCTAATGGTGTGGGATTCCTATTCTACATCGTAAGCCATATTAAAAAACAGAAAAAAGTTCCGAAATTGACGTATTGGTTCCGACTTAATGGCAATCATTCGGAAATCCGAAGCGGCCTACTCTAGCATTTTCCGGACATGAACGCATTTCACGCACATATGTCAAACAATGATGGGCTAATGGTGTGGGATTCCTATTCTACATCGTAAGCCATATTAAAAAACAGAAAAAAGTTCCGAAATTGACGTACTGGTTCAGAATTAATTGCGACTTTAAGGAATCCGACGCGGCCTACTCAATGTCCCATGGCTACTCAATGTTCACTTTTTTTTTCATCAAAAAATTGATGGGCTAATTTTGTGGGATTCTGATTCTACATCGAAAGCCATATCTAATTATAAAAACGTTTTCGAAAAATGACCTTTTGGTTCCGATTTAATGGAGACTTTAAGTACGGAAAAAAAATTTCGAGTTTTCTAGCATTTTCCGGACATGAACGCATTTCACGCACATATGTCAAACAATGATGGGCTAATGGTGTGGGATTCCTATTCTACATCGTAAGCCATATTAAAAAACAGAAAAAAGTTCCGAAATTGACGTATTGGTTCCGACTTAATGGCAATCATTCGGAAATCCGAAGCGGCCTACTCTAGCATTTTCCGGACATGAACGCATTTCACGCACATATGTCAAACAATGATGGGCTAATGGTGTGGGATTCCTATTCTACATCGTAAGCCATATTAAAAAACAGAAAAAAGTTCCGAAATTGACGTACTGGTTCAGAATTAATTGCGACTTTAAGGAATCCGACGCGGCCTACTCAATGTCCCATGGCTACTCAATGTTCACTTTTTTTTTCATCAAAAAATTGATGGGCTAATTTTGTGGGATTCTGATTCTACATCGAAAGCCATATCTAATTATAAAAACGTTTTCGAAAAATGACCTTTTGGTTCCGATTTAATGGAGACTTTAAGTACGGAAAAAAAATTTCGAGTTTTCTAGCATTTTCCGGACATGAACGCATTTCACGCACATACGTCAAACAATGAGGGGCTAATGGTGTGGGATTCCTATTCTACATCGTAAGCCATATTAAAAAACAGAAAAAAGTTCCGAAATTGACGTATTGGTTCCGACTTAATGGCAATCATTCGGAAATCCGAAGCGGCCTACTCTAGCATTTTCCGGACATGAACGCATTTCACGCACATATGTCAAACAATGATGGGCTAATGGTGTGGGATTCCTATTCTACATCGTAAGCCATATTAAAAAACAGAAAAAAAGTTCCGAAATTGACGTACTGGTTCAGAATTAATTGCGACTTTAAGGAATCCGACGCGGCCTACTCAATTGTCCCATGGCTACTCAATGTTCACTTTTTTTTTCATCAAAAAATTGATGGGCTAATTTTGTGGGATTCTGATTCTACATCGAAAGCCATATCTAATTATAAAAACGTTTTCGAAAAATGACCTTTTGGTTCCGATTTAATGGAGACTTTAAGTACGGAAAAAAAAATTTCGAGTTTTCTAGCATTTTCCGGACATGAACGCATTTCACGCACATATGTCAAACAATGATGGGCTAATGGTGTGGGATTCCTATTCTACATCGTAAGCCATATTAAAAAACAGAAAAAAGTTCCGAAATTGACGTATTGGTTCCGACTTAATGGCAATCATTCGGAAATCCGAAGCGGCCTACTCTAGCATTTTCCGGACATGAACGCATTTCACGCACATATGTCAAACAATGATGGGCTAATGGTGTGGGATTCCTATTCTACATCGTAAGCCATATTAAAAAACAGAAAAAAGTTCCGAAATTGACGTACTGGTTCAGAATTAATTGCGACTTTAAGGAATCCGACGCGGCCTACTCAATTGTCCCATGGCTACTCAATGTTCACTTTTTTTTTCATCAAAAAATTGATGGGCTAATTTTGTGGGATTCTGATTCTACATCGAAAGCCATATCTAATTATAAAAACGTTTTCGAAAAATGACCTTTTGGTTCCGATTTAATGGAGACTTTAAGTACGGAAAAAAAATTTCGAGTTTTCTAGCATTTTCCGGACATGAACGCATTTCACGCACATACGTCAAACAATGAGGGGCTAATGGTGTGGGATTCCTATTCTACATCGTAAGCCATATTAAAAAACAGAAAAAAGTTCCGAAATTGACGTATTGGTTCCGACTTAATGGCAATCATTCGGAAATCCGAAGCGGCCTACTCTAGCATTTTCCGGACATGAACGCATTTCACGCACATATGTCAAACAATGATGGGCTAATGGTGTGGGATTCCTATTCTACATCGTAAGCCATATTAAAAAACAGAAAAAAGTTCCGAAATTGACGTACTGGTTCAGAATTAATTGCGACTTTAAGGAATCCGACGCGGCCTACTCAATTGTCCCATGGCTACTCAATGTTCACTTTTTTTTTCATCAAAAAATTGATGGGCTAATTTTGTGGGATTCTGATTCTACATCGAAAGCCATATCTAATTATAAAAACGTTTTCGAAAAATGACCTTTTGGTTCCGATTTAATGGAGACTTTAAGTACGGAAAAAAAATTTCGAGTTTTCTAGCATTTTCCGGACATGAACGCATTTCACGCACATACGTCAAACAATGAGGGGCTAATGGTGTGGGATTCCTATTCTACATCGTAAGCCATATTAAAAAACAGAAAAAAGTTCCGAAATTGACGTATTGGTTCCGACTTAATGGCAATCATTCGGAAATCCGAAGCGGCCTACTCTAGCATTTTCCGGACATGAACGCATTTCACGCACATATGTCAAACAATGATGGGCTAATGGTGTGGGATTCCTATTCTACATCGTAAGCCATATTAAAAAACAGAAAAAAGTTCCGAAATTGACGTACTGGTTCAGAATTAATTGCGACTTTAAGGAATCCGACGCGGCCTACTCAATTGTCCCATGGCTACTCAATGTTCACTTTTTTTTTCATCAAAAAATTGATGGGCTAATTTTGTGGGATTCTGATTCTACATCGAAAGCCATATCTAATTATAAAAACGTTTTCGAAAAATGACCTTTTGGTTCCGATTTAATGGAGACTTTAAGTACGGAAAAAAAATTTCGAGTTTTCTAGCATTTTCCGGACATGAACGCATTTCACGCACATACGTCAAACAATGAGGGGCTAATGGTGTGGGATTCCTATTCTACATCGTAAGCCATATTAAAAAACAGAAAAAAAGTTCCGAAATTGACGTATTGGTTCCGACTTAATGGCAATCATTCGGAAATCCGAAGCGGCCTACTCTAGCATTTTCCGGACATGAACGCATTTCACGCACATATGTCAAACAATGATGGGCTAATGGTGTGGGATTCCTATTCTACATCGTAAGCCATATTAAAAAACAGAAAAAAGTTCCGAAATTGACGTACTGGTTCAGAATTAATTGCGACTTTAAGGAATCCGACGCGGCCTACTCAATTGTCCCATGGCTACTCAATGTTCACTTTTTTTTTCATCAAAAAATTGATGGGCTAATTTTGTGGGATTCTGATTCTACATCGAAAGCCATATCTAATTATAAAAACGTTTTCGAAAAATGACCTTTTGGTTCCGATTTAATGGAGACTTTAAGTACGGAAAAAAAATTTCGAGTTTTCTAGCATTTTCCGGACATGAACGCATTTCACGCACATACGTCAAACAATGAGGGGCTAATGGTGTGGGATTCCTATTCTACATCGTAAGCCATATTAAAAAACAGAAAAAAGTTCCGAAATTGACGTATTGGTTCCGACTTAATGGCAATCATTCGGAAATCCGAAGCGGCCTACTCTAGCATTTTCCGGACATGAACGCATTTCACGCACATATGTCAAACAATGATGGGCTAATGGTGTGGGATTCCTATTCTACATCGTAAGCCATATTAAAAAACAGAAAAAAGTTCCGAAATTGACGTACTGGTTCAGAATTAATTGCGACTTTAAGGAATCCGACGCGGCCTACTCAATTGTCCCATGGCTACTCAATGTTCACTTTTTTTTTCATCAAAAAATTGATGGGCTAATTTTGTGGGATTCTGATTCTACATCGAAAGCCATATCTAATTATAAAAACGTTTTCGAAAAATGACCTTTTGGTTCCGATTTAATGGAGACTTTAAGTACGGAAAAAAAAATTTCGAGTTTTCTAGCATTTTCCGGACATGAACGCATTTCACGCACATACGTCAAACAATGAGGGGCTAATGGTGTGGGATTCCTATTCTACATCGTAAGCCATATTAAAAAACAGAAAAAAGTTCCGAAATTGACGTATTGGTTCCGACTTAATGGCAATCATTCGGAAATCCGAAGCGGCCTACTCTAGCATTTTCCGGACATGAACGCATTTCACGCACATATGTCAAACAATGATGGGCTAATGGTGTGGGATTCCTATTCTACATCGTAAGCCATATTAAAAAACAGAAAAAAGTTCCGAAATTGACGTACTGGTTCAGAATTAATTGCGACTTTAAGGAATCCGACGCGGCCTACTCAATTGTCCCATGGCTACTCAATGTTCACTTTTTTTTTCATCAAAAAATTGATGGGCTAATTTTGTGGGATTCTGATTCTACATCGAAAGCCATATCTAATTATAAAAACGTTTTCGAAAAATGACCTTTTGGTTCCGATTTAATGGAGACTTTAAGTACGGAAAAAAAATTTCGAGTTTTCTAGCATTTTCCGGACATGAACGCATTTCACGCACATACGTCAAACAATGAGGGGCTAATGGTGTGGGATTCCTATTCTACATCGTAAGCCATATTAAAAAACAGAAAAAAGTTCCGAAATTGACGTATTGGTTCCGACTTAATGGCAATCATTCGGAAATCCGAAGCGGCCTACTCTAGCATTTTCCGGACATGAACGCATTTCACGCACATATGTCAAACAATGATGGGCTAATGGTGTGGGATTCCTATTCTACATCGTAAGCCATATTAAAAAACAGAAAAAAGTTCCGAAATTGACGTACTGGTTCAGAATTAATTGCGACTTTAAGGAATCCGACGCGGCCTACTCAATTGTCCCATGGCTACTCAATGTTCACTTTTTTTTTCATCAAAAAATTGATGGGCTAATTTTGTGGGATTCTGATTCTACATCGAAAGCCATATCTAATTATAAAAACGTTTTCGAAAAATGACCTTTTGGTTCCGATTTAATGGAGACTTTAAGTACGGAAAAAAAATTTCGAGTTTTCTAGCATTTTCCGGACATGAACGCATTTCACGCACATACGTCAAACAATGAGGGGCTAATGGTGTGGGATTCCTATTCTACATCGTAAGCCATATTAAAAAACAGAAAAAAGTTCCGAAATTGACGTATTGGTTCCGACTTAATGGCAATCATTCGGAAATCCGAAGCGGCCTACTCTAGCATTTTCCGGACATGAACGCATTTCACGCACATATGTCAAACAATGATGGGCTAATGGTGTGGGATTCCTATTCTACATCGTAAGCCATATTAAAAAACAGAAAAAAGTTCCGAAATTGACGTACTGGTTCAGAATTAATTGCGACTTTAAGGAATCCGACGCGGCCTACTCAATTGTCCCATGGCTACTCAATGTTCACTTTTTTTTTCATCAAAAAATTGATGGGCTAATTTTGTGGGATTCTGATTCTACATCGAAAGCCATATCTAATTATAAAAACGTTTTCGAAAAATGACCTTTTGGTTCCGATTTAATGGAGACTTTAAGTACGGAAAAAAAATTTCGAGTTTTCTAGCATTTTCCGGACATGAACGCATTTCACGCACATACGTCAAACAATGAGGGGCTAATGGTGTGGGATTCCTATTCTACATCGTAAGCCATATTAAAAAACAGAAAAAAGTTCCGAAATTGACGTATTGGTTCCGACTTAATGGCAATCATTCGGAAATCCGAAGCGGCCTACTCTAGCATTTTCCGGACATGAACGCATTTCACGCACATATGTCAAACAATGATGGGCTAATGGTGTGGGATTCCTATTCTACATCGTAAGCCATATTAAAAAACAGAAAAAAGTTCCGAAATTGACGTACTGGTTCAGAATTAATTGCGACTTTAAGGAATCCGACGCGGCCTACTCAATTGTCCCATGGCTACTCAATGTTCACTTTTTTTTTCATCAAAAAATTGATGGGCTAATTTTGTGGGATTCTGATTCTACATCGAAAGCCATATCTAATTATAAAAACGTTTTCGAAAAATGACCTTTGGTTCCGATTTAATGGAGACTTTAAGTACGGAAAAAAAATTTCGAGTTTTCTAGCATTTTCCGGACATGAACGCATTTCACGCACATACGTCAAACAATGAGGGGCTAATGGTGTGGGATTCCTATTCTACATCGTAAGCCATATTAAAAAACAGAAAAAAGTTCCGAAATTGACGTATTGGTTCCGACTTAATGGCAATCATTCGGAAATCCGAAGCGGCCTACTCTAGCATTTTCCGGACATGAACGCATTTCACGCACATATGTCAAACAATGATGGGCTAATGGTGTGGGATTCCTATTCTACATCGTAAGCCATATTAAAAAACAGAAAAAAGTTCCGAAATTGACGTACTGGTTCAGAATTAATTGCGACTTTAAGGAATCCGACGCGGCCTACTCAATTGTCCCATGGCTACTCAATGTTCACTTTTTTTTTCATCAAAAAATTGATGGGCTAATTTTGTGGGATTCTGATTCTACATCGAAAGCCATATCTAATTATAAAAACGTTTTCGAAAAATGACCTTTTGGTTCCGATTTAATGGAGACTTTAAGTACGGAAAAAAAATTTCGAGTTTTCTAGCATTTTCCGGACATGAACGCATTTCACGCACATACGTCAAACAATGAGGGGCTAATGGTGTGGGATTCCTATTCTACATCGTAAGCCATATTAAAAAACAGAAAAAAGTTCCGAAATTGACGTATTGGTTCCGACTTAATGGCAATCATTCGGAAATCCGAAGCGGCCTACTCTAGCATTTTCCGGACATGAACGCATTTCACGCACATATGTCAAACAATGATGGGCTAATGGTGTGGGATTCCTATTCTACATCGTAAGCCATATTAAAAAACAGAAAAAAGTTCCGAAATTGACGTACTGGTTCAGAATTAATTGAGACTTTAAGGAATCCGACGCGGCCTACTCAATTGTCCCATGGCTACTCAATGTTCACTTTTTTTTTCATCAAAAAATTGATGGGCTAATTTTGTGGGATTCTGATTCTACATCGAAAGCCATATCTAATTATAAAAACGTTTTCGAAAAATGACCTTTTGGTTCCGATTTAATGGAGACTTTAAGTACGGAAAAAAAATTTCGAGTTTTCTAGCATTTTCCGGACATGAACGCATTTCACGCACATACGTCAAACAATGAGGGGCTAATGGTGTGGGATTCCTATTCTACATCGTAAGCCATATTAAAAAACAGAAAAAAGTTCCGAAATTGACGTATTGGTTCCGACTTAATGGCAATCATTCGGAAATCCGAAGCGGCCTACTCTAGCATTTTCCGGACATGAACGCATTTCACGCACATATGTCAAACAATGATGGGCTAATGGTGTGGGATTCCTATTCTACATCGTAAGCCATATTAAAAAACAGAAAAAAGTTCCGAAATTGACGTACTGGTTCAGAATTAATTGAGACTTTAAGGAATCCGACGCGGCCTACTCAATTGTCCCATGGCTACTCAATGTTCACTTTTTTTTTCATCAAAAAATTGATGGGCTAATTTTGTGGGATTCTGATTCTACATCGAAAGCCATATCTAATTATAAAAACGTTTTCGAAAAATGACCTTTTGGTTCCGATTTAATGGAGACTTTAAGTACGGAAAAAAAATTTCGAGTTTTCTAGCATTTTCCGGACATGAACGCATTTCACGCACATACGTCAAACAATGAGGGGCTAATGGTGTGGGATTCCTATTCTACATCGTAAGCCATATTAAAAAACAGAAAAAAGTTCCGAAATTGACGTATTGGTTCCGACTTAATGGCAATCATTCGGAAATCCGAAGCGGCCTACTCTAGCATTTTCCGGACATGAACGCATTTCACGCACATATGTCAAACAATGATGGGCTAATGGTGTGGGATTCCTATTCTACATCGTAAGCCATATTAAAAAACAGAAAAAAGTTCCGAAATTGACGTACTGGTTCAGAATTAATTGAGACTTTAAGGAATCCGACGCGGCCTACTCAATGTCCCATGGCTACTCAATGTTCACTTTTTTTTTTCATCAAAAAATTGATGGGCTAATTTTGTGGGATTCTGATTCTACATCGAAAGCCATATCTAATTATAAAAACGTTTTCGAAAAATGACCTTTTGGTTCCGATTTAATGGAGACTTTAAGTACGGAAAAAAAAATTTCGAGTTTTCTAGCATTTTCCGGACATGAACGCATTTCACGCACATACGTCAAACAATGAGGGGCTAATGGTGTGGGATTCCTATTCTACATCGTAAGCCATATTAAAAAACAGAAAAAAGTTCCGAAATTGACGTATTGGTTCCGACTTAATGGCAATCATTCGGAAATCCGAAGCGGCCTACTCTAGCATTTTCCGGACATGAACGCATTTCACGCACATATGTCAAACAATGATGGGCTAATGGTGTGGGATTCCTATTCTACATCGTAAGCCATATTAAAAAAACAGAAAAAAGTTCCGAAATTGACGTACTGGTTCAGAATTAATTGCGACTTTAAGGAATCCGACGCGGCCTACTCAATATTCCCATGGCTACTCAATGTTCACTTTTTTTTCATCAAAAAATTGATGGGCTAATTTTGTGGGATTCTGATTCTACATCGAAAGCCATATCTAATTATAAAAACGTTTTCGAAAAATGACCTTTTGGTTCCGATTTAATGGAGACTTTAAGTACGGAAAAAAAATTTCGAGTTTTCTAGCATTTTCCGGACATGAACGCATTTCACGCACATACGTCAAACAATGAGGGGCTAATGGTGTGGGATTCCTATTCTACATCGTAAGCCATATTAAAAAACAGAAAAAAGTTCCGAAATTGACGTATTGGTTCCGACTTAATGGCAATCATTCGGAAATCCGAAGCGGCCTACTCTAGCATTTTCCGGACATGAACGCATTTCACGCACATATGTCAAACAATGATGGGCTAATGGTGTGGGATTCCTATTCTACATCGTAAGCCATATTAAAAAACAGAAAAAAGTTCCGAAATTGACGTACTGGTTCAGAATTAATTGCGACTTTAAGGAATCCGACGCGGCCTACTCAATTGTCCCATGGCTACTCAATGTTCACTTTTTTTTTCATCAAAAAATTGATGGGCTAATTTTGTGGGATTCTGATTCTACATCGAAAGCCATATCTAATTATAAAAACGTTTTCGAAAAATGACCTTTTGGTTCCGATTTAATGGAGACTTTAAGTACGGAAAAAAAATTTCGAGTTTTCTAGCATTTTCCGGACATGAACGCATTTCACGCACATACGTCAAACAATGAGGGGCTAATGGTGTGGGATTCCTATTCTACATCGTAAGCCATATTAAAAAACAGAAAAAAGTTCCGAAATTGACGTATTGGTTCCGACTTAATGGCAATCATTCGGAAATCCGAAGCGGCCTACTCTAGCATTTTCCGGACATGAACGCATTTCACGCACATATGTCAAACAATGATGGGCTAATGGTGTGGGATTCCTATTCTACATCGTAAGCCATATTAAAAAACAGAAAAAAGTTCCGAAATTGACGTACTGGTTCAGAATTAATTGAGACTTTAAGGAATCCGACGCGGCCTACTCAATTGTCCCATGGCTACTCAATGTTCACTTTTTTTTTCATCAAAAAATTGATGGGCTAATTTTGTGGGATTCTGATTCTACATCGAAAGCCATATCTAATTATAAAAACGTTTTCGAAAAATGACCTTTTGGTTCCGATTTAATGGAGACTTTAAGTACGGAAAAAAAATTTCGAGTTTTCTAGCATTTTCCGGACATGGACGCATTTCACGCACATACGTCAAACAATGAGGGGCTAATGGTGTGGGATTCCTATTCTACATCGTAAGCCATATTAAAAAACAGAAAAAAGTTCCGAAATTGACGTATTGGTTCCGACTTAATGGCAATCATTCGGAAATCCGAAGCGGCCTACTCTAGCATTTTCCGGACATGAACGCATTTCACGCACATATGTCAAACAATGATGGGCTAATGGTGTGGGATTCCTATTCTACATCGTAAGCCATATTAAAAAACAGAAAAAAGTTCCGAAATTGACGTACTGGTTCAGAATTAATTGAGACTTTAAGGAATCCGACGCGGCCTACTCAATTGTCCCATGGCTACTCAATGTTCACTTTTTTTTTCATCAAAAAATTGATGGGCTAATTTTGTGGGATTCTGATTCTACATCGAAAGCCATATCTAATTATAAAAACGTTTTCGAAAAATGACCTTTTGGTTCCGATTTAATGGAGACTTTAAGTACGGAAAAAAAATTTCGAGTTTTCTAGCATTTTCCGGACATGGACGCATTTCACGCACATACGTCAAACAATGAGGGGCTAATGGTGTGGGATTCCTATTCTACATCGTAAGCCATATTAAAAAACAGAAAAAAGTTCCGAAATTGACGTATTGGTTCCGACTTAATGGCAATCATTCGGAAATCCGAAGCGGCCTACTCTAGCATTTTCCGGACATGAACGCATTTCACGCACATATGTCAAACAATGATGGGCTAATGGTGTGGGATTCCTATTCTACATCGTAAGCCATATTAAAAAACAGAAAAAAGTTCCGAAATTGACGTACTGGTTCAGAATTAATTGAGACTTTAAGGAATCCGACGCGGCCTACTCAATTGTCCCATGGCTACTCAATGTTCACTTTTTTTTTCATCAAAAAATTGATGGGCTAATTTTGTGGGATTCTGATTCTACATCGAAAGCCATATCTAATTATAAAAACGTTTTCGAAAAATGACCTTTTGGTTCCGATTTAATGGAGACTTTAAGTACGGAAAAAAAATTTCGAGTTTTCTAGCATTTTCCGGACATGAACGCATTTCACGCACATACGTCAAACAATGAGGGGCTAATGGTGTGGGATTCCTATTCTACATCGTAAGCCATATTAAAAAACAGAAAAAAGTTCCGAAATTGACGTATTGGTTCCGACTTAATGGCAATCATTCGGAAATCCGAAGCGGCCTACTCTAGCATTTTCCGGACATGAACGCATTTCACGCACATATGTCAAACAATGATGGGCTAATGGTGTGGGATTCCTATTCTACATCGTAAGCCATATTAAAAAAACAGAAAAAAGTTCCGAAATTGACGTACTGGTTCAGAATTAATTGAGACTTTAAGGAATCCGACGCGGCCTACTCAATTGTCCCATGGCTACTCAATGTTCACTTTTTTTTTCATCAAAAAATTGATGGGCTAATTTTGTGGGATTCTGATTCTACATCGAAAGCCATATCTAATTATAAAAACGTTTTCGAAAAATGACCTTTTGGTTCCGATTTAATGGAGACTTTAAGTACGGAAAAAAAATTTCGAGTTTTCTAGCATTTTCCGGACATGAACGCATTTCACGCACATACGTCAAACAATGAGGGGCTAATGGTGTGGGATTCCTATTCTACATCGTAAGCCATATTAAAAAACAGAAAAAAGTTCCGAAATTGACGTATTGGTTCCGACTTAATGGCAATCATTCGGAAATCCGAAGCGGCCTACTCTAGCATTTTCCGGACATGAACGCATTTCACGCACATATGTCAAACAATGATGGGCTAATGGTGTGGGATTCCTATTCTACATCGTAAGCCATATTAAAAAACAGAAAAAGTTCCGAAATTGACGTACTGGTTCAGAATTAATTGAGACTTTAAGGAATCCGACGCGGCCTACTCAATTGTCCCATGGCTACTCAATGTTCACTTTTTTTTTCATCAAAAAATTGATGGGCTAATTTTGTGGGATTCTGATTCTACATCGAAAGCCATATCTAATTATAAAAACGTTTTCGAAAAATGACCTTTTGGTTCCGATTTAATGGAGACTTTAAGTACGGAAAAAAAATTTCGAGTTTTCTAGCATTTTCCGGACATGAACGCATTTCACGCACATACGTCAAACAATGAGGGGCTAATGGTGTGGGATTCCTATTCTACATCGTAAGCCATATTAAAAAACAGAAAAAAGTTCCGAAATTGACGTATTGGTTCCGACTTAATGGCAATCATTCGGAAATCCGAAGCGGCCTACTCTAGCATTTTCCGGACATGAACGCATTTCACGCACATATGTCAAACAATGATGGGCTAATGGTGTGGGATTCCTATTCTACATCGTAAGCCATATTAAAAAACAGAAAAAAGTTCCGAAATTGACGTACTGGTTCAGAATTAATTGAGACTTTAAGGAATCCGACGCGGCCTACTCAATTGTCCCATGGCTACTCAATGTTCACTTTTTTTTTCATCAAAAAATTGATGGGCTAATTTTGTGGGATTCTGATTCTACATCGAAAGCCATATCTAATTATAAAAACGTTTTCGAAAAATGACCTTTTGGTTCCGATTTAATGGAGACTTTAAGTACGGAAAAAAAAATTTCGAGTTTTCTAGCATTTTCCGGACATGAACGCATTTCACGCACATACGTCAAACAATGAGGGGCTAATGGTGTGGGATTCCTATTCTACATCGTAAGCCATATTAAAAAACAGAAAAAAGTTCCGAAATTGACGTATTGGTTCCGACTTAATGGCAATCATTCGGAAATCCGAAGCGGCCTACTCTAGCATTTTCCGGACATGAACGCATTTCACGCACATATGTCAAACAATGATGGGCTAATGGTGTGGGATTCCTATTCTACATCGTAAGCCATATTAAAAAACAGAAAAAAGTTCCGAAATTGACGTACTGGTTCAGAATTAATTGCGACTTTAAGGAATCCGACGCGGCCTACTCAATTGTCCCATGGCTACTCAATGTTCACTTTTTTTTTCATCAAAAAATTGATGGGCTAATTTTGTGGGATTCTGATTCTACATCGAAAGCCATATCTAATTATAAAAACGTTTTCGAAAAATGACCTTTTGGTTCCGATTTAATGGATACTTTAAGTACGGAAAAAAAATTTCGAGTTTTCTAGCATTTTCCGGACATGAACGCATTTCACGCACATACGTCAAACAATGAGGGGCTAATGGTGTGGGATTCCTATTCTACATCGTAAGCCATATTAAAAAACAGAAAAAAGTTCCGAAATTGACGTATTGGTTCCGACTTAATGGCAATCATTCGGAAATCCGAAGCGGCCTACTCTAGCATTTTCCGGACATGAACGCATTTCACGCACATATGTCAAACAATGATGGGCTAATGGTGTGGGATTCCTATTCTACATCGTAAGCCATATTAAAAAACAGAAAAAAGTTCCGAAATTGACGTACTGGTTCAGAATTAATTGAGACTTTAAGGAATCCGACGCGGCCTACTCAATTGTCCCATGGCTACTCAATGTTCACTTTTTTTTTCATCAAAAAATTGATGGGCTAATTTTGTGGGATTCTGATTCTACATCGAAAGCCATATCTAATTATAAAAACGTTTTCGAAAAATGACCTTTTGGTTCCGATTTAATGGAGACTTTAAGTACGGAAAAAAAATTTCGAGTTTTCTAGCATTTTCCGGACATGAACGCATTTCACGCACATACGTCAAACAATGAGGGGCTAATGGTGTGGGATTCCTATTCTACATCGTAAGCCATATTAAAAAACAGAAAAAAGTTCCGAAATTGACGTATTGGTTCCGACTTAATGGCAATCATTCGGAAATCCGAAGCGGCCTACTCTAGCATTTTCCGGACATGAACGCATTTCACGCACATATGTCAAACAATGATGGGCTAATGGTGTGGGATTCCTATTCTACATCGTAAGCCATATTAAAAAACAGAAAAAAGTTCCGAAATTGACGTACTGGTTCAGAATTAATTGAGACTTTAAGGAATCCGACGCGGCCTACTCAATTGTCCCATGGCTACTCAATGTTCACTTTTTTTTTCATCAAAAAATTGATGGGCTAATTTTGTGGGATTCTGATTCTACATCGAAAGCCATATCTAATTATAAAAACGTTTTCGAAAAATGACCTTTTGGTTCCGATTTAATGGAGACTTTAAGTACGGAAAAAAAATTTCGAGTTTTCCAGCATTTTCCGGACATGAACGCATTTCACGCACATACGTCAAACAATGAGGGGCTAATGGTGTGGGATTCCTATTCTACATCGTAAGCCATATTAAAAAACAGAAAAAAGTTCCGAAATTGACGTATTGGTTCCGACTTAATGGCAATCATTCGGAAATCCGAAGCGGCCTACTCTAGCATTTTCCGGACATGAACGCATTTCACGCACATATGTCAAACAATGATGGGCTAATGGTGTGGGATTCCTATTCTACATCGTAAGCCATATTAAAAAACAGAAAAAAGTTCCGAAATTGACGTACTGGTTCAGAATTAATTGAGACTTTAAGGAATCCGACGCGGCCTACTCAATTGTCCCATGGCTACTCAATGTTCACTTTTTTTTTCATCAAAAAATTGATGGGCTAATTTTGTGGGATTCTGATTCTACATCGAAAGCCATATCTAATTATAAAAACGTTTTCGAAAAATGACCTTTTGGTTCCGATTTAATGGATACTTTAAGTACGGAAAAAAAATTTCGAGTTTTCCAGCATTTTCCGGACATGAACGCATTTCACGCACATACGTCAAACAATGAGGGGCTAATGGTGTGGGATTCCTATTCTACATCGTAAGCCATATTAAAAAACAGAAAAAAGTTCCGAAATTGACGTATTGGTTCCGACTTAATGGCAATCATTCGGAAATCCGAAGCGGCCTACTCTAGCATTTTCCGGACATGAACGCATTTCACGCACATATGTCAAACAATGATGGGCTAATGGTGTGGGATTCCTATTCTACATCGTAAGCCATATTAAAAAACAGAAAAAAGTTCCGAAATTGACGTACTGGTTCAGAATTAATTGAGACTTTAAGGAATCCGACGCGGCCTACTCAATTGTCCCATGGCTACTCAATGTTCACTTTTTTTTTCATCAAAAAATTGATGGGCTAATTTTGTGGGATTCTGATTCTACATCGAAAGCCATATCTAATTATAAAAACGTTTTCGAAAAATGACCTTTTGGTTCCGATTTAATGGAGACTTTAAGTACGGAAAAAAAATTTCGAGTTTTCCAGCATTTTCCGGACATGAACGCATTTCACGCACATACGTCAAACAATGAGGGGCTAATGGTGTGGGATTCCTATTCTACATCGTAAGCCATATTAAAAAACAGAAAAAAGTTCCGAAATTGACGTATTGGTTCCGACTTAATGGCAATCATTCGGAAATCCGAAGCGGCCTACTCTAGCATTTTCCGGACATGAACGCATTTCACGCACATATGTCAAACAATGATGGGCTAATGGTGTGGGATTCCTATTCTACATCGTAAGCCATATTAAAAAACAGAAAAAAGTTCCGAAATTGACGTACTGGTTCAGAATTAATTGAGACTTTAAGGAATCCGACGCGGCCTACTCAATTGTCCCATGGCTACTCAATGTTCACTTTTTTTTTCATCAAAAAATTGATGGGCTAATTTTGTGGGATTCTGATTCTACATCGAAAGCCATATCTAATTATAAAAACGTTTTCGAAAAATGACCTTTTGGTTCCGATTTAATGGATACTTTAAGTACGGAAAAAAAATTTCGAGTTTTCCAGCATTTTCCGGACATGAACGCATTTCACGCACATACGTCAAACAATGAGGGGCTAATGGTGTGGGATTCCTATTCTACATCGTAAGCCATATTAAAAAACAGAAAAAAGTTCCGAAATTGACGTATTGGTTCCGACTTAATGGCAATCATTCGGAAATCCGAAGCGGCCTACTCTAGCATTTTCCGGACATGAACGCATTTCACGCACATATGTCAAACAATGATGGGCTAATGGTGTGGGATTCCTATTCTACATCGTAAGCCATATTAAAAAACAGAAAAAAGTTCCGAAATTGACGTACTGGTTCAGAATTAATTGAGACTTTAAGGAATCCGACGCGGCCTACTCAATTGTCCCATGGCTACTCAATGTTCACTTTTTTTTTCATCAAAAAATTGATGGGCTAATTTTGTGGGATTCTGATTCTACATCGAAAGCCATATCTAATTATAAAAACGTTTTCGAAAAATGACCTTTTGGTTCCGATTTAATGGATACTTTAAGTACGGAAAAAAAATTTCGAGTTTTCCAGCATTTTCCGGACATGAACGCATTTCACGCACATACGTCAAACAATGAGGGGCTAATGGTGTGGGATTCCTATTCTACATCGTAAGCCATATTAAAAAACAGAAAAAAGTTCCGAAATTGACGTATTGGTTCCGACTTAATGGCAATCATTCGGAAATCCGAAGCGGCCTACTCTAGCATTTTCCGGACATGAACGCATTTCACGCACATATGTCAAACAATGATGGGCTAATGGTGTGGGATTCCTATTCTACATCGTAAGCCATATTAAAAAACAGAAAAAAGTTCCGAAATTGACGTACTGGTTCAGAATTAATTGAGACTTTAAGGAATCCGACGCGGCCTACTCAATTGTCCCATGGCTACTCAATGTTCACTTTTTTTTTCATCAAAAAATTGATGGGCTAATTTTGTGGGATTCTGATTCTACATCGAAAGCCATATCTAATTATAAAAACGTTTTCGAAAAATGACCTTTTGGTTCCGATTTAATGGATACTTTAAGTACGGAAAAAAAATTTCGAGTTTTCCAGCATTTTCCGGACATGAACGCATTTCACGCACATACGTCAAACAATGAGGGGCTAATGGTGTGGGATTCCTATTCTACATCGTAAGCCATATTAAAAAACAGAAAAAAGTTCCGAAATTGACGTATTGGTTCCGACTTAATGGCAATCATTCGGAAATCCGAAGCGGCCTACTCTAGCATTTTCCGGACATGAACGCATTTCACGCACATATGTCAAACAATGATGGGCTAATGGTGTGGGATTCCTATTCTACATCGTAAGCCATATTAAAAAACAGAAAAAAGTTCCGAAATTGACGTACTGGTTCAGAATTAATTGAGACTTTAAGGAATCCGACGCGGCCTACTCAATTGTCCCATGGCTACTCAATGTTCACTTTTTTTTTCATCAAAAAATTGATGGGCTAATTTTGTGGGATTCTGATTCTACATCGAAAGCCATATCTAATTATAAAAACGTTTTCGAAAAATGACCTTTTGGTTCCGATTTAATGGATACTTTAAGTACGGAAAAAAAATTTCGAGTTTTCCAGCATTTTCCGGACATGAACGCATTTCACGCACATACGTCAAACAATGAGGGGCTAATGGTGTGGGATTCCTATTCTACATCGTAAGCCATATTAAAAAACAGAAAAAAGTTCCGAAATTGACGTATTGGTTCCGACTTAATGGCAATCATTCGGAAATCCGAAGCGGCCTACTCTAGCATTTTCCGGACATGAACGCATTTCACGCACATATGTCAAACAATGATGGGCTAATGGTGTGGGATTCCTATTCTACATCGTAAGCCATATTAAAAAACAGAAAAAAGTTCCGAAATTGACGTACTGGTTCAGAATTAATTGAGACTTTAAGGAATCCGACGCGGCCTACTCAATTGTCCCATGGCTACTCAATGTTCACTTTTTTTTTCATCAAAAAATTGATGGGCTAATTTTGTGGGATTCTGATTCTACATCGAAAGCCATATCTAATTATAAAAACGTTTTCGAAAAATGACCTTTTGGTTCCGATTTAATGGATACTTTAAGTACGGAAAAAAAATTTCGAGTTTTCCAGCATTTTCCGGACATGAACGCATTTCACGCACATACGTCAAACAATGAGGGGCTAATGGTGTGGGATTCCTATTCTACATCGTAAGCCATATTAAAAAACAGAAAAAAGTTCCGAAATTGACGTATTGGTTCCGACTTAATGGCAATCATTCGGAAATCCGAAGCGGCCTACTCTAGCATTTTCCGGACATGAACGCATTTCACGCACATATGTCAAACAATGATGGGCTAATGGTGTGGGATTCCTATTCTACATCGTAAGCCATATTAAAAAACAGAAAAAAGTTCCGAAATTGACGTACTGGTTCAGAATTAATTGAGACTTTAAGGAATCCGACGCGGCCTACTCAATTGTCCCATGGCTACTCAATGTTCACTTTTTTTTTTCATCAAAAAATTGATGGGCTAATTTTGTGGGATTCTGATTCTACATCGAAAGCCATATCTAATTATAAAAACGTTTTCGAAAAATGACCTTTTGGTTCCGATTTAATGGATACTTTAAGTACGGAAAAAAAATTTCGAGTTTTCCAGCATTTTCCGGACATGAACGCATTTCACGCACATACGTCAAACAATGAGGGGCTAATGGTGTGGGATTCCTATTCTACATCGTAAGCCATATTAAAAAACAGAAAAAAGTTCCGAAATTGACGTATTGGTTCCGACTTAATGGCAATCATTCGGAAATCCGAAGCGGCCTACTCTAGCATTTTCCGGACATGAACGCATTTCACGCACATATGTCAAACAATGATGGGCTAATGGTGTGGGATTCCTATTCTACATCGTAAGCCATATTAAAAAACAGAAAAAAGTTCCGAAATTGACGTACTGGTTCAGAATTAATTGAGACTTTAAGGAATCCGACGCGGCCTACTCAATTGTCCCATGGCTACTCAATGTTCACTTTTTTTTTCATCAAAAAATTGATGGGCTAATTTTGTGGGATTCTGATTCTACATCGAAAGCCATATCTAATTATAAAAACGTTTTCGAAAAATGACCTTTTGGTTCCGATTTAATGGATACTTTAAGTACGGAAAAAAAATTTCGAGTTTTCCAGCATTTTCCGGACATGAACGCATTTCACGCACATACGTCAAACAATGAGGGGCTAATGGTGTGGGATTCCTATTCTACATCGTAAGCCATATTAAAAAACAGAAAAAAGTTCCGAAATTGACGTATTGGTTCCGACTTAATGGCAATCATTCGGAAATCCGAAGCGGCCTACTCTAGCATTTTCCGGACATGAACGCATTTCACGCACATATGTCAAACAATGATGGGCTAATGGTGTGGGATTCCTATTCTACATCGTAAGCCATATTAAAAAACAGAAAAAAGTTCCGAAATTGACGTACTGGTTCAGAATTAATTGAGACTTTAAGGAATCCGACGCGGCCTACTCAATTGTCCCATGGCTACTCAATGTTCACTTTTTTTTTCATCAAAAAATTGATGGGCTAATTTTGTGGGATTCTGATTCTACATCGAAAGCCATATCTAATTATAAAAACGTTTTCGAAAAATGACCTTTTGGTTCCGATTTAATGGATACTTTAAGTACGGAAAAAAAATTTCGAGTTTTCCAGCATTTTCCGGACATGAACGCATTTCACGCACATACGTCAAACAATGAGGGCTAATGGTGTGGGATTCCTATTCTACATCGTAAGCCATATTAAAAAACAGAAAAAAGTTCCGAAATTGACGTATTGGTTCCGACTTAATGGCAATCATTCGGAAATCCGAAGCGGCCTACTCTAGCATTTTCCGGACATGAACGCATTTCACGCACATATGTCAAACAATGATGGGCTAATGGTGTGGGATTCCTATTCTACATCGTAAGCCATATTAAAAAACAGAAAAAAGTTCCGAAATTGACGTACTGGTTCAGAATTAATTGAGACTTTAAGGAATCCGACGCGGCCTACTCAATTGTCCCATGGCTACTCAATGTTCACTTTTTTTTTCATCAAAAAATTGATGGGCTAATTTTGTGGGATTCTGATTCTACATCGAAAGCCATATCTAATTATAAAAACGTTTTCGAAAAATGACCTTTTGGTTCCGATTTAATGGATACTTTAAGTACGGAAAAAAAATTTCGAGTTTTCCAGCATTTTCCGGACATGAACGCATTTCACGCACATACGTCAAACAATGAGGGGCTAATGGTGTGGGATTCCTATTCTACATCGTAAGCCATATTAAAAAACAGAAAAAAGTTCCGAAATTGACGTATTGGTTCCGACTTAATGGCAATCATTCGGAAATCCGAAGCGGCCTACTCTAGCATTTTCCGGACATGAACGCATTTCACGCACATATGTCAAACAATGATGGGCTAATGGTGTGGGATTCCTATTCTACATCGTAAGCCATATTAAAAAACAGAAAAAAGTTCCGAAATTGACGTACTGGTTCAGAATTAATTGAGACTTTAAGGAATCCGACGCGGCCTACTCAATTGTCCCATGGCTACTCAATGTTCACTTTTTTTTCATCAAAAAATTGATGGGCTAATTTTGTGGGATTCTGATTCTACATCGAAAGCCATATCTAATTATAAAAACGTTTTCGAAAAATGACCTTTTGGTTCCGATTTAATGGATACTTTAAGTACGGAAAAAAAATTTCGAGTTTTCCAGCATTTTCCGGACATGAACGCATTTCACGCACATACGTCAAACAATGAGGGGCTAATGGTGTGGGATTCCTATTCTACATCGTAAGCCATATTAAAAAACAGAAAAAAGTTCCGAAATTGACGTATTGGTTCCGACTTAATGGCAATCATTCGGAAATCCGAAGCGGCCTACTCTAGCATTTTCCGGACATGAACGCATTTCACGCACATATGTCAAACAATGATGGGCTAATGGTGTGGGATTCCTATTCTACATCGTAAGCCATATTAAAAAACAGAAAAAAGTTCCGAAATTGACGTACTGGTTCAGAATTAATTGAGACTTTAAGGAATCCGACGCGGCCTACTCAATTGTCCCATGGCTACTCAATGTTCACTTTTTTTTTCATCAAAAAATTGATGGGCTAATTTTGTGGGATTCTGATTCTACATCGAAAGCCATATCTAATTATAAAAACGTTTTCGAAAAATGACCTTTTGGTTCCGATTTAATGGATACTTTAAGTACGGAAAAAAAATTTCGAGTTTTCCAGCATTTTCCGGACATGAACGCATTTCACGCACATACGTCAAACAATGAGGGGCTAATGGTGTGGGATTCCTATTCTACATCGTAAGCCATATTAAAAAACAGAAAAAAGTTCCGAAATTGACGTATTGGTTCCGACTTAATGGCAATCATTCGGAAATCCGAAGCGGCCTACTCTAGCATTTTCCGGACATGAACGCATTTCACGCACATATGTCAAACAATGATGGGCTAATGGTGTGGGATTCCTATTCTACATCGTAAGCCATATTAAAAAACAGAAAAAAGTTCCGAAATTGACGTACTGGTTCAGAATTAATTGAGACTTTAAGGAATCCGACGCGGCCTACTCAATTGTCCCATGGCTACTCAATGTTCACTTTTTTTTTCATCAAAAAATTGATGGGCTAATTTTGTGGGATTCTGATTCTACATCGAAAGCCATATCTAATTATAAAAACGTTTTCGAAAAATGACCTTTTGGTTCCGATTTAATGGATACTTTAAGTACGGAAAAAAAATTTCGAGTTTTCCAGCATTTTCCGGACATGAACGCATTTCACGCACATACGTCAAACAATGAGGGGCTAATGGTGTGGGATTCCTATTCTACATCGTAAGCCATATTAAAAAACAGAAAAAAGTTCCGAAATTGACGTATTGGTTCCGACTTAATGGCAATCATTCGGAAATCCGAAGCGGCCTACTCTAGCATTTTCCGGACATGAACGCATTTCACGCACATATGTCAAACAATGATGGGCTAATGGTGTGGGATTCCTATTCTACATCGTAAGCCATATTAAAAAACAGAAAAAAGTTCCGAAATTGACGTACTGGTTCAGAATTAATTGAGACTTTAAGGAATCCGACGCGGCCTACTCAATTGTCCCATGGCTACTCAATGTTCACTTTTTTTTTCATCAAAAAATTGATGGGCTAATTTTGTGGGATTCTGATTCTACATCGAAAGCCATATCTAATTATAAAAACGTTTTCGAAAAATGACCTTTTGGTTCCGATTTAATGGATACTTTAAGTACGGAAAAAAAATTTCGAGTTTTCCAGCATTTTCCGGACATGAACGCATTTCACGCACATACGTCAAACAATGAGGGGCTAATGGTGTGGGATTCCTATTCTACATCGTAAGCCATATTAAAAAACAGAAAAAAGTTCCGAAATTGACGTATTGGTTCCGACTTAATGGCAATCATTCGGAAATCCGAAGCGGCCTACTCTAGCATTTTCCGGACATGAACGCATTTCACGCACATATGTCAAACAATGATGGGCTAATGGTGTGGGATTCCTATTCTACATCGTAAGCCATATTAAAAAACAGAAAAAAGTTCCGAAATTGACGTACTGGTTCAGAATTAATTGAGACTTTAAGGAATCCGACGCGGCCTACTCAATTGTCCCATGGCTACTCAATGTTCACTTTTTTTTTCATCAAAAAATTGATGGGCTAATTTTGTGGGATTCTGATTCTACATCGAAAGCCATATCTAATTATAAAAACGTTTTCGAAAAATGACCTTTTGGTTCCGATTTAATGGATACTTTAAGTACGGAAAAAAAATTTCGAGTTTTCCAGCATTTTCCGGACATGAACGCATTTCACGCACATACGTCAAACAATGAGGGGCTAATGGTGTGGGATTCCTATTCTACATCGTAAGCCATATTAAAAAACAGAAAAAAGTTCCGAAATTGACGTATTGGTTCCGACTTAATGGCAATCATTCGGAAATCCGAAGCGGCCTACTCTAGCATTTTCCGGACATGAACGCATTTCACGCACATATGTCAAACAATGATGGGCTAATGGTGTGGGATTCCTATTCTACATCGTAAGCCATATTAAAAAAACAGAAAAAAGTTCCGAAATTGACGTACTGGTTCAGAATTAATTGAGACTTTAAGGAATCCGACGCGGCCTACTCAATTGTCCCATGGCTACTCAATGTTCACTTTTTTTTTCATCAAAAAATTGATGGGCTAATTTTGTGGGATTCTGATTCTACATCGAAAGCCATATCTAATTATAAAAACGTTTTCGAAAAATGACCTTTTGGTTCCGATTTAATGGATACTTTAAGTACGGAAAAAAAATTTCGAGTTTTCCAGCATTTTCCGGACATGAACGCATTTCACGCACATACGTCAAACAATGAGGGGCTAATGGTGTGGGATTCCTATTCTACATCGTAAGCCATATTAAAAAACAGAAAAAAGTTCCGAAATTGACGTATTGGTTCCGACTTAATGGCAATCATTCGGAAATCCGAAGCGGCCTACTCTAGCATTTTCCGGACATGAACGCATTTCACGCACATATGTCAAACAATGATGGGCTAATGGTGTGGGATTCCTATTCTACATCGTAAGCCATATTAAAAAACAGAAAAAAGTTCCGAAATTGACGTACTGGTTCAGAATTAATTGAGACTTTAAGGAATCCGACGCGGCCTACTCAATTGTCCCATGGCTACTCAATGTTCACTTTTTTTTTTCATCAAAAAATTGATGGGCTAATTTTGTGGGATTCTGATTCTACATCGAAAGCCATATCTAATTATAAAAACGTTTTCGAAAAATGACCTTTTGGTTCCGATTTAATGGATACTTTAAGTACGGAAAAAAAATTTCGAGTTTTCCAGCATTTTCCGGACATGAACGCATTTCACGCACATACGTCAAACAATGAGGGGCTAATGGTGTGGGATTCCTATTCTACATCGTAAGCCATATTAAAAAACAGAAAAAAGTTCCGAAATTGACGTATTGGTTCCGACTTAATGGCAATCATTCGGAAATCCGAAGCGGCCTACTCTAGCATTTTCCGGACATGAACGCATTTCACGCACATATGTCAAACAATGATGGGCTAATGGTGTGGGATTCCTATTCTACATCGTAAGCCATATTAAAAAACAGAAAAAAGTTCCGAAATTGACGTACTGGTTCAGAATTAATTGAGACTTTAAGGAATCCGACGCGGCCTACTCAATTGTCCCATGGCTACTCAATGTTCACTTTTTTTTTCATCAAAAAATTGATGGGCTAATTTTGTGGGATTCTGATTCTACATCGAAAGCCATATCTAATTATAAAAACGTTTTCGAAAAATGACCTTTTGGTTCCGATTTAATGGATACTTTAAGTACGGAAAAAAAATTTCGAGTTTTCCAGCATTTTCCGGACATGAACGCATTTCACGCACATACGTCAAACAATGAGGGGCTAATGGTGTGGGATTCCTATTCTACATCGTAAGCCATATTAAAAAACAGAAAAAAGTTCCGAAATTGACGTATTGGTTCCGACTTAATGGCAATCATTCGGAAATCCGAAGCGGCCTACTCTAGCATTTTCCGGACATGAACGCATTTCACGCACATATGTCAAACAATGATGGGCTAATGGTGTGGGATTCCTATTCTACATCGTAAGCCATATTAAAAAACAGAAAAAAGTTCCGAAATTGACGTACTGGTTCAGAATTAATTGAGACTTTAAGGAATCCGACGCGGCCTACTCAATTGTCCCATGGCTACTCAATGTTCACTTTTTTTTTCATCAAAAAATTGATGGGCTAATTTTGTGGGATTCTGATTCTACATCGAAAGCCATATCTAATTATAAAAACGTTTTCGAAAAATGACCTTTTGGTTCCGATTTAATGGATACTTTAAGTACGGAAAAAAAATTTCGAGTTTTCCAGCATTTTCCGGACATGAACGCATTTCACGCACATACGTCAAACAATGAGGGGCTAATGGTGTGGGATTCCTATTCTACATCGTAAGCCATATTAAAAAACAGAAAAAAGTTCCGAAATTGACGTATTGGTTCCGACTTAATGGCAATCATTCGGAAATCCGAAGCGGCCTACTCTAGCATTTTCCGGACATGAACGCATTTCACGCACATATGTCAAACAATGATGGGCTAATGGTGTGGGATTCCTATTCTACATCGTAAGCCATATTAAAAAACAGAAAAAAGTTCCGAAATTGACGTACTGGTTCAGAATTAATTGAGACTTTAAGGAATCCGACGCGGCCTACTCAATTGTCCCATGGCTACTCAATGTTCACTTTTTTTTTCATCAAAAAATTGATGGGCTAATTTTGTGGGATTCTGATTCTACATCGAAAGCCATATCTAATTATAAAAACGTTTTCGAAAAATGACCTTTTGGTTCCGATTTAATGGATACTTTAAGTACGGAAAAAAAATTTCGAGTTTTCCAGCATTTTCCGGACATGAACGCATTTCACGCACATACGTCAAACAATGAGGGGCTAATGGTGTGGGATTCCTATTCTACATCGTAAGCCATATTAAAAAACAGAAAAAAGTTCCGAAATTGACGTATTGGTTCCGACTTAATGGCAATCATTCGGAAATCCGAAGCGGCCTACTCTAGCATTTTCCGGACATGAACGCATTTCACGCACATATGTCAAACAATGATGGGCTAATGGTGTGGGATTCCTATTCTACATCGTAAGCCATATTAAAAAACAGAAAAAAGTTCCGAAATTGACGTACTGGTTCAGAATTAATTGAGACTTTAAGGAATCCGACGCGGCCTACTCAATTGTCCCATGGCTACTCAATGTTCACTTTTTTTTTCATCAAAAAATTGATGGGCTAATTTTGTGGGATTCTGATTCTACATCGAAAGCCATATCTAATTATAAAAACGTTTTCGAAAAATGACCTTTTGGTTCCGATTTAATGGATACTTTAAGTACGGAAAAAAAATTTCGAGTTTTCCAGCATTTTCCGGACATGAACGCATTTCACGCACATACGTCAAACAATGAGGGGCTAATGGTGTGGGATTCCTATTCTACATCGTAAGCCATATTAAAAAACAGAAAAAAGTTCCGAAATTGACGTATTGGTTCCGACTTAATGGCAATCATTCGGAAATCCGAAGCGGCCTACTCTAGCATTTTCCGGACATGAACGCATTTCACGCACATATGTCAAACAATGATGGGCTAATGGTGTGGGATTCCTATTCTACATCGTAAGCCATATTAAAAAACAGAAAAAAGTTCCGAAATTGACGTACTGGTTCAGAATTAATTGAGACTTTAAGGAATCCGACGCGGCCTACTCAATTGTCCCATGGCTACTCAATGTTCACTTTTTTTTTCATCAAAAAATTGATGGGCTAATTTTGTGGGATTCTGATTCTACATCGAAAGCCATATCTAATTATAAAAACGTTTTCGAAAAATGACCTTTTGGTTCCGATTTAATGGATACTTTAAGTACGGAAAAAAAATTTCGAGTTTTCCAGCATTTTCCGGACATGAACGCATTTCACGCACATACGTCAAACAATGAGGGGCTAATGGTGTGGGATTCCTATTCTACATCGTAAGCCATATTAAAAAACAGAAAAAAGTTCCGAAATTGACGTATTGGTTCCGACTTAATGGCAATCATTCGGAAATCCGAAGCGGCCTACTCTAGCATTTTCCGGACATGAACGCATTTCACGCACATATGTCAAACAATGATGGGCTAATGGTGTGGGATTCCTATTCTACATCGTAAGCCATATTAAAAAACAGAAAAAAGTTCCGAAATTGACGTACTGGTTCAGAATTAATTGAGACTTTAAGGAATCCGACGCGGCCTACTCAATTGTCCCATGGCTACTCAATGTTCACTTTTTTTTTCATCAAAAAATTGATGGGCTAATTTTGTGGGATTCTGATTCTACATCGAAAGCCATATCTAATTATAAAAACGTTTTCGAAAAATGACCTTTTGGTTCCGATTTAATGGATACTTTAAGTACGGAAAAAAAATTTCGAGTTTTCCAGCATTTTCCGGACATGAACGCATTTCACGCACATACGTCAAACAATGAGGGGCTAATGGTGTGGGATTCCTATTCTACATCGTAAGCCATATTAAAAAACAGAAAAAAGTTCCGAAATTGACGTATTGGTTCCGACTTAATGGCAATCATTCGGAAATCCGAAGCGGCCTACTCTAGCATTTTCCGGACATGAACGCATTTCACGCACATATGTCAAACAATGATGGGCTAATGGTGTGGGATTCCTATTCTACATCGTAAGCCATATTAAAAAACAGAAAAAAGTTCCGAAATTGACGTACTGGTTCAGAATTAATTGAGACTTTAAGGAATCCGACGCGGCCTACTCAATTGTCCCATGGCTACTCAATGTTCACTTTTTTTTTCATCAAAAAATTGATGGGCTAATTTTGTGGGATTCTGATTCTACATCGAAAGCCATATCTAATTATAAAAACGTTTTCGAAAAATGACCTTTTGGTTCCGATTTAATGGATACTTTAAGTACGGAAAAAAAATTTCGAGTTTTCCAGCATTTTCCGGACATGAACGCATTTCACGCACATACGTCAAACAATGAGGGGCTAATGGTGTGGGATTCCTATTCTACATCGTAAGCCATATTAAAAAACAGAAAAAAGTTCCGAAATTGACGTATTGGTTCCGACTTAATGGCAATCATTCGGAAATCCGAAGCGGCCTACTCTAGCATTTTCCGGACATGAACGCATTTCACGCACATATGTCAAACAATGATGGGCTAATGGTGTGGGATTCCTATTCTACATCGTAAGCCATATTAAAAAACAGAAAAAAGTTCCGAAATTGACGTACTGGTTCAGAATTAATTGAGACTTTAAGGAATCCGACGCGGCCTACTCAATTGTCCCATGGCTACTCAATGTTCACTTTTTTTTTCATCAAAAAATTGATGGGCTAATTTTGTGGGATTCTGATTCTACATCGAAAGCCATATCTAATTATAAAAACGTTTTCGAAAAATGACCTTTTGGTTCCGATTTAATGGATACTTTAAGTACGGAAAAAAAATTTCGAGTTTTCCAGCATTTTCCGGACATGAACGCATTTCACGCACATACGTCAAACAATGAGGGGCTAATGGTGTGGGATTCCTATTCTACATCGTAAGCCATATTAAAAAACAGAAAAAAGTTCCGAAATTGACGTATTGGTTCCGACTTAATGGCAATCATTCGGAAATCCGAAGCGGCCTACTCTAGCATTTTCCGGACATGAACGCATTTCACGCACATATGTCAAACAATGATGGGCTAATGGTGTGGGATTCCTATTCTACATCGTAAGCCATATTAAAAAACAGAAAAAAGTTCCGAAATTGACGTACTGGTTCAGAATTAATTGAGACTTTAAGGAATCCGACGCGGCCTACTCAATTGTCCCATGGCTACTCAATGTTCACTTTTTTTTTCATCAAAAAATTGATGGGCTAATTTTGTGGGATTCTGATTCTACATCGAAAGCCATATCTAATTATAAAAACGTTTTCGAAAAATGACCTTTTGGTTCCGATTTAATGGATACTTTAAGTACGGAAAAAAAATTTCGAGTTTTCCAGCATTTTCCGGACATGAACGCATTTCACGCACATACGTCAAACAATGAGGGGCTAATGGTGTGGGATTCCTATTCTACATCGTAAGCCATATTAAAAAACAGAAAAAAGTTCCGAAATTGACGTATTGGTTCCGACTTAATGGCAATCATTCGGAAATCCGAAGCGGCCTACTCTAGCATTTTCCGGACATGAACGCATTTCACGCACATATGTCAAACAATGATGGGCTAATGGTGTGGGATTCCTATTCTACATCGTAAGCCATATTAAAAAACAGAAAAAAGTTCCGAAATTGACGTACTGGTTCAGAATTAATTGAGACTTTAAGGAATCCGACGCGGCCTACTCAATTGTCCCATGGCTACTCAATGTTCACTTTTTTTTTCATCAAAAAATTGATGGGCTAATTTTGTGGGATTCTGATTCTACATCGAAAGCCATATCTAATTATAAAAACGTTTTCGAAAAATGACCTTTTGGTTCCGATTTAATGGATACTTTAAGTACGGAAAAAAAATTTCGAGTTTTCCAGCATTTTCCGGACATGAACGCATTTCACGCACATACGTCAAACAATGAGGGGCTAATGGTGTGGGATTCCTATTCTACATCGTAAGCCATATTAAAAAACAGAAAAAAGTTCCGAAATTGACGTATTGGTTCCGACTTAATGGCAATCATTCGGAAATCCGAAGCGGCCTACTCTAGCATTTTCCGGACATGAACGCATTTCACGCACATATGTCAAACAATGATGGGCTAATGGTGTGGGATTCCTATTCTACATCGTAAGCCATATTAAAAAACAGAAAAAAGTTCCGAAATTGACGTACTGGTTCAGAATTAATTGAGACTTTAAGGAATCCGACGCGGCCTACTCAATTGTCCCATGGCTACTCAATGTTCACTTTTTTTTTCATCAAAAAATTGATGGGCTAATTTTGTGGGATTCTGATTCTACATCGAAAGCCATATCTAATTATAAAAACGTTTTCGAAAAATGACCTTTTGGTTCCGATTTAATGGATACTTTAAGTACGGAAAAAAAATTTCGAGTTTTCCAGCATTTTCCGGACATGAACGCATTTCACGCACATACGTCAAACAATGAGGGGCTAATGGTGTGGGATTCCTATTCTACATCGTAAGCCATATTAAAAAACAGAAAAAAGTTCCGAAATTGACGTATTGGTTCCGACTTAATGGCAATCATTCGGAAATCCGAAGCGGCCTACTCTAGCATTTTCCGGACATGAACGCATTTCACGCACATATGTCAAACAATGATGGGCTAATGGTGTGGGATTCCTATTCTACATCGTAAGCCATATTAAAAAACAGAAAAAAGTTCCGAAATTGACGTACTGGTTCAGAATTAATTGAGACTTTAAGGAATCCGACGCGGCCTACTCAATTGTCCCATGGCTACTCAATGTTCACTTTTTTTTTCATCAAAAAATTGATGGGCTAATTTTGTGGGATTCTGATTCTACATCGAAAGCCATATCTAATTATAAAAACGTTTTCGAAAAATGACCTTTTGGTTCCGATTTAATGGATACTTTAAGTACGGAAAAAAAATTTCGAGTTTTCCAGCATTTTCCGGACATGAACGCATTTCACGCACATACGTCAAACAATGAGGGGCTAATGGTGTGGGATTCCTATTCTACATCGTAAGCCATATTAAAAAACAGAAAAAAGTTCCGAAATTGACGTATTGGTTCCGACTTAATGGCAATCATTCGGAAATCCGAAGCGGCCTACTCTAGCATTTTCCGGACATGAACGCATTTCACGCACATATGTCAAACAATGATGGGCTAATGGTGTGGGATTCCTATTCTACATCGTAAGCCATATTAAAAAACAGAAAAAAGTTCCGAAATTGACGTACTGGTTCAGAATTAATTGAGACTTTAAGGAATCCGACGCGGCCTACTCAATTGTCCCATGGCTACTCAATGTTCACTTTTTTTTTCATCAAAAAATTGATGGGCTAATTTTGTGGGATTCTGATTCTACATCGAAAGCCATATCTAATTATAAAAACGTTTTCGAAAAATGACCTTTTGGTTCCGATTTAATGGATACTTTAAGTACGGAAAAAAAATTTCGAGTTTTCCAGCATTTTCCGGACATGAACGCATTTCACGCACATACGTCAAACAATGAGGGGCTAATGGTGTGGGATTCCTATTCTACATCGTAAGCCATATTAAAAAACAGAAAAAAGTTCCGAAATTGACGTATTGGTTCCGACTTAATGGCAATCATTCGGAAATCCGAAGCGGCCTACTCTAGCATTTTCCGGACATGAACGCATTTCACGCACATATGTCAAACAATGATGGGCTAATGGTGTGGGATTCCTATTCTACATCGTAAGCCATATTAAAAAACAGAAAAAAGTTCCGAAATTGACGTACTGGTTCAGAATTAATTGAGACTTTAAGGAATCCGACGCGGCCTACTCAATTGTCCCATGGCTACTCAATGTTCACT
The DNA here is from genome assembly GCA_023701765.1 of Hylyphantes graminicola. Lineage (NCBI taxonomy): Eukaryota > Metazoa > Arthropoda > Arachnida > Araneae > Linyphiidae > Hylyphantes > Hylyphantes graminicola. The sequence goes on from CM043112.1 coordinate 19,609,184, forward strand.
TTTTTTTTCATCAAAAAATTGATGGGCTAATTTTGTGGGATTCTGATTCTACATCGAAAGCCATATCTAATTATAAAAACGTTTTCGAAAAATGACCTTTTGGTTCCGATTTAATGGATACTTTAAGTACGGAAAAAAAATTTCGAGTTTTCCAGCATTTTCCGGACATGAACGCATTTCACGCACATACGTCAAACAATGAGGGGCTAATGGTGTGGGATTCCTATTCTACATCGTAAGCCATATTAAAAAACAGAAAAAAGTTCCGAAATTGACGTATTGGTTCCGACTTAATGGCAATCATTCGGAAATCCGAAGCGGCCTACTCTAGCATTTTCCGGACATGAACGCATTTCACGCACATATGTCAAACAATGATGGGCTAATGGTGTGGGATTCCTATTCTACATCGTAAGCCATATTAAAAAACAGAAAAAAGTTCCGAAATTGACGTACTGGTTCAGAATTAATTGAGACTTTAAGGAATCCGACGCGGCCTACTCAATTGTCCCATGGCTACTCAATGTTCACTTTTTTTTTCATCAAAAAATTGATGGGCTAATTTTGTGGGATTCTGATTCTACATCGAAAGCCATATCTAATTATAAAAACGTTTTCGAAAAATGACCTTTTGGTTCCGATTTAATGGAGACTTTAAGTACGGAAAAAAAATTTCGAGTTTTCCAGCATTTTCCGGACATGAACGCATTTCACGCACATACGTCAAACAATGAGGGGCTAATGGTGTGGGATTCCTATTCTACATCGTAAGCCATATTAAAAAACAGAAAAAAGTTCCGAAATTGACGTATTGGTTCCGACTTAATGGCAATCATTCGGAAATCCGAAGCGGCCTACTCTAGCATTTTCCGGACATGAACGCATTTCACGCACATATGTCAAACAATGATGGGCTAATGGTGTGGGATTCCTATTCTACATCGTAAGCCATATTAAAAAACAGAAAAAAGTTCCGAAATTGACGTACTGGTTCAGAATTAATTGAGACTTTAAGGAATCCGACGCGGCCTACTCAATTGTCCCATGGCTACTCAATGTTCACTTTTTTTTTCATCAAAAAATTGATGGGCTAATTTTGTGGGATTCTGATTCTACATCGAAAGCCATATCTAATTATAAAAACGTTTTCGAAAAATGACCTTTTGGTTCCGATTTAATGGAGACTTTAAGTACGGAAAAAAAATTTCGAGTTTTCTAGCATTTTCCGGACATGGACGCATTTCACGCACATACGTCAAACAATGAGGGGCTAATGGTGTGGGATTCCTATTCTACATCGTAAGCCATATTAAAAAACAGAAAAAAGTTCCGAAATTGACGTATTGGTTCCGACTTAATGGCAATCATTCGGAAATCCGAAGCGGCCTACTCTAGCATTTTCCGGACATGAACGCATTTCACGCACATATGTCAAACAATGATGGGCTAATGGTGTGGGATTCCTATTCTACATCGTAAGCCATATTAAAAAACAGAAAAAAGTTCCGAAATTGACGTACTGGTTCAGAATTAATTGAGACTTTAAGGAATCCGACGCGGCCTACTCAATTGTCCCATGGCTACTCAATGTTCACTTTTTTTTTCATCAAAAAATTGATGGGCTAATTTTGTGGGATTCTGATTCTACATCGAAAGCCATATCTAATTATAAAAACGTTTTCGAAAAATGACCTTTTGGTTCCGATTTAATGGAGACTTTAAGTACGGAAAAAAAATTTCGAGTTTTCCAGCATTTTCCGGACATGAACGCATTTCACGCACATACGTCAAACAATGAGGGGCTAATGGTGTGGGATTCCTATTCTACATCGTAAGCCATATTAAAAAACAGAAAAAAGTTCCGAAATTGACGTATTGGTTCCGACTTAATGGCAATCATTCGGAAATCCGAAGCGGCCTACTCTAGCATTTTCCGGACATGAACGCATTTCACGCACATATGTCAAACAATGATGGGCTAATGGTGTGGGATTCCTATTCTACATCGTAAGCCATATTAAAAAACAGAAAAAAGTTCCGAAATTGACGTACTGGTTCAGAATTAATTGAGACTTTAAGGAATCCGACGCGGCCTACTCAATTGTCCCATGGCTACTCAATGTTCACTTTTTTTTTCATCAAAAAATTGATGGGCTAATTTTGTGGGATTCTGATTCTACATCGAAAGCCATATCTAATTATAAAAACGTTTTCGAAAAATGACCTTTTGGTTCCGATTTAATGGAGACTTTAAGTACGGAAAAAAAATTTCGAGTTTTCCAGCATTTTCCGGACATGAACGCATTTCACGCACATACGTCAAACAATGAGGGGCTAATGGTGTGGGATTCCTATTCTACATCGTAAGCCATATTAAAAAACAGAAAAAAGTTCCGAAATTGACGTATTGGTTCCGACTTAATGGCAATCATTCGGAAATCCGAAGCGGCCTACTCTAGCATTTTCCGGACATGAACGCATTTCACGCACATATGTCAAACAATGATGGGCTAATGGTGTGGGATTCCTATTCTACATCGTAAGCCATATTAAAAAACAGAAAAAAGTTCCGAAATTGACGTACTGGTTCAGAATTAATTGAGACTTTAAGGAATCCGACGCGGCCTACTCAATTGTCCCATGGCTACTCAATGTTCACTTTTTTTTTCATCAAAAAATTGATGGGCTAATTTTGTGGGATTCTGATTCTACATCGAAAGCCATATCTAATTATAAAAACGTTTTCGAAAAATGACCTTTTGGTTCCGATTTAATGGAGACTTTAAGTACGGAAAAAAAATTTCGAGTTTTCTAGCATTTTCCGGACATGAACGCATTTCACGCACATACGTCAAACAATGAGGGGCTAATGGTGTGGGATTCCTATTCTACATCGTAAGCCATATTAAAAAACAGAAAAAAGTTCCGAAATTGACGTATTGGTTCCGACTTAATGGCAATCATTCGGAAATCCGAAGCGGCCTACTCTAGCATTTTCCGGACATGAACGCATTTCACGCACATATGTCAAACAATGATGGGCTAATGGTGTGGGATTCCTATTCTACATCGTAAGCCATATTAAAAAACAGAAAAAAGTTCCGAAATTGACGTACTGGTTCAGAATTAATTGAGACTTTAAGGAATCCGACGCGGCCTACTCAATTGTCCCATGGCTACTCAATGTTCACTTTTTTTTTCATCAAAAAATTGATGGGCTAATTTTGTGGGATTCTGATTCTACATCGAAAGCCATATCTAATTATAAAAACGTTTTCGAAAAATGACCTTTTGGTTCCGATTTAATGGAGACTTTAAGTACGGAAAAAAAATTTCGAGTTTTCTAGCATTTTCCGGACATGAACGCATTTCACGCACATACGTCAAACAATGAGGGGCTAATGGTGTGGGATTCCTATTCTACATCGTAAGCCATATTAAAAAACAGAAAAAAGTTCCGAAATTGACGTATTGGTTCCGACTTAATGGCAATCATTCGGAAATCCGAAGCGGCCTACTCTAGCATTTTCCGGACATGAACGCATTTCACGCACATATGTCAAACAATGATGGGCTAATGGTGTGGGATTCCTATTCTACATCGTAAGCCATATTAAAAAACAGAAAAAAGTTCCGAAATTGACGTACTGGTTCAGAATTAATTGAGACTTTAAGGAATCCGACGCGGCCTACTCAATTGTCCCATGGCTACTCAATGTTCACTTTTTTTTTCATCAAAAAATTGATGGGCTAATTTTGTGGGATTCTGATTCTACATCGAAAGCCATATCTAATTATAAAAACGTTTTCGAAAAATGACCTTTTGGTTCCGATTTAATGGAGACTTTAAGTACGGAAAAAAAATTTCGAGTTTTCTAGCATTTTCCGGACATGAACGCATTTCACGCACATACGTCAAACAATGAGGGGCTAATGGTGTGGGATTCCTATTCTACATCGTAAGCCATATTAAAAAACAGAAAAAAGTTCCGAAATTGACGTATTGGTTCCGACTTAATGGCAATCATTCGGAAATCCGAAGCGGCCTACTCTAGCATTTTCCGGACATGAACGCATTTCACGCACATATGTCAAACAATGATGGGCTAATGGTGTGGGATTCCTATTCTACATCGTAAGCCATATTAAAAAACAGAAAAAAGTTCCGAAATTGACGTACTGGTTCAGAATTAATTGAGACTTTAAGGAATCCGACGCGGCCTACTCAATTGTCCCATGGCTACTCAATGTTCACTTTTTTTTTCATCAAAAAATTGATGGGCTAATTTTGTGGGATTCTGATTCTACATCGAAAGCCATATCTAATTATAAAAACGTTTTCGAAAAATGACCTTTTGGTTCCGATTTAATGGAGACTTTAAGTACGGAAAAAAAATTTCGAGTTTTCTAGCATTTTCCGGACATGAACGCATTTCACGCACATACGTCAAACAATGAGGGGCTAATGGTGTGGGATTCCTATTCTACATCGTAAGCCATATTAAAAAACAGAAAAAAGTTCCGAAATTGACGTATTGGTTCCGACTTAATGGCAATCATTCGGAAATCCGAAGCGGCCTACTCTAGCATTTTCCGGACATGAACGCATTTCACGCACATATGTCAAACAATGATGGGCTAATGGTGTGGGATTCCTATTCTACATCGTAAGCCATATTAAAAAACAGAAAAAAGTTCCGAAATTGACGTACTGGTTCAGAATTAATTGAGACTTTAAGGAATCCGACGCGGCCTACTCAATTGTCCCATGGCTACTCAATGTTCACTTTTTTTTTCATCAAAAAATTGATGGGCTAATTTTGTGGGATTCTGATTCTACATCGAAAGCCATATCTAATTATAAAAACGTTTTCGAAAAATGACCTTTTGGTTCCGATTTAATGGAGACTTTAAGTACGGAAAAAAAATTTCGAGTTTTCTAGCATTTTCCGGACATGAACGCATTTCACGCACATACGTCAAACAATGAGGGGCTAATGGTGTGGGATTCCTATTCTACATCGTAAGCCATATTAAAAAACAGAAAAAAGTTCCGAAATTGACGTATTGGTTCCGACTTAATGGCAATCATTCGGAAATCCGAAGCGGCCTACTCTAGCATTTTCCGGACATGAACGCATTTCACGCACATATGTCAAACAATGATGGGCTAATGGTGTGGGATTCCTATTCTACATCGTAAGCCATATTAAAAAACAGAAAAAAGTTCCGAAATTGACGTACTGGTTCAGAATTAATTGAGACTTTAAGGAATCCGACGCGGCCTACTCAATTGTCCCATGGCTACTCAATGTTCACTTTTTTTTTCATCAAAAAATTGATGGGCTAATTTTGTGGGATTCTGATTCTACATCGAAAGCCATATCTAATTATAAAAACGTTTTCGAAAAATGACCTTTTGGTTCCGATTTAATGGAGACTTTAAGTACGGAAAAAAAATTTCGAGTTTTCTAGCATTTTCCGGACATGAACGCATTTCACGCACATACGTCAAACAATGAGGGGCTAATGGTGTGGGATTCCTATTCTACATCGTAAGCCATATTAAAAAACAGAAAAAAGTTCCGAAATTGACGTATTGGTTCCGACTTAATGGCAATCATTCGGAAATCCGAAGCGGCCTACTCTAGCATTTTCCGGACATGAACGCATTTCACGCACATATGTCAAACAATGATGGGCTAATGGTGTGGGATTCCTATTCTACATCGTAAGCCATATTAAAAAACAGAAAAAAGTTCCGAAATTGACGTACTGGTTCAGAATTAATTGAGACTTTAAGGAATCCGACGCGGCCTACTCAATTGTCCCATGGCTACTCAATGTTCACTTTTTTTTTCATCAAAAAATTGATGGGCTAATTTTGTGGGATTCTGATTCTACATCGAAAGCCATATCTAATTATAAAAACGTTTTCGAAAAATGACCTTTTGGTTCCGATTTAATGGAGACTTTAAGTACGGAAAAAAAATTTCGAGTTTTCTAGCATTTTCCGGACATGAACGCATTTCACGCACATACGTCAAACAATGAGGGGCTAATGGTGTGGGATTCCTATTCTACATCGTAAGCCATATTAAAAAACAGAAAAAAGTTCCGAAATTGACGTATTGGTTCCGACTTAATGGCAATCATTCGGAAATCCGAAGCGGCCTACTCTAGCATTTTCCGGACATGAACGCATTTCACGCACATATGTCAAACAATGATGGGCTAATGGTGTGGGATTCCTATTCTACATCGTAAGCCATATTAAAAAACAGAAAAAAGTTCCGAAATTGACGTACTGGTTCAGAATTAATTGAGACTTTAAGGAATCCGACGCGGCCTACTCAATTGTCCCATGGCTACTCAATGTTCACTTTTTTTTTCATCAAAAAATTGATGGGCTAATTTTGTGGGATTCTGATTCTACATCGAAAGCCATATCTAATTATAAAAACGTTTTCGAAAAATGACCTTTTGGTTCCGATTTAATGGAGACTTTAAGTACGGAAAAAAAATTTCGAGTTTTCTAGCATTTTCCGGACATGAACGCATTTCACGCACATACGTCAAACAATGAGGGGCTAATGGTGTGGGATTCCTATTCTACATCGTAAGCCATATTAAAAAACAGAAAAAAGTTCCGAAATTGACGTATTGGTTCCGACTTAATGGCAATCATTCGGAAATCCGAAGCGGCCTACTCTAGCATTTTCCGGACATGAACGCATTTCACGCACATATGTCAAACAATGATGGGCTAATGGTGTGGGATTCCTATTCTACATCGTAAGCCATATTAAAAAACAGAAAAAAGTTCCGAAATTGACGTACTGGTTCAGAATTAATTGAGACTTTAAGGAATCCGACGCGGCCTACTCAATTGTCCCATGGCTACTCAATGTTCACTTTTTTTTTCATCAAAAAATTGATGGGCTAATTTTGTGGGATTCTGATTCTACATCGAAAGCCATATCTAATTATAAAAACGTTTTCGAAAAATGACCTTTTGGTTCCGATTTAATGGAGACTTTAAGTACGGAAAAAAAATTTCGAGTTTTCTAGCATTTTCCGGACATGAACGCATTTCACGCACATACGTCAAACAATGAGGGGCTAATGGTGTGGGATTCCTATTCTACATCGTAAGCCATATTAAAAAACAGAAAAAAGTTCCGAAATTGACGTATTGGTTCCGACTTAATGGCAATCATTCGGAAATCCGAAGCGGCCTACTCTAGCATTTTCCGGACATGAACGCATTTCACGCACATATGTCAAACAATGATGGGCTAATGGTGTGGGATTCCTATTCTACATCGTAAGCCATATTAAAAAACAGAAAAAAGTTCCGAAATTGACGTACTGGTTCAGAATTAATTGCGACTTTAAGGAATCCGACGCGGCCTACTCAATTGTCCCATGGCTACTCAATGTTCACTTTTTTTTTCATCAAAAAATTGATGGGCTAATTTTGTGGGATTCTGATTCTACATCGAAAGCCATATCTAATTATAAAAACGTTTTCGAAAAATGACCTTTTGGTTCCGATTTAATGGAGACTTTAAGTACGGAAAAAAAATTTCGAGTTTTCTAGCATTTTCCGGACATGAACGCATTTCACGCACATACGTCAAACAATGAGGGGCTAATGGTGTGGGATTCCTATTCTACATCGTAAGCCATATTAAAAAACAGAAAAAAGTTCCGAAATTGACGTATTGGTTCCGACTTAATGGCAATCATTCGGAAATCCGAAGCGGCCTACTCTAGCATTTTCCGGACATGAACGCATTTCACGCACATATGTCAAACAATGATGGGCTAATGGTGTGGGATTCCTATTCTACATCGTAAGCCATATTAAAAAACAGAAAAAAGTTCCGAAATTGACGTACTGGTTCAGAATTAATTGCGACTTTAAGGAATCCGACGCGGCCTACTCAATTGTCCCATGGCTACTCAATGTTCACTTTTTTTTTCATCAAAAAATTGATGGGCTAATTTTGTGGGATTCTGATTCTACATCGAAAGCCATATCTAATTATAAAAACGTTTTCGAAAAATGACCTTTTGGTTCCGATTTAATGGAGACTTTAAGTACGGAAAAAAAATTTCGAGTTTTCTAGCATTTTCCGGACATGAACGCATTTCACGCACATACGTCAAACAATGAGGGGCTAATGGTGTGGGATTCCTATTCTACATCGTAAGCCATATTAAAAAACAGAAAAAAGTTCCGAAATTGGCTTATTGGTTAAGACTTAATGGCAATCATTCGGAAATCCGAAGCGGCCTACTCTAGCATTTTCCGGACATGAACGCATTTCACGCACATATGTCAAACAATGATGGGCTAATGGTGTGGGATTCCTATTCTACATCGTAAGCCATATTAAAAAACAGAAAAAAGTTCCGAAATTGACGTACTGGTTCAGAATTAATTGCGACTTTAAGGAATCCGACGCGGCCTACTCAATGTCCCATGGCTACTCAATGTTCACTTTTTTTTTCATCAAAAAATTGATGGGCTAATTTTGTGGGATTCTGATTCTACATCGAAAGCCATATCTAATTATAAAAACGTTTTCGAAAAATGACCTTTTGGTTCCGATTTAATGGAGACTTTAAGTACGGAAAAAAAATTTCGAGTTTTCTAGCATTTTCCGGACATGAACGCATTTCACGCACATACGTCAAACAATGAGGGGCTAATGGTGTGGGATTCCTATTCTACATCGTAAGCCATATTAAAAAACAGAAAAAAGTTCCGAAATTGACGTATTGGTTAAGACTTAATGGCAATCATTCGGAAATCCGAAGCGGCCTACTCTAGCATTTTCCGGACATGAACGCATTTCACGCACATATGTCAAACAATGATGGGCTAATGGTGTGGGATTCCTATTCTACATCGTAAGCCATATTAAAAAACAGAAAAAAGTTCCGAAATTGACGTACTGGTTCAGAATTAATTGCGACTTTAAGGAATCCGACGCGGCCTACTCAATGTCCCATGGCTACTCAATGTTCACTTTTTTTTTCATCAAAAAATTGATGGGCTAATTTTGTGGGATTCTGATTCTACATCGAAAGCCATATCTAATTATAAAAACGTTTTCGAAAAATGACCTTTTGGTTCCGATTTAATGGAGACTTTAAGTACGGAAAAAAAATTTCGAGTTTTCTAGCATTTTCCGGACATGAACGCATTTCACGCACATACGTCAAACAATGAGGGGCTAATGGTGTGGGATTCCTATTCTACATCGTAAGCCATATTAAAAAACAGAAAAAAGTTCCGAAATTGGCTTATTGGTTAAGACTTAATGGCAATCATTCGGAAATCCGACGCGGCCTACTCTAGCATTTTCCGGACATGAACGCATTTCACGCACATATGTCAAACAATGATGGGCTAATGGTGTGGGATTCCTATTCTACATCGTAAGCCATATTAAAAAACAGAAAAAAGTTCCGAAATTGACGTACTGGTTCAGAATTAATTGCGACTTTAAGGAATCCGACGCGGCCTACTCAATATTCCATGGCTACTCAATGTTCACTTTTTTTTTTCATCAAAAAATTGATGGGCTAATTTTGTGGGATTCTGATTCTACATCGAAAGCCATATCTAATTATAAAAACGTTTTCGAAAAATGACCTTTTGGTTCCGATTTAATGGAGACTTTAAGTACGGAAAAAAAATTTCGAGTTTTCTAGCATTTTCCGGACATGAACGCATTTCACGCACATACGTCAAACAATGAGGGGCTAATGGTGTGGGATTCCTATTCTACATCGTAAGCCATATTAAAAAACAGAAAAAAGTTCCGAAATTGGCTTATTGGTTAAGACTTAATGGCAATCATTCGGAAATCCGACGCGGCCTACTCTAGCATTTTCCGGACATGAACGCATTTCACGCACATATGTCAAACAATGATGGGCTAATGGTGTGGGATTCCTATTCTACATCGTAAGCCATATTAAAAAACAGAAAAAAGTTCCGAAATTGACGTACTGGTTCAGAATTAATTGCGACTTTAAGGAATCCGACGCGGCCTACTCAATGTCCCATGGCTACTCAATGTTCACTTTTTTTTTCATCAAAAAATTGATGGGCTAATTTTGTGGGATTCTGATTCTACATCGAAAGCCATATCTAATTATAAAAACGTTTTCGAAAAATGACCTTTTGGTTCCGATTTAATGGAGACTTTAAGTACGGAAAAAAAAATTTCGAGTTTTCTAGCATTTTCCGGACATGAACGCATTTCACGCACATACGTCAAACAATGAGGGGCTAATGGTGTGGGATTCCTATTCTACATCGTAAGCCATATTAAAAAACAGAAAAAAGTTCCGAAATTGACGTATTGGTTAAGACTTAATGGCAATCATTCGGAAATCCGGCTCTGTTTATGCTGTATCATTGTTGCCGTTCCTTTTTGATTTGCTGCTCTGTTGTACGGCAATAAGCATTGTTAATAGATTTCAATAAATAATAGGATGCACGTTTAATGCAATTGCAATAATAACGCGCGGGAGGGACGCAAAGCGGCACGACCGCGTGGCCCGGTTCACGCGTTGCTACAGCAACAACGGGCCCCCGCTCGGGCGCGCGAGGAGCCGCTTAGCGTCCCTCGCGCGCGAAGTAATACCCCTACTTTGTGGACTTAGGCCCTCACTCCCGGAAAACTCGGACTTACCTCGGGCGTGACCCCTCTGCACCTGGAAAAATTGTCCTCAAAAAATCTCGAAATGCCCCCCAAAATGTGTGGGACCGGGAGGCTGGAAATTTGACCTATTCAGTGGGGAAGCCAGCCTCCCTTATATGTCCCGACGAGGGAGCAAACTGCTTTCCTCCCTCATCAGACAGCATCCAATGCAGGCCAGCAGCAATGTGAATTTTAAATTACTCGGCTGCAGCTGACCGACATGAGATGCGTTAAGACACAAGATATCTCTTTCCCCAGAACAGTACACAATAAATCTTTCCGTCTTTGCTAAGGGCCTTACCCCTGTGCTTTCCCAATGAAGGGACAGAAGCTGGTACCCAATAGCAAAGGATTCCCTACATGCCTGGCAAAGAGCCATCACCCCTGTAGCTTCCCAGTTAAGGGACAGAAGCTGGTACTCTCTGCAAGGGATTTATCACATAGGAAAGAGACATCAAAAGAAATAAAACAGCATTTTAAAGAACTGATTTTATTTAAATAACAATCAACTGAATAATCATTGCACAACAATAATACATTTTCATTTAGGAAAAGTTACAATGGAAGTCAGCAGCACAAAACAGCAACACATTTATGAGAAACATTATAAACAAATTACTATTCATTTACACCACACTAAAATCAAATCCTAGTAATGACTGTTATTGGTTCTGGAGAAAAAAACCAAAAATGAATCGAGCCTAATGAATGAATCCAGTAGAATGTATGGAAACCAAAGGAATGAATTTACAACCAACAATAGAAGAATGTATAAAACCATGAATGAATCAATGCATAAAACCACTGAATGAATCAATGAAGGCCCAAAAAGAATGGATGAAAAGTGAATTATTGGAGCAAATAAATCAATACAAGACCAAGAAGGCCAGGGATACGAATAATTTAAATTAGCCCATCAGCCAATTTTAGAAGTTGCAAGTTTACACAGAGCAAAGAATGAAAAGAGTTAACTTCTAACCTTTTGTTATTAATATTACAATAAATTTATAAATAATTTAATCAAATACTGCAAATTCACAGAATATATTAATATCCTTTCATACCAGACCAAAAAAAAAAGTGAATACACCTATCTATGCTCTGCTAATAGAAATGACCAAAGGAAAGCCAATGATTATTTTTACAACCAAGAATGGATGTTTGAAAGAAAATCTTTCAATCAATCAATCAATAGCGACCAAAAAGAATTGATAGAAACCGAATTATATTGGAGCAAAAAATAAATGAATGAAAAATGGAATGGAAAACAAACAAGAAGAATTGATCGAAACCGAATTATATTGGAGCAAAAAATAAATGAATGAAAAAATGGAATGGTAAACAAGTAATCCAAAACAATAGTAAAATATTTTAAACAAGTGAAAAAAACACACACATTCAAACCACCAAAGGAAGATCAAATTGCAACGGAACTGTCCGACAGGTAATACATAGAGAACCATTTACTACACAATCAAAACTACTTCACTTATTACATACAAGATTATACATTACATACAAGTTATTTAATTAATTATACATATAGTGAAATTGCAGTTACAATATAAAATTCTTGGTCTCGCACAATTCTTGGCTAGCTACATTTAAATAGATAGGAAGAGAAAATAAAAATATACACAGGAAATAATAGTTAACATTGTTACAGGTTTTATGAGCGTGAATTTTTTTACATCAAAAATAGGCTAAAATTAATGGAAATACTCAATCTACAATTTTAATGAAGGAAATAAAACAGATAAATTTCAATGAAGTAGGCATTAATTTTATTTACTAACATTGATAGTAAGCTCCCTCGATGTTCTCATAAAGAAATAAAAACGATCCACCCATCGTTTCTCGGCTGATTGGTTCAGGGAATTTGGTGGAAGGTGTCAATGTTCAGGAAAAAATTACTAATTAATTACTATTAAAAATTTAATACTAAGGTTGTGTCCGCAGTTAACAATTGCAAGGTAGGGCCATCCATTATGTACCGATGACATCCGTAGCCAAAGTGACGTGGGCACGCCCTTCCAAAAACAACACTAGGGCTGTCAGTTGTCACACATCAAGGGGCTAACGCTGATGGCAAGGAGTTTAAGAAACTCACAGAATGGATCAATACCAGCGAATGTTAAATTTGTGACACATGAAAGACATTTCAATAATCTTTTTAAAGAAATTACCCATTTTTTTTTTTTTAGCCTAGGACAATTCTGTCAAGTGCTATAGTCTAGCAGAAGATTGCTCAAGTTTACAGATAGATATTGTTTTGCTATGCTTATGAGAAAAAAAAACTTTATTTTTTCTAATATACTAGTAACTGTAAGACCATAATAAACTACTTCACTTAAGCTCATTTTGGCTGTTAGCAATGATTGTTTGGGATGAAATTCAGTTTTTTTTTAATATATTGCAATAAGGTACAGATTGGGGCTGAACCATACACAACCTAGCCTAAATTAAGTTCAAAAACGACATACCTGATAACAGTAGACGTCAACGGCACGACTCACTGTACAGGAGCGAAACTCAGCAACAGAGACATAGGGAGGCTGAAATATGCAAAAGAATGTGGTGAAATTACTTGTGACAACTATGCATTGTATAACAGATTCAGTTTCATACATTAAGAAGTAGGTTTAGCTGAGAGCATCAAAATCTCATGTTGTAAATGAAAACCTTACTTACAACTAGTGTAACTACAGCTTAAATATTTTTGAAAATGGGTTTTGGAGATTTAGCCACACTTTATCTCCAAAAATAAGTTTTACACCAATAACCAAATTTAACCAAGTAATAACTACAGATACTTTTTTATTTATATTTGTTAATTTCCATTGCAAAAAATGATTAGAAAATAAATATACTAACAAAACTGACCCTTGCTATACTGCAGATTTTAAGCTATGCCATCAAACCATTCATAGCATACAACCAGAGGGTTAACAGGTTTTATATAGCAATGGTCAATTCTACATACATGTTCTTTTATATGGGAAAAAATTACCTTCCCTATTAAAAAAAAGAATTTTACAGTTACCATTATTTAATTACAAAATGAATATTTTTTAAATTATAACTTACAGAAATATATTATCCCTTAAGGTCATTTCTGCACAATCTTACATAGTCAGAGATAGATAACAAATAAAAACCAATGAAAAAATTTTGAATATTCAATGACTTTACAAATTCGATTAAGTTTTTGTATACATACCAACCATGACATACACCTTTAAAAATGATTTATAACAACTTCTTCCTTGGAACCAATCTTTGATAAAGGGGGCTTTGTGTTTATATCTGGAACAATACTTCAAAAAATATATTGTCATAGAATGGTTTATTTAACTATTGAAATTAACTAAACATATCTTAATGTTATGTAACACTCAAGCAATTAAATTAAATTCAAGCAATTAACTATTGAAATTAACTAAACATATCTTAATGTTATGTAACACTCAAGCAATTAAAAGTTTAACTATTGTATCAATAAAAAAACATTTTTGGAATTGATGGCGAATTAAATCTAGATAAAGTTTTACCAAAACAAGTCCATCCATTTAAGAGTAAATTTAAAAATGCGGAATGTTGAAAAAGTGACTAATTGTTTTAATGATGCTAAAAAAAAAGTTTTCTAGTATTTTTAATTCAAGTGTAATGATGAATATTTAAATATATCAATACTGAATACAGCAGAAAATAAAATTGATGTAACAAGATGCTTTGTATATGGTCACAGTTATTTCTAACCTGGAAGAGGAGCTCTTCCAGTAGGGTTACTTGGCAAGTCACTTAATATCCTTAAGAAGTTTGCGTACATACTAGGCACATAAATAATTTATAGGTGTAAACTATTTGCAAGCTTTGGTATATTTATCAGAATATACAACAAGAAAGATAATATAACAGGCTTTTCCAAAGCATTCAAATAATTTTGTAGGATTGACCAACTTATATTCAAACTGCAGAAGCAGATAATAGCAAGGTTATATTTACAAACCAGTATTATTTCCAGTTATATAATCCCAAAATACATATACAAATGAAGGATAGGCCATCAACTTGCGGGCCTATAATGTTGCCTGCTGAAAGTTTCAAACTTATTATTCATACAAAGAATAATAATTTTATCAATCGCAATTTTTGAAAAACAATGAAATAAGGGCCTATTTATTTTCTTCAATATAAAAAGTTTTACTCCTACACTGGCTCATAGTCAATTTTCAATATTTCCAATTGGCAAAATTATTCAAAAATCATTATAGGTTATTAACTCATGAAGCAAAGGCTTAAGCAAATGTTTTTCCAAACACTCATCAAACTTACTTTAAGTTCAAAAATAATATCAATCACAGAAGCCACTAAAAGCATTGTTACCCTTTAAAAAACTTGACATACAATTCACTGCAACTTCAAAAATATTTTTAAAAGATTATTGGAATAACAAAGAGTAATTGTTTTAAAAAGTCATTTCAACATAACTGAATAAGCGTTTGACCTGGGTTTCCATAGCTTTCTGATAATTTAAAAAATAGTTGAAATAATGTCGAGTCTTGCGTCACTAGACATTTTAAAACCACACAGTTACTGTCATAATATTAATATATTACAAAAAAAAAAAAAAACATTTTTTCATGGTGGCTACAGAAATTGAAATTCTCTGAGATCTCACTGATTTCCAGAATATTTTCACAAAATTTCTCGAGATTTCGAATTTTGATTAAAAACTAATTTTTTTAGGCAATACATATAAAAATAACTAAAACACAAAAATAAAATGACTAAATTTGCATTTATTTTTCCATAGCAAAAAAGAAGGTGCGATTTTCATACTTTTAACCCGACACAAAATATATAATTAATATTTCCTACAGAGGTTCTTGACATTTTCATAAAGTAAACATTTCAAACGCAACACATTTATAACTTCACTATTGTTTTCACCAGAACTAATTCCGATGCATGAGAATTGTTTTGAGTAAGAGTCTAAAAAAAAATTCCTGATTGGTCTTGTCTTCACCCACCCTGTTTCTTTTAATTATAATGAATGTAGATAGGTAATAAAATATTATGGGTTTGGTTATTTATTTTAATGTTATTGTTTTCAGTATCTGAAATAAAAAAAATTTACCCTTATTCACTTTCTGATTAATCATAGTATGAAGTATTTATAATTTTATAATTAAATTTAGATCACCTTTATGAATGTTATTAAATTCGACACATTTAAACGATATTCATTGTTTTACAACTATTGTTTTACTATATTACTTTACTACATTGTTTTACTATAATTATATTTTCATTAGGAACAACAAAATTGTTACAATTGATTAAAGATATACATAAACTTGATGATATAGCATAAATGTTATGACCCCTATTTAAATATAGTTTCTGAAAAACTATTTGATATCAGTTAAAATATTATATAGTAATTATATAATAATAAAACTAATATCTTATTTAACTATAAAACAAGGTTAAAAAATTTTAAACCAAAAAAGTGTCCAAACCAGAGTTTAAATCATCTCATACAAACCAGTGACTCAAACCAAACACATTCACACTAAATCAATGGAGACTGATAAAACAATGAAATAATAAATTGGAAAAGAAAACCAAATAAAAACCAAGACTGTAAAGAACAAAAATCCAAATACTAAGAATGGAACATGGGAATGAATGGAACCAGAACCAAGAATAAAACAAAAAGAAACTGAAAACAAGAATAAACAAACCAAGTTGAAATGGATAAAGAAAATCCTTGATTAGGATTTTCTTTATCCATTTCAACTTGGTGATTCTCCATTGATTATGGAGACTGATAAAACAATGAAATAATAAATTAGAAAAGAAAACCAAATAAAGACCAAGACTGAAAGGAACAAAAATCCAAATACAAAGAATGGAACATGGGAATGGAACCGGGACCAAGAATAAAACAAAAGGAAACTGAAAACAAGAAAAACAAACCAAAAGTTCAAATGGACAAATAAAATTCAAATAAGTAGAAAGCAAAACATACATTTAATACTATAACTTATTAAATGTAAAGAGTAACTAATTTTAGATCTACCTTACATTAAATATCAAATAAAGTAATATAATCAGTAATAATAATTTCAACAAATAATAAAAAGTATGGGTCATAAAATTTATACATATACTATCATCAAATTATATGCATTTGTTGCTCACATTGCAAATACGAATCTTATGTGAATACAAACACCGGTTCAGTAAAAAAGGTAACATGGGTATTAAAATTATATTCATTAGCAAAACAATGCCACCAACTGTCCCTCAAATTGTATCTCAATCATATTTAAAAGGATGCACAGCACAAGGTATATAGATGTGACTCTTAATTATTAATATCTTTTTAAAAAAAAACTTCATACTATAATTAAAAAGCTAATTATTAGAATTAATTTCATATCAGCTAAAATATTTTCAGTTTATATATTCAATAAGTTTATGGGAAAAAATAAATTCTAACTTTTGTACATTTAATTTATTTACATGAAACTTATATTAAATTTAAATTCTGTGGAATTCATAAGCAGGATAAACATCCCATTTGGCCAGAGCCTACTGTCCATGTATTTAAAGAACACAGATATGCCAAAATAGTAAGTTAATCCCCAGTGTTCAGTTCCCAAGCATGCTTGATACTCCTTTTGAATCCTTGCTGAATGAGGGCCTATTGCTTAAAGTCTAAGTACTTTGAAATGGGCAAATGCAAAAGGTATACGAAAGAGCTTTCTAATAATTATACCATAAAATGGTTGAATTTGCAGCGAATTGTACATAAGATATAGTAGGGGTAACAATTAAAATACATTCCGAATATTTTGTACCTGGACTGATTTTATTTGAATAACTTAAATTTTTGGCTAACTTTACTTTCCTACAGTGCTGTGCGCATTTTTTTTAATGCTGTTATCATCTCAAGACAGGAATTTCTCTTTGTCAGTTTCACAGCCACTCAATATATTGGATTGTAGTCTTGAATCTGACTGTACCTAATATACGAAAATCCAACTTACTGAAACTGTAACTCATAATTAGGAATCAGTGTGACTGCATTGCGCCGGGAAAACAACACTCTTTAAATCCTCATTCTAAAAATTTGTAATTCAAATGTTTTTTTTTTCTTTCATATTGCTACAACTTTTGTTTTAGCATCACTAAATTTTGTAACATGCTTTTTGACACTAATTTTTAAAAGTTAAATTCAAAAACGTAAGTAAACATAAAAAAGTCAACATTTTTTAATTTAAGTCAATTTAATACAATCATAAAATGGAGAAAAGAAAAATCATACGACCGTATGTTTTATAGTAAGGTATATCCTTCATGTCGTAAATTGACTTGCAGCCTTCAGAGCCGATAAGCAGTGAAACCGCACTGGTACTGTGGAGGCTTCTCTAACGGCTTTTCTGAAAACAAAAATAAATAAAATAAGCGATTTTTATTTAATTAACAGTTTCTTAAAACTAAGATCTAGATCTTTAACTTATAATTCTTCATATTCCTTAACTTAATGTTACAGAACTTTTTTAAATTAAGTTACCGTTTGCTCTTGCTTAGTTAGAATTATCATCGCACTAGAGCTACATGAGGGCTATTGGCAATGGGCGCCGTAATTTAGAACCACAGTCAAGTGACGAGCCGACACCTGATTTGGTTTTGTACAGTATTAAGAGTAGAGAAATTAACGAAACAGATGTCATAAGGAACAAAAAATACTATAAATATCTTCAATGAATAATACATTTAAAGCTTAAACTTACAAGTAAATTCACCCACTCGAAAAAAATATTCAGTATGAACATAAGCTATAAATATCATCACGTCTTAAGAATTATTCTGACAAGAAATAAATTAACTATTGTTGTCGCATCGTTAAAACTAATAAGTTTCTAGTTAAACAAAAAAAATAGCTTAAGAAAACAAAATTACAATATATTTATCATTATTTTGCACGTTTAATAAATTTATTTCAAAGAAAAATATTTTAAGAGCTTTAATTTAACATCTTCCAGACACTTACCATTTAACAATTCACTTATTTTCAGAAACATTAAAGAGAGCAAAATTTAAATTACGATTTTAAGATTAAATAAAACTAAAAGAATCCAAAACATAATTTTAATAATATTTAATTTTTCTCCATGATTTTAAAACTTCAACACTAAAAGCAAGATACTTTAATTTTAAGAACACTGATTAAATAATACTATTTTAATAGACTAATTTACACAAAATAAGGAAATTTAAAGTAGCAATATGCACAATTTTATTACTAAAAAAGATTGTAAAGGATCGTGACTTACCCTTGCGAACACGTTGAAAAGAGACCGCAGAAGACGAAGACTCCTCTTGCCTCAGTGGAACTCAACTGACTACTGGGCGGGAAAACCCCGTTCTTCTCTCTCTGGCTTGAAGCTTCATTTTAGATTCCACCTCGGCGGGTCTACGTTGCGTTGAGCCAACTTTATGGATTTATCGCATTTTTTGGCATTAAGGTGAAAAAAATGGAATTAAAAGATATGTAGAATTTTTTTTAAACAAATTATCTTATAATTGTTATTTTTGTTATGCAATTGGAACTTGTTTAACAATCGAAAACAGCATACAATAAAAAACGTGTTTGTAAATGCTTACATCATAAAATGAGTATTTGATTTGAAAAAAAAAACATTTAAAAAAATATTTTTCGTAAAAGGTTGATTTACGTCGCACTAGAGGTATAATGACAACGGACTTGCTACTTTCGAACCACGATCAAGTGACGAGGCCTGCACTAGCTGCCATCCACCACAACCATCGGAATTTCGGACTACTATAGATTTGACATGCACTATACCAGGCGTTATTATTATTATTGTTTTTTTGTATAACCTGTTATATATTATATAATGGGTAATATGAGGACTGGGACCTGTGGGTAATCTCTGTAACACATGACTATTTAATACACCTTGCCAAGGCCATCCCAAAAGGCATAAATATATTCTTAAATAAAAAAACATATAAAACATATTTTTTTCAGCTTGAATGTTCGAATGGATTAAATCATTAGCACAGTAGCAAAACGAAACTCTTGAAATGTCGCCAAATGCGAAATAAAATGACTGCCAACGATTTCAATTTGCTTTTGGATCGGCACGTGCCAAGGCTTTTATTATTGTAAACCAAAAATGAAATTCAAATTTGATTGGTTTCTGGGATCGCGCGACTTCGTAAGCTGTAGTGGGATTAGTTAGCATATATTAAAAAAACGATTGTTGCCAAACAAAATTATTATAAATATTCTTTTTAAAGATAGGTTGTTGTTGTTGTGTTAAAAGATGATCTTCGAGTTCTTATCAACGGTTCGTCTTCAATTCGTGATCGAAATCCGGTAAAAACGCTGCTTGTTTTTAAATCTAGGATGAGTTACAATCATACCTGACTTGACTTGAGATTAATTAACATTGCACTAGAGCTACGTGAGGACTATGGGGGTAGTTTCAAATGATTTAACTGTCATGTTTTATCTTTTGCATTGCCTGCGATTTCGATTTCGGGTCCGTGCATCGAAAAAATAACTGCTTATACATAAACGGCCCATGAAGCCAAAAAAGTCCGAAGAATTACACCCCGTGTAGAGGGAGTGCACGTTAAAAATGTTCAAAAGTCCCAACGCTGCTTGCGATGTCGCCCTTAACGGTTACGTTTGGTGCCTACTCAGGTGTCAGCTTGTCACTTGACTATGGTTTTAAATTACGACGCCAGTCGTCAAAAGATCTCATGTGGCTCCAGTGCGACGATAACTTAAACATAACTAAACTAAACTGAAACTTTATCCGTTTTAATTCGATTAAATTTCAAGTATGCAAAGCATCATCTACGTTGTTGGTAGTTGGAAAATCGGTTTAGATATGTATATTATGTAGGTGTGAAAAGAAATATTAAGCTAAGTTATATGGGACAGCAATTTAGAGTGGTTCACGTATAGATAAGACGTTCTTCTTCTTAAACACACTTCTGAAAACAACATTCATTCGTTTCAGTAAGGTAGAAAAAGTATGGCATTGTTCAAATCAAAAAGTTCCATAGTAGGGAAGAGGCACGACTCGTACTGAGCAGCCATCGGCAGCCATGGCTCACTACGGAGTCCGAATAGAGTGGCAAAAGTGCCAGTTGATTTATAATTTTAATACCGATAAAGTTTTTTTTTTTTTATACTGGACTTTTGATTTTGAGACACGTCATACGCCTTGAAGAGTTTCGTGATTAAAAGTACGGAATTTTCTTTTGTAAAATTAAGTAATTTAGGTACTTTATTTAATTTAAACTTGAAGAATAAGTTGGTTTGTTACAGAATCTGTGACTTACACCGCTTCCACACAATATTTACGCTCAACAGGAAACACACTAACAGCATATCAGAAAGAAATTCGCCAAACAGGACCTTTAGCTAGTTCTAATTCAAACTTTTATAAACCAAAATTAATAATTGTCTTTAATCTTCTTTTGAAGGTTTGCTAATTAATCTTTATCGTTTGCCATTTTTTTTTTTTTTTGAAGTTTGAAGAATAATGATGTACTTTTTAAATAAATATCTTTTTGAAGACAAGTTTGCATTTCGAAAAATAAATTCGTAAATGTTGCATTAAAAATGAAAGCGAAACTTTCTTCATTCATATACAATGAACCTTCAAAATAACTTTATTGTGATATTACAACAATCCAGATTGAATTATTACACAAAAATAAATATTATTTTCAAGAATTTTATTTTTACTTTAAATAAAGTTTCTCGTACGTTTGATGTCATGGCAACAGTGAAAATATTGAACAAAAATTTAATTTGCATGTTATTTTAATGTTTTGCATGTTATTTTAATGTAGATTAAATTTTTAGTTATTTAAATTTTAAATAAACTTCTAATTAAATTTTTAATGATATTTGGAAAGTAGCCTAAACTGATTTTTTGCTTCAAAAGGACGTATCTCAGTTGTTTGTGGGACTTTTGGTTCGTTCTGTGAAAGTGGGTGACAGACGGACAGACTGCACGATTATAAAACCTTCCACTTTTTACGTTATAAACGTAGTGTGGAAGCTAATAACCAAACCTGGCCGGCGGCGCGCGCGCCATGTTGAGATCTCTCGATGATTTTTTTTAAATAAAAAAAAAAAAAAAATGCCCCCCCCCCCCCCCCCCAAGCTGTTATAGAACTGTCGCTAGTAGCATTTTAGAATTTTTCAGGCGTTGATTATACTTTTGTGATTTATAAACTAGGGTAATTGTATTGTTATATTCACTATCTCTTTGTCGAATTCTTTTATGTCTTACTTCATTTTTTTTTTCAATAAACACTTATAAGTGGCCTGTAATTACGTATTAGTAATTGAAATAATAAAACATTATTAAAAATGCATTAATATTGAATTGTTGTACGTATTGTGTATTTAAAATGCTCAATT
The DNA here is from genome assembly GCA_023701765.1 of Hylyphantes graminicola. Lineage (NCBI taxonomy): Eukaryota > Metazoa > Arthropoda > Arachnida > Araneae > Linyphiidae > Hylyphantes > Hylyphantes graminicola. The sequence goes on from CM043112.1 coordinate 19,631,402, forward strand.
TTACGGTTTTTAATAATAATTAATAAAGCTAATTTTCAATTAAAAAATATATTTGTTACATTTAAAAAAGAAATAGTTAACTATCATTCTTTTTTTCTTTTTAATTGTTATAACACGAGTATTACTCTTTTTTAGCCTACATTTCTTTTTTTTTTAATTCGAATGAATTAAAAAAAAATGAAAAAGTAGATATTGACATGCGGTCGATGTCCGTCCATTCCCCCTTTCCAAAATCCGTTCTATCCATTCGATCTTAAAAATTCTTTTTTTTTTTTGTTAGAAAGGTATCACCTCAGAGACCCAACTTAAATACTTTTTGTCCGTCTGTCTGTACGATCGGGCGGACATAAAACTACTATTTGTCGATGAATTTCCCATTGGATTAGCATTGAAATTCAATATCTAGTCACTTAAATCGCTGTTGCGAACACAACAACGGTATGAGAAACTTTATTCATTCAAAAATAATATTATTTTAAGCAAAATTTATTTTGGTCATAAATCAGTTTGGAATGACGTCAGGAATGTAATATTTGATTGTTAAATATTTGTTTACTAAGTAAGTGGCAAGGCATATTTTTTTGCGTATAATACTGATTAGTTTTTATTTTTATTTTAAGTGCATTTTGGTGTAGTTCCATGTTTTTTGTTATAAATAAATATTCAATTATTCGTAGAACTATAAATTAATCAAGCAGACGATAAGTAATACTATCTTTATTTGTGATAGAAAATTGATGAAAATAGTTCAATTTGGCATTAAGAAGTTAAAATTATAGCTGGATGCTGTGTTTAGTGAAATTTATTCTAATGTGTATAAATGTTATGTAGAAACGGTTGTAAATGACACTAACCGTTACGAACCTACTAGTTTCCCGAAAAGAATTTCAGTAAGTATTTAAGTAACAGGAAAGTAGGCTATTTTAGTTCTTTTAGAACTTATTGATTTTTCCGCTGTCTACTGACTACTTTCACAGTGAAACAACTTTGACAGGCGTACTTTCAGGTTTGTTTCTTCGTCATTATTATCGCAGTGAAACAGCTTTGACAGTCATACCTTTAGGTTTGTTTATTTGCCATTGCACTATTATTGCAGTGAAACAGATTTGCACTACCATCGCAGTGAAACAACTTTGTCAGGCGTACCTGTAGATAGATAGATAGATAATAAATTTATTGCAATGGACCTAAGCCCGTTTACAATGGTTGGCAATGGTTATTACAATAAAATGGTTATTACAGTAAAATCATTGTATGTTTGGATAATTAATGGTAAATATTGTTCTGCTACTTCGTAATCTTGGGATATCCAAACAAAATAAAAACCAGCACTTTGTAAAATATTCCTAACAGAGATAGCTAAGTTAAATTTGCTAGTAGAAGAATCATAAAGAGACAAATTATAAAGTCTTAAATAACAGGCTTTAGCAAATCTTTCTTCAGACATCTTAAGTAAATGTATCCAATATTTTAAAATCAAACGGATAAAAACTAAAGAAATTCTTGAATGACCCAATTCAAGTCTCAACATGTATCCAGGGGTATACCTTGAAACAGTAAGCAAGACGTAGTGTGTCAGGCGTACCTGTATGTTTGTTTATTTGCCATTGCACTATTATCGCAGTGAAACAGATTTGAGAGGCGTACCTATAGATTTATTTCTTTGCCATTGCACTACCATCGCAGTGAAACAACTTTGGCAGGCGTACCTGTAGGTTTGTTTATTTGCCATTGCACTATTATCGCAGTGAAACAGATTTGACAGGCGTACCTTTAGGTTTGTTTCTTTGTCATTATTATCGCAGTGAAACAACTTTGATAGTCATACCTTTAGGTTTGTTTATTTGACATTGCACTATTATCGCAGTGAAACAGTTTTGAGGGGCCTACCTTTAGGTTTGTTTCTTTGTCATTACACTATTATCGGAGTGAAAAAGATTTGACAGGCGTACCTACAGGTTTATTTCTTTGCCATTGCACTATTATCGCAGTGAAACAACTTTGGCAGGCGTACCTTTAGGTTTTTTTATTTGCCATTGCACTATTATCGCAGTGAAACAGATTTGACAGGCGTACCTTTAGGTTTGTTTCTTTGTCATTACAATATTATCGCAGTGAAACAACTTTGACAGGCGGACCTTTAGGTGAGTTTCTTTATCACTACACTACTAACGCAGTGAAGCAACTTTAACAGGCGTATATTTAGGTTTGTTTCTTTATAACTACGACACTTCTATCGCAGTGAAACAACTATGACACGCGTACTTTTGGCTGTTGTCAATTGGTTTCTTTGTTCTTATTGCAGTAAAACAACTTTGCCAGGCGTACCTTTAGGTATGTTTCTTTGTCATTACATTTCTGTCGCAGTGAAACAACTTTGACTCGCGTACCTTTAGGTTTGTTTCTTTATCATTGCACTACCATCGCAGTAAAACGACTTTGGCAGGCTTACCTTTGGGTATGTTTCTTTATAACTAGACTACTATCGCAGTGAAACAACTTTTACAGGGCGTACCTGTCGATTTGTTTCTATGTTCTTAACGCAGTGAAACAATTTTGACAGAGGCGCACCTTTAGGATTGTTTCTTTGTCATTACACTACCATCGCAGTGAAACAACTTTGACAGGCGTACCATTATGTTTGCTTCTTTATCACTACACTACTATCGCACAACTTTTACAGGAGTACCTTTAAGTTTGTTTCTTTATCATTACACTACTATCGCAGTAAAACAACTTTTACAGGGTGTACCTTTAAGTTTGTTTCTTTATCACTACCCTACTATCGCAGTGAAACAAATTTGACTGTAGTACTTTTGGAAAATCTTATTATGACGATAAATACTGATAAATTGTGTTCCGAATTTGAAAGCTACAGCCTTTTTCATTAATGGCCATTACCTTTAAAACCAAAAAAGTTCATTGGCAGCTACTCTTTGCGTATTCGCGAGTTTCTCGAAAATTTATATTCTGATAGGTACTAAGAACAGTGTACCAAATTTAAAGACCATTGGAAGAATTAAACCACCATTTTGCCACTCACAAGAATCGCACAAAAACTTTATATTTAATAAAAAATATTTTGAAGGAAACTTATTTTTCAGATATAAATCAATTCGAAATCGGGTTGTAAAATACCTGGGTTATGTTAGGTTTGAATTATCGTCGCACGGGAGCTACATGAGGGCTATTGGCGACGGGCGTCATATTTTAGAAACACAGACAAGAGACGAGCCGACACCTGAATAGGCACCCAACGCAACCGTTAAGAGCGACATCGTACGCAGTGTTAGGACTTTGAAGGATATTTCACGTGCACTCCTCTACAGGGGGTATTATTCGTCGGACATTTTTGGCTGCACGGGTCGTTTATAGGTAGGCAGTTACTTTGGCGATGCTCGGACCCGAACCTGGTAAATTTCGCATGCTAGGCGAGTGCCCAACCTACTGGGCGCCAGCCCCCAAATACCTGGGAATTGATATTGTATATGAATGAGGGTATACCCCAAACTACCCATGTAAATACCTAAGAATTTAACCGCTCTCGACTCACTACTTTCGCAGTGAAACAACTTTGACAGGCGTACCATTCGGTTTGTTTCTTTGTCATAACACTACTTTCGCAGTGAAACAACTTTGACAGGTGTACCATTCGGTTTGTTTCTTTTGTCATAACACTACTTTCGCAGTGAAACAACTTTGACAGGTGTACCATTCGGTTTGTTTCTTTGTCATAACACTACTTTCGCAGTGAAACAACTTTGACAGGTGTACCATTCGGTTTGTTTCTTTGTCATAACACTACTTTCGCAGTGAAACAACTTTGACAGGCGTACCATTCGGTTTGTTTCTTTGTCATAACACTACTATCGCAGTGAAACAACTTTGACAGGCGTACCTTTAGGTTTGTTTCTTTGTCATTACACTATTATCGCAGTGAAACAGATTTGACAGGCGTACCTTTAGGTTTGTTTCTTTGTCATTGCACTATTATCGCAGTGAAACAGATTTGACAGGCGTACCTTTAGGTGAGTTTCTTTATCACTACACTACTAACGCAGTAAAGCAACTTTAACAGGCGTATATTTAGGTTTGTTTCTTTATAACTACGACACTTCTATCGCAGTGAAGCAACTATGACACGTGTACTTTTGGCTGTTGTCAATTGGTTTCTTTGTTCTTATTGCAGTAAAACAACTTTGACAGGCGTACCTTTAGGTATGTTTCTTTGTCATTACACTACTGTCGCAGTGAAACAGCTTTGACACACGTACCTTTAGGTTTGTTTCTTTATCATTACACTACCATCGCAGTAAAACGACTTTGACAGGCGTACCTTTGGGTATGTTTCTTTATAACTAGACTACTATCGCAGTGAAACAACTTTTACATTGCGTACCTGTAGATTTGTTTCTTTATTACAACACTACTAACGCAGTGAAACAACTTTTACATGGCGTACCTGTAGATTTGTTTCTTTGTTCTTAACGCAGTGAAACAATTTTGACAGAGGCGCACCTTTAGGATTGTTTCTTTGTCATTACACTACCATCGCAGTGAAACAGCTTTGACACACGTACCTTTAGGTTTGTTTCTTTATCATTACACTACAATCGCAGTAAAACGACTTTACCGACGACGTACCTTTTTTTACGACAGGCGTACCTTTGGGTATGTTTCTTTATAACTAGACTGCTATCGCAGTGAAACAACTTTTACAGGGCGTACCTGTAGATTTGTTTCTTTGTTCTTATCGCAGTGAAACAACTTTGACAGGCGTACCTTTAGGATTGTTTCTTTATCATTACACTACTATCGCAGTGAAACAATTTTTACAGGGCGTACCTGTAGAATTGTTTCTTTGTTCTTATCGCAGGGAAACAACTTTGACAGGCGTACCTTTAGGTTTGTTTCTTTATCACTACACTACTATCGCAGTGAAACAACTTTTACAGGTTTTACTTTAAGTTTGTTTCTTTATCACTACACTACTATCGCAGTGAAACAAATTTGACTGTCGTTCTTTTGGAAAATCTTATTATGACGATAAATACTGATAAATATTGTTCCGAATTTGAAAGCTACAGCCTTTTTCATTAATGGCCATTACCTTTAAAACCAAAAAAGTTCTATGGCAGCTACTCTTTTCGTATTCGCGAGTTTCTACTAAGAACAGTGTACCAAATTTAAAGACCATTGGAAGAATTAAACCACCATTTTGCCACTCACAAGAATCGCACAAAAACTTTATATTTAATAAAAAATATTTTGAAGGAAACTTATTTTTCAGATATAAATCAATTCGAAATCGGGTTGTAAAATACCTGGGTTATGTTAGGTTTGAATTATCGTCGCACGGGAGCTACATGAGGGCTATTGGCGACGGGCGTCGTATTTTAGAAACACAGACAAGAGACGAGCCGACACCTGAATAGGCACCCAACGCAACCGTTAAGAGCGACATCGTACGCAGTGTTAGGACTTTGAAGGATATTTCACGTGCACTCCTCTACAGGGGGTATTATTCGTCGGACATTTTTGGCTGCACGGGTCGTTTATAGGTAGGCAGTTACTTTGGCGATGCTCGGACCCGAACCTGGTACCTTTAGCATGCTAGGCGAGTGCCTAACCTACTGGGCGCCAGCCCCCAAATACCTGGGAATTGATATTGTATATGAATGAGGGTATATACCCCAAAATACGCAGGTAAATACCTAAGTATTTAACCGCTCTTGACTCACTACTATCGTGGTGAAAAAACCTTGGCAGGCGTACCTTTAGGTTTGTTTCTTTGTCATAACACCACTATCGCAGTGAAACAACTTTGACAGGTATAAATACCTAAGTATTTAACCGCTCTTGACTCACTACTATCGTAGTGAAAAAACCTTGGCAGGCGTACCATTCGGTTTGTTTCTTTGTCATAACACTACTTTCGCAGTGAAACAACTTTGACAGGCGTACCATTCGGTTTGTTTCTTTGTCATAACACTACGATCGCAGTGAAACAACTTTGACAGGCGTAACTTTCGGTTTGTTTCTTTGTCATAACACTACTATCGCAGTGAAACAACTTTGACAGGCGTACCATTCGGTTTGTTTCTTTGTCATAACGCTACTTTCGCAGTGAAACAACTTTGACAGGCGTACCATTCGGTTTGTTTCTTTGTCATAACACTACTATCGCAGTGAAACAACTTTGACAGGCGTACCATTCGGTTTGTTTCTTTGTCATAACACTACTATCGCAGTGAAACAACTTTGACAGGCGTACCATTCGGTTTGTTTCTTTGTCATAACACTACTATCGCAGTGAAACAACTTTGACAGGCGTACCATTCGGTTTGTTTCTTTGTCATAACACTACTATCGCAGTGAAACAACTTTGACAGGCGTACCATTCGGTTTGTTTCTTTGTCATAACATTACGATCGCAGCGAAACAACTTTGACAGGCGTACCATTCGGTTTGTTTCTTTGTCATAACACTACTATCGCAGTGAAACAACTTTGACAGGCGTACCATTCGGTTTGTTTCTTTGTCATAACACTACTATCGCAGTGAAACAACTTTGACAGGCGTACCTTTCGGTTTGTTTCTTTGTCATAACACTACTATCGCAGTGAAACAACTTTGACAGGCGTACCATTCGGTTTGTTTCTTTGTCATAACACTACTATCGCAGTGAAACAACTTTGACAGGCGTACCTTTCGGTTTGTTTCTTTGTCATAACACTACTATCGCAGTGAAACAACTTTGACAGGCGTACCATTCGGTTTGTTTCTTTGTCATAACACTACTATCGCAGTGAAACAACTTTGACAGGCGTACCATTCGGTTTGTTTCTTTGTCATAACACTACTATCGCAGTGAAACAACTTTGACAGGCGTACCATTCGGTTTGTTTCTTTGTCATAACACTATTATCGCAGTGAAACAACTGTGACAGGCGTGCCATTCGATTTGTTTCTTTGTCATAACACTACTATCGCAGTGAAACAACTTTGACAGGCGTGCCATTTGGTTTGTTTCTTTGTCATAACACTACTATCGCAGAGAAACAACTTTGACTGTCGTACCTTTTGGCTGTTTGTCATTCGGTTTCCTTTGTTCTTATCGCAGTAAAACAAATTCGACAGGCGTAGTTTTTTGTTTATTTTTCATAAAAGACTAATTCGAATACCATTGTTCTGAAAAAATTCTGAAATTAAACATTCCTGAGAATAGCAAATGGAGAAAGGCAACCGACTACAAACGCGATTGAAGATTGGAAACAGCAATTTGAAAATAAAGGTGAAATGCTATTGTTTGGCATCTATAGAGTGATGAAAATTGAAATTTCATAGATTTACACATTTGACAAATTTGGTATCAGTCAGATTGGACCAAGATAAATATCAGACAAAAGTAATTTTAAAAGGCTTGAAAATACATAAAGCCTTCTGATTGCGCAAAATTTTGCCATACAGCTAATTTCGGTAGCTTCGATGAATAAAAAAAGGATCCAAACTCAATTATTACATTTTGTCATAAAAATTATCTTCTTAGCGCTTCAGGTGTTCAAAGACAAAGTAATCTAGTGAAAATTCTGCAGCAATCGACACTTAAAATATCTTTCGATAGCAAATTTAAAATAAGTATTGTGATTGTATTAAACTACTCAATTTTTTAGGGAGGGGGGGGGGTTCAATTTTATCTCTCTTTCCCCCGAATCGCCCTTTCTTCATTATATTAACGAAATTTATTCAAATAGTTTCGCTCAAAAAACCACCAGTTTGCCACTCACAGGAAACGCACAAAAACTTTATATTTAATAAATAAAATTTTAAAGGAAACTTTTTTTCAGAAATAAATCAATTTGAAATCGGGATGTAAAATACCTGGGTTAGGTTAGGTTTGAATAATCTTTGCACTAGAGCAACACGAGGGTTATTGACGACGGGCGTCGTATTTTAGAAACACAGTCAAGTGACGAGCCGAAACCTAAATGGGCATCCAACGCAACCGTTTAGTGCAACGTCGTACGCAGCGTTAGGACTTTGAAGGATAGATATCGTGCACTCCCTTACACGGGGTATTATTCGTCGGACATTTTTGGCTGCACGGGCCGTTTATAGGTAGGCAGTTATTTTGGCGATGCCCGGACCCGAACCTGGGACCTTTCGCATGCTAGGCCAGTGCCTAACCGACTTTGCTCCCCAGCCCCAAAATACCTAGGAATCTGCAATAATAAAAGAAATTGTCTGTGTGTATGTCTGTTGATCGCAAAAGACCTACATAGACTGCACTAAAATATTCGAAATTTTTAATATAGATACCTTTAAATACATACGTGTGCACCTGAGGCTTAGTTTTTTCATATTTGATTGTGATTTTTAATTAATATAATTAGTTTAAAAAAAAAAACGTCATCCACGTGGGAGTGCAGGACCATAACAGGGCTTGAAAATACATGGACCGGGCCGAAACGGGGACTTGACGCCATCCTCTATTAGTGTTCGCTTTTTAGGTGCGCATGCGCCAACACGAATTGAATTTAGCTTTGATTTTGAGTGCATTTTAATAAGTAGGCAGACCATAACAGGGCTTCAAAACACAATGACCGGGCCGTAACAGGGGCTTGACGCCATCCTCTGTTATTATTTGCTTTTTTCTTGCTCATGCGCCAGCACGAAATGAATTTAGTTTAGATATTGAGTGTATTTTCACAAGTAAGCATGCCTCTAAAAGGAAACAATGCGAAGTTAACGGGTTCCCTGCAAGGCGGGACCATACTTCCAGTTGATTATATGAATGATTGTAAATACCCCGAAATACCCAGGTAAATACCTTAGTATCTATCCGCTGCACCACTAATCGCAGTGAAACAACTTTGCCAGGCGTACCTTTAGCAGGGTGGTTACAAAATTCTAGAAAAAAAAAGTTCCCTGATATTTCCATGATTTCCCTGATACTTTCACAAAAATTTCCCCGATTTTACAATTACCTAGAAAACATGCAATGCACACAATTTAATTCTGATATCGTGGGAATTAAAACTTTCCGGATTATGGTTCAGCCTACCTAAGTTTTCTACATTACCGAAAATCTGAATAAGTTTAGAGGAATCATGTGATCAGAAAATCATGATTTCGTGAGAGAGATTGATCCTTCCTTCAAGATTGGTTCTGCAGGCAAATCAGAACAACATTTTTTTTAATCAAGTGCCCGTTAGTAGTGATCACAAGAACCTAAACCTACTGTTTAAGAAATCCAAAATAGGAAAAATTCCCTGATATTCGGCAAAATTTGTAAAATTCCATGAGAATTCCCTGATATTTCCAGAATTAAAAAGCTCCCTGAGAATTCCCTGATTTCCAGGTTCTGTTGCCACCCTGTTTAGGTTTGTTTGTCATAACACTATAGTGCGTCTCAAAAGTTTAGACAAAAGACATTTTGAGTCACAAAATTTCAATGAAAAGGTTTATTTGAATTTTTTTTTGTGGTAAGGTTAAGGCAAGTATGTATAATAATAAATAGCATGAATCACAAAGAAAACAGCCAATAATAATTTTTAATTTAATTAATTGTAAAAAGTACCCAAAAAATGCGTCTCATAAACATAGACAAAATCGATTTAATGTCATTTAATGATCTAATTTCGCATATTTTTTGCTAAAGTTGTATTTCTGTTTGATATTATGAATTAAACAAACACGTTTTACCGTTTAATTTTAACCATTTTGTACCATTCCTGGTCCAATTACATACCAGCAGCAAATATAGCCATTTTAGCTCTTTTAGGGGGAAATATTGCTGGTGATTGGCGTAATATATATCCCAATTAGATGTAAATAACGACTGTATGCCTAAAACAGCAGTACTGAGAAGCTTTGCCACCAATTCGAACACTTAAAAACATGTAATGACGCATTTCCTGTTAAAAATCGGCTAATTTTTTAATTTAAAAGATACAAAATTACAAAAAATTGGTCTGTTGTGCACCGTAACATGATGCAGAGTTAGCTTCCCCTTCAAAAAGGCCAAAAAAGTCTTAATCTTACCAGGAATGGTACTAAATTGTTAAAATTAAACAGTAAAACGTGTTTTTTTTTAAAATTCATAATATCAAACAGAAATACAATTATAGCAAAAAATATGCGAAATTAGATCATTAAACCGATTTTGTCTATATTTATGAGACGCATTTTTTGGGTACTTTTTACAATTCAATTAAAAATTATTACTGGCTGTTTTCGTTGTGATTCATGCTATTTATTAAATATACTTGCCTTAACCTTACCAGCAAAAAAATTTCAAATAAACCTTTTCATTGAAATTTTGCTACTCAAAATGACTTTTGTCTAAACTTTTGAGACGCACTATACTATCGCAGTGAAACAACTTTGACAGGCGTACCTTTAGGTTTGTTTCTCTGTCATTACAGAAGCCACAAACCTGCTCTTTTGTAAATCTCGAAGAAATTTGACAAAACTCCTACGAAAACAAACCAAGAGAGGCAGAAAAGGAAAATCGCTCATTTTAATCGATGATACAGAAGAATAAAAGCAGAAAACGACTAAAAGCAAAAAGTCCGCTACAAGTAAAAAGAAAGCAAAAATACGTTTGAAGGATGTTCAATGGAAGGATGAAACTCAACTTAATTCAAACATAAATATTTGACAATGATTTGAAAATAAATTAGCATAATGAACCAACAAATAATGATGAACTTCAAGTAGGGGACTTTGTCTTAGGGAGGTTTCTGCGAAATACAACTGAAAAATGTAACGTAAAAAGTAGGCTATTTTAGTTCTTTTCAAACTTCTTGTTTCATTCCGAGTCCTAAATAATACAGTGATTACCAATAAAGTCATTTAAGTTTGCATTAAAAAGTAGAATTTTGTAAATGCTGTTTTTAACATTCTGACTCCTATAATAATAGGAGATACTCAGGTAATATTATGTTTTCAATTTTCATTTCGTAAAAAAAAACATTTTTCAAATACATTTTAGTTATTCTATAAACCTCCTATATATTCTTTGTTGTAGAACTTTTTGCAACAATAATTTAGAAAATGAGAACTTATTTCAAACCGCACCCAATTTTCTGACATTTGCTTAAAAAAAATTGAGTTTTAAGTTAGGAGTATATTTTAATCAGCCAGTTGGGATTTTGGGAAATAACTGCTGTTGCCTACTTCCTACAGATAGGCAAATTTGCGTTTTGCTGAAGTGTAAACTTGTTTTCACTGCCTAACACTAAAATGTGAATTTTTAACTAAAAATTTAATTTCTGTAATTTTTTACTCCATTTCTGCAGCAAATGATTATTGAATACTCTTCCATAATATCAATTTTAAACGAAAATTTATCAGTCAGTGACAGATTTATATTATATCTGCAGGAGGATTCAGAGGATTAACGTAATTAATAAATTAAAACACTAAACTTAGCTTTTTAAACCAAAACACTACCTCAATTTTTAACTTGCAGTTTCGATTACCTACGTCAGAAATAATATATCTGGCTTTTTGTGTTTGGAATTATTTCTTTATATTGTGAGTTATCTTAGTTAATGACTTGGAATAAGAAAGTACCCAAATTATTAGATTATGTCGAAATGGTCCTTTTCGTAATGACAGCAGTTCCCCGCATGTGCAAGAAAGGGAGACAGCAAGTGAACATGTATAATACACTTTATTGAGCGCTTCAGGACCTCTCGAGGGCGGAGGAGAAGGGGGCGGCGAGGGAGGGGCGGCGGTCATTGAAGGGGCGGAGGGGGCGGGACGCGTGGGCGGAGTCAGGGAACACGTAACGCCCACGCTTCAGGTACTTCACCGTCACCAGCTTGCCTGAAAAAGGATGCAGGAGTTTTTAATATACAAAATACTTTTAAGGACCAACTATACATGTTTGTATAGTTGTAGCACCATATATGTTTTAGTTGAATCAAAGTCTGGAGATAAACGACATAGGCTAAATTAATTTTTAAATAGCTTTTAATTTTTTTTAAACTTCATACAGAAAATAGTTTCAACCCACTGAGGGATAAGCTAATTGGATGAAGTGTAAACTTGTTTTCACTCCATGAGATTTAAAAATTGATTTTTTTAAATGAAAATTTAATTTCTGAAATTTTAAATTAATTGCTTTTTTTAAAGTAACATGCTTATATAAATAGCTCTTTCAAGCTTTATATTTTAATAAAATTAAAATTATAAATTTTTAAAAGTTATGTGTGTTGCAAGAAAACCTGATAGTCAAATGACAGGTTTATACCTTTGCATCCCACATAGGGTTATGGACCAACTAAAGTAAAACCGATGTTAAGTTTGCAGTATAGAAATGTTCTACGAGAAAAAGGGTAAATAGTTCTCATTTTCGAGTCCGAGAATCGAATACAAAAATACTTTGTCTTCAAAAATACTTTGTCTTCGCAATGATTACGTTTTAAGAACAGCGGGTGTTAAATGAACAAACACGTTTTTCGGCTCTCCCTCATGTTGCTCTAATGCGACGGTAATTCAAACCTATACTAACCTATCCTATAATTTCGGTTGGGTTTTTGGAACGACTTTTGGCGCGATTTTGGAAAATTCGCCAAGTTAAATCGCCATTAATTCTATATTAAACATTTACCCGCTATAAATTCGGCTAGTTTCATTTATTTTATTTCGAAAACTAAATAATTATTACTTAAATCGTTTGCAAAAATTTATATTTCAAAGAATAAATATGTAATAGTTCTCGCTTTTAAATAGAATGAAAACGTTGCATACCACTATACAAAGACACTCGAATTAAAATATAATTTTGATATATTTCAAATTGAGAAGATGAAAAAAAAAAAAAAAAAAAAAAAAAAATTTTCTCGCGCGTGATTGTTGCGATTGCAAATGGAATTTTAATAAAAAAAAAATAAAAATAAAATTTTTTTTTTGAGCATTAAATTTTTTTTTTTTTTTTTTTAAAAAAATTTTTTAGAATTCGAATTTTTCTTTTTTTTTTTTTTTTTTTCATTTTTTTTTCATGAATTTTTTTTTTTTTTTTCTGATTTTCTCATTTGTTTGTTGTTGTTAAATTTATGGTTTAATTTAAAATGACTCGAAATTGAATTTCAATCAATCAAAATTTCAAAAAAAACAAAAAGTATATATATTGTCGTCCCAATCCCCAGACAGACAGAAAAAAAAGTAAAAAAAATGAAAGTTAGGAAGTCTGAGTCTTATAAAAAAAAAAAAAAATTTTTTTTTAAGATCGGATGAAATTATTTTTTTGGGGGGGGGGGGACGGACGACACGACGACGGACATCGACCGCATGTCAATACCTACTTTTTTATTTTTTTTAATTCTTCGAATTAAAAAAAAAGAAAAGTAGGCTAAAAATGGTACAAGCTAAGCAAAATCCCCGATCCAGAAGTTCATTAAAGATTCTTTTCCTTGCAGAGGCTATTTACAGAAGCAGTACAGAAGCTATTTATAGCATCACATCACACTCATGCGTACCATCTGAAATATTCCCGCGTACACCATTGGTACGCATACCACCTGTTGGGAACCCCTGCATTAGACGGTACGGCTATGATATAATGGCTTGTCTGTTTATTGGCGATATTTGGCGAGCTTGAAATTCAAAGTGGGATTTCCATACCTATTGAGTTATACGAAATATGAATTTCGTTTGCGAATGCAATGTTTCCTTTTAGATCTACTTATTAAAATACTTAAAACAAAATCAAATTAGTATTGGTGCATGCACACGACAAAAGCAAACCTTTAAAAGTGATATTTAACAAATAATAAATAGAGATTAGAAAAACCAAATGAAATTTGTTTTTGGCCGGCCTTGTGTTTTCGGGCTCTGTTATGGTCATACAAGGATGACGTCTTTTTGAAACTAATTATATTAATTAAGAAAATCATAATCAAATATGAAAAAAATAATCCTGAGGTGTACACGTAGCTATTAAAAGGAATCTATATTAAAAATTAAAATTTTTTCAGGGCAGTATAAGTAGGTCCTTCACGATCCACAGACGTACAGACAGACTCTTTCTTTTATTATTATAGATATGCTCATATTATTAAGATTAATCACATTTTAACAATACGTGCCATCAGAAGTAGTTTAATTTCTCCTCCTCCAGCAATAATTTTTTTGAGCACAATTTAAATTTTGGCGTCTTTTTGACTCATTTAGCAAATAAAATAAATTTTAAATATTGAATAAAAATTTAACCGATGTAAGTACAGAATCAGCATATGATCTAAAAGATCAGATCTATTTTTAAAAGTAAACACAATTTTTATTTATATATTATAATATATTAACAAAACAAGACACAATAGAACGTTCTATTTATTCCCTTTAATGAACTATTTTTTGTTGCTTTAAAAAAAACTACTGTAACATTATTTGGTGTAAGAAAAATTCATTGTGGTGTGTACTGTGTTTATGTTTTAGTGTGTTGAAATGAAAAGTTTTGTTTCGATTTAAGAGTGAGGGATATTACACACTTATTGTTCAAAATAAAAATAAATGTACAAAACAAAAAAGTATAATTATAGAATTTTAAAAAGGGAAAATGTAATGCAAAATTTTAAAGCAGAAGAATCAAATGATTTTTCCTTTTTCCCAGAAGAGCACAAATGGTGTGGAAAAAGTCTCAGGCACAGATTCTATTACTCGTTTAAATGAACAGACTTGGGGAAACGTAATCGCAGTAACAGTTTGAATGTAAAGATCGTACTGATGAAAGGGGGAAAAAAAGATAAATTAAGGGTCTAAATTATAGGAAAAAATAGGAATTATAGGAACTTTTTTTAATTTATTGGAATTATAGGAAATATAGGAGCGCTGCGAGGCCTGCAAGTTCTTTTTATACCTGAAATTAAAAATTACGGTAGAACTGCCAATATGCAATCCATATCTAACTTGTGATTATGGCATATTCAAACTCCTTTGGCATTTATACTCTATGCTACTAGCAAAATACTAGGCCAATTAGTAATTACTGTACTATTTAAACAGTAGGAAAAAGTAAACAAAAAAGCAGGGAGTGAAACACTCACCTCATTGTTTGTGAGTGTGTCGAAGGCGATGTGCACAATTCCGTCGTTTCCTTCACACTTTTCTAAAATGGCATCCCTCACGATCGTCTGCCAGTCGTTGCCATATTCACTGAAACCAAAAAAAAAAAGTCACATACAAGATCGAAAATATTTTTGTATGACATAATGTTACACTTTAATAAATTCTAACTTTTTATTTTCATGTTATTAAATTACTTATTAAACATATTAAAAAAACAATGGGGTTGTTTCACGGAGAATCTGGCAATAGCTCTGCGGTCATGTTTTTCGTTCTGAAGAATTACCTTTGTTTTGGTTAATTTAGTGGGTTGGTAGATAGATTCAGGTTTGTGTGCTGACTAAGCACACCAACCTAAATATAGGTCTACGAACCAACTTAATCAAAACAAAAGTAATTCGAGAGAAAGGAAAACAAGATCGCGGAGCTATTGCCAGATCATCCGTGAAACAACCCTATAGGACCTTGAGTAAAAATAATCATCTGCTATTTTTTGTGATTTCTTGAGTAAATTTAACTGATTAAAAAAAATATTAAGTTTAAAAAACTTTTTTGTTAAAGTTTCAAAAAACACACATAAAGGTTGAAGTTTTATGTCTTTAAATAAACAAAAAAAAATATTATTGACCAATAGCTTAAATTAACCCTCTAATGCATACTGTTACCGTTTGGTAACAAGTAACATAATCCACTTTATTCTATTAAATTAGAGCTCCTCCTAGACAAATCTGTGTTTCCTTCATCTATTACATTTCATTTTAAAGTTTTAGTTACTAATAATCCTCATAGATGAGAGTAGTAAAAGTGTATTCAAAATAAAGAGTGAGGTTATTAACTTTTGTGAAATTACGTTTTTGGCAGTATTCAAAGAATTATAATATTAGTACTAAATACTCGTAAATTGTTTTGAAAAATTAATCATAGTTAAAAAGGGTTATTTTGAAATATTTTTAGTAGTTTTCTAGTCATTCTTATCAAAATTGGAATTTTGCAGTTGTTTTTTGTCATATGGAATTTTTTTAAAAAATTGAAATTATTTAAATTCTAATGCAGTTAATTTTTTTAGTATTTTTCCATAATGTGTGAGTATTAAAGATACATATATAATTTTTTTTGGGATGAAAATAAAAATTCATGCATTAGAGGATTAACTAGTTTAAAACTTTAATGAATATAGAAGGACCTTTAACCAAATATTAAATTGCTATTCTTTGGGATTTCTTGAGTAGAATAATCTGCTTCTTTATATAAATGTTAAGTTTTTTAAAAAAAATTGCCCAACATTCCAAACACACACATAAAAGGTACAAACAATGGCGTTTTGTATCTTTAAAGAAACACCACATGCTGCAGCCTGTAAGTCAGCCTCCAGACGAAACATTTATTAGTAATTTTTCCATATAAACGATTTCTTACACGTCACAAGATACTCACAAACAGTAAGAGGTAAACCCTTTCAGTCCATTTCAAATTTTATGTGTTACTGCAATAACTTTCGAAAAAATTAGTTAATATTTTTTTTTACCTCAGTTGCCTGTAAATAATAAAAAAAAATTAATCTAAATTTCAACTCTTTGAGGAAATTGGCTAAAGTGTTAACTTGTTTTCACAGCATCATATTTAAATTGAAATTTTTAACTGAAAAATTAATTTCTTAATTAAAAAAATATTTCAGTATTACATAGTTTAATTAGCCCCTCCATGCTATAAATCAAAATTTTTAAACAATTAATAATTTAAAAATATATATATGTGTTGGTGAAAAACTGGACAATCAGGTGATGGGTTAAAAATATATTCTACTTAATTCAAAATATAATAAAATGTCACTACCATCTCCATTCTATACCTCCTTCTGGGATTCTTGACTATTCTTGATTATAAGAAATACTTTTATTATACTTCTAGTGGATAATTTAAATATGAACTACCTACACCAAACTATCTGAACTACCTACACCAAAACCGACCTTAAGTTTGCAGTATACAAATGTTCTATGAGAAAAAGGGTAAATAGTTCTCATTTCGAGTGCGAGAATCAAATACAAAAAGGTATTTCCCATTCAATAAACAAATTTATTTGTTATTTCAAGACATAAATTTATTTATTTTTATTAGTTTAGCTTCAGTTAGAGAGTTATTTTAATTATTTTTTTCCTTCGATTTTGACGTAACAGGGCGCACGAATATCAGGGTCAAGGGAGCAACCAATGGGTGCAGGCGAAATTTCGGCACCAGCAGCGTTGTTTACGCAGTCTCCTCTGCCTAGTACCTTTCTCTGCTGCAAACTTAAGGTCGGTTTTGGTGTAGTTCCTAATTATCTTCCCCTTTTCAAAATATATTTCAACAAATAATCTGGGCAATGGTCGTACAACAACCCATGGTCAGAGGTATAACTATATGTTGTACGGTTGACCACACATTAATTAAAAATTAAACAAAATAAAACTAGAACCACGAAAAAATTATCTATGATAAACCATACGATACAGATTAGAATAGAATAAGAAAATTTAAGTTAGCCTTAATATTCAAGTTAAGAAAATTGAAACTTGTGAAGTGGTCAAAGGAACAACACCTTCCTCTACTATTGATACAAAGGTATGATAATGTGAAAAGGAAATTTCTTATTTAATTTACAGTTGATATAGATTATCTACGTAAGGATATTCAGATTAAGCACACTTTTTTTTTAGCATAAGTTCAAAACTTTCCATCATAAGCAAGATTTCATCTCTTACGACATCATGATAACATGGTTAAACTGTGCTACATGGTTATACCTTGAAAATGGAACACAATGATATCATTTTGGAAAACTGATTCAGGATATTTAGCCATTTAAATAATTATTGTTCTAAACATTTCACTGTAACCTTAAGTTACAACACTGTTTAAGAGAGAGAAAGCGAAACTAATTCATTATATACAGTCAATATTCTAGACACTACACTAAAACCGACCTTAAGTTTGCAGTATACAAATGTTCTACAAGAAAAAGGGTAAATAGTTCTTTATTTTCCAGTGCGAGAATCGAATAAAAAAAGTTGTTTCACATTCAATAAACAATTTTATTTGTTATTTCAAGACATAAATTTATTATTTTTATTAGTTTAGCGTCAGTTAGAGTGTTATTTTAATTATTTTTTTGATCGATTTTGACGTAACAGGGCGCACGAATATCGGGGTCAAAGGAGCAACTAATAGGAGCAGGCCAAATTTCGGCACCAGAAGCGTTGTTTAAGCAATCTCCTCCGCGTAGTACATTTCTCTTCTGCAAACTTAAGGTCGGTTTTTGTATAAAGAAGCTGTACAGTTTATTACCTTCATGCACCATAAGGGTATGATAAGAAATAAAATAAACAGAAATATTTTGCTCTTAAAAATTATTTAAGAGAATAATATGGGAAACAATATTGCAATATGGGAAAAATAGCTTGGTTTGAACAGAACACACCATATTGTCCACTAAGGTAGAAATATAAATGTTCCAGAATGTGAAATTGAGTGACCCCTCACCTCAAAATTGTCGTCTGCACCGAGTAGATCTCTCAGATGTGCTTCGGCATCAGTGATGCTCATGTTTCTAGAACTCGCATAGCCACATTCAAAGCTGCCTGAAAACAATGAAAGGTCACATTTAAAAAAATAATAATAAATTGGAATATTAACAAGCAATGTAATAGGAATTTATTAATAACTTAAAATTACTTAGTAAATGGGCAATGTCTTAAACAGTTATTTCCCAACTATGAAAGCTTTACATATATTTTTTAAAATTATAAGTATATTGAAAAAGTATGGTAAGAATTTAATCTTAACACAATGAAAGGACACATTTTATTTAAAAGAAAGAAAATGTCCACAAACAAAATTAACAACCAATGAACAATTTGGTCATGACCTAATTAATTTATTGCAAAACACAAAAATTTATCCATAATGATGTTCTTTTTACAATAAAACATAAGGAGTAACGCACATTGAAAGAGTGTACTTAGCAGTACTCACAATATTAGCAGTGCTAAATACAGTTATACAGAGAATTTGAGCAAAGAGTGTGAGCATAATATATTAGGATATAAATGAACAATTAGGACAGGGATATTAATGCCTCAAAATTAACAAAACTAACTACCGATAAATAAAGCACATTAAAAGAATATTCTAAGCATTTAGCAGTACTCACAATATTAGAACTGCCAAGTACAGTTATACGGAGAATTTGAGCATAATATATATGGATGTAATTGAATAAATATTTTTTTTTTAACTTAGTGAGCATTAAACCAGGCTTTTTCAGTAATTTGTGCACTAGTTTTTCCAGCAATAAAACTAAGTATTAAAATTTTATAAATAATAAATTTTCATTGATGTTTACATTTTTTCAGCTTCAAAGGATTTTAGGATCCTATATTCAAAAATAATTCAGATTCTGAATTGTAAAATTAGTATGTTAACTTATAATAAACTTATTTGAGAATTATGAACACTTCATGAATTAAATAATTCATTTTGTAAGAATAATTAAAAATGCTTCAAGGTTTTAAAAGTTTTAAGAAAATTCCAAATGTTAATACTGTTTAACCATGACAATTGAAGAGTACACAGGAAAAACCGATTGATTTTTTTAGAGAGGTTTCCTTAGCAGGCCACTTTGGCGATGATAGCGAGTGATCGCCTATACTTGTGTAAGGAAACCAGTTCCTACCACAGAGATCATAGTTAAAGTAATAGGGTGGCAGATCACGTGACCCCCAATGCTAACGACGGGACGCGCAAGGAGCTCCCAGAAGAGCCCCAATGAAGCCAGCATTGTAGGTCCCAAGATCAGCCACCCTAACACTTTAACTACTATCTCTGTGGTTCCTAGCCACCAAGATTCAGGCGATTGACGATCCAGACGCTTGGACCAAGCGAAGAGGAGAGAAACCGGTTTTCTGTCGCCAATATCCGCCAAGCAGACAATTGCGGCATCCGCCTAATAAATCAATCGGTTCTTCCTCTGTACTCTTTAATTGATAAAACTTTTCTTAAATACATAAGCTCAAAAAATCTTGATTTTCTGGAATATTATTTTAAACAACATAAAAGGGTTATGAATTTTAAATTGGTATACCAAATCTTGGAAAGTTTTAATCTTTAAATATCTGCATATTTCAAGGACAAAACAAGTAGATAAAACATTAATCGACACTGAGATCATTGTATTGGTGTCTACACAGCAAAATTAACTAACTATATTAATTAAGTATTAAAAAAAAGTAAAATACAAACAAAATCTGTTTCTTTCATAATAGATAGTGGAATGAATCTTAGCTTTTTGCAAAGCTGTATTTTGTAATAAGGTTTTTTTTAATAGAGAATGACTGATTTTTTTTCTCATTGATATGTAAACTTTTGTTTTAAACCATCAACAAAAAGCCAAGAAAGGTATAATCTGCATAAACTATATTCTACTCTTGCTATTTTGTTGTGGTGAAATAATTAGTTTAAAATATCTAATGTTTCAACATGGGCACAACTAACATATCTTTTTAAAAATAGACTAATTCATTTGATTTTCTGGTGATCATAAACAGTTATTTAAACAAAAGGGTAAATTTTTGTTATCGAAATATTAATAAAAATCAATTAAATATTTAAATTTACAGTTTTTTTAGACAATAAATAGAAGAATAATGAAAATTATCATACAAAAAAATACCGCTGATAGGGGTAACTTTGGCCCAAGCATTAAAACCTAGCACTGACTTTCTTCTTAAATATTTTTTGCTCTTGTCAAGGCAATGTCACCCCGAATTGAAAAATGCAGCACATTTTTGAAAAGGTTAGTATATTTAAAACCTTGGGCCAAAGTTACCCCATTCAAAGGTATTGTTACAAAATTGAAATGGGAACTCAAAAGGTCAAATGTCATCAAACTGCAAAGTACAGTGGTGGCCAGAAGTATGGACATTTTTTTAAAAGTTTAATGTAACTTTGTGTCCTTGTAAAATATATTAGTTTTCACTTAAATACAAACTTTTATACATTAAATTGAAGGTAATTTAATGTAGAATTTAGTAATAGAAATTGCAAAAAGTGAAAATTAATATATTCTACTAGCACACATTGTTGAAAAACATGAAACTTTCAAACAGTTTCCACACTTTTGGCCACCACTGTATATGTGGATTTCATAGAAAGAAAGGGAATTTTGAAATAATCTGGACCAAGCCCACGGTAATATATATAAAAGAACGAACATATAATAGTTACAAAATGTAAAATTTGGCAAGGAATAAGTATCTCAACAATTGCTAAGGTTTATTAAAAAAAAAATAGTTAACAAAAATGAGCTCAATGAATGAAACAATAGTTAGAAATATAAAACTTGCCTGCAACTGTTGCTAATAAATAATGAAGTTCTCTGGACATTAATATGAGTGGGTTACATAGTTCCTGGAAGACAAATCAGCCAGTTAATTCACACCAGTTACAGATAATTACAAACAGCTACATCAAGTACACAAACAGGATGTGTGCAGGCCTATGAAAAGTATCTCTTAGCAAAAATGCATAAATACTAAAAGGGCGTTCATTACTTATATGTTGCTTTTAAGGGGGGGGGGGATAATACCAAAATATCAGAGTAAAATTAGGAGAAATTTCAGTTAAATCGAAATAAAATCATTTCTTATACTTTACTGGGGTAATATAACATGATAATCTTAACAAGATGGAACAAGCATCATGCAGATCATTTACTTTAAGTCCTGTGGATAGGGATTCCAATTCTCACTCATGATACAGTGCATGGACTAAATTATATTATTTTAATTAATTTCAGAGCTTCTATTTGGGTATTTTATTGTTCGACACACTGTGATTGCAGATTAAAATCCTCAATCTTAAAAACTAGTCTTAACTAGGGCGACTAACCAATCATCTTCAATAAAGGTAATTAAGCAAATTTGTTTTTGTAAATAAGTCCAATTTTTTCAGTACGCATACAAATTTACAAATTTGGAAAAATCTCATAAAAGATTATCAAATTGTCAAAATTTCTCATAAAATATCTAAAATTTATGAGAAATCTGTAAGTATCTTCTACACACAAGATAATGCATGCAATACTCCTTTGGCATCTTAAATATCATGCAGTGAAATATTGTCTTCACAACATTAATCATTGTTAGGTCTCTATTGATGTTACAGTGGTGGCCAAAAGTGTGGACACTTTTTGAAAGTTTCATATTTTTCAACTTTGTGTGATTACAGAATATATTAATTGTATATCAAATTAAACAATGAAAAATTAAAAGAATTTAATCTTTTACCACTGTGTGGTGATTGCAGAGAGGCGTCTATGTAGACTTGGTTTGGTCCCAATATATATATATCTGACACAACATCATCATCATCAAAGCAAAATAATGTAGCAAGTAGATTCGATTGTGGAATAAAAATTAGAAAAAAAAATTAAACCATGGCTTGCAATATTGTTATACAGTAAAACTTCTACAAGAGACCACCTCTATTAAGCGACCACCTCCGCAAACGGGCAATTTTTCAAGTCACCGATTCCCCCCCTATAGGCTTAATGTTAAAAATACCTCTCGGAAAGACCAGACCAACCTCCGGTTACGACCACATTACAGGTCAGGTCTCACCCGGGGGTCACTTTTCCAAGAAGTCTTGCTTTCCCGCCGCCAATGGTAACTGTTTGCCTTTTTCATCCTTTGTATTACCTTTATCCATATAAGTGCGCGGAAGGTTCACCAGCCTGAAATATTGGAACAAATTCAGCCCTCTCCCCTGTTTGCTGTTAAAAGGATCATTTCGAAAGACCCTTCCACGAATTGTCCAAGTAGTCAATAGGAAGCTTCTTTCACTTTACTGCAGTTAACAATTGTAAGGTAGGGACCCATTATGTACGTTGACATCCCCAGCCAAAGTGACGCTTGGACACGCCCTTCCAAAAACAAATCACTAGGGTTGATAGTTGTCACACAAGCAGGGGGCTAACGCTGATGGCAAAGAGGTAGATAAGGTAGGTAGGTTTGAATTATCGTCACAGTAGGCTACACGAGGGCTATTGGCGACGGGCGTCGTAATTTTCAAGGAGTTTAAGAAACTCGCAGAATGGAGTAACACCAGTGAAATTTAAATTAGCGATACACTAAAGATGTTTCAATAAATAGTCTTTTTACAAAACTTAAAAAAAGAAATTGAAATAAGAGGTACTTTCCGAAAAATCGAAAAGATTTCTTCTTATTTTAAAAGATTGTAACTTAAATGTGTATTGTAAAAAAAATAGGACCTTGTTTTTGGATATAAATAAAATAACTTAATAAAATGATGAAAATTGTATACTTTTCATAATGTTTACTACTAAACCATTGTTTATAAAATTAATTTGAACATTTATATAAGCATCTCAGTGATGAAACTTCTCAAAGAGACCACCCTCCATCAACGACCGATTTCCCTCAGAACGGAGGGTGGTCGCTCCCGAGAAGTTTTACTGTATCTATTTTGACTAACCCTGTATAACTATATAAATATAACTAAACTAAATTTATAAAATGCTCAACAAATACGTATTTACTAAATAAAATGGGCTAAACACTAAAAAGTATAAATAAAATAGCAATACCTTTTAACATTAAATGTTAAACACTAAACATTATAGCACTGATGACTAAATTATTTTACCCACCACAAGCTAAAAGTGAAGACTGCTTATGCTGCTTGGCAGTTTGGGACATGGCCACTTTCAACGACTTGACACTTTTCATTTTTTCGGGAATGCAGTTGTCGGACGTGGATTCTTCCTTGAGATTACTGGAGGTATCCTTGAAATTGTGCAATTTGGAGACCCTGATTTAAAAAATCATAAAATCACACTTTTTGAACCATTCTACAATACTCAAAACAATTTGGGAAGCACTTTGTACTTCTGTATACCCTTCCACTTCCAAATCTTTTTTTATTTAAAAAATCTAAAATTTGTGTTGTCTGATTCATTATGCAAATGGTAAAAAACAGGAATTTTTTTAATTAAAATTTAAGGGGGAAAAATTTTGAATTATAACATTCAAACAAATTATAACAATGATTTTTTTCAAAACTTTATTTATAATAGATAGTTAAAATCAATTTTTAAACACCTAAGAATGAAAACATGAAGAATTTAGGGTCAATGTGTTTAATAAAATTGTTTCAAAGTTAATTTTATTTTACCCTGTTTTTCATATTTTCATTTAATTAAAACAAATTTTATTTAATTATTCAAGAGACATGATTCTTCCATCTAACGATAAATAAGTGCAAGATTAACTTGGTGAGAGAAAAATCGCAAACTGACGATTCTATATAGAATCATTGGGTGTGAAAGGGTTTAAACGATACGCTCCCCAAACAGTGAATAAGCATTACATATTCAAAGAGAAAGAATAGATGATATTGCAAAAAGCTACACTTAAAATTTCAGTTAAAAACATCACTGATCAATAGAGATTTTTTAAAATCTTAATTTGAACAATTGATAAGTTTCCTCAATTAAGGTAAGAGTAAACAAGAGAAAAAAAACACATTCATCTGAGTTTCTTTTCCCCCTTCAAAATCAAGGTTTCAATTTTAAAGGGTTTTCCGATTTTGATAGATATTTTTAAAGTTAAAGTTTTATTAGTAGCGATTTTTAAAGCTATCAGGGTTATCCAAAGCTATTAAAATTTTTCTTCCACTGTTTAATGTATCCCTTATAGTACAATTGACATGTAATGAGAATTCCTTACTTCTTGGCTTGTGCATTGAGACTGTTCATCTTGGTGTGTCGAGATTCACAAAATTGGGCTGGAAACTGAACTTGGAAACTTCCTTGTGGTGTCGGGAGGAAGACAGCTGGATGCACACAAAATTAAGATACATCAATAAAATAATTGATTAAACTACATTTGTAATAGTTTACATCTCAAAATGTATCACCATCTATGAAATATTAATTAACTTTTTAACCTCCCCACAAACATTGACACACTAATTAGTTCCGAAATTGACCTGTTCCGATAGAAGAAAATCCAAATATTTCATTTCAAATATCAGTTTACAGCTTTTGATTACAGGTATCAGTCATTTATTTCTATAAAAATTGAAGTTGAGGGAGGGTCAATATGATATTAGAGTTCTAAAAAAAATATTAAATTTTTTTTCAAACTTTTCAAGAAGTTATTTTAGTAGATAGTTTTAAAGGCATTTTGCATTAAAATGAATGTTAAAATAATCTGTTAGCTACGAATGAGTGGTAAGGCCTATTTTGGCACAAAAATGTGTATTTTAGAGTTTCAGGCGGTCCCTAAGTAGCTATTAAACATAATTTTTAAAAAAATCTCTTTGAAAAACATTCTTTTTACCATATATTTGTATGAAAAGCATGTTTAGATTAACAAGATATGTGTAGGATTTTGCTAGGGTCTTAAGAGGTCAGCCCCTGATTATTCACATCTATAAATTATTAATTTTGTCATTCAAAATAATACACAAATGATTACTCATTCAAAGGTACCTAAAGACTTTAACAGATTATAAACCTTGGCTTTGTATAATAAATAGATAAAATATCATTTTACACAAAACTATATAAAAAAAAGTTCATTCAATGATTTAAAGTTCCTGAATGAACTCAAAAACACTCACTTGAGATGTTCCGTAAAGAATTTCCATTTTAGAAAAACTGGAAGAGGAGGTGGAGTTTTCGTTCCGCAAAAGGCAGTGGTACTTGGTGTCCACTGGAAACACAAAAGAGCAACACCATTTTAACATTGAATCATTACTTATTATACCTTGTCTATTTACTATGCGATCCTCGAAAAGGTTAGGTTTGAATTATCGTCGCACTAGAGCTACACGAGGGCTACTGTCGACGGGCGTCGTATTTTAGAACCACAGTCAGGTGACGAGCCAGCACCTGAATAGGCATCCAACGCAACTGTTAAGGGCGACATTGTACGCATTGTTAGGAGTTTAAAGGATATTTAACGTGCACTCCCTTACACGGGGTATTATTCGTGGGACATTTTTGGTTGCACGGGCCGTTTATAGGTCGGCAGCTATTTTGGCGAGGCCCGGACCCAAACCTGGGACCTTCTGCATGCTAAGCGAGTGCTTAACCGACTGGGCTCCCCAGCCCAATCCTCGAAAAGACTGTCTTCCCCCATCCCTTCGCTTGGTTTTCTAGGACACTGGGGGAGCATCGCTTTTCTAAACCTAACCTGTTTGAGATTCTGTTGAGGGGTTAACAGTCCAAACAGTTCAAACCGAAGTAGGGGTGGGAAAAAACATGCTCACGTCGTTTCGAAGAAAAAGACATGCGGTAAGGTATCCAGCCGAACCTGTTAGTGTGAACTGAAAGGGAGCTCATAGTTCAATATAACTTAATGGATTAGGGTATGGTTGAATTATCATCGTACTAGAGCAACGTGATTAAAAAATAGGGATGGACATAGAAGAGTTATCAGAACTTGAGTAAATTGTTTTAAAATAATTTAATCTAATCTAAAAACTACACTGTAACAGTTTTTACACTTTGACCTTTGAATAAATAAAAGTGGATATCCTGCTTCCAAACGTTTTTGTCACATCTGCGTCTTGATGTAGTAAACTTCTTAGTAAGGAAATGTAATATTGCTTTAAAAACTACTTTACATTACATAGGAAAAACATTTTTTAAATGGCAAAAATTTGATTAATGAGTCAAAAATTCTAATCTAAAGCGATGAAAACAAGTTGTCATTTTTACCAAAAAGTTGACCGCGCAGAGGATTAGTTGGGAAAACAACCTATAAATTTTCCGCTCTGTAATTCCTTCAAAATTTCAGAAAATGTCTGGATACGCTGCCTTTAGAGCTCCTTGCCTCAACTATAATTTTATATTCAAATTTGTTATTCTAATTTAATATTTGTTTTAATATAAAACAGGGTCATCATGTACTGAAAAGTTATCATCACAAACTGAGAATGTCAAATGTTCTAGAATCATTGAGGCTAACTTACAATTGATAAGAAAATGGTTTTCACACATTGACTTCTGAATAATATAAAAACGGTCAAACGGATATCTTGTAAATACAGTAGAACCTCAATTATACAATCTATTTGGGACTAGGTCGGATAATTGAAAATTCCAGATACAGTAGACGCCGCTTAATGTGATCACATGGGACTAACGTGACTTGATAA
This sequence comes from Hylyphantes graminicola, assembly GCA_023701765.1. NCBI lineage: Eukaryota > Metazoa > Arthropoda > Arachnida > Araneae > Linyphiidae > Hylyphantes > Hylyphantes graminicola. Next base: position 19,658,699 of record CM043112.1, read on the forward strand.
CAGTAACTGATTGATTACAATACACGAAAAAAAAGTTTACTAAAAAATGATTTTTTTAAATACATATTAAAATAAAAATTAATTTTAAATTAGTAGCTTTTGCTGTAAAACTCTATAGTATTTAATCGAAATACTGACATAATGGCCCTACCTTGTTAAGGAAGGCAAGTGGCCCTCATTGAGTTCTCCGTATGTGTCGTATTAGCGTATTAGCACAGTGCTACGGAATTTTAGAATGCTTGACCGAAAATCGCCAGAATCCCCCCCCCCCACTTACACCCGTTTAAAAGATAATACAACAATGCAAGATAATATGTATAAACAAAAAAAAAAGTTTTCCTTCTTGTTTTTACTGATTTCAGGAAAATAAAATTTACTTATAAATTGATAATAAAAGAATATTTGATTACAATAAACAATGTTTTTTCTATGTATTTTGATATAAGCGGACGGGACTAAGTGATTTTGATAACATTAAACGATTGATAACATTAACCGAGATCACATTAAGCGGCGTCTACTGTAATAGAACATTTTCATCAAATAGTTAAAGAAGACCTGAAGGGGTCCGAGTCCCTACCGTAGGGTGCGAGCAGCAGCATCGCCCTCTGGTGGTCCATGCGTGCGAGCATCTTGTAGAGCTGGTTGGTGGTGCCGTTCTTCTCGCTGAACTTGTTCAGCAGGTCCCAGGTGGGGCTCCTGTCTCTCAGGACTGCCTGGCCAATCAGGATCAGCGGCGTCACGTCGTATCCCATCAGGCCACCTGGCAACAAAAACATCCTTTGAATTCTGAACGATTTGCAAGTTTTTTTTTGTCGCTTAATCAGCATGGTGGTTTTGACTTTATCTTGCCATTAGGAATGCACGGAATATTCGGTATTCAGCCACTTTAGCCGAATATTCGGTATGGCCGAATAGCTTTACTATTCGGCTGAATAATTAAATTTTTTTTCAAATTTTCTCATGTTATTATCTTATAAAACAACAAAAAATTTTCAAACAGGACTTGTTTTCTTCTTTGATAAACTCAAATTCTTAAGTTTTTATTATTTATAATGGTAAATCAAACTTTACTCAAGTTGCATTAAATAACATGTATCTTTTAGGGAACACCAGTAACAGTGAGTGGGCTTTAAAAAATACAACAATAATTGCTGTATAGATCACAATTGTAATTTTTTCACTAAAAGACAAAAAAAAAATTATAAATTTGTAACAATATTGTAAGCCATGATTTTTTCCCACTAATTTTCATTCCACATTGGATCCACCTACTTCTGTTTTTGTTTACATTCTCCTGTTTTCGTGTTGTAATTTTACCAAGTTTCACTCACTTTCTAAAAGGTTTGTTTCAATAACAATCAAGTACTACTCTATTGTGTGTTGCTTTAACTAAATATTTAATAACTATATTGTATTAAAATTATTGTGCGATCATGTACTTACATGTTTATGTTGAATTAAAATTGATGAATAATAAATACAACTTACTCAGATATGACAAAAAATAAATTTGGTTTAGGTAGGCCAAATATTCGGCTAAGACTTTGGCTGAATATTTGTTATTCGGCCAAATTTGGTATTTGGTGCATCCCTACTTGCCATGCAAGTGGCCTAAGTTTAAATCCGGAATAAGGCATGTGTTGTTCCCCAGTACATGCAAATAAAATGTTCGCTAAATCTGTGGGTCTGAAAAATCCTGTGGGCGGTCATAGTACAGTACCATGGGTTCAGGTTGTTTGGAAAAGAAATGTCCCAACCCTCTAGCAATGTGCTTAAATGGAGAAGGAACAGGATTTCAGTAAGGAGTAGTAGAGTCCCTCTACACAGGATTAACCTCTTAAGACCTGAGCAAAATCCTACATGTATATTCTTAATCAAAACATAATTTTCATACAAATATATTGTACTAAAAAGTATATTTTGATACAGAATTAAAAAAAAAATTATGTTTAATAGTTACTTAAGGACATGCCTTAAACTCTAAAAATACACATATTCTAAGCTATAAATGCAACAAAAACGCCCATATAACTTATTTGTAGTTAACACATTATTTTATCAGTGTTTTTATTTCAAAATGCCTTTAAAATTAACTACTAAAATAACTTTTTAAGAAGTTTGAAAAAATGAAAATAATTTTTTTAAGAACTCTAATAATATCGTATTGTTCCTCGTTCAACTTCATTTTTTTTATTGAAATAAATGACTGATACCTGTATCAAAGACTGGAAACTGATATTTGGATCTTCTTCCATCGGACCAGGTCAATTTCGGAACTAATTAACGTATGAATTGTTTGTGGGGAGGTTTTTAAAAAAATGTCCCCAAATAGGGACGCCAGGTGGCAAGAGGTTAAATCTGTGGGTCTGAAAATCTTGTGGGTGGTCAAATAGCACAGTACTATGGGTTTAGGTTGGCTGGGGAAAATGCCCCCCCCCCCCCTCCAACAACATGATTAAATGAAGGAGGTGAAGCCATCTTGCAGCAAGAGTCAGACTTCCAACGCTCATGGGGGGCTCAAAGCCTTGTGCCAATGGAAACAACTGCACCTCTATTGCCTTCCAGACTATGCCGTGGAGGCACATGTCAACAACAAACACATTTTAACTTGTTGTATGAAATATGAAGTAGAATGGGCATTTTCGCTTTCCACTTTTGAGCATTTTCGTAGAGTGGCAACCTTTCTAATATCAATCACCAAATCGTGACGTCCATTATAGCTGTTCCAAAAAAAATTGACAAATGTTCTTACATCTACCACATATCCAGCAATTTTTTTAAAAAAATCAGTTGCATTGGGTGTCACATTATATTGAAGCTGGATGATTTGAAAAAAGAATGACAATAATACTTGACAGAGTAGCAACTGCAAAATTAACAATTCGAATATTATAATCCCAGTGATAAGCATAGTATGGTTTGTTTTCGAAATTATAAGTGTGTACAAGACAATATGGAATAACGCTACAGACACGTTAATTTAAAGTATAAACACAATTACCTAGTTCTTCCCATCGTCTGTCAGCGTCTAAAATTCGACATAATTCTTTTCGTGGCTGAAAAGCCAAATCGTGAACATTGGATTGGATTGGATGGATTGGTTTACATATATTTTCAGGCTTGTGTGGCTGGTCGCAAGGACCCCCTTATAAACCATCGTCAAGTAGGACAAACACAAGACACACACAAACACATATGACTGATGCCGTCATCTGTCGACAGATGGCAACATCTGTTTCCACTTCCACAATTTAGACATGTCCCTGAAGGGGAGGGAAATTTTCTCCAGGAACCTGTACCCATGGTGAACTGCGCAATGACCGACCACAGGACTTTCGGACCCAACAGATTTTACGAGCACGTACTCCGCGTATACTCGGTAAGTCTTCAGTGGCAACCGGGGCCCGAACTCTCAACCTTTCGATTTCAAGTCCAGGGTCCGGACCACTAGGCTCCTTACAGCCCCATCGTGAACATACAAGACATTCGAAACCATTGTTGTTCTTTTTCCGACTTCCAGTTTCCTTGATTTCACACATCGTGAAATACGATTTAGCTTTATATGTTTTAGCGCTACCAATTAACGCACCGTAACTACTTTTATAAGGCTATTACACAAACGTATTCTGTTTCGCTATTTGCTCATGACGTATTCGGTTGAAGTGTGCTTCGTTGAGGATTTTTTTAAAAACATACTTCTTAAATTTGAAAGAAAGAAAAAACAAACAAATGTAAAAGTAGGTGCACAGTGGGGCTAAGTCCCAAAACGTAGCCAAGAGACGAAAAATAAAACTTCGGATTCACGTTTGATATTTTGCTCACTTGTAAACGATATTTCAGCTCATAAATCATAATCTGGATGCACGGCAGTGCATCGCCGCCAAGTTCATAACGAAGGCGGCACTGACTATCCTTTACTGGGACCATTTCGGCATAATTTTGGAGACCCAGTTCTTTTCTTCTACGCACTTTAGATTCGAGTTTAGACTTTTTTCTGGGTGTCCTAGTGAGTCTTAATAACCTAGAAAAAAATTTCCAGCTTTCGAAATTCATTTAAGCCAGAGATAAATGAACCAGAAAAACGACAAATATGTCCCTCACTGACTCACTGACGGACGATCATGATAGTACGAGCAGGGCCGTCGCTATAGGGGGGCGAAGGGGGCGTCTCGCCCCCCCCCCCAAGTTTTATTTTTAAATGGTCATTCGGCAAAGTTGAGAAATGTTTGTCATTTTTATTTTGATATCGAAGTATGAAATTTTTAGTGAAACGTGTACACCGATCAAAATCCGAACACAACGCAAATGCCAACTCACAAAACTCCTAACTAACTAATAAGTCATTCGGCAAATTTAACTGTTTTTCATTTATACTCTAATGCCGAACTATGAATTTCTGTTAAGTGAAATGTGTTTTGTGTTACATCTATCTAAATCCGAACACAACGCAAATGCCGACTCACAAAACTCCTGACGAACTATTAAGTAATTCGGCAAATTTAACAAATGTTTGTCATTTATACTTTAATGCCGAACTATGAATTTTTGTTTAGTGAAATGTGTACACAGATCAAAATCCGGACACTACGCAAATGCCGACTTATTCTCTTGACGAACCATTTAGACATTCGGTATATTTTTAATATGTTTGTTATTTATTTTTTAACCCCGAACTTTGAACTTTTGTTTAATGAAATATGTATACAGATAAAAATACTGTGCACTGCATAGGGGCCCGTAAAAAGCTTAAAGGGCTTTTTTTTCTTCGAATTTTTTTTCTTCAATTTAATATAAAAAAAAGTATTCGCAAAAAATCTGAAGTAACTGACTCATGTGAGTCCAGAAATTTTATTCCACGATAAAAGACAATGCAGAAAGTGTACTTAGTTTTGTAAAATTCGTTATCATTATTTAATATATTTTAATTGGACTTTTCAACATTTTTTTCAAAAACGTCCTTTTTCCTTCTTTGAAAAGAAATTACTGAATACGCGAAATTTTTCAATGCAGTAATATATTTAACTGGAAGGGTCCCTAGGAGATTCATAGAGGATAGAGGATATTAGTTTTTAGTCAGATTTATCAACGGGCTCCATCAGACCATGCCTAGAACCACCAGCAATTTAGGAATTTTAAAAAGTATTTTATTAAAAAAATGTAGCAGAAATAAGAAATGTTTTCTTCTTAAAACTCAAAAATTATGTAATTTAATCCTCCTAAAATTGAATCTGAAAAATCGTTTTTTCTACATAAATAAATTTCACAAGAGGGGCCCTTATCAGTTCCAGGTTATGCCCCAAAGGCAGCAAATCTGAAGTCGTAAATTTGGCCGATGAGAAAAAATATTGATAAGTTTATAATTATTACAGATCCAGGCCCCGCTTCAGAGGCGACTGAACCAGATTTGTTTAGTAGCATTTTAATTTTAAAAAATCAGATACATCCATATTTTTTAAAGTTGAGAATTTCATCGTTCGACAAGAGAAGATTCATGAAGGAAACGACGTAGATTACTGGCGCAAATAGTTTATTCAGTATCTTCTTTTTTAATGAATAAAGAATTTGTTAATAATCTACTTTTTTTTTAAAGAGTTCTTAAGTATCATTCGCAAATTTGAAGATTTTTTCTAAATATTCATCTTTCGAGTTGATAAAAAAACACGTCAGCACAAAACAGATGATTCAAACTAACTGTAAAAGGGGATAAATGGAAACATCTCTGTTCCCCAGTCTCACAGCACACGTAACGGTAATAAATGGTTCAAGGGAAGTTATCTGAGGCAATAAAATGACCACCGTCTTCCACGAAAAACTTACAAGGGGGTATTTTTGTTCGACGCCCCACTCCCCTACTACATTGTTGCAATGAGGGGGTCGGGGAAAGGGTCGAAGTGTTTTGCGTGGGAAAGGATGGTTGGGGATTTTTCTTGTCGCCTCCACTCCGAGAACAAAACCCGATTCCCTATTGTTCAGGCAAAAATTATCTATGATTTTTATCAAAGCAGGAGATGAAACCGTTAACATTTTATGACCAAAGAAAACGGCAGGGTCCACCATACCGGAGCAGGGTCCTTGTTTGAAACTCGAGACAATTATTAGCCTACTTTTCTTTTTTTTTTTTTAATTCGAAGAATTAAAAAACAAGAAGTTCTTAAAGAACTAAAATAGCCTACTTTCCTGTTACTTAAATACTTACTAAAATTCTTATCTTGAAAAAACTAGGTTCGTAACAGTAAGTGACATCAAGAACCGTTTTTCCACCTTAAATTTAAAATAAATTTCACTAAACGCAGCATCTAACTAAACACAGCATCTTTCACTAAACACAGCACGAAACACAGCTTTATTTGCAATTATAAATAAATATTTAATTTTTCGTAGAACAAAAACCGAAAAAATACTCCTCAATAAACATTTACTTGCTAAATTCAGCTGGTTTCATTTATTTTATTTCGGAAATTAAATAATTATTACTTAAATCGTTTGCAAAACTTTATATTTCAAAGAATAAATAAGCAAAATTTCTAAATTAACCAGCGGGTGACCGAGCTCTGCTCGGAGAAAACAGGTATCGAAGCTAACTCGAAGATTTAAATTTTCAATAGTGATTTATCAAAACAATACATAACATAAGAAAATTTGTGAAACCATTAGTGAAAAGATAACCGGTTAAAGTTAATGTGACCAGATTTTCAAAATCAAAAAGTGGAACACTCCATCAACCCCCCCCCCCGGTGTATTTTTTAAGTATTTTTTTAAGCACATAATAGTCCTTTCACACAATTACACACTTGGTATAAGAAAGATATGGAAGGCGCGTTCAACAGCAGCAGTGGCTCCAGGCAAACAGAAGCCATACTATACCAATTTGTTGATGACTTTAACTTCATTTATCAATTTCTAAAGACGTCATAGCGTTTTACAACGATTATTCATAAAAAAAAGTCTATTTTATTTACAATTTCCTCGTTTTTCGGGACTTTGCGGGACTTTTACAAAAAAGCGGGACTGTCCAGCCAAAAGCGGGACGTCTATGGTCACATTAGTTAAAGTGCACCATTGTAAACAAAGTTAGAGTTTGAAAAGGGAACTATTCTATACAAAGGTAAAGTTTTAAAAGTCATAGGAAATGAAATGTAATTGAAAATTGGCGTTTCGTTGAAAAGCAACAAAAATGTCGAAATGTGGTAAACATTCCATTTCATACTTCATTCAACTCGATAGGTATAGCAACCATACGTTAAATTTTCAAGCTCGCCAAAACTCGCTTCATTGGACTTTGGATTGGAATTCACGCACGCATTGGAACAGAATAGAACTGAAATCGTCTGCTGATTGGAACTAAAAAAATATTCATGTTACCATTTCTGAAAAAATCAATAAAGTTAAAAGAAGGTTGAATTTATTTAAATTTGAAAAATTAAAATCTTAACTAAACATTTGTAGCTTAAGCAGAGGCTTATAGCTTTAGCAGATGGCATCAGAAAAGTAGCCATTATATGGCGAACTAAGTTTGAAAATATCCTATCTGTAACTCCGAATTGCTTGACAGTAGCGCTTCAAAACATGTGGCAATCGATTCGTCGTGGCCAAAAACCCCCAGACCCCCAAGTTTACCGGAGTTTATTAATTCTGGGGCGATTTTCGACTTGGCACCAATTCCTCGTATTAATGGAAAGTTTACCACATTTCGACATTTTCGTTGCTTTTCAACGAACCGCCAATTATCAATTACATTTCATTTCCTATGACTTTTAAAACTTTACCTTTGTATAATTGAAAAGCAACGAAAATGTCGAAATGTGGTAAACATTCCATTTCATACTTCATTCAACTCGATAAGTATTGCAACCATACGTTAAATTTTCAAGATCGCCAAAAATCGCCAATGAACAGAATAGAACTAAAATCGTCTGCTGATTGGAACTAAAAAAAATATTCATGTTACCATTTCTGTAAAACTCAATAAAGTTCAAAGCAAGATTGAATTTATTTAGTTAAGATTTTAATTTTTCAAATTTAAACATTTATAGCTTAAGCAGAGGCTTATAGCTTTAGCAGATGGCATCACGAAAGTAGCCATTATGGCGAACTAATGAAGTTTGAAAATATCCTATCTGTAACTCCGAACTGCTTGACCGTAGCGCTTCAAAACCTGTGCCAATCGATTCGTCGTGGCCAAAAACCCCAGACCCCAAAGTTTACCGGAGTTTATTAATTCTGGGGCGATTTTCGATTTGGGTCCAATTCCTCGTATTATAGTATAAGATAAAGTGTTTTTTGTTGTTTTTTTGTTTGTTTGCAATACTCCTCGCTTTTAGATAGAATGAAAACAATTTATATCAATATACAAAGATCTCGTAGTGAAATATATATTTGACGTCATCTTAAATTGATCGATGTCTCAAAAATAAATTTATTTTAATTTATTGTCTAAAAGAATTAAAGTTTCTCAAGCAATTGTTGCGATGGCAATGGTGATTAAATTCTAATGAAAATGGGTTCCTAATGCTTTTTAAATGAGCATTAAATTTTGATGTTTTTAAATAATTGAAGTACTTCGAATTCTAATTCTTTTCTGAAATTTTCAATGTATACTAATTTCGATGCGCTGAATTTTTTGACGTATCTCACTTGTCCGTAGCATTTGTAGTTAATTTCAGCGATTTAAATGAATCGAAATTGAATTTCAATGCTAATTCAATGGGAAATTCGTCGTCAAATAGTAGATTTATGTCCATCCTATCGTACAGACAGACGGGCAAAAAGTATGAAAGTTGGGTGTCTGAGGTTATACCTTTCTAATAAAAAAAGAATTTTTAAGATCGGATTGCTAGAACTGATTTTGGAAGGGGGGTACGGACGGACAGACGGACGGACAGACGGACGGACGGACATCGACCGCATGTCAATACCTACTTTTTTATTTTTAGCCTACTTTTCTTTTTTTTTAATTCGAAGAATTAAAAAAAATGAAAAAGTAGGTATTGACATGCGGTCGATGTCCGTCCGTCCGTCCGTCTGTCCGTCCGTCTGTCCGTCCGTCTGTCCGTCCGTCCGTCTGTCCGTCCGTACCCCCCTTCCAAAATCAGTTCTATCAATCCGATCTTAAAAATTCTTTTTTTATTAGAAAGGTATAATCTCAGACACCCAACTTTCATACTTTTTGTCCGTCTGTCTGTACGATAGGACGGACATAAATCGACTATTTGACGACGAATTTCCCATTGAATTAGCATTGAAATTCAATTTCGATTCATTTAAATCGCTGAAATTAACTACAAATGCTACGGACAAGTGAGATACGTCAAAAAATTCAGCGCATCGAAATTAGTATACATTGAAAATTTCAGAAAAGAATTAGAATTCGAAGTACTTCAATTATTTAAAAACATCAAAATTTAATGCTCATTTAAAAAGCATTAGGAACCCATTTTCATTAGAATTTAATCACCATTGCCATCGCAACAATTGCTTGAGAAACTTTAATTCTTTTAGACAATAAATTAAAATAAATTTATTTTTGAGTCATCGGTCAATTTGAGATGACGTCAAATATATATTTCACTACGAATTGTTTTCATTCTATTTAAAAACGAGGAATATTACATATTTATTCTTTGAAATATAAATTTTTGCAAACGATTTACGTTATAATTATTTAATTTTCGAAATAAAATAAATGAAACTAGCCGAATTTAGCAAGTAAATGTTTATTGAGGAGTAGTTTTTTGGTTTTTGTTCTACGAAAAATTAAATATTATTTATAACTGCAAATAAAGCTGTGTTTAGTGCTGTGTTTAGTTAGATGCTGCGTTTAGTGAAATTTATTTTAAATTTAATGTGGAAAAACGGTTGTTGATGTCGCTTACTGATACGAGCCTAGTTTTTTCAAGATAAGAATTTTGGTAAGTATTTAAGTAACAGGAAAGTAGGCTATTTTAGTTCTTTAAGAACTTCTTGTATTAGAATTAAATCACTATTGCCATCGCAACAATTGCTTGAGAAACTTTAATTCTGTTAGACAATAAATTAAAATAAATTTATTTTTGAGACATCGATCAATTTAAGATGACGTCAATATATATTTCACTACGAGATTTTTGTAAGTTGATATAAATTGTTTTCATTCTATTTAAAAGCGAGGAATATTACATATTTATTCTTTGAAATACAAAATTTTGCAAACGATTTAAGTCATAATTATTTAATTTTCGAAATAAAATAAATTAAACTAGCCGAATTTAGCAAGTAAATGTTTATTGAGGAGTACTTTTTTGGTTTTTGTTCTACGAAAAATTAAATATTTATTTATAACTTCAAATGAAGCTGTGTTTAGTGAAAGATGCTGTGTTTAGTTAGATGCTGCGTTTTGTGAAACTTATTTTAAATTTAATGTGGAAAAACGGTTGTTGATGTCACTTACTGTTACGAACCTAGTTTTTTTCAAGATAAGAATTTTAGTAAGTATTTAAGTAACATGAAAGTAGGCTATTTTAGTTCTTTAAGAACTTCTTGTTTTTAAAACCTCCCACACTTTGCTTTTCTTAGAAGAACTAGTATTTTTCTCAGTACTTGCCAGATGTTTGAGCAGAGCAGTTTCCCAGATTGACCAATGTACGAAAAATAGATAAGGCACTAAATTTATTGCTGGTGCGTCACTAAGTCCAATCTTTAGCCTTAGAATCTTTGGTTTTGGCAGCATGGTATTTTACTCCGTGCTGACTGCTGAAGGGTTTAACGTTGATATTATTTCCCTCTCTGCATGGATCTTGACGAGTTTTATGTCATTCGTGAGTCTGAGTGGCTAATTGCCCGCTTAAAGGTAAAAATTTAATTAACAAAAATTCATTTTCAATAGTTTTCAACTTTAAATTAATTGTGTCTTAAAAATATAAAATGTGTTTTTAATGTGCTATTTCATAAACATTGTCATAGAAAAGTAGTGTCCAGTGAGCAATTTTTTAAATTTTTGATCATTCACGAATCGCGTTTTTCCGTCCGAATTTAAGATTTATTGGTATGATAAATTAATTGCATTCCTATTTTATGATTATGATGGAGTAAAAATGTGTAGTAAAACAAATTAAGTTTGTTAAAGTCAAATTAGTGTTACATAATTTAAAAATTTGGACTATTGCTTTTAATTAGTTTGTAATTTTCCTTTTTCTAAAGAAATCGGCAATATATTCTTAGTTTGATTAGCAATATTCCATCCCTTCATAATTTTAATATTGTACAAAAGGAGAGAAAAAGGTATAGGTGGGGAAAAAATAGCTGTTCGATTTAAAAAAAGCTACCTATCATTTTTTTACCTTTAAAAATGATTATAATATGAGTATTTTCTTTTTCTACTATATGTTAAATAATACAGTAATTTAAGTTGTGTATTAAAATTTAGGATGAAAATACCGTTTTTTAAAGTTCTGGTTCCTATAATAATAAGCGATACTCGGGTGATAAAATATAACCGTCGTAGTATTGTTTTAGAACTTTTTGCAATAAATAATTATTTAGAAAATGAAAAACTTATCTTTAATCAACTTTTTTTCTAGAATTTGCTAAAAAAAATGGGTTTTAAGATTATTAAGTTAGGAATATATTTTTATCAGCGTGTTGGGAAATTTTCGCTCTTGCCTATTAGCTAAAGTGCAAACTTGTTTTCACTGCATAAGATTAAACTGTAAAATTTTAACTAAAAAAATTTAATTTCTTTAATTTTTTAATATTTGTATTTCTGTAAGATGATAAAAAATAGCTCTTCCATGATTTAAATTTTAAAATTAAAATATTAAAAAATATAAATGTGTGATGCTAGAAAACCTGACAGTCAGGTGACGAATTTATACGTCTGTAACAGGAATAACGTAACGTAAAGTATTTGGCAAGCAGAATTATAGCTTTTTAAACCAAAACACAACTTCAATTTTTAACTTGCAGTTTCAATTACCCAAGTTAAAAATAATTATCTCGTTTTTTGTGTTTGGAATTTTTTTTTTATCTTGAGTTATTTCAGTTGTTATTATTTTGTTTTAGTTAGTTTAACTCACAAATAAAAAAACATATCGTAATATATTTCAATAAAATGTCTAGTTTGTCCCATTTTATTTGGTATCACTAAAAGAAAACACCGTTTTCTTCTGGGGAGGATAAGAATTTATTTTTTGAAATTATCGTCTTTTTAAATAGGCAGCCTTAGATTTCCCCAAAACGTGAAAAATTTGTTAACTAATAATAAACCAGTGATAATAAACCGAAATAAGGATTTTAAAGTGCTTATTAAGTTCATTGTTAATGAAGAAATCCGACTTCTCATAATAAAAATAATTTTATTATTAATAAATATGTTAATTGCTAATTTTAATTAAATAATATTCTTGGAATTAGCATCACCACCAATTAAATTGATAATTGATTATAATTATGTTTCCTTTAAACCGATTCGGCAACTTCGAGAGCTAAATTAATATTTTATTCGGCAAAAGTGGCATACGCCCCCCCCCCCCCCCCCAGTCGATTTTTGTTAGCGACGGCCCTGAGTACGAGAGCTAGCAACGTCGGAAAAACAAGCATTTCAGGTGGGCCAGTTTTAAGATATGCTATCTCTCTCACTCTCCGGACATCATAAGGGCTATCTGGCTGGCGGTAGTGGTTGCGTTCCTCAGTGCGCATCCTACTAATACAAGTAAAAAATTGATTTTTCAAATCATTTTAGGACGTTTTATTTTTTTATTATTATTTTTAGTGAACTTTTTGCAACATAAATCTATTATTGCCAGACATTTTTATTGTTGTTTAACCCTTTCAGTCCCAGTGATGCCATTTGGCATCATCACTTTCAATATTTTTTTCTAAATGTTTATGCCCCGTTATGACATCCAAACACACATCATTCGATTCTACACACTCTGTTCTATTAGACAATATTTTACTTTCATTTCAATAGAAATCAGAACTACTATTTTTTTTATTCAGAAAATAGCTAACAAGCGTTTCACCTGATTTTTGATAAGTTCACTTCAGTTCCTCATATTTAAAACACAATTTAAACTATTTCGGTTAAATTAATTATTAATTTTTTTTAATAATATGGTCAGATACCTTAAAATATATAACTCGAAGGGTTTTTAGGCAATATATATATTTTTATTTTGTTGTTTTCCACAGTTAAAGAATTTTGGCATTATTTCAAAAACCATATAAAAAATTAAAATTAATTTTTTTTTTCTAATGGAAATCTTATATTTGACCTATAATAAGCTTATTTTGTGAATATCAGATGTTTCTGTAGTGTAGTAAATTTTTGGGACTGAAAGGGTTAAGCTGTGCCAGACGCTAATTTTGATTTTAAAAGCTCAAGTGTTGCCCAAATTATCAGCTCATTACAAGTATTGCCACATGGTATTGCGCAATGAATGACGATGACGTAATTACAATGATCGGCGAATTCACGCTTGAGCTGGTAATTTGGGCAACACTTGAGCTTTCAAAATCAAAATTATCGTCTGGCACAGCTTAAACAACAATAAAAATGTCTGGCAATAATAGATTTATGTTGCAAAAAGTTCGCTAAAAATAACAATAAAAAAATAAAACGTCCTAAAATGATTTGAAAAAGCGCACTTATAGAATACGCCGCCGAAGTGTGACGTCACAACATGGCTGCTGAGGCTCTCTGGGCATAAACAAACGCCATGCAGTTGAAGAAGTGTGTTGCTTTTCATTGAGCCAGTCGTGTTTGTCCGAAAATGACTTCCATGTTCCATATTTTAACTTTTTTTAAAGATCATTTGCAAGCTGATAAAGGAGAGAAGCACCTTCAAGCCTCACACATGCAAATTTTCTTATTTGATTCCGATTTTGACAAGCTGGGACGCAACTAGAAGGATTCCTGGCTCTCACCCAGGCGGCCCGGGTTCAATTCTCGGCATTGTAAGGATGTTTGAAATTTTGTTATGTACTGTGAAAACAAAACGATTTATTTTCATAAACATTTCACATTTGAAAGTACTTTGTTAGCAAAAATCTGCGAACAGTATATGGTTCTATGGTGTAATGGTTAGCACTCTTAGCTCTGAATCCTGCATTCCGAGTTCAAATCTCGGTAGGACCTCAATATTACTTTTTCAAAACTTCTGAAACTTTTAATCCAATTTCACTTTTTCAAAAGTGTAATGTTGAGGATGTATGTGTCCCATGTGGTCTAGTGGTTAGGATTCCTGGCTTTCACCCAGGCGGCCCGGGTTCAATTCCCGGCATGGGAAATTTATTGCTTCGCTACCATATGGTTGTCACGCATAATGAAAGTAATAAAAGCTAGTTTTATCAGCACTTTGATTAAAATGTTATTTTTTCGATTAATATGATGTGCGGCTTGTGTAGTTCTATGGTGTATTGGTTAGCACTCTGGACTTTGAATCCAGCGATCCGAGTTCAAATCTCGGTAGAACATTTCTGTAAAAATTATTTAAGTATTTGAAGCTATATGATTTATAACTTTTTATTGTAGTATCTACTTTCTTAAAAAGTTTGCTGTTTGTGTTGAACGTATCCCATGTGGTCTAGTGGTTAGGATTCCTAGCTCTCATCCAAGCGGCAAGGAAAAAAAATCGATCTGCGATACAAAATCCTTTAACCTAGAAGTCCATTGTTAAGAGGGACTGTCAGTCCTATGCACGTAATGCTTTATTTTTCAAATCACAGTTTCTTGTAAAGTATTTTTTTAACGTATGATTTGTTTGCACCAGATATGCAAATAGGGATGAAAGACAGTTTAAAAAAGATTTTAAGGTACAATGTCAACCCGTTTTTTAATTATTATTTTTTTTTTAAAAAAACCTCATTTTAAGAATCGTGGCGACATCTGTAGGACAATTTGGCTTAATCGGTAAAAAAACATTTTTAATAAATATAAGCAAATCACTCATGCATTATCCTTGTATGTTAATACAGAATATAAATGATGCTTTTGCATTTCAAGTTCTTTTTATGACAAAAACGTTCATAACAAACGAGAATCTATGATTTTAAAATTTGATGACACACAAAAATAAATGTCGCCAAATCGTAAAAGAAAAAAAACGCCAATATCGAAATCGTTCAAACTGCAAACCTAAACCACATGGAAAAGTGGGCGGAGCTCATTATAAATCCAGTCGAAGAATGTCGCGCGACTTTTATTGGTAACTTTAGTTGTAGTGTAGGTTTGATACTAAGCGATTTTGATAGGTACAGCTGTAGAAAAAGTACCCACTTGTGATTATTTCGGCCGTTATCCTATAGAATCGGAACTTTTTGACTTTGTGTTTATATAACATCATGAGTTAATTGCAGGACACAAAATTTGCATAAAGGACCGTCTTCATATTAAAAATGTTATTAACTTTAAAATTTCCAATGGCAGCACCCAATTTTAATAATTTAGAAATATTAAGAATCCTCATAAACCCTTAAATTGGCTGTAGGGAGTCTAGTGGTCAAAGGATCTCGAGCTTGAGATCGGAAGGTTGAGAGTTCGAGACCCGGTCGCCACTGAAGACCTACCGAGTATATGCGGAGTACGTGCTCGTAAAATCTGTTGGGTCCGAAAGTCCTGTGGTCGGTCATTGCGCAGTTCACCATGGGTACAGGTTCCTGGAGAAAATTTCCCTCCCCTTCAGGGACATGTCTAAATTGTGGAGGTGGCGACAGACGGCAACATCTGTCATATGTGTATGTGTGCGTCTTGTGTTGTCCTACTTGACGTTGGTTTATAAGCGGGTCCTTGCGACCAAGCACACAAGCCTGAAAATATATGTCAAACCAACCAACCCTTAAATCTTAGTTTTTGTTACATTTGGCTGAATATTTGACGAGTTATTCAATCGAATCACTTGGTGACCTTTGGTTTTCCATTTCTAAAATGACGGCCGTAGTCTGTGGGTTTATTGAAGGACGAAAAATAAATGCTTATTTGAAGATCTTTAGGGAGGGGTCCTGGGATGTATAGTCAATGAGGATGAAGCCCTGACGTTATTTTTAGAATATTTTATAATCTTTTTTTAAATTCGAAATATTTTTTTTAATAGAAAAGAAGGTATTGACATGGTAGTCTTCCCAAAGTGTCCCGTCTGTCTGTCCTTACTTCGGTGACGAAATCTGTTCTATCCATCAGATCTTAAGAATCATTTTTGTCATCGAAAGGTAAGACAGCAGGAACCTAACTTTCATAATTTTTGTTCTTCTGTTTGAACGTCCATACGGACAACTGTCATCTTGTCATGTCGACGAACCACCCATTAAAGCAGCATTGAAATTTATTTTTTAGTCATTTAAATTATTGTTGCCACATCAGCAATATCACGAAAAACCTTAATTAAAATGTTAAGAATTATTAATTTTTTCTTTGTGAATCGATTTGGAATCGCGTTATAAAAAATATACCGCAATGTGATTTTTTTTTAAATTTTTATTTTATTTGTGTGTTATATTTTATTTATTAGCTGTGTTGGCCGTAATTGGCCATAATTGACGATGCCTCGTAATTTAGAACCCTGGTCAAAAGACGAGTTTGTTTTTTATGATTATTCTTATTTATGATTATTTTTTAGGATTCTATCTTTTTTATGATTCCATTCCTTTCCCCTCTTCGTGATTAGTGAGTGTCTCAATTTTTGATGCATTTGGATTATCCGTTCAAGCTACAGACCACTCCGAATAGCGAGCGCTATTTTATAACCACCCTGTATATAAGAATCTCGTGTAATTTATTGGTCATAGGAGTCTTAAAAATGTGCGAAGAAGGTACTACAAAACATAGTTTGATCTTTCATGTCATTTTTGAACTACTCAATGTATAAGTATAATTTTTTATATGTAATTCTACAAGATTTATTTATTATAAAACAAGTTTTAAAATTTATGAAACTTTAGCCAAAACTAAAATAAATGATATTAAACATGAAGCTATTTGAACACATTGTGATTAGGCTTGCGCGGCAAATTGTGAGGTCAAAATTGAAAAAATGACCAAGAAAATGACTTTATATTGTACAAATATGTACAAACAAAGACTTATACCTAAATTCTCAGCTCAATTTTAATTAGAAATTATTTTTTAAAAAATTTAAAATCAAAATTTTAAAAATTTTATTAATTTTTTTAGAAAAAGTTCAAAAATTAATATTTCTAATTAAAATTGAGCTGAGAATTTAGGTATAAGTCTTTGTTTGTACATATTTGTACAATATAAAGTCATTTTCTTGGTCATTTTTTCAATTTTGACCTCACAATTTGCCGCGCAAGCCTAATCACAATGTGTTCAAATAGCTTCATGTTTAATATCATTTATTTTAGTTTTGGCTTAAGTTTCATAAATTTTAAAACTTGTTTTATAAAAAATAAATCCTGTAGAATTACATATAAAAAAATTATACTTATATGTTGAGTAGTTAAAAAATTACATGGAAGATCAAACAATGCTTTGTAGTACCTCCTTTGCACATTTTTAAAACTCCTATGACACCTTAAAAACAATACCGTTTATGTGCCGAAGCTAAGCTAGTATTCCGAAGTTTACAGGATGACTTTAGAGTACTCATAGCGTTATCAAATCTCGGTAATTATAAATAGAAATATAATATATTAGTACGAGCAAACCAGAAAGGAAATTGTTTCCTGAATGATCGTAAGATTTACAAAATAAATATAATTTATTAAACAAATAAAAAAATTAAATGAAAGAGAAATAACCAAACAACACAAATAATAAATTTCCAGAAAATCGTCCCGGCTAGCAAAAGAGTCCCGGAACCAGTATTCGTTAGTCTACCCCTGATTACAATCAAATCCTCCTTATCTTGTGATAAAATCTCTCCGTGCACCACTCCCCAGAAAGAGAAACGTATCCCCTTTTTAAAATCGCCAGACGTATCATTTGGCGAAAATTTGTAATGCCACCTGGTGAGTCAGAATCAAAATAAAGTTGGCTAATAAATTCTCTTAAATGAGAGCAATACATTTTTAATGGACTCGCTAAAAGGAGTTGAGAACTAGTGTGGCAAATATTATTGTTAAACTTATGGTTTCCCTGCACAGAAGATACGACCATGGGAGGAGCTATAAAACGCGAGGAACAACACAGATGAAGACAAAATAAGACGGCTGAAATTTTCTCTCCATCTGATTGCTCCACATGTTTTAAAGCTCCTCCCATGGTCGCGGCTTCTGTGGCAGGAAACTATGAGTTTAACTGTAAGCAGGTCCTTATATTAGGCAGTCTATCAAGTATATTTGGCCGTTTCCCAATGTTTTTAAGTTTTACAACATATTGTACCTTCTCAGCGATCGAAACCTTGCACACTAGAGCTCTACTATCATTTGACTCTTGCAAAATAAACGGAAACCAAAAAAATAATGTCGAGAAGCATAAAGTGTATAAATCATTACATTTCTATTGGTCAATAATCAGCTCATAACTCTGTAAACTTCACTTCACAGTGCAATTTTTTTATTGTTTTACCGTTTCACTTCTAATGAGGCCCAGATACAACAACTAAGGTTTCTGTAATGATATTCCCTATCACACAGATTACAAAGAAAAAAAATCCTGCGTAGCGAAAGTGTAAAGCCAACCTGGAATCCCGCAGAGCTGCCATAGACTGTAATGTTAAGCTAGTCTTTTTTAGAATGGTTTCTCTGAGAATCTATAAGACATATCTGTGGGAAATTTCTTACAGTGGTGCATTAAACACTTTTAAAGACTTTAACATGGTATTTTGCAAAAGTAATACTTAATTGCTGAGAAAAAGTAAAGAGAAAAGTAAGTATCAAAAATTACAAAAACACCACTTTTTCCCTTCAAATTTCTCTTTAACCTCTTTTGTTAAACAGATTTTGCTTAAACCCCATGTGTATGTGTTAGGCACATATCGATGAACATGTCATTTTTTAAATTTCGTCGATATATATTATAGTTCCCGAGAAAAAATCCCGAACATTCAAAAACTTAGTTATGAGAAAATTGGTCTCAGGTTAAACTTTTCTTACTTCAACTTTTTCGCTTAGAAGGACTTTTGCTTCCTCGTAATGTTTGATAGGAATAAAACATTATCGAATCCTTAGTTGTTCGGGCGTTTCATTAAGGAAAGGGTTAAACATAAAGTGACTTTTGAGAAATCGCAAAATAAGCATTACTTCTTATGCACTGATTGTAAAGTGTTTTATAATCGTTTTCAAAAGAAGAAAAGGGCTATTAGAAAATAAAAAAAATCTCAAAATCGATTTTTTAAATAAATTTTCGATATCATGAGCAAAATTATTGAAGTATCTTTTTTTAAACAAATTATAAACTTTATTCTCCCCCACAATCCTATGTAGTTTCTGCTCAACAAAGCATTTAAGGGGACCCAGTACCCCCAAATCAGTAAAAAAATAAAAATAAAAAAATTATTGTCAAAAAATATTATTACAACATTTATTAATAATGTCACAAAGTATCAAGACGAGAGGGAAAATATTTTTGACATTAAAAGCCATTTTATTTAACCCTTTAATTACTGAAACGGCCCAGAACGGCCGAACGACTAAGGATTCGATAATGTTATTCCTACCAAATATTACGAGGAAGCAAAAATCCTTCGTAAGGAAATCGGTTTACAAGAAAAACTTTGAATTGGTTTTTCTCGGTTTTAAAATTTTTGAATCACTTAAATGTTTGGGGGCACATAACTAAAAATGTGTGTGTGTGTGTTATTCATTTAAATACTTGATTTTTTATGTGTAATTCACAAGTATATTTAAGCATTTTAACACAGGAAATTGTCTGAAAATTTTATACTTTAAAAAAAATCTTTTAGGTTAAAAATATTGACATTTTTTTCAAAGATATTTTTTTAAAAAAATTCATATTTCATTTAGTTTTTAGCTTTTCAAAATAATCTTTTGTTAAAATTCTTTAAAATGTATATAAATGAAACTATGAAAATTTGAAATGGATATATTTATTAGTTAATTCTTGAGATGCCCCCAGAGTTGGACAATTCAACATGGGCTTCTATGGAGGTGCCGTACCCCCTTAAGGGGTCATAGGAGTCTTAAAAATGTGCAAAGAAGGTACTACAAAGCATAGTTTGATCTTTCATGTTATTTTTTAACTACTCAATAAATAAGTAAATAAAAATTATATCTAATTCAACAAGATTTATTTATTATAAAACAAATTTTAAAATGTATGAAACTTTAGCCAAAACTAAAATAAATGATATTAAACATAAAGCTATTTGCATACCTTGTGATTAGGCTTGGGCGGCAAATTTTGAGGTCGAAATTGAAAAAATGACCAAGAAAATGACTTTATATTGTACAAATACGTACAAACTAGGACTTAAACCTAAATTCTCAGCTCAATTTTAATTAGAAATTATTTTAGGAAATTTTTCTAAAAAAAATAATAAAAATTTTAAAATTTTGATTAAAATTTTTTTTTATAAATAATTTCTAATTAAAATTGAGATGAGAATTTAGGTATAAGTCTTTGATTGTACATATTTGTACAATATAAAGTCATGTTCATGGTCATTTTTTCAATTTTGACCTCAAAATTTGCCGCGCAAGCCTAATCCCAATGTGTTCAAATAGCTTTATGTTTAATATAGTTTATTTTGGGTTTGGCTTAAGTTTCATACATTTTAAAATTTGTTTTATATTAAATAAATCTTATAGAATTACATATAAAAAATTATACTTATATATTGAGTAGTTAAAAAATAACATGAAAGATCAAACTATGCTTTGCATTACCTTCTTTGCACATTTTTAAGACTCCTATGACCCCTTAAGAGCAAGATTTATCCTACAAAGTAAGCCTCCATTGTAGACAATTCGTAAACTTTACTTCAACAAATCTGGCTTTCCAGAGCTTGCAAGACAGTTCCTCTTCAGCAACATATTCTATGTCCATGGAACTGGGCTCTGAAGTCTAGAAAACATTGTTTAACCACGTCATCACCATGTTTATTACCAAATAATAATGGTAACTTTACATTTGGACACAGATGTTTGACTATTTTCTTTCACAACAATTGCATTTCAGAAAACCAACGCAAACAATTGCATTTCAGAAAAACAACACAATCAACATGTCAACATTCTTATTACCAATATACTGCTATTTATGGAACAATTCATCGATCAACTAATTCCATTGATTTCATTTTAGAATTTGTTTCACATACTGGTCCCAAAACAGATTTTGTTTTTCATTCACAATATATAACATCTGTTACAAAGAGCAAAGTTCTAAAATTAAAATTCTATCTCCTCTAATACAGTAAGAGTCTTTAAAGAAGGATTCTAAAAAAAAAAGTTCTAGCTATTGTAAAACAAGTTTGTAATAGTGTAACTCACATTTAACAGCAACCATGTTCTCAACTACAAGAGAATAACCAGTCATCGAACAATTTTCTTATTTCGATCTACTGATAGAAATAACAATCAATCTACATTGTAAGTATCAAAGTATCGTGAATAGAGAGGAAGTTTAAATTCTCAATCATTTTTTTTTTCAAAATTCAACAGTTGCTATGTTAAAGATTAAAAGACTTCCACCACTTTCGAAACAAGAACATTCATGTTCCACACTTAATACCCTGGGCTCTTTCCGAGTTGTACATACCACAACTTTTTCCTGTACACGAATATATCCTTATCCTGTTGTTGTTGGAAATCAGACAAACGCCAAATGAAGTTCAATTTACAATGTTTCCGTCCATGGAGTTTATTTAATATCAGGCGTTTCATACTCCCCAACCAGTTTTTCATCCAAGTGCAAAATCAGCCATGATGATTAATACCAATAATTAATCAAGATATGACAAGGCTCCTCCCAAAGAAGACTCCGCCCACTCGGTTGCAGTGGGCTAATCAGCGCATGATGCTGGAAGGGGGCGGTCTCCGCAAGTCATCAATATTCTCGTCCACCTTGTCAGGCGTGGCAATGAAGGTCGGCTTGTCGTCATTGGCACATCGCAGCGGGTGGGCGGGGTTTTCGTACATCCCTTTCCACGCCCTCTGCTCCTCCTCGTGCGTGTAGTAGTGGGCGATGTGGCGACGGTACACGAACACGATCCCGACGATCACGCACACAATCGTCACGATAATGGCCACGGCGACGATCAAGCCCACCCGTGAAGTGTGCGCCAGATGGTGCCGATCATAGGAGCCCATGTGGCAGTAAAGTTCTTCTGGCTGTAGGGACCGCACCTGCAAAAAATTGCTTTAAAATATCCACCAAAATAGCCACAGAAATATTACGTCAAGTCTCGTTCGTATCAAATAAAAGATATTTTGTTTATCCATAAGAAATATAAAACCTGGAAGCATTTCACAACCCGTAAAATAAGAAAGTAATGGAAGCAAGCGACCCTATACCACACAAGTTTTGGAAGATCCTCAAATCAAACTTTTACGTATAATTGTGAATTTTATGGCTGAAGTATGTGTAATATTTTATTAAAATTAGCCTTCAGCAAGAATTTGACTGTTAAAGGTTTGTAGAACGGTGAAAAACATTGAATACCTAAGGAAAAAACATTAACTTTTTTTTATCGTACAGAAGTATTTATACTTTATTTCTTTAATTAAAAACCAATTCAGGACCCAAAAATAAAATTAAATCCATGGAAATTTGAAATGCCCACATTCTCCGGGGTTTAGGCCTATCATGCCTCCTGAAAGATCAAGCCACGGGCCTCCAATTATGTTCCCTCACCTGTCGGCCTTCGACATCTGGAGGGAGTGTGCAGCTGGGACACGCCTCTTCTTCAGAGCAGTTGGAGAGGGCGGATCCGTTGAGGGCGTGGAAGAGCGGCGCCACCACACACCCGGAACAGTCGAAGGGGTTCATGCCCAGCCTCAAAATCCTCAGGCTGGTGAGGTTCTCGAGCGCCTCCACTTCATTGACCGTGAGGTGCGAGAAGGCGTTCCCTCTCAGATCTAGCTCCTCCAATGAATCTGGTAGCCCCGCCCCTTCCATGCTTGAGAGGGCGTTGTTGGACAGATCAAGTAGCCGGAGCGCCGAGGAGAAACTCCCGCTCTCCAGGTGGTCCAACCGGGATAAGTGGGTAGCGCGAAGGATGTCCAACTGGTGGAGGGGGCGGATTAAGGCAGCAAGCGCCTCCGCCCCTAAGGCGTTGTGTGATAGGTCGAGCTCGATGAGGGCAGGGCCCAGGGGGCGTGTCGTGTCTTGGCCTGCCCATTCGAGTCGGTTGTGGGAGAGATCGAGACGACGTGTGCTGCAGTTGAGAAAAGCCTTCTCTGAGAGGCTGGTCAGCTCGTTCCTGTAAATGGAGGATAAAAATGCTTTGCAAGATCACACTTAATATCCTAGAAGTCTATTTATTAACAGCACTATACATCAGATCAACATATTGAGAAATGTACGGAGATACTTTCGAAACATGCATAAATGTTTAAAACAGATTAGAAAATTTTAAATTTTTAAAGATTGAGTGTTAAAATTTAAACGGACATCTCGAACCTCTAACGGACCACGTTTAATTAGTCCCTTTAAATAACGTCCCCTCTAAATAAGGACCAAATTAAATAGCGGACGCATTTAATACGCATTTTTTATTTTCTAAATACATATTTTTTTTTTTTTTATTTTTTTTTTTTAATTTTTTTTTTTATTTTTCATTTTTTTTATTTCAACGTCAACTATTTATTGGTGACTTATTTTAATGACCTCGCAACCTTAAGAATGTTTTTACACGCCCCCACACAGGTTTGTTTCCGCTTTTTTTCTCTTTCCGCCATTTTTTTCGAAACCTTCCCTTTCGAACGAATTGAATCGCCCCCGAGCCCTTCCCTTCTCCCTTGATTGAAGGGAGTGAATGCATGTGCCTTGCCAGGCACTTGAACCTGTTTGACCGCTTCCTAGAGTTTGCCAATTTTCTAATGCTAACGAGTAACGCGAGCTGAAGTTTTTTAACGAGTAACGAGAGTTTTAAAGAGATAAAGAAAAAAAGTTTAAAAAAAAAAAAAAAAAACTGAAAAAGAAAAAAAGAAACTGCAGAAAAAAAAAAAAAGCTGAAAAAAAAGATCTACTGCAGAACGTTTTAAAGTTGGAAAAAACAAAAAGATAAAAGTTTTTAAGAAAGCACTTTTTCTTAGCAGGACGTCACTGGATAACAAACTGTAAAAGACTGTTCAAGGGGTGAAGAGGATAACAAACAGTTTGTTTTTTTTTTTTTTTTTTTTTTTTTTATTGACTGGTTTATTTTTTTTAACTACGAATTTAAGACAAGAAAAGAAAAAATTTACAATGGCATAAAAATATCAAAGCGGCAAAATTTCAAAAGAAAACAATCTTTTATGATTTAATTTTAATTTCAAATTACAATTTAAAATTTAACTATTATTAGTCAATCAATCAATCAAAAATTTACACTTATTAAAAAAGGAATTAAAATTATTTTTTTTTTTATTATTATTAATAATTAATTTTCCTTTTTCCTTCTTTTTTTTTTTTTTTTCAAAAAAAAAACCCCCCCCCCCCCCCCCCCCCAATAACGACACCCTCCAAAATAACGGACAAAATGCCCGGCACCGCGAGTGTCCGGTATTCGGAGGACTGTAATAGTTTTAACTTTTTTTCATCGGCATCCAAGCATTAGTACTTTTGAAATGCAACAGTAAAGACGCTATAGACTTATCGCGTTTTCTGGGCTAGATCTAATGTATTAGTTATGTTTGAAAAAATATAAATATTCTTATATAAAAGAATAAATGAGCGAAATATTTCTAGATTCTCGGTAGAATAAGAACCATTAAAAATCTTGATTTTTTTACTTTACCTAGACAAGCCGAGTTCCTCGAACGCGTGTCCGTGGAAGGCGCCCTCGGGGACGGCTGCCAGCCCGCACCCGTCCAGCCGGAGCCGGGCCAGCCGGCGCAGGTGCCGGAACTCGCCGGGCGCCAGGGTGCGCAGCCGCGGGTTGCCGCGCAGGTCCAGCTCCTCCAGCAGTGGGACGCGCTGCTGCGCAGTGGGGTGGAGACCCGGGCTGCGCAGGCCTGCAAAAGGGGGCGGGGCATGATAGTTCTTTAAAAATGAGTTCATTTGTGAAAGACGTCTACTAACATTTAAGGTAACAAAATGACTAAACCATTTGCTAAATAAAGAATAGCTTTATGCTAGTCTCATAGTGGTTTTGTCTTTAAGAACAAATACATTGTGGTTATAAAATAACGCTCGCTATTCGGAGTGGTCTGTAGATTGAATGAATAATCCAAATGCATCGAAAATTGAGACACTTACTAATCAAGAAGAGGGAAAATGAATGGAATCATAAAACAGACAGAATCCTAAAAAATCATAAAAAAGAAGAATCACAAAAAACAAACTCGTCTCTTGACTAGAATCTAAATTACGAGGCGTCGTCAATTATGGCCAATTACTACCAACACAGCTAATTACGCCTCCTAATTTAGAACCCTGGTCAAGAGACGAGTTTGTTTTTTATTATTCCATTCTTTTTCATTAGTAAGTGTCTTAAATGTTTTTGGCATTTGGATTATTCATTAAAGGTACAAACCACTCCGAATAGCGAGCGTTATTTTATAACCACCTTGTACACTCAATAGAAACGTTTCACGTAAGAGGAGCTGTACACCTGCAAGAAAATGCAAATGTTCCAAAAACATTTTGGGCCGAATACGTGTCTTTGCTGTAGATTCGATTACAGTGGAATCGATGTGCATTCCGGAAAACAAAGGTTATGGATGTGGCAGCACCGTGACGGCGTTCTGACGTTGGACTTCTGCGGGTTGATATTGTGACGTTGGACATCCGGGGAAATTGTGGACTAATATTTAAGCAACGTGCACTGTTTATGTTTTGGAGCTATTGGTTTGATTTTGTTATGTTTTAGTTTCATTAAAGTTGTTGTTACGAAATGACTGTTCTTTTTGCCTGATCCCTACACGACCTTTAGCCCCAAAATTTGGTGACTCGGACGTGGGATATGACGGCTTCAGTCATTTTCGTTAGTTTTAAATTTTATTTAAAATTCTAAATTCAAAATTAGCTTATTTTCTTTAACAGTTAATCACTTAATGGTTGGTAAGTAACTTTTCTTTGGTCTGCTGCTTTGTGTGCTTTCAAATACTGTCTTGTTTTTGGGTACTTACTGTGAGTGTATTTTACTTGTATTTTACATTGGTGTTATTGTAATTATATTTCAAAATGTCAAACGGTGAAGATGTTACCGAACCTTCGGAGACTGATATTCATAAAATTTCTGCTCGTTTGCCTTCATTTTGGCCGGAATCTCCTGAACTGTACTTTGCCAGTATTGAGGCAAGTTTCAAATTGAGCGGAATTGTTTCTGAGACTACCAAGTTTTTATCCCTGATAGCCGCTCTTGACCAACAAACCATGTTGGTCGTAGCGGATTTGATCCGTTCACCGGATCCGAAAATACCGTACACGGTTGTTCGGGATAGGTTAATCAATGAGTATACTGTCTCTGAGGTTCGGCGCATTCAAACTGTACTCAAAGACTTGTGTTTGGGAGATCTTAAACCTTCTCCCTTTTTGCGTAGAATGCGTGAGCAAGCCGGTGCAGGTTTTTCGGAAAGTGGCTTAAAATCTATTTGGCTCTCGCAAATGTCCAGCTCTGTCCAGTCTATTTTAAGTACACTGGATGACTAGGATTTGGCTGGCTTGGCTACAGTAGCCGATAAAATATTTGATGTTACCAACTTCGAAAAGAGTCAATTTTGCGACTCGACTCAAACTGGCTTGCCCACTGGCTCACCGGCACCCCAAACTGGCTCAACAGGACCCAGTGTTTTAGCCTTGAAGTCCCAAGTTGATGGACTAGCAGCAGAAGTTCAGTCTCTGCACAGTAAAATTTACATGCTGCTAAAAAACCAACAATTTCGTGGTCGTTCTCGTGGCCGTTCATTTTCACGCAATGCGACAGAAGGCAATCCGTCTAAAGAATTTGGTCTTTGCTGGTACCATAAAAATTTTGCCGATAAAACTAAAAGGTTCATTCAACCTTGTTCTTATGCTCCAAAAAACTAGGTAGCCCTTGTTCGGAGTTGGTGACCCCGGCTGAAAGTGGGAACCTTAGTCACCGATTGTTTATGTCTGATCGTAAAACTAGATTGCGCTTTTTGATTGATAGTGGATCAGATGTAAGCTTACTACCAAGGACTTTTAAAGGTAGTCGCACACCTACAAGGTATACCTTAAAAGCTGCTAATGGTACAAGCATAAAAACATACGGTTCAAAGTTGCTTGTTGTCGATGTTGGGCTCAGAAGGAGGTTTGCCGTTACATTTATCATAGCTGATGTTTCCAAACCTATTATTGGTGCTGATTTCTTACAAAAGTTTGGTTTATTAGTGGACGTTCGCAATAAGCGATTAATGGATCCTACAACTTCTTGTAAAAGTGTAGGTCAAATCTTACCCACTTTATCACCTAGCGTCACCTGTAATTAGCACCGGTGGTAGGCTTCACGAACTACTTAGTGAGTTTTCTGATATTACAAAGGTCCAATCTCAGCCCCTTAAGGTTAAGCACGATACAGTGCATCATATTCAGACTGTAGGACCTCCCGTTTGCTCAAAAGCTAGAAGGTTGCATCCAGCTAAACTCAAAGCAGCTAAAGATGAGTTTGCCTTTATGCTCGAGCATGGGATCTGTAGACCTTCTAAAAGTCCTTGGGCCAGCCCTTTGCACATGGTCCCAAAAAACAACTCTGATTGGAGACCGGCGGTTGACTATCGCATTTTGAACTCTAAAACTCGTCCCGATAAGTATCCATTGCCTAATCTTCAGGACTTTACTCAAGGTTTGGCAGGCAATAAAATCTTCAATAAAATTGACTTGGTTCGTGCATTTAACCAAATCCCTGTCTTTGAGCCTGACATCGAGAAAACTGCAGTCATTACACCTTTTGGTCTTTTTGAGTTTGTATTTATGCCATATGGATTATGTAATGCTCCGCAGACCTTCCAAAGGTTTATCAACGAGGTCCTTTTTGGCCTTGATTTTTGCTTTGCTTATCTCGACGATGTCCTAATTGCAAGCAGGGACGAGGTTGAGCATGTTAAGCACTTAAGATTAATTTTTGAAAGATTACTTAAATATGGTCTTACAATTAATGTCAATAAGTGTACTTTTGGAGTAAGTGAAGTGTCCTTTCTTGGCCACTTGGTGGATGATTTTGGATGTAAACCTCTTCCCGATAAAACGGAGGTGATCACAAATTACCCTAAGCCTAAAACCATAAAGGATTTACAAAGATTCCTTGGTTGTGTCAATTTTTATAGGCGGTTTGTTCCGCATGCAGCTGACTTGCATGCTCCATTAAATCATCTACTTCGTGGTCGCAAGAAAAATGACAAAAGCCTAATTGAATGGACACCACTTTTAGACGAGACTTTTGAAAAATGTAAACTTTCAGTCGTAAATGCAACACAACTAGCCCATCCTGAGCCAGATTGTGACCTTGCTTTGTTTACAGATGCAAGTGATTTTGCAGTGGCTGGGGCTTTACATAAAGTAAAGCCAAAAGGTTTCGTTCCTTTATCATTTTTTCTAAGATTTTGAATAATGCACAAACAAAATACTCTGTATTTGATAAAGAACTTACTGCTATTTATTTGTCAATTGTTAATTTTAGATATATGTTAGAAGGGGGGGGGGTCGTATTTTGCATGTGGTTACTGATCACAAACTCTTGACTTACGCCTTTGCACAGAGTTCTGAGAAGTATTCTCCGAGACGTTTGCGTCAGTTAGAATTTATTTCACAATTCACTAGTGACGTACGATATATTGAAGGGTCTCAGAATTTTGTTGCGGACGCTTTGTCAAGAATTGAGTCAATTGAAATCCCTATATTCCTTGATTTTTCTGATCTTGTAGAAAAGCAGCAGACCGACGATGAGTTACGTGAACTTTTAGATGACCCTTCCAAATCCAGTCTCTGCCTTAAACATGTTAATTTGCCTGGTATTACAGGGGGCTGTGTGTTGCGATGTGTCTGGCGATAAAGTACGTATCTTTATACCTAAAGCACTCAGGCGCAAGGTCTTCGAATCTGTTCATAATTTGGCTCATGTCGGCACTCGTGCAACAATCAAGCAGGTAACGGCAAAGTACGTTTGGCCATCTGTAAGGAAGGACTTAACTGAGTTTTGTCGATCATGCCTCTCCTGTCAAAAATCTAAAGTGCAAAAGCATACGACCTCTCCTCTTGGTTCGATCCCTGTACCTAATGCAAGGTTTTAGCATATCCACTTGGATCTTATAGGTCCCTTGCCTTTGGCCAAAACGTTCAAATACTGCTTGACCATCATTGACCGCTATACTCGCTGGATCGAAGTGGTCCCACTTACTGATATGTCCACCGAAACGGTTTGTTGGGCTTTAATTTTTAACTGGAGAGCCCGCTTTGGAACCCCTTCACAAATTACTTTTGATCAGGGAGGTCAATTTAGATCATTTACTTACCTCAATTTCTTAAAGTGTTTTGGAATAGAAGGGTTACGAACAGCAGCTTACAATCCAAAAGATAATGGGTTTATTGAACGCACACACAGGACCATAAAAGCGTCCTTAATGTGCTACTCAGATTCTACGTGGATTGGTGCTTTGCCTTTGGTGCTTTTGTGGTTAAGAACTGCCATTCGAGAGGACTTTAGCCATACTTCTGCTGAATTAGTTTATGGACAAACTTTGAGGTTGCCTGGCGAATTTTTTACTAGCCATAAGCATGATATTTCGCAACCCGAGTTTGTTTCTAAATTGCAGAAAGCCTTTTCCGAAGTGCGCCCTGTCCCCTCAAAGTGGCATAGTTCACGCTCAATTTATGTCCCTAAAGATCTTGATTCTTGTACTCACATCTTTGCTAGGACTGATGCTGTACGTAGGAGCCTCCAACCACCTTATGAAGGACCATTCCGCGTTGTTAAACGGCGCCCAAAGGCTTAGTACGTGGAGGTAAAGGGATCTAAGAAATGGATTTCCCTTGATCGTCTCAAGCCAGCATTCTTGCCCACAGATAGTTCCCAGCAGGATGCCGAAGACCCTAGCGCTAGCCCTAGTCCATCTCCAAGTCCACCGCCACCTGCTTATGTGACCAAAAGAGGCAGAACTGTTCGTTTCCGGTTTCCACCCGAAAACTCCAGGGGGAGTACTGTGGCAGCACCGTGACGGCGTTCTGACGTTGGACTTCTGCGGCGTTGATATTGTGACGTTGGACATCCGGGGAAATTGTGGACTAATATTTAAGCAACGTGCACTGTTTATGTTTTGGAGCTATTGTTTTGATTTTGTTATGTTTTAGTTTCATTAAAGTTGTTGTTGTTACGAAATGACTGTTCTTTTTGCCTGATCCCTACACGACCTTTAGCTCCCAAGTGGGTAACTGAACGAAGAAGAGAAATGAAAGGAAACAAAGAAAAGAAAATATGTCTAAATAATCTTGGCCGAGCTTTCGTTCGTTTCTGGCTACTATCATTAGAGATTTCACTAATATTGTTATGAAATGGGGAAATTTGTATAAATAAATTTATTCGATCATAGTTACTAAATTGAGTGAAAAGTTTTTTTTTTTTTTTTTGCATTTTACGTTTCTTTGAATAGAAGACCTGAAGGTAAAATCTACAAATTGCAGTTGTCCCGCAGACGATGTGAAATGTTCTTGCGGTGTTCGATTTTTGTAATCATTGTCAAATAGTGTGATTTCTGGCTTCTGTGTAGACTTTGCGGTCTTTTAAAATGGCGAGCGTTAAGCTAGTTATAAGTCGTGTTATTTTGCGTTTCATCTGGGGAAAAAACTCTCTACACAAGATCAGTGTTGATGGAAATTAATGATATTAGTGGTCCAGACTCTGTGAATGAGCCCACTGCCCAAAATTGGTTTAAGAGTATCAAGAAAGGTTTATTGTCGACAACGATGTTCTGCTGGAATCTATCCAACACCAGCCGAGTTCAAGCACCCGGGAAATATCAACAGAACTTGAACCGTCGCAAAGCATGATCAATCGACACCTCAACCAACTGAATAGGCGCTGTCCAGAAATTCCTCATGAATTGACTCCATCCCAATAGCAACGACAAATGAAGATCTGCAGAAAAATTCTATGAAACCTCGAGGTAAAAATCTTTAGTATTGTGTGATTGTTGTGAATTGCTTCTGTAGTTGAAAAAAGACGAAATAACTTTTGACTCAACCTGGTTATCAGAAGGATATAGGGACAACTCTAACCCAAAACGCTAAAGCTTCGGTTTCCTCGGAGTCCGTCAACACATTTAAACGGTCGGACAAGTGTGGTGAATGACGTCATACAAACTACTGACATTGATAACGCTAGAGTGGTTTCCTCGGGAGCGTTGCCGGACATCTCAAACGACCGCCAGATTGCGTTGGGGAAATCCTGATGACAACGTTTTTTGCCGTTGTCTGCTGCGTGGTGTGCTAGCCAAAAATCAAAAATTTGAGGAAATGACGGAAGACGAGAGTTGTTTTACGCTTGCCGAGGAAGAAATGCTAATTGATTTTGTGAGAAAACACGAAGAGCCTAAATTTTCCATTTTTGACCTGCAAAGATGAAAACCAAAACAACAGCAGAGTTGAGTTGAGTGAGTTCGCTTGATTTCCAGTTTCGTGTCAACGTAACGTTCCGGTGAAGAGGTGGCCGGTAGAGTGACGTCATTCACGTATAATAGCGGTCGCATTTTTCTGGTGACAGAGTCCGATTAAAAGAAGGCTTAAGCGAAATCCAGGAAAGCCACACGAAGGGGGAAGAAAGTGTTTTCGGACGCTTGTGATCATGAGCAGCCACTCACCGCATCTGGCGAGGCGCAGCACGCGCAGCCGGCCCACGTCCTGCACGTCCTCCGGGGCGAGCGACTGCAGCGGGTTCCCGCTCAGGTCCAGCTCCTCCAGCTGGTGCAGCAGGTAGAAGAACCTGCAGAACAACACAAGAGTAGAGTGCAACCATATGGAAAGTTGACGGACTGCCACCGAGGTCACATCAAACTGTCCTGTATTGTTATTATTAAGACCAAGTTATCATGATCGTGCGAGTATAAAAGAGAATGTTCAAGCCAAAGAGTTGTATGGTAGGGTAGAGGAACGGTTCCGTGCTTAGAGCGAACAGTGCACAAAGCGGACGAGCTCAGAGCGAACAGTCGTAAGAAAAAGTAATTTGTCACCATTGGGGTTTTTCCCTTTTAATTGTTCTGATGGCCATGTTTGGACACAAGCACAAGTCATTTGAATTACTTTAAATGTAGATAGGAATTCGTTCACTTTTCGATCGCTCCTGTAAATACTTATAAACAGTTTTTGCTCCAAATTTCTTTATTTGACAACTTTTGAAGTTCTGTTTATCATAATGTATCCTTATAAAAGAAACTTAGAGTTACAGTTCCATCGTTGCGTATTCTAAAAGTTGGTTTCTCTCTCTACTTGAATATGCATTTGTTTTTAAAGAACTTACACGAAGTACCGTTGGCTAGTAGTCCTTCTTAATGTCAAATATTTGCGACGGAGCAGGTTTTCCAAAATTCCACGGGGCAAAATTCCAACAATACTTTTTCAAAATAGTGTCCACTCTGAGCAACCAAAGTGCACTAAAATGAGTGTCCGCAAATTCTAAATGTCCGCTCTGACCACAGCACCAGAGGAACGACTCGTACTGAGCTGCCAACGACAGCCATGGCTCACTAAGGAGCCCGAATAGAGGGGCAAAAGTGCTAGTTAATTTACAATTTTGATACTGAGAAAGGAAGTACACCCAGTATTCCATTGAATATTTTCAATACTGGAAGACACTTAATGAAAAATTAAATTAAATTTGAAACAGTTCTAGTATTCAATATTTGGCTCACTGCCACGTCATTGGAGGGTTTATTTTTGGTGACTTTTAACCATTTAGGTTTCTAAAAATAACTTAAAGAATTGAACGAGTCGTCAAAGGAAGGCATAGCAGAATGTTTTCAATTTTTAATAGTAATAATAATAATGTATTATTGCACAAAAGAATATGGTAAAAAGAATTTGTCACCATATATTAATTTTAAACGATGCCAATAAGTGTACTCTAGAGCTGTATCTGAAATGAAAAAAAAAAATGGTGACCTATTGACATACCTGGGAGCGAGAGACTGAAGGTTATTGTCTTGTAGGCGGAGTATCTTCAGAGATGGGAGGTGTCTAAATGGGGCGGAGGGTGATGCTGAAATCTGATTGGACGACAGGTCGAGCTCTTTGAGGCCCTTCAGCCCGCTGAAGTCTGATTCACGGAGAAATGAGATCTTGTTCTTGGGTAGGAGGAGCCTGCGGAGTCTCCGCCCTGGCCAGAAAGAGGCGTCACCGATTGCTGGAATGCCGGAGTTCTCTATGTGGATACTCTCCAGTGAGGAAAATCTACAAGCAGAGATAAACCACATTAATCTATAATAGAACGCACTCAAACTCCTGATACAGCGCCAATAAAGCAGCAGATATGTTTACTACACATATGAAGAGTACACGGGAAGAAGCGATTGATTTATTAGGCGGACGGCCGCAACTGCCTGCTTGGTGGCATAAAACCGGTTTCCCTCCTTCTTCGCTTGGTCCAAGCAGGGCCTGCTCTAGGAAATCTAAGACTATAGGCACAACCTATTTTGGGGGCCCCTTTGCGGAAAATTTTATGCATGATTACATGATTTCCAATAATAATGGTACTATATGACCCATGTATAAAATTTTTGCTACAATTTTTAGGCTTCCTTACAAACATTGATCAAAACAATAACGTTAGGTCAACTACTCACTTAAAATTGAGCAAAAAACAAAGTGGAGTATCTGAATTTTTTTTAGTTTACTAATATTTTGGGGATTTACAGCATTTAGCATAATAGAAACTGAAATTTAGGGGCCCCTAAAATTTGGGGGCCCTAGGCCTTATGGAAGAGCAGGCCCTGGGTCCAAGCGTCGGGATCGCCAATCGCCTGAACTTGGTTGCTAGGAACCACAGAGATAGTACTACACTGGCATGTCACGTGACCTACAACACTGACTTCATTGCTTGCGCGTCCCGTCGATAGCATTGGAGGTCACGTGATCTGCCACTATATTACTCTAACAATGATCTCTGTGGTAGAAACTGGTTTCCTTACACAAGTTTAGGCGATCACTCGCTATCATCGCCAAAGTGGCCTGCAAAGGAAACTTCTCTGAAAAATCAATCGGTTTTTCCCGTGTACTCTTCATATACGTTCGATACTTTTTGTTAGATTACTTAACTACGTGAGTGCTCACTTGAGGAATATCCTGCCTAGCGTGAGGTTGTTGGGCGGCTCCCCGGGCCCCGGGACCACCTCGAGGGCGTGCGTGTTGGGGTCCATGTCGGGGGTGGGGAGGCTCGTCAGCCCCCCGAGGGCGCACCACACCTCCTTGCGCCCGAGCCGCAGGGCGCACGAGCACTGGGCGGGGCAGCGGCCCACGCTCGGCGGAGGGGCGGAGACCACGAGAAGGAGGAGGAGGAGCATTCTGAAAGGGGGCGGATGAAAAGTTTCATAAAAAGTTAAATTATTAAAGGTAACACATTTCGAAATCTGGTACAATAACATTTTTAATCACATAATGGTGACTAATTTTAAGCACTGGGCGGGACATCGGCCCATGCTCGACAAAGGGCCGGGGACCAGAGGATTATTAGCATGGCTCTTCTGAAAAACGAGGGAGGGTAAGTTAGAGAAATAATAGTTCTCAGTTGCGATAATAATGGTGACACAAATTATTATCTGGTAATATAACATTTTGAATTATATAAATATTAATAAGACTTTGTGAAAAATGGACGGGGCTTCGACGGTTACTAGAAAAGGGGAACGGACATGAGGAGAAGGAGGAGTAGCATAGTTCTTAGGGAATGTTAGAGACTAAATGTTTGAGACATTCTTAGTAACATTAATACTGGTGACACAGTTTGAAATCTGTAAAGATAACATTTTGAATGACATAAGTGTTACGTTTGGGTAATGGGCGGGGCATTGACTCATACTGGAGAAAAGGGCGGAGACGGGAAAGAGGAGGAGGAGCATAGATCTTCTAAAAGAGGATAGATGAAAAGTTTTAACCATAAAAAATGAGTTCATAGTTTCATTAATAATGGTGACACATTTGGAGATCTATAATATAACATTTTGAATCATATAAATGGGGGCACATTGCGGTCAATGGGCGGGGCATAAACCTATACTGGATTAGGGGGAGGAGACGAGAAGGAGTAGCATTGCTCTCTTAACTGGATGAATAAGAAGCGTGAGACATAATAAAAAAATGAAATTTTGATTACGTTCATAATAGTGACACATTTTGAAATCTGGTAACATAACATTTTGAATCACATAATGGCGAAATATTAAAGGTAAGAATAAAGGCAACTTACTTCGCAGATAAATGCTGAATTAAAATCATTTAATGTTTCAAGAGAGCCTTCGAATGAACAAAAATTCATTTAGCTAACGGTGACTATGCATTTAAATAGTA
The DNA here is from genome assembly GCA_023701765.1 of Hylyphantes graminicola. Taxonomy (NCBI): domain Eukaryota; kingdom Metazoa; phylum Arthropoda; class Arachnida; order Araneae; family Linyphiidae; genus Hylyphantes; species Hylyphantes graminicola. The sequence continues at coordinate 19,694,247 of CM043112.1, forward strand.
TCGAAAGTTTCACATCATAATTCCAATGATCTTTTTTTAAGAAAAAAGTTGAATTTTGTTGGGCTGAATACAGATCTTCAGTTGCCTTGAGGCCGTTCACTTTACAAAATTCGTTGATTTCGTCGGTTTCTTTTCAACGATTTTTTTTTTAATTTTTAAAAAATTAAGAAGACTAATGTATCCTAACTTCGAATAGTGTGGAAAAAAGCTTATTATTATGCTGGAATGGCTTCATATATTTAATTTGCTACTAGAGCCGTTTATTGCACAAAGAAGCTTGCAAATGGGCAAGGATATTTGTTTTATGGTGTTAGTCTTTATTTGTGCTTAATACACGCAGGGGGGCTAGGGGTGATTCAGCACCCCCGTCGGGGAAGGCTAGCCCCCCCGTCGGGGAATTTTTAAATTTCGTCGGGAAAATAGTCTTAATGTTTTTTTTTTATCTTTCATTCTAAAATGTTAGCTTGGTTGAAATGTCAGAAAAAATTTGGTCGATAAAACAAAAGCCCTTTAAGAGTTTTAAAATGCAACACTACTTTGCATATTTTAACACAGTCCTGTTTTGTGTAATCGACCCCTTATCGAAATACGCCCCCTCCGCAAGATTTTAAATTCCACGGGGGGCGAGGAATGCGATATCATACACCACACCACCGTTCTTCATGGAGTGGGGAACCCTTATCTTCAAACCAGCGGGAGGTTTGCGGAGGAGCAGACTGCTTGGTTCTTAATAGGGAAAGTTTGGTTAGGTTGCTAGGGAGGGTGGTTTCACATTACATAGTTAGGATCATTTGTGGGATTGTACTGTAGAGAGGTATCTGAATTCAGTTCGCGTTAGTTAACTCTTCGTAGCAAACTCGTAAATTTTCGAGAATGATACGGATGCTGACATGCTTTTTTCCGGTCGAAAATGTAATTTTACCCGATGTGTTGAAGGGATACCAAAAAAGGGGGTAAACAATTCTCAGAAAAAGGACATTTTGGTGATCGTCTGCTATTGGTGAAGACAGATGTGTCGTCTGTCGTCAGAATAGAGGGTGAACTATTGGGAAAGAAAAATGCAAAAAAAAAATAGTACCATCCGACAGCGCAACAGTATTGTGAGCCTGTTCGCGCGCTCAACCAACGTTCATTTTCTTTTGGATAAGAAAGTGTATACACTTTTATTTTGCTTAGATTTTTTGTGAATTTTAGCAGTAAAATGTATACAGTAGGTTGCTCAGCTTTTTAACCCCGAATTCGAAATAGATTTTGTTTGTTTTAATATTTTGGTTATAAATAATAAACGAGGGATAAGTTCACGTTTTAAGGTTGAATGTTGTTTATGTGCAAACAATTTGACAATGACTATGTAAAAAACACACAGCTTTTGAAATATCAAGATTATGAAAAGCAAAACAGGAATATTCTGTTCGTAGAAGTTGGCGTAAAAAAAAGGAAAAGTCTATGGGAATCGCTAAATCCAGTGAAGACGATCAAAAAAGATCTCTCTAAAACCGAAGGTACGTAGCCCAAGCAAGAAATTTATTCACAAAAAGATTCTTTGATTGTATGATAATGATATGAAATGTGTTCTTCCTATTTTAAAGCGTGCAATATTCCATATTTATTCATTAAAATATAAATTATTCTAGCAACCGATAATTTTAATTTCGAAATAATTACGATAACTTTCGAAAAAAAAAACTAGTCAAACTAACAAAAAAATAATTTTTAAGATCCAGCGGGTAGGACCGATTTTGGAAGGTACACTGAAGATGCCAGTACTACTTTTCCATTTTTAGCGATTTTGTAGATGTCTGTAAGTAGGGTAAATATGAGAGTTCTGCATCACAGGGAGCCCATAGGCGCCCATGTTAAACCATTTTCGGCCCCCTACTCCAAAATCGGGGAGCCATTAGGAACCTGTTCAGCCATTCCGCCCCTTATCTCAAATCAAGGTACCATTTCTAGCTCCATAGGAAAGCATTAAAAGCCGTTCTGTTCTAGATTATGATAAGATAAACCTGATTTTCTACATTCATAGTAAAAAATGCAACTAATATTACTTGTTTTCTGACCCGCAGGGAAGATTGTCCTTATCGGTATAAGTTCTTTTTGGGGAACATTTAACATGTGAACTTGATCTGAAAGTGTTATTACCTTAAACAAACACGTAATTTTTTTTTAAATCCGTAGGATTTTTATCGTAATTATTACATCTAGGAGTAAAAGCAATTTATATCATTTTAATTATAGGAGTTATTTCATTAATTAAATAACAAAATTTATCTATTTAATCCTGTTTAAACTGTTATCATTTAAAACTAAGAAATTTTTTATTCATCAACTATTTAAATCTCACAAACTTTTTGAAAATTGTATATTCAATTTATTTTTTACCTAGTTTACATATACATATGTTTTATACTGAAAAATATTTAACTTCATAAAAATTAAAAAATTATACTATATATTTAAAAACTAACACTACTTTTTTACTAATGTTCAGATAACACTAAAAGTTTTTTTTCTCTTATCGGAATATTTTTTTACACCTTACACATATAAATACATAGTTTTTATAGAAGAATACTGTTTTTACCTATCGTTATGATTTGCTTAAAAGTAATTAAAGTATTATAATTTCAGATAAAAAGTTTTTTTTCCATTGATTAGATAACAAAATTTCAATTTTATACCACTATCAACCAAACACTAAAAGTTTTTTTTCCTCGTATCAGACTATTTTTTGTACCCAATACGTATGAATATAAAGTTTTTATCGAAGAATACTATTCTTTACATACTCTTAAGAATTGTTTAAAAGTATTTTAATCATTATTATTCCAGTTAAGAAGATTTTTTTTCTCACTCATTAGTTAACGAAATTTCAATTTTAATATGTTATCAGTTAAAACTAATACATTTTTTCTCATTCATATCGGACTATTTTTTCTACCTCACGCGTATGAATACAAAGTTTTTCGCGAAAGGATACTGAGTAATCAGGTCACCGTTTGATTATAAAAAGAAGAACTCGATCATATCAGCTCATTCGCAGCAGAAGCGCTCGTCTACTTTACTGCCTCTTAAAATCGAAGTAATGGATACCTCAGACTCTATGGATTTTCCATCAACAAATGATTTAGAAAAGTTTCAGTCTGTTCAAGTCAATATTTCTTGTACTATCTGCAATAAGGAATTTAAGCATCGTAAAAATTTACTTCGTCATGAACGAACAATTCATGGAAATGCTGAACATAAGTGTTCCTCTTGTAATGCGACATTCAATCGACTCGATAAGTTAAAATTACATGTCCAATCTCATGAAAAGAAATCGCTGAAAAGAACCCGTGATGAGGAGAAAATAAGGCCTGTAAAGAAAACTCGTCGCACACCAAAAGTCAAAAAAGGAAGCTTAAACACATTTGAAACGCAATTTATTCATCCATGTGAGAGGAATTGTCAAGACCCAGAAGCCTTTCTTCAAAGTGTGCATACAGACCTCATAAATAGTATTACGCAATTGATTGATCATAATGGTATCAAGTGGTACCTAAATATGAAAGTTAAGTTCACCAGAAAAATTTCGGAAACTGAAAATGAAGAATGCACGGCCTTCTTTAGATCAAATTGTGATACAACTCTTTCCGGAGAAACACCGAACATTGAAAATGCAAATGAAAAGGTAAGAAACATTTTATTTAAAACGTTTATAAGAAATGCAAATGTCTATACTATAAAATCTTAGTTATACAAAAGTTCTCTACATATGTTTATAAAATCTTGTTGAAACCACGTATGCAAAATATTATTTTTATTAAAATACTTTTTAGAATAAAACTAATTTCTCAAATTTCATTTATATGAGTGAAAAAAAATTACTCAAATATCATTTTTTTACTGTTATAAAAGTGGAAAATGACTCAAATTTCTTTATATGATTGATAAGATATATGTATACTAATATGATTATATGTTTGAACAGAGAAGCTAATGAGTTCAATATAAATTAAAGATGTTATAAACATTATTTTTCCTATTTAAGTACATGTTCTCTAGTGCTAATGCTACAAAAACTATAGTATTTTTTTTTTATTCCCTTATAGATTCTAACTTCATTCACCGAATTCGAGGGACGAGGTTCAGGATGGATAATTGATCAAATACTACATCTTGAAGTGAACACCGCCATATACATCCCCTTAGGAGCAGCTTCTTACCTACCTCTTCCTAAGGAGCTTCTACAGACAAAAAGCATTCTAAACATTCAGAATACTGACAATAAGTGCTTTCTCTGGTCCATTTTAGCAGCCTTACATCCTATTGATAGGGAACACAATGCTAACAGAGTTAATAACTACTTAAGTTTCGAGACGGAAGTAGACACAACTGGAATAGATTTTCCAACACCTATTTCACAAATCGAAAAATTTGAACGAAATAATAATATTTCCATAAATGTACTTGGATATGAAAAAGAAGTTTTCCCTCTTCGGATAACAAATAGAAATTGTGATAAGCACGTCAATTTATTACTCATATCTAATGAAGAAAATCAACATTATTGTTTGATTAGAGATTTAAGCCGACTACTATCGCAATTAACCAAACACAACGGAAAGGCATTTTATTGCAATTATTGTCTTCACCGTTTCGCCTCACAGGAAACCTTAACCTCGCATATTGGGAACTGTAGGGAGCATAAGATACAAAAAATCAAGATGCCTACTGAAAGTAATAAGTGGTTATCCTTTGATAAATATGATTTTGGTTTAGCAGTACCATTTGCAATCTATGCTGATTTCGAATCTATATTATTAAAAACGAATACATGTCTACCAAATCCCAACCACTCTTCCACATCAACTATAGCGATACATGAAGCATGTGGTTTTGCATATGTTATTGTTAATGCCGAAGGTAAAATGATTAAAAAACCAGTTATCTATCGTGGTAAAGATTGCGTTGATAAATTTTTAACTATGCTTTTAGAAGAAGAGGAAACTATTCAAAAAATTCTAAACATTAAAAAACCTATGCTTTTTACTGATAAAGATAAAATTCACTTTGAAAGTAGTGAATCTTGTCACATATGTGATAAACCACTACTAGGTGATAAAGTTAGAGACCATGACCATTTAACATCAGCCTACAGAGGAGCCAGTCACAATAAATGTAATTTAAAATATCAGGTGGCCACCCACATCCCCGTCCACATACATAACTTAAAAAATTACGACATGAATTTAATTATGCAAGGTCTTGGAAAAATTAAGAACAAAAAAATTACTTGTATTCCAAGTAATAGTGAAAAATTCATCTCATTTTCTCTCGGAAAATTACGTTTTCTTGACTCCCTGCAATTCCTAAATGCCTCTCTTGACAAATTAGTGTCAAGCATTGATAAAAGCGAGTTAAAACTCACGAGGGAATATTTTGGAGATAAGGCGGATCTAATGTTCCGCAAAGGTTGTTATCCCTATGAATATATGGATAACTTTGAAAAATTTAATGATACTTCTCTACCTAGTAAGGAAAGCTTTTTTAGCCATCTAACGGAAGAGCACATCACCTCTACTGAATATGAATATGCACAAAAAGTATGGAATGAATTCGACTTAAAAACTATGGGTGACTACCATGATTTATATGTTATAAGTGATGTATTACTATTAGCAGACATTTTTCAAAATTTCAGACAATTCTGCTTAAAAAATTATAAGTTAGACCCATCTCACTGCTATACCGCCCCAGGTCTTGCATGGCAAGCATGCCTACGAATGTCTGATGTGAAACTTGAACTCTTAACAGATCCGGATATGCACCTTTTTGTTGAGAGGGGGATTAGAGGGGGTGTAGCCATGATATCCCATAGGTTTAGTGAAGCAAACAACAAATATCTAGATAACTACAACCCTAACATTCCATCTAGCTATATAATGTATTTAGATGCTAACAATTTATATGGCTGGGCGATGTCTCAAGCTCTTCCTACTCATGGTTTTCAATGGGTAGAAGGTAATGTAGATTTTATGAATATTCCTGATGACTCCGAGGAAGGTTTCATTCTAGAAGTTGACATTGATTATCCTGAACACCTTCATGATAATCATAATGATTATCCACTTGCACCGGAAAAGCTTAATATTTTACCTTCAATGATTTCGCCCTATAATCAATCTTTAGCCGAAAAATTAAACCTAAAAGTAAAACCTACAATAAAACTAGTCCCAAATCTATTGTCAAAAACTAGATACATTGTTCACTATCGTAACCTTAAACAATATGTCTCACAAGGATTAAAAGTAACCAAAATACACTCGGCTCTAAAATTCCAACAAAGTCAATGGTTAAAGAAATATATTCTATTTAATACAGAGCAAAGAAAATCTGCAACTTCACCATTTCAAAAAGATTTGTTCAAACTCTTAAATAATGCCGTCTTTGGAAAAACAATAGAAAACTTGAGAAATAGAAGAAAAATCGACTTGGTTACAGACGAAAAAAAGGCGAAAAAGCTTGCAGCATCCCCCAGTTTTTATTCATTTAAAATTATCAATGAAAACCTTACTTCCATTGAGCGAAAAGTTACATCACTTTTCCTAAATAGACCTTCTTATGTTGGGATATCGATTCTTGAAATTTCTCGAACTTTAATGTATGATTTTCACTATAACTACATTAAGAAAAAATATGGATCAAAGGCAACATTACTGTTTACCGATACTGATAGTTTATGTTACAACATACAAACATCAGATATTTATGATGACATGCAATCAGATTCACACCTCTTTGATTTTTCAGATTATCCCTCAGACCATCCTTTACATAGCGATATAAATAAAAAAGTCTTAGGAAAAATGAAAGATGAACTTTCATCTATAATTGTCATAGAATTTATAGGTTTAAAACCGAAAATGTATAGTATAAAAAGTGTAACAGAAGAAAAGAAAACCGCTAAGGGTGTAAATAGGGTGGTTGTAAAACGTCACATTAAACATATAGACTATAAAAACTCCCTCCTCTCTGAATGCCGCAGTGTCGCCCAAAGCCATTCTATTGTTAGCAAGAATCACAAACTACAAACAATTTCTTCAATAAAATCTACATTATGCCCCTATGACACAAAAAGATATGTTTTAGAAGACGGTATTGCTTCACTTGCCTATGGTCATTATAAGTGTAAATATTAAACAGTATTTCATCAACTCATTGTAAAATGTTCAGCACTGTTGTATTTTTTTTTTAATGTAAAGTATTTCCATTGTTGAATTGTTAATGTATATAAGACCATAATAATTTGTTATATTGTATAAATTGTAATATGTATTTTTGTATTTTATGTGTTATTATTATTTTTGAAAAATCAATCAAATAAAACAAAATGAGCTACTCTTGTTGTTATACTTATTTTTTCTATTACTTCAAAAATACATTATCTTTAAACTAATGTAAGTAATTAAAAAAAATCTAAACTATACTTAACTATTATAAATTTGAAGTATTATTCTAATATCAATCAAATAAAAGTAAGTCAATATTTTCCTTTAAATACCTCATCTTTAAAACGCTTTTACAAAGTTTAATATTTATATCTTTACAAATAACTTCATCACCTAACTGTGGTTCTAAAATACGACGCCCGTCGCCAATAGCCCTCATGTAGTTCTAATGCGACGATAATTCAAACCTAACCTAATAAATAACTTGAAATCAAGAATCTTAGATAAAATAAGAGAGTATTAATCAAAAAGACACATATTTCTACTTTTAAAAATAATTAGAAACTGTCAAATTTTCCAAATAATACACACTTCTTCTACTATATGAAAACTCGAGATTACTATCAAAACATTTCAAACTAATTTATTTCCCAATCCAGGTTAAGAGGCCAAGGTAGATAAGATTACCACTTATTCTTATCTTTAAAAACGGAGAATACCAACAGCTCAGCTTTTTCCTTAATCAGGCTAAAGAAAAAATTTCATACTACTTCAGTATATCAAAGAAATATTAGCACCTACAAAAGTTGTACTTATAAATCAAATATTATCCATACATTATTCGAAATACATATTTATCACTAATAAAACTTTATAATGAATCAAATAAAGACTAATTTCATGAGGTATTGACGAGAGCGTCTAAACATTACACATAATATTTACATATATCGGACAAGTCCACTCACACAATGGTTAGTGTACTAGCCTTTGGAGCCACTGGACTCGGATTCGAATCCAGGTAAAGACATGGATGTCTGTTTTTGTCAATAAATATTGCTATTTCTCTATGTGTTTATGGCATCCTTCTTTGACCGTCTCTTATGACTATCTCTTATGGTGAGCAGGCTAATGGATTATATAGCCTATGCCCATCCCTTTCAAGAGAACGCAATCACTGTCATTTGTCATACATATATCCAAATTTTTATCAACATAGCTATCAATTTAACCCCAAATAAATGAAAAATATCCTTTAAAATCATAAAATGGTACATATCAAAGTAAAAAAATTACTTTCTGATATTAAAAATGTATAAGAAAAACTTTACAAATTCTTTTTTTATTAAGAAAACATTTTTTTATATAAATAATATTCAAGCAGTGTTTTTAACATCCTTTTTTAATTTACTATGATTGATTAATTTTTTTTTCAAGAATAAATTCTACTAACGTAATGTACATACAACTCAGTTCAGAAACATCAATATTTATTTATAAGTAGTAAATATATGTAAATAAGAATATAAACATTTTCTACACAACCCAAACACAAAAACTTTAACAAAATTCTAACACAGGACATTTCCCCATTATACATTTTTTTCACTTGATTTTTTAAAAAGGAATAATTTTAAAAATAAAAAAATTCAAAAATTCATTAAATATAAAGGCCTACAAAATTTTAGTACATTGAAGAGAATACAATTAACAAATACCACTTTAAAATAATAGTTTTACACTATATTTCTAGATATTTAAGCCAGATTCTAAAAAGCTATTTATTTTAATGCAATTACTTCACTCAATAAAATATCTTCAAACATCATATATACAACAATAAATCCTTTTTTTCCAAAATTAATTATTAATTAAAGAAAGAAACAAAGCCTCAAAAACAACTATCAAACTCAATACTCTTTCCGTTACTATAGTTCAAAAAATCCCGATCAAAAACTTGTAATAACAACTCCTTACATTAACATATGTAAACCAGATTCTAAAAAGCTATCTATTTTAACACAACTACTTCTCTCAATAAAAGATCTTTAAACATCATATATACAACAATTAATTATTATTTCAAAATTAACTATTAATTAAACAAAGTCTCAAAAACAACTATCAAACTCAATACACTTTCCATTACTATAGTTTAAAAAAACTCCATCAACAACTTGTAATAACAGTTCTTTACATTCAACATATAAGCACTATACTCCAAGATCTTATCTCATCCATTTAATCTTGTCATCTTATCTCATCCCCTAATACCCCTACAGTAGAGAGAAAAGGCCGATCTGGCGCCATATATCGAGTCATATCAGGTGACGTCATAGGTATTTCCGGAATGTCATTGGCATTTCCGGAATGTCATAGGCATTTCAGTGACGTCATTGGCATTTCCGCCACGCCCCTTCCGGTGACGTCAGAGCCACTTCCGGTGGGATTCCATCCCTCATCCCTCCACTGGCCCCAGATCGGCCTTTTCTCTCTACTGTAGGGGTATTAGGGGATGAGATAAGATGACAAGATTAAATGGATGAGATAAGATCTTGGAGTATAGTGCTTATATGTTGAATGTAAAGAACTGTTATTACAAGTTGTTGATGGAGTTTTTTTAAACTATAGTAATGGAAAGTGTATTGAGTTTGATAGTTGTTTTTGAGACTTTGTTTAATTAATAGTTAATTTTGAAATAATAATTAATTGTTGTATATATGATGTTTAAAGATCTTTTATTGAGAGAAGTAGTTGTGTTAAAATAGATAGCTTTTTAGAATCTGGTTTACATATGTTAATGTAAGGAGTTGTTATTACAAGTTTTTGATCGGGATTTTTTGAACTATAGTAACGGAAAGAGTATTGAGTTTGATAGTTGTTTTTGAGGCTTTGTTTCTTTCTTTAATTAATAATTAATTTTGGAAAAAAAGGATTTATTGTTGTATATATGATGTTTGAAGATATTTTATTGAGTGAAGTAATTGCATTAAAATAAATAGCTTTTTAGAATCTGGCTTAAATATCTAGAAATATAGTGTAAAACTATTATTTTAAAGTGGTATTTGTTAATTGTATTCTCTTCAATGTACTAAAATTTTGTAGGCCTTTATATTTAATGAATTTTTGAATTTTTTTATTTTTAAAATTATTCCTTTTTAAAAAATCAAGTGAAAAAAATGTATAATGGGGAAATGTCCTGTGTTAGAATTTTGTTAAAGTTTTTGTGTTTGGGTTGCGTAGAAAATGTTTATATTCTTATTTACATATATTTACTACTTATAAATAAATATTGATGTTTCTGAACTGAGTTGTATGTACATTACGTTAGTAGAATTTATTCTTGAAAAAAAATTAATCAATCATAGTAAATTAAAAAAGGATGTTAAAAACACTGCTTGAATATTATTTATATAAAAAAATGTTTTCTTAATAAAAAAAGAATTTGTAAAGTTTTTCTTATACATTTTTAATATCAGAAAGTAATTTTTTTACTTTGATATGTACCATTTTATGATTTTAAAGGATATTTTTCATTTATTTGGGGTTAAATTGATAGCTATGTTGATAAAAATTTGGATATATGTATGACAAATGACAGTGATTGCGTTCTCTTGAAAGGGATGGGCATAGGCTATATAATCCATTAGCCTGCTCACCATAAGAGATAGTCATAAGAGACGGTCAAAGAAGGATGCCATAAACACATAGAGAAATAGCAATATTTATTGACAAAAACAGACATCCATGTCTTTACCTGGATTCGAATCCGAGTCCAGTGGCTCCAAAGGCTAGTACACTAACCATTGTGTGAGTGGACTTGTCCGATATATGTAAATATTATGTGTAATGTTTAGACGCTCTCGTCAATACCTCATGAAATTAGTCTTTATTTGATTCATTATAAAGTTTTATTAGTGATAAATATGTATTTCGAATAATGTATGGATAATATTTGATTTATAAGTACAACTTTTGTAGGTGCTAATATTTCTTTGATATACTGAAGTAGTATGAAATTTTTTCTTTAGCCTGATTAAGGAAAAAGCTGAGCTGTTGGTATTCTCCGTTTTTAAAGATAAGAATAAGTGGTAATCTTATCTACCTTGGCCTCTTAACCTGGATTGGGAAATAAATTAGTTTGAAATGTTTTGATAGTAATCTCGAGTTTTCATATAGTAGAAGAAGTGTGTATTATTTGGAAAATTTGACAGTTTCTAATTATTTTTAAAAGTAGAAATATGTGTCTTTTTGATTAATACTCTCTTATTTTATCTAAGATTCTTGATTTCAAGTTATTTATTAGGTTAGGTTTGAATTATCGTCGCATTAGAACTACATGAGGGCTATTGGCGACGGGCGTCGTATTTTAGAACCACAGTTAGGTGATGAAGTTATTTGTAAAGATATAAATATTAAACTTTGTAAAAGCGTTTTAAAGATGAGGTATTTAAAGGAAAATATTGACTTACTTTTATTTGATTGATATTAGAATAATACTTCAAATTTATAATAGTTAAGTATAGTTTAGATTTTTTTTAATTACTTACATTAGTTTAAAGATAATGTATTTTTGAAGTAATAGAAAAAATAAGTATAACAACAAGAGTAGCTCATTTTGTTTTATTTGATTGATTTTTCAAAAATAATAATAACACATAAAATACAAAAATACATATTACAATTTATACAATATAACAAATTATTATGGTCTTATATACATTAACAATTCAACAATGGAAATACTTTACATTAAAAAAAAAATACAACAGTGCTGAACATTTTACAATGAGTTGATGAAATACTGTTTAATATTTACACTTATAATGACCATAGGCAAGTGAAGCAATACCGTCTTCTAAAACATATCTTTTTGTGTCATAGGGGCATAATGTAGATTTTATTGAAGAAATTGTTTGTAGTTTGTGATTCTTGCTAACAATAGAATGGCTTTGGGCGACACTGCGGCATTCAGAGAGGAGGGAGTTTTTATAGTCTATATGTTTAATGTGACGTTTTACAACCACCCTATTTACACCCTTAGCGGTTTTCTTTTCTTCTGTTACACTTTTTATACTATACATTTTCGGTTTTAAACCTATAAATTCTATGACAATTATAGATGAAAGTTCATCTTTCATTTTTCCTAAGACTTTTTTATTTATATCGCTATGTAAAGGATGGTCTGAGGGATAATCTGAAAAATCAAAGAGGTGTGAATCTGATTGCATGTCATCATAAATATCTGATGTTTGTATGTTGTAACATAAACTATCAGTATCGGTAAACAGTAATGTTGCCTTTGATCCATATTTTTTTCTTAATGTAGTTATAGTGAAAATCATACATTAAAGTTCGAGAAATTTCAAGAATCGATATCCCAACATAAGAAGGTCTATTTAGGAAAAGTGATGTAACTTTTCGCTCAATGGAAGTAAGGTTTTCATTGATAATTTTAAATGAATAAAAACTGGGGGATGCTGCAAGCTTTTTCGCCTTTTTTTCGTCTGTAACCAAGTCGATTTTTCTTCTATTTCTCAAGTTTTCTATTGTTTTTCCAAAGACGGCATTATTTAAGAGTTTGAACAAATCTTTTTGAAATGGTGAAGTTGCAGATTTTCTTTGCTCTGTATTAAATAGAATATATTTCTTTAACCATTGACTTTGTTGGAATTTTAGAGCCGAGTGTATTTTGGTTACTTTTAATCCTTGTGAGACATATTGTTTAAGGTTACGATAGTGAACAATGTATCTAGTTTTTGACAATAGATTTGGGACTAGTTTTATTGTAGGTTTTACTTTTAGGTTTAATTTTTCGGCTAAAGATTGATTATAGGGCGAAATCATTGAAGGTAAAATATTAAGCTTTTCCGGTGCAAGTGGATAATCATTATGATTATCATGAAGGTGTTCAGGATAATCAATGTCAACTTCTAGAATGAAACCTTCCTCGGAGTCATCAGGAATATTCATAAAATCTACATTACCTTCTACCCATTGAAAACCATGAGTAGGAAGAGCTTGAGACATCGCCCAGCCATATAAATTGTTAGCATCTAAATACATTATATAGCTAGATGGAATGTTAGGGTTGTAGTTATCTAGATATTTGTTGTTTGCTTCACTAAACCTATGGGATATCATGGCTACACCCCCTCTAATCCCCCTCTCAACAAAAAGGTGCATATCCGGATCTGTTAAGAGTTCAAGTTTCACATCAGACATTCGTAGGCATGCTTGCCATGCAAGACCTGGGGCGGTATAGCAGTGAGATGGGTCTAACTTATAATTTTTTAAGCAGAATTGTCTGAAATTTTGAAAAATGTCTGCTAATAGTAATACATCACTTATAACATATAAATCATGGTAGTCACCCATAGTTTTTAAGTCGAATTCATTCCATACTTTTTGTGCATATTCATATTCAGTAGAGGTGATGTGCTCTTCCGTTAGATGGCTAAAAAAGCTTTCCTTACTAGGTAGAGAAGTATCATTAAATTTTTCAAAGTTATCCATATATTCATAGGGATAACAACCTTTGCGGAACATTAGATCCGCCTTATCTCCAAAATATTCCCTCGTGAGTTTTAACTCGCTTTTATCAATGCTTGACACTAATTTGTCAAGAGAGGCATTTAGGAATTGCAGGGAGTCAAGAAAACGTAATTTTCCGAGAGAAAATGAGATGAATTTTTCACTATTACTTGGAATACAAGTAATTTTTTTGTTCTTAATTTTTCCAAGACCTTGCATAATTAAATTCATGTCGTAATTTTTTAAGTTATGTATGTGGACGGGGATGTGGGTGGCCACCTGATATTTTAAATTACATTTATTGTGACTGGCTCCTCTGTAGGCTGATGTTAAATGGTCATGGTCTCTAACTTTATCACCTAGTAGTGGTTTATCACATATGTGACAAGATTCACTACTTTCAAAGTGAATTTTATCTTTATCAGTAAAAAGCATAGGTTTTTTAATGTTTAGAATTTTTTGAATAGTTTCCTCTTCTTCTAAAAGCATAGTTAAAAATTTATCAACGCAATCTTTACCACGATAGATAACTGGTTTTTTAATCATTTTACCTTCGGCATTAACAATAACATATGCAAAACCACATGCTTCATGTATCGCTATAGTTGATGTGGAAGAGTGGTTGGGATTTGGTAGACATGTATTCGTTTTTAATAATATAGATTCGAAATCAGCATAGATTGCAAATGGTACTGCTAAACCAAAATCATATTTATCAAAGGATAACCACTTATTACTTTCAGTAGGCATCTTGATTTTTTGTATCTTATGCTCCCTACAGTTCCCAATATGCGAGGTTAAGGTTTCCTGTGAGGCGAAACGGTGAAGACAATAATTGCAATAAAATGCCTTTCCGTTGTGTTTGGTTAATTGCGATAGTAGTCGGCTTAAATCTCTAATCAAACAATAATGTTGATTTTCTTCATTAGATATGAGTAATAAATTGACGTGCTTATCACAATTTCTATTTGTTATCCGAAGAGGGAAAACTTCTTTTTCATATCCAAGTACATTTATGGAAATATTATTATTTCGTTCAAATTTTTCGATTTGTGAAATAGGTGTTGGAAAATCTATTCCAGTTGTGTCTACTTCCGTCTCGAAACTTAAGTAGTTATTAACTCTGTTAGCATTGTGTTCCCTATCAATAGGATGTAAGGCTGCTAAAATGGACCAGAGAAAGCACTTATTGTCAGTATTCTGAATGTTTAGAATGCTTTTTGTCTGTAGAAGCTCCTTAGGAAGAGGTAGGTAAGAAGCTGCTCCTAAGGGGATGTATATGGCGGTGTTCACTTCAAGATGTAGTATTTGATCAATTATCCATCCTGAACCTCGTCCCTCGAATTCGGTGAATGAAGTTAGAATCTATAAGGGAATAAAAAAAAAATACTATAGTTTTTGTAGCATTAGCACTAGAGAACATGTACTTAAATAGGAAAAATAATGTTTATAACATCTTTAATTTATATTGAACTCATTAGCTTCTCTGTTCAAACATATAATCATATTAGTATACATATATCTTATCAATCATATAAAGAAATTTGAGTCATTTTCCACTTTTATAACAGTAAAAAAATGATATTTGAGTAATTTTTTTTCACTCATATAAATGAAATTTGAGAAATTAGTTTTATTCTAAAAAGTATTTTAATAAAAATAATATTTTGCATACGTGGTTTCAACAAGATTTTATAAACATATGTAGAGAACTTTTGTATAACTAAGATTTTATAGTATAGACATTTGCATTTCTTATAAACGTTTTAAATAAAATGTTTCTTACCTTTTCATTTGCATTTTCAATGTTCGGTGTTTCTCCGGAAAGAGTTGTATCACAATTTGATCTAAAGAAGGCCGTGCATTCTTCATTTTCAGTTTCCGAAATTTTTCTGGTGAACTTAACTTTCATATTTAGGTACCACTTGATACCATTATGATCAATCAATTGCGTAATACTATTTATGAGGTCTGTATGCACACTTTGAAGAAAGGCTTCTGGGTCTTGACAATTCCTCTCACATGGATGAATAAATTGCGTTTCAAATGTGTTTAAGCTTCCTTTTTTGACTTTTGGTGTGCGACGAGTTTTCTTTACAGGCCTTATTTTCTCCTCATCACGGGTTCTTTTCAGCGATTTCTTTTCATGAGATTGGACATGTAATTTTAACTTATCGAGTCGATTGAATGTCGCATTACAAGAGGAACACTTATGTTCAGCATTTCCATGAATTGTTCGTTCATGACGAAGTAAATTTTTACGATGCTTAAATTCCTTATTGCAGATAGTACAAGAAATATTGACTTGAACAGACTGAAACTTTTCTAAATCATTTGTTGATGGAAAATCCATAGAGTCTGAGGTATCCATTACTTCGATTTTAAGAGGCAGTAAAGTAGACGAGCGCTTCTGCTGCGAATGAGCTGATATGATCGAGTTCTTCTTTTTATAATCAAACGGTGACCTGATTACTCAGTATCCTTTCGCGAAAAACTTTGTATTCATACGCGTGAGGTAGAAAAAATAGTCCGATATGAATGAGAAAAAATGTATTAGTTTTAACTGATAACATATTAAAATTGAAATTTCGTTAACTAATGAGTGAGAAAAAAAATCTTCTTAACTGGAATAATAATGATTAAAATACTTTTAAACAATTCTTAAGAGTATGTAAAGAATAGTATTCTTCGATAAAAACTTTATATTCATACGTATTGGGTACAAAAAATAGTCTGATACGAGGAAAAAAAACTTTTAGTGTTTGGTTGATAGTGGTATAAAATTGAAATTTTGTTATCTAATCAATGGAAAAAAAACTTTTTATCTGAAATTATAATACTTTAATTACTTTTAAGCAAATCATAACGATAGGTAAAAACAGTATTCTTCTATAAAAACTATGTATTTATATGTGTAAGGTGTAAAAAAATATTCCGATAAGAGAAAAAAAACTTTTAGTGTTATCTGAACATTAGTAAAAAAGTAGTGTTAGTTTTTAAATATATAGTATAATTTTTTAATTTTTATGAAGTTAAATATTTTTCAGTATAAAACATATGTATATGTAAACTAGGTAAAAAATAAATTGAATATACAATTTTCAAAAAGTTTGTGAGATTTAAATAGTTGATGAATAAAAAATTTCTTAGTTTTAAATGATAACAGTTTAAACAGGATTAAATAGATAAATTTTGTTATTTAATTAATGAAATAACTCCTATAATTAAAATGATATAAATTGCTTTTACTCCTAGATGTAATAATTACGATAAAAATCCTACGGATTTAAAAAAAAATTACGTGTTTGTTTAAGGTAATAACACTTTCAGATCAAGTTCACATGTTAAATGTTCCCCAAAAAGAACTTATACCGATAAGGACAATCTTCCCTGCGGGTCAGAAAACAAGTAATATTAGTTGCATTTTTTACTATGAATGTAGAAAATCAGGTTTATCTTATCATAATCTAGAACAGAACGGCTTTTAATGCTTTCCTATGGAGCTAGAAATGGTACCTTGATTTGAGATAAGGGGCGGAATGGCTGAACAGGTTCCTAATGGCTCCCCGATTTTGGAGTAGGGGGCCGAAAATGGTTTAACATGGGCGCCTATGGGCTCCCTGTGATGCAGAACTCTCATATTTACCCTACTTCTGTACGCTCGGACGGAACTTATCTACTGTCTGTCGGCGAATTAACCTTAATTAGTATTGAAATGTAATTTTACCTAATTTTAATCTGCTGTTACCATCACCAATGGCACAAGGAACTTTATTTAAATATAATATTTGAAGCAAAATTTATTTTTGTTATAAATCAGTTTGGAATGGATTCATTGATTGTTCATTATTATTAGTTTACTAAGAAAACGGCTAAGAAATTGCATTATTTATAAATAAAAATATTTTTAGTTTTATGTTATATTTCTTTTTTACTAGGGCACTTTAAATAAATTTCATGTTTTCCTCGCAATAATTTTTTTTTTTAAAAAAATCAGGTTTTTGAAGATTTTATGTTGAATACATATCCATTAAAAAGTGTAAAATAATTTTTTTTTAGTGAATTTTTTAATGCAAATTTAAATTTTATATTATGTATGTTGTTCTACTTATGTCTAATTAAAGTTTAATTTTATACATTGAATTGAAACGTATTTGACCTATTTCTGATTGATCTCTGACATAATTTGACAGTTAATTATATAAACTTAAGGTAGACCAGTACCTTGGAATTGAGAGAATTTTTTATTGCATAATACAAAAATAGACATAGTGCAGAAAACGTATACCAGATTTCAAAATTCTACTAGTTTGAAAAGCGATCCAATTGTGCTGTTTAAAAACCCTTATCTTCGAAATTTCTACAGTTGACACTATGTTAAAATGCTTTACGTATCAAAATCTTATATATATTTTTTTCATTTCGTCACAAATTAAAAAAGTGTAATGCTTTTTTATTAATTTGCATAGATTTTAATAATTTTTTTTGTAATACATTTAGCATATTTAACAGAACCAAAAAAATTTTGAGTAAAGAAGTCTAGTTTTTTTAAATTAAAGTTTGGAATTGAAAATTCAATTTTTTAATTTTTTTTATGTAATATATATTAAAAATTAAAACTAGTATGGATTTAAAAAAAAAGAATTTTTTTAATATCACCATTACATAGTTGTAAAATAAAAAAATTTAAAGTTGTAACTTAAAAGGAGTAGGATTTCAAAAAAAATAATTAGTTAAAAAAAGTGTGTGTTGTAATAATTTTTCTTAACATTATGCGATGGTTATACTAATATACTCTATAAATGTAAAGTTAGTTTTACAATTTTTGCACCAAATTAAAAAAAAAAATTTATCCTACGGATCTACATTAAAGAATTAAGGTAATTTATTTCAAAATTATACTTTAGCCCCCCCGTCGGGGTAGGTCAGCCCCCCCGTTGGGAAATTCCTAGCGCCACCACTGAATACACGGCGACCTACGTGTTCGTTAAATCTGTGGAGTCAGCATCCCCAACCCGGCGCACAATGGCTCACCTGTTTGCTTTTGGGTGGTACCGCTCAGGTGTTGACCAGACCAACTGATTTCATATTAGAATTCAATTTCCCAAGTTTAGTTAATTCCGTTCTTATATAATAGTAAAAAATTCTTGTAGGACTGTGAGGGATGTTTAAAAACTAAAAATTTATTTAGCATTATTTCTATTCAATCAACTATATATAAGATGGCCTAGATATATGGCCGATGATACTAGATGGCCATATTGCATTGCTAAGGGCCATCATTGCAGAGCTAAAAGTTGTGCGGATCAAAATAAATCTATGATACGAAGGCTATAATACTAAGACATAGAAAGCAAAATTGTCCCAACAGATGGCAGCACGATAGGTTTCCCCTGAAATGACCATAGGTGTGCTGTCTTAAATGTTGGCCGATTTATTTTAAGCTTAATTCGATTTCCAAGTCTAAGTAATTTTATTTCTTTATTCGAAAAAGTTTCTACAGTTATTAATGTAATTCGAAAAGCATATCACGGCTAATGCTAACTTACTGAAGCTTTTTTTTTAAAACTTACTTTAACTTACAAAGTTTATTGTTTTCAATCAAGACAAAAAATTAAAAATTCGTACAAGAAACTAAAAAAACACAAAATAAATCAATCTAAATTTGTTATAAGATAACAAAACAGCTGTTCTTTTCATAAAATTGTAAAGCATGAGTGACTATGTTATAGCCCGTGTAAAAGGCATCCTATGTAATCCAAAGATATTTTTTTTTCGATTTTTTTTTCATCCCATTTTTCGCTCCCCATACAAAGATCGAAGCTGTATGATATTCTGCAAACATGACTAAATATTCACCTTATTTAAACGTCCACGGCCGTTTTTCGATCATTAACAAATATCGGCAAAAATGCAAAAAAAGAAAATAAATTAAAACATGGACATCTAGCTATAGAAGCGAACCACCGTAAATTGTTCGAAAAATCGCTGATTAGTTACTTTTCACGCAAGGTGCATTCTGAAATCGCTGTCGCAACACGAGAATCAGGGAGTAATTTAACGTTGCTGCTGAAACCATTAAAGTTAAAAAGCGAGGGTGAAAAAAGTAAAGCCGTCAGAAAGTCGTAAAACCCATAATTTTATTCCTTAAAAGGTGTTAACTAAAAATTATGACCAGTTACGCAGTTGTAGGCTTGTTCATGTGAGATCTGAATTCACAAAATGGTTGTAATTTCCTCCAAGTACAAAAAATGCATTGTAATTGCAGTAGTTTTTATTGGGGAATCAGAAATCGCCAGGTCGATGCAGTAAACCCATGCAAACTCTTGAATAACTGATCGAATAAATTTATTTATACAAATTTCCCCATTTCATAACAATATTAGTGAAATCTCTAATGATAGTAGCCAGAAACAAACGAAAGCTCGGCCAAGATTATTATGACATATTTTCTTTTCTTTCTTTCCTTTCATTTCTGTTCTTCGTTCAGTTATTACCCATGACCTTTGTTTTCTGGAATGCACAACGATTCCACTGTAATCGAATCTACAGCAAAGACACTTATTCGGCCCAAAATGTTTTGGAACATTTGCATTTTCTTGCAGATGTACAGCCCCACTTACGTGAAACGTTTCTATTGAGTGTACAAGGTGGTTATAAAATAGCGCTCGCTATTCGGAGTGGTTTGTACCTTTAATGAATAATCCAAGAGCCAAATACTTCTCCGAGAACATTTGTTTGGGCTTACTACGAAGCGATCGATGTCTTTTCTTAGTAAAGCCTTGGTTTCCTCGAAGTCTGTCGCCAGAAAAATGCGACCGCTATTATACGTGTATGACGTCACTCTACCGGCCACCGCTTCATCGGAACGTTACGTTGACATGAAACTGGAAACCTAGTGAACTCACTCAACTCAACTCTGCTGTTGTTTTGGTTTTCGTCTTTGCTTGTCAAAAATGGAAAATTTAGGTTCTTCGTGATTTCTCACAAAATCAATTAGCATTTCTTCCTCGGCAAGCGTAAAACAACTCTCGCCTTCCGTCATTTCCTCAATTTTTTAATTTTTGGCAAGCACACCACGCAACAGACAACAGCAAGAAACGTTGTCATCAGGGTTTCCCCAACGCACTCATCAGCAACTCAATCTGGCGGTCGTGTTGAGATGTCCGGCAACGCTCCCGAGGAAACCACTCTAGCGTAATCAATGTCAGTAGTTTGTATGACGTCACTCACCGCACTTGTCCGACCGCTTAAATATGTTCAAGGACTCCGAGGAAACCGAGGCTATTTTTTGTATTAGATTTTGCCCGGCAGCATCTAAATGACTAACTCTGCAACTGAAAAGGAAAATAAATCTACTAGAGAATAAAGAATAGGATTTTCCACGCCACTTGCCCCCTTTCAGCCACAACAAAGACTGCGAGGGGCGCGGCTCCAAGGGGCGTGACGTCACTCGAACGAAGAAGGAGAAAAGAACGGGACTTTTTCGATTTCATGAGATTCGTCGCTTACGCAACTTATCCCAAATAAATTTACCTTCGGGAAGGGTGCGCGATCAAAATCAACTCAAATACCATTGCAACAAAAAATGTTGTCCAAGAACATGTCAGGGGCCCAGCACCGGTTGGTCAATAGTTAACTTTTTTTTTTCATCCCAGTCTCCAATAAATATCGAGTTTCTTCCTGCATTCTTTGACACTCTCTCGAAATATACAGCGGAATCTGGTATTAATAACTCCATTGATAACTCGTTAGAAAAAAAATGATGCTTTCTTAAATCCCTTTTAAATTTCTGACCATGTCCTCTGTAGTTCGACCTCTGTGTCTTCTTGGTGATATTTTTACTCACTTCTCTCAGATACACTCGTATTAAAGGTAGCTTTCGGTTTGATAAAATCGTAGAGTATTTTTTTGTTCATTAAAATTTTAATATCCATATATATTTTTTTTAATTATTGGTGTTGCTGGAAAACCTGACAGTCAGGTGAAGGGTTTATACGCCCTCAGAAAATATTAAGAAATCTACGCCCAATTTGGAGAGGGAGACAAAAATTGTTGCCTTTAGTTATCTAGCATCGGTCGTTTTTTCTATATACAGTCAAACCTCGTTAACATGAACTCGCTTAACACGAATAATCGTTTGAGAATAACTGATAGCATTTTTCCCGGCCTATAAAGCTATGATCAAACGCTAAAAAATATCTTTAAGCAAAATCTCGAAAGACCAAATCCCGTTTCCCGAACAAAAATTTCAAAATGTGACTGTTTTCATTAGTAATTCAAAGTATTGAAAATCGAAGGAAACAAAATATTAAACTATGCGGCAAGTGAACATTATAAAAATAAACTATCTTCTACTTCGGAGAAAAACAATAGTTCTCTTTAAAAAATTACTCTGAAAAGCTGGAATCAAATCTTAACCTAGCACTTGCAGAAGTCCAGGATTTTGCTGCAGAACATAAACTAATATTCAATGTTTCCAAATCAGTGACGAGCTTTTTCACCACCAATAAACATATTTACAATTATTCTCCCCAGATATCTCTGAGAGGTATTCCTCTCCCTTATGAAAAGCACCCTAGATATCTGGGTTTTGTACTAGACCCAGAATTTACTTGTAACAAACATATTGAGGCCCTGGTGGCCAAGAGTAGAAAGCGACTGAACATCCTTAAATACATTTCTGGCCGCGACTGGGGTGCAGACGCGGCTACGCTAAGGACAACTTACATCGCTCTTGAAGACCTATATTAGAGTATGGTCAACAAATCTATTCGAGTGCGTCAGTATCCAATCTTCGAAAACTTGATCGAGTTCAACAGAGTGCGGGACGCATAATTACAGGTTTGCGACATTCCTGCCCTGGTGAAATTGTGTTATTTGAGTCAGACCTTCTGCCACTTAATATGAGAAGAGAGACTTGTCTTGTGAAGTATTTTAGTAAACTACTTAGTTTTGGGGCCCAACACAGAACTGCTGACTACCTCCTGCATTGGACCAATAATCAGAGACTAAGAAGAGATAGCCCTTTTTTCACGTGCAATTTCCCTGAATTCAGTCTATCAAGATGTCGAACAGCACTCCCTTAAGTCTTGTGTCGATCCCTCACGTGGGATTCCAAGAGTACACTTTTGTCCGGATCTGGCATCAAGCACAAATAAAACTTCAGACGTTCCTGAATTGCTTCAGCAACTGTCTCTCGAAATTATCAACAACATCCCAGAGGAGGGCCTTCGTGTTTATACAGATGGTAGCAGGGACGATCAGAGTCGTACTGGAAGTGGAGTCTACATCAAGAGACCTGGAGGCGATACCAACATAAAAATGAGAAACCCGGATTCTTGTTCTGTTTTCCGATCGGAGCTTCTTGCTATTGAGGCAGGACTGAAGGCAATTGAAGGGGATACGCGGTTAGACCCCATCTGGATCCTAACGGATAGTAGAAGCTCTATCCAATATTTGAGTGCATGGCCCAAAGTGGGCGATAGAGCTGGAACAGCAATCTTGCAACTGCTCAGTAAACTTTCCGTGAAGCGAGATATTTATTTGCAGTGGATTCCGTCTCACGTTGGTCTTTACGGAAATGAGATCGCTGACTCGCTGGCAAAACTTGGCACAAATGAGCCCCTGCCGGATAATTTGGCACTCACATCCTCAGAAATTCACTCGATTAGAAAGAAAGGTGTCCTGCTTAACTGGACTACTCCCCCAGTACACATCTGGTACTCTGTGGATAAGCCGGGTCGTGCTTTGACCTTCAGGGGTGATAGAGGTGATCAGACCGCATACGCTAGATTCATCAGTGGTCACCTAAAGTGCATGAAGTACGAACAGCAACAAAAGGTCTACCCCACCTGCAACAAATGTCTCTCCAGTGCAGCCAGCCCGGCCCACCTCCTTAGCTGCGTGAATTTTGCAAAGGAGGATTTTCTGCGCGACCCGGTCTTGTTTTTCGATTTCCTGAGGGTGAATGGACTCATGGACCTGGTCTAGCTCCGCTAGACCAGTGGGGATGAGAAACAACAAACAACAAAAAATTACTAATTTTTCTATAGTATATGCTCTTCCCCAAATGAATTTTATGAATTAAATTACAATAATTTAGATGTTATTTAAAAAAAACTATTCAGTGGTTCAATTAAAAAATATTCCCGACGGTTAACATCAAATTCGGTTTACAGGAAATGTAGTGTAATCGTTTCCGGCTGCCTATTTATGTTGTTGTTGTTGCTTATCTCCTTGGTTTAGCAGAGCTAAACTAGGTCTATAATGTTTGTCACTCGTAAAAAGTCTAGGACCATGACTGGATTTTCTGTCTAGGACCATGACTGGAAAGTCCCAGACAGTCCAGGATGTGGTCGGGTGCCGCCTGTTTGATGGAACACTTCGGGCAGATATAGGAAAGGTCTTCTTCCCATTCGTGTAACACAGAGATCTAATGTGTCCACTTTTAAGTCTCGTAATGGTCGTCTGGTCGCTTCTGCAGCACTTTAGGGATAAAGCCTCTCCGGGTCGCTTACCTTGGTACCAGTGGTGCACTGGAGGAATTTTCCAAGAGGCATTATGAAGACTCATAGCCCTCGAAAAGAACTCGGAGTGGGTCAACAAATCAGAGGTGTAAAGCGGTTCATTGCAACCCTCTTTAGCCAGTAAGTCTGCCGTCTCGTTGCCATAAATGTCTACGTGAGAAGGGATCCATTGAAAATGAACCTCTCTTAATGATGAAAGATGTTTGAGTTTGCTAATAATTGCCAAACCAGTACTATCTCGCACTTTTAGCCAGTTGGAAAGGTAATGGATGGAGCTTTGGCTGTCAGACAGAATCCAGACAGGAGATGAGCCAGGGAAGGAGAGAATTGAGTCAATGCTCTCATTAATGGCGATCAGTTCACTCCTGAAAACTGAGCAAGCCTCCATTAGGATCTTCAACTCAGACAATAACGCCTCGTAATTTAGAACTCTGGTCAAGTGGTGAGGTCGACACCTGAGCGGGCATCCAACGGAACTTCGAGCGACATCGTACGCAGTACGCTGTCGCCGTCGGAACTAAGGACTCCACAGATTTAACGAGCACGTCTAACAGGAAATGTTTCGGTGCTCCCTTTAGAATTCGCGTTGATGGGTTTTGGCTGTATCGAGTATTTAATACTCCGAGTCCTCTAGTCCTTTCGCCAAAAATCACGTGACTTCGACGGGGAAATCAGGGCCGACATGTCAAGGCCGAAGGGGCGGGGTCGGCACGCGACACCACTCAACCATCTCCGGAGGGATCATTTCTTCACTCACGGATGGCAACGCGGGATCGGGCGAGTCACGTGACCGGGATTAGTGCGGGAGAGATTTGAAGAAGGAAGGCATGGTATAACACTTTTTTAATTACTGCAATTAACGAACTGGCATATGTTTAACACTTGATAGTTAAAAGTGATGGGAAATTTGAAATGGGGATTGACATAGTTTAAAAAAGCATTTTTTGGGTGATTTCTAGTCTATTTATTTCTGTTTTTTTTTCAACCAATGATGCTAGTTTTTTCCGACCATACCCTAGTAGCATACACTCTTAATACAAGAGTGAAAACCACTCCAGTAGGAAAAGTGCATTTTCTACACTGGAAAGGAGTGAATGTCAAATCAGACTGAGTTAAAATCACTCGTTTGGAGTGATCCTGTCGGAGGTTTAACACATAAATTATCCCCTCCAAAAGGAGAAGTGCATTTTCCAGACTGAAGGAGTGAAAATCAATCAGACTGAGTTAAAATCGCGAGTTCGTTTTAAGAGTGTAGGTTATCGAAATTGGCTCAATCGTTCTCGGTTGTAGCGAACGTCCTCGAAATTAGGACGAGATTTCTCGTCACTGGCGGTCAATGCTTCAAAATTGGGGCTTTCCCCCTTTAGTTTGACATTCGGTTTTTTTTATTGTTGTTGCCACGTGCCCAGTGCAATAAATAATACAAAAAAAACATAGAAAAAAAAATATATGTAGAGAGAGAGATGGGATGACACAGTAAAATAGTTCCAAAAGCGTGCAAAACTCCACAGGTCACATCCACGGCTTTGAAATTATAAAGGGTCTCCCGGGAACAGGTCAAGTCAATCTTGAAGATGCTGCAATGATAGAGGGGGGCAGTTGAAGAGATTTTATAAGTACCGTTTGAATGTATCGATCAGTGCTGTCACATTCAGAGAACGTACTTGAATTTTGATTTGGTAAATTGCCACCGCAGAAGTTAGTACTCAATTTACCATCTTTCCTTATCTTTCATTGCTTCACAATTTATACTTTAGAGGGAAATTGCGAGGAAAATAACATGCATAGAGAAAGATAAATCCTCTAACTGAAGGTTTTCAAATTTTTAATTATTCTTTTTTGCACTTTCATGCTATATGACTAAGCAATAGAGTCAGAAAAAAATTGAAAAATAATTCAAAGCAATTGTCGCTTAAAAGTTAGTACCGGTATTTAGCATTTGATTTTTGTGTATCACACAGAGAGAGAAAGAAAGAGTCCAACAATATTTTTTCCCTAAATAATGTCCATAAATACAAACAATTATCTAAATAGCATTTGATAATCATTGGTACAAAGATAAAAAAAAATTATATATAACATAATCTGTGTACCAAACAGAATATTAAAAGAACGATGTAAGCGGCAATTGATTTGAACATAAAATCTATAAACCATTATTTAATATTTTTATTACTTACAAAATGTCAAAAATAATTTAGAAATCGGCAAATTGGAAGTTCTGGAAAATTTTAAGGAGATATTTCCACGTGAATGAATTTTGAGAAAAGAGCAAATAATGCTTAAAAAATAAGCATAAAAAAACATCTAAACTCAGTTTGAAAACTCTCGGTACATTTTTTGTTTAATTTTAAAACTATAAAATCAACTACCGTCGTCTTTATTTATTTTTTTTAATTATACTAAAACAATAACTTGAAATTGTTTTAACCCTTATTAATGGATCGATTGAAGGATTCCTGGAAAGTCGATTGAAAAATAGATGGTGAAAATAATTCACTAGCGTCCATGACGATGGAACTTTTATCGAACCAGTGTTGTGGTGAGCAAGACACACGAATAACTTTCCATACCAGACAGAGATCTCTATAGTAAAACCGACCTTAAGTTTGCAGTATACAAATGTTCTACGAGAAAAAGGGTAAATAGTTCTCATTTTCGAGTGCGAGAATCGAATACAAAAAGGTATTTCCCATTCAATAAACAAATTTATTTGTTATTTCAAGACATAAATTTATTAATTTTATTAGTTTAGCTTCAGTTAGAGTTTAATTTTTATTAATATTTTTCCTTCGATTTTGACGTAACAGGGAGCACGAATATCAGGGTCGAAGGAGCAGCCAATAGGAGCAGGCGCCAGCATGGGCGTACCCACCAAAGGGCAGAGGGGGGCAGCTGCCCCCTCTAGAAAGAGTGAAGTGGGCCCCGGTCTTATGGGGGCCCCTGTATATAATATATGTAAAAGGAGAGGCATTAAAAGAAATTGATGTTGTGTTCCCAGTCGGGCCCAGAGGCCCATATTTTTGCGAATGGTCCAGAGTTGGCCTCTGGGGGCCCAATACTTTTAGCAAAACGGGGTCTGCATATTTTTAAAATCTGGCCATTTGTTAGTAATTGGGCCCACTGAAGTTCCCAATTGATGTATATTCTATGTATGAAAGGGGTTTAAGTACTTTTTTTTTCAAATTGGGCCCAATTAATATCAATTGGGCCCACTGCCTTTCTGGGCCCCCTAATCCTATCAAGACTTTTTTTTTTTTGCATGTGAAGTCTTTCCTGAATTTGGGGCCCCATACAACGTTTAGATTAAAACATGGACAACTAATGGGCCAAGAGACTTGTAATGGGCCACCAACTTGCGTAAAATTAAAGGTTAAGATTACCATACATTAAACAAGACAACGTAATTGTTATATCAAATTACTATACCCTTGTAATCCAATACCCTTCTTATCCAGTATAGGAAAGGAGCAGGTGATAGCACGGTTTATTTTAAGGGCTGATTTGGAGGGCCCCTTTAAATTTTTAAAGGAGAAGCCCTCTGTCTTCAATTGCCTATTTGGTGATAGAGCCCTGGGTGGAGTTGCTTATATATACATAAAAGGGGTTCCAAATTTTGTTTTAAACCAAGCCAAATTTTCTGACAAAATTTAGCTTCTCAACATTAAGATGCAAGATTTTTTAGTCTTTAGTCTTAAAATGAAGGAAACCCGATGAAAGAAAAGTATAGGGCCTTTTTTAATGGCACAATAAATAATACACTCTTAAAACAAACGAGCGATTATAACTCAGTTTGAGTTAATTTTCACTTCTCCAGTCTCGAAAATGCACTTCTCCTCAAGGAGTGGATCATTTGTATGTTAAACCTGCGACAGGATCACTCCAAACAAGTGATTTGAACT
The DNA here is from genome assembly GCA_023701765.1 of Hylyphantes graminicola. Taxonomy (NCBI): domain Eukaryota; kingdom Metazoa; phylum Arthropoda; class Arachnida; order Araneae; family Linyphiidae; genus Hylyphantes; species Hylyphantes graminicola. The sequence continues at coordinate 19,722,423 of CM043112.1, forward strand.
CAGTCTGAGTTAATATTCACTCCTTTCCAGTGTCGAAAATGCACTTCTCCTCAAGGAGTGGATCATTTGTATGTTAAACCTGCGACAGGATCACTCCAAACGAGTGATTTGAACTCAGTCTGAGTTAATATTCACTCCTTTCCAGTGTCGAAAATGCACTTCTCCTACTGGAGTCTATTTCACTCTTTTGTTTTAAGAGTGTACACTCTTAAAACAAAAGAGTGAAATCCACTCCAGTTGGAGAAGTGCATTTTCGACACCCTAAAGGCATGCATATTTTCTCAGACTGTGTTAAAATCACTCGTTTGGAAGGATCCTGTCGGACGTTTAACACACAAAGGATCCACTCCAAAAGGAGAAGTGCATTTTCCAGTCTGGAGGAGTGAAATCCACTCAGACTGAGTTAAATTAGGAGTGTTTGTTTTAAGAGTGTATAGGGCCTCTTTGCGAGAACGCATAGACTGGTTGCATCAATCGCAAAAAACTGGTTAAACAAATTTAGTGCCTAAAACTATTCTTTTATTTGTCGTTTTAAACAATTGTATAGTAAAAATCAATGTAATTTACACGAAAATGATAATAGAGATAAATTATGTTATTTCAGTAAAAATAGGATTTTTCTGAAAAGTCTATATGTTTTCGAGCTTGATAGAGGGGTATGTTTTTCGAGGGTATGTTTTAGATTAAGGTTCGACCCTAGTATGAATATGAGGCAAGATACTTCGAAAGATATAAGCTAGAATAGATATAAGCAAAAAAAAAATTAAATCAATAATATGGTTATAGTATTATTTTGGTTAGATTTTTTAACCAAGCATTTTTTAATGTGGAAAACTTCAGAAGTCTTTAAAGTCTTTCTTTTAAGAATCTCCGAAAACAAATTTGTGAAAAAATTTTGATCACAAAACAATTTTTTTATTAAAAAAAACTACAGGCTTCTGGCAAAAAATAGTTGAATCGGCTGAAACAAAACTCCTCCGAAAAATGTAATTTGGAGTTCAAATAAATGTAAGGTAATGGGGTAGTTTCACGTCGTGATTGGCAACCGCTCTAACGGGCTCCAACGGTTTGTTGCCTGGAATTACTTATGTTTTCGCATTCGAAAATGAGTTTTCTAAGAATATTTTACTAAAAAAATTTTTAAATCCAATCAATTGCTTGCTGCGAATTGTAATAAGTAAACCATATGAGATTAGAAACACGGGGGGGGGGGGGGGGGGGGCATCAAAGGAAAACTCCCTAAAGGGGCCCATCCAACCAAGAAAATGGGGGCCCATAACATTACCTGCCCCCCTCTAAATCAGATCCTGGGTACGCCCTTGGGCGCCAGCAGCGTTGTTTACGCAGAATTCCCCCGCCTAGTACATTTCTCTGCTGCAAACTTAAGCTCGGTTTTGGTTTAGTTCAAAAACGCCACCAAATATAGTAATCCGCCTGTAATTGCGTTATTTGCTTGACACCAAACAATGAAGTGCGCCAATCTTCGGCAAAAAAAAAAAAAAAAAAAAAAAGACTTCTCGTATCAGTCTGTCCGTCTGGCCGTTTCTTTTCTTATCTCCTGCGCTGGAATCTCGGGGCTAATGGAGCGTGAAGTGGACTCCGGACAACTCAACCCTGATTGCGGCATTGTTCTATTCTCGGGCACGCGAGCTGAGGAGAAGACGGAGGGGCTGCTGGGCAGAAAAACACAACACAAACAGTTCGCCAAGTGAAGTCATCAATCGCCCTGTAGTAAGCCCAAATGAACCCCCTCGGCGACGTATTTGGCGCTATTCAACAGTGGAGTTACAACATCGACTTTTTAACTAGCGTAGGCTGACCAGTGAGTGAACAGGCCCCAGTGAATGACCAATTGGTAAATACATTTAAAAAATAAGGATTGAAAATCATTCCATTTCCATGGATTTGCAACACTGACTTCCTCCCATCTAGTAGGAAGCTTATCTGACAAATGATTGGTTGTCCTGGTCATTATGTCCTGGTGTTTATTCCTTTGAGAACGCAGCACCCTAAACGTTCATTCACTGGTTAGTCTACCCTAACTGGTAAAAACTACAGGGTGGTGCAAATGAAAGTGGATCCGTGACGGAGATGGGAAGAAGATAGAATTGTTGCCAAGTCAAAAACTAATGCAAAGACAGGTTTGCTAAGGAAGCTATTGATCGCTTCAATATTAAGCCCAAGCAAATGTTCGGCCGGCGAAATATCTGCCTGCTACTACGCTATGGTTTGGCAAACTATTAGGAATGCAACATAAACTGAATGTACAGCTGGGGAAAAAATAAGTTACCACTGGTGATTATTTCGGCTGTTATTTATCCTCGAGAATCGGACTTTTTTTTATTAGTGCGAAACATTTTTACAAGACGTAAGTTCGGTCGTTCGGACCCGTTTCGGAATGTTTTTGGACTATTTTTTATTAGTGCGAAACATTCTCGCAAGACATAAATTCGGGTGTTCGGACCCGTTTCGGAATGTTTTTGGACTTGTTCAACACATATCCTGTTCTGACACATATCGTTACTTATCATTGCAAAGCACTTTGTTTTGTCACTTTTACACCTTTAAAATCTTAAATTAAACACGCTGTCCCCGATTATCACAATTTTTTTAAAATAAAACTTTCTACAAAGAACATCCTCAGCTGTACTGTTAGTACCATCTTCACCGGTGCACATTAATCAACTCACACAGCCGCAACTAACAATTGTGATCTGTAGTCATGAGTTCGATTCCGTGCTCAGAGCGGACAGTCGTAGAAAAATTAATTTGTCACCAAAGTATTTTCACATTGAATAGTTTAATCTCCAAATTTAATTTTTAACAATTGCAAGAGCTATAAATATATTATTTTAACAATTTATGGCAGTATATTTTATTTGCAGGTAATGAAGCGAGTAAAATAAGGTTTTCACTGAATTAAGTAAATCATAAAAACTTTCAAACATGTAAACACAACTACACAATTTTGACATCTCTTTCTCCAACTTTAAGGGGTCATAGGAGTCTTAAAAGTATGCAAAGAAGGTACTACAAAGTATAGTTTGATCTTTCATGTAATTTCATTCAATTCTCAGCTCAATTTTAATTAGAAATTATTTAAAATTTTAAATCAAAATTTAAAAAATGTTATTAATTTTTTTAGAAAAAAAGTTCTTAAAATAATTTCTAATTAAAATTGAGCTGATAATTTAGGTATAAGTCTTTGTTTATACATATTTGTACAATATAAAGTCCTTTTCTTGGTCATTTTTTCAATTTTGACCTCAAAATTTGCCGCGCAAGCCTAATCCCCTTGTGTTCAAATAGCTTTATGTTTAATATCATTTATTTTAGTTTTGGCTAAAGTTTCATAAATTTTAAAATTTGTTTTATATTAAGTAAATTTTAAAGAATTACCTTTAAAAAATTATACTTATATGTTGAGTAGTTCAAAAATTACATGAAAGATCAAACTATGCTTTGTAGTACCTTCTTTGCACATTTTTAAGACTCCTATGACCCCTTAAGCAGTAACTTAAACTCAAAATCTTTTCCTCAATGTCATTTATTCCAATAAATACAGAAAGTGCTAAAGATTAAATTACATATAACAGTTCAGTAACCAAAGATAGCCGCAATTGCTCTGACATTTACGAATAAGTTCCACAGCTGCTTCCCATTGTTATGCGTTAGAAGTGCCATATGTCTCCTCCCGACACACCTATTTCAAAATAGTGTCCGCTCTGAGCACCAAAATGCAGTAAAATGAGTGTCCGCAAAATCTTAATGTCCGCTCTAAGCACGGCACCCATGAGTTCAATGTGATCCACTTTAACCTATGCCAAGTGAAGCACGCTTTTATTTCAACTTGAAAGAGACGAAATTGGAATAGAAACCCCTTAATATTTTTACAGAAATGAATTTAAGGGGGCATGCTAGATCACGGGTCTCCAAAGCAAAGTGCCTCAGTGTTGATGCAAATAAAAAAAAACTATTTTCTCTGCCACATTTCTTCGGCTGTATTGAAAATTTTTACAAACGGATTTTTTAATTGATAAATGTAGCTGACTTACAGGTCCCGACAATCCCACTTTTTGAAATTGGTTCGATTTTCTTAAAATTTTCAATAAATAATTTTACAAAAAGTATTCTAAGCACTTTTAGAAAGTGAGAGTATAGAGACCTGTAAGTTACCTGCATTTATTATTTAAAAAAAAACGTTTAAAAATATTCAATGCAGCCAGAGAAATGTGGCACAGAAAATAGCTTTTTCCCATTTGATCAACACTGAGGCACTTGAATTTGGAGACCCCCGGTCCCGCGCGCCCATTCCCCCTTATGAGCGCTCTGCTTGGACTTTCTAGGGTTGTTTGGCGACTTTCGGGTGACTTCACTTCGTCCCTCCGCCAAGCACCTTCTTCCTTAGCTCTTATGCACGCGACTTCTTTTTTTTCCGTCCATTTCCGGTGCCCCCCCCCCCCCCCCCTGTTTGTCATCTGTCGATCGAGATAATCGAAACACGGAATGTAATAGAAATAGAAAAGGTAAATGGTTGATAGATGTATTCGGATTTGTTTCTTTTTGATTGATTGATTGATTATTTTATCTGTATCTCGCTGTTGATTGTTGAAGTTTGGGTGCATATTTTTTTTTTTTTTTTTCATTAATAACGAATGTAAAAAAACTTCAAATGTTTTTGAAGTAAATGAACTCAGGATAAAAAAGTAAACAATAAATATTTTACATATCATGACTGGAATTTTCCGTATTAAATACAGAAAGTTTCCCTATTTTTTACGGCTTTATTCTGCTAACACAGCTGCCAGTTTAAAACCGTAAATTTGGCAGATTTTTTTTATATATTTTTTCATTATTTTTATATATTTCGGTTCAAATAAAATACAAAACTGATTTTAAAAGCTTCCCTAATTTCTTTTTATAATCCGTACGGTGACGTGGCTTTTTCCCCATATCTGTAAAGGTTGTTTTTCCTTGCATGTACGATGCTCACAGGGCAGATCATTTTACTTTGTACGCTACTGCAGCAATGAAGTTAACAATTATGTTCTAAACGTCAAGAATCGGCACAACAACTAATTGAAATCTCACATAATTAGAAAACTTGGCTTTATTTATAAAAAATTGTCAATTGGAATTTTGTCTAGCAGCAACTTGCAGTACATGATGATTTGTTGAAAAAAATATCACTAAAATGTAAAATTTTGATATCAGTTCGGTCAATTCGGGACCGCATGTTTGAACGAACGCAACGAACTAGACACAGAAGTAAGCGAATATAACCTTGCAAAAAATAAATTGTGTAAATGGGTTGAAATACCGTCGCACGTGAACTACGCAAGTGCTATTGAGGTGGGGCCTCGTGATCGAGAACCGCGATCATGTGAAGAGGCAGACAAGCAAAACAACTCTTTGGCGTAGTGATTTCGGACCGTGGCAGATTTTACACTTTCAGTCCCAGTGGTGCCATTTGGCATCATCATATTTCCAATCGTAATTTTAAAAAATAATAGGGCTGACATCTATTGGGATTAATAAAATCGGGATCAAAACATCATAAAATCATCTATCGGGATTAATAAAAAATATTTTCTAATAGAAAAAGTTTGAATAATTAAATGATGTGCTTTTCGTGAAACTCGTCTCTTGACCAAGGTTCTAAATTACGAGGCATAGCCAATTATGGCTAATTACGGCCAACACATCCAATTACGCCTCGTAATTTGGAACCGTGGTCAAACGTTTTATGATTCCCTTCTTTTTACCCATTCTTGATTAGTAAGTGTCTCAAAGATTTTTGCAATTGGATTATTCATTAAAGCTACGGACGACTCCGAATAGCGAGCGTTATTTTATAACCACCCAGTATTTATCTTTACAATCGGTTCGTATTAGAAAATTGCTAGCTGCCATTGCAAAGCTTGCCGAGTTTTTAGCCTACTTTTCTTTTTTTAACTCGAATTGAAACAAAAGGAAAAAGTAACTATTGACATGCTGTCGATGTCCATACGTCTGTCCGTCCGTCTGTCTGTCTGTCCGTCCGTACCCCCCTCCCAAAATCGGTTCTATCAATCCGATCTTTAAAATTCTTCTTTTATTAGAAAGGTATAACCTCAGACACCCAACTTTCATACTTTTCGTCCGTCTGTCTGTACTATCGGACGGACATAAATCTAATATTTGTCGACGAATTTCCCTTTGAATTAGCATTAAAATTCAGTTTAGAGTCCATTAAATCGCTGTTGCAAACTACAAATGCTACGGACAAGTGAGATACGTCAAAAACTTCAGCGCATCGAAATGAGAATTTTTTGAAAATTTCAGAAAATAATTCGAATTCTAAGTACTTCAATTATTTAAAAAAAACTGCAAAGTTTAATGCTCATTTAAAAAGCATAGGAAGCCATTTTCATTAGAATTAAAACACCATTGCCATCGCAACAATCGCTCAAGAAACTTTAGTTCTTTTAGACAATAAATTAAAATAAATTTAATTTTGCGACATTGATCAGTTTAAAATGACGTAAAATATATTTTACTACAAGATTCTTTGTATGTTGGTATGAAATGTTTTAATTCTATTTAAAAGTGAAAAATATTAAATATTTATTTTTTGAAATATAAATTTTTGCAAACGATTTAAGTAATAATATTTTACTTTTCGAAATTAAATAAATGAAACTAGCCGAATTTGGTGTGGGTAAATTTTTTTATATAAAATTAATGCTGTGTTTGGCGCATTTTTACTTGTTAAACACAACTGTTGTTGGAAGAGGGTTAAGTGACAGATTCTGTTACAAACCTACTTGTTAATTTACGTTTCCTATTTTAAGTGCATTTTGGAGTATTTTTATGGGTTTTTTTTCTACGAATAATTAAATATTTACTTATAATATAAATAAATATGTTTTGTTAATTAATATTTAATATTATAATTTAATTTTAAGTAAATATTTTTATGTCCGCAAATAGATCATGCGAACGATAAGTAATATTTATTTTATTGGCGATAGGAAATTATTAAAAATAGTAATTGATTTGGCTTTAAGAAGTTGAAATTCTAGCTGGATTATAGCTTTTGCTGTGTTTAGTGAAATTTATTCTAATGTATATAAATTTATTGTAGAAACGGTTGTTGATGTCATTTACTGTAACGAACCTAGTTTTTTCAAGATAAGAATTTTAGTAAGTATTTAAGTAACAGGAAAGTAGACTATTTCAGTTCTTTTAGAACTTCTTGTTATTACTAACAGATAGATAATTGTGTTACTATCAGTAACGAAATTATTTCTTTAATAAAAGATTATTATTATAAAATAATCAATGTATACAAAAGAAGGTTTAAAAAACTAACTGGCCATGCGTAATTGGTTTCTAAAAAAAGTCAGCAGTTAATTTCTTTAGAAATAACAAAGGGTATAAGGGGTTACAGATTCTTTACTATAGCAAAAGGTGCAAACTTAAATTTGACAAAATTTTGGCATCGACTCTATTAAAAACTAGTGTTGGTATGCTACTGAATATTGTTGATTTGGAGATGTCGCAAGTTTGAGTGTCATCAAGATTCAAATATCTCTTCATTGATTTGCAACCAAACGATTTAGGGCATTTGGTGACGCTGAACATTTTTAAAATATAAAATTTAGATGTTGGCATTAAAAATTTTAAATTTGGTGTGATTTTTATATGAAGACAACCCCATATGCAAATTTTGCGTCTTGCAATCAACTCAGAATGTCGTTGATCAATAAATTTCAGAAAATTGAAAATCGAGATAAATGACGCACCCTCAACTCATTAACGCCCTATTTGTGAATACTTTTTTGACACCGTCACTGCCAAATAAAAATATTACCTTTATTTTTTTTTTAATTTTGTTTTTCGTAGTAGTATATTTGTTCTGCATAAATTGTTCCTCATAATTGTTTTCATTTTGTATATTCAAATAAACTTGTATAACAAAATTATTGAAGTGGTTAATTATTTAATTAATTGAAATTAACTGTCTATACATCATTTCAGTAATATAAAAAAAATGGTCGTACAGTGTGTATCGCCACATAAACTCTTCATACAGCAGCAACCTTAATTTTTTCAAACGAATAAACATGTAATTTTTGTATTAAAAATATTCCGGTGTCATCTACCGAAATTTGAACTTCAGAAAAAGTTCATATCAGGTTCTTTACACAAACTAATCTAAGTTTTTATATCAGCACAAAGGTAAATTTACCGAAGAAACAGTTTTCACTAAAAAATACGATTTTGAAAAAAAAAATTCTTTTGTTAGGGTAAATTCGTCGAGACATCGTATCATTATCTAAACTCCAAGAAGAAAAGCATTAAACTGGGTGTATTTGATATCAAAATCGAGCAAAGATTTCTGAGACACGCGAACTAGATATAAAAAGCGACTATGGTGGTGAACTTTTTTTAAGTATTATTTTTAAAGGTTAATTAATTATTTTAAATTTGCTAACTATTTTATTGATGCATGTTTTTTTTAACTGATTGAGTACATATTTAACATGCTTCCCCGATGTTTTTTTATTTATAAATTAAAAAAGATTTTTTTTTTTCAAAAAAAATTTTAAAAAAATTACGTTTAAAATTTTTGATATAAGTCATTAAATAATGTGATTATTAACAAGATAAGCACTTTATACACAATGCACAATAGTATCTATAAAGGATTGTTTTCACAGAATTTTGATAAATAAATACAATAAAAAAATATCAAAATTAAAAATTCAAATTTTTTTTGTATTTTTTACGTAGTTGTTAGAATAAAAATTTATATTTTTCAAACAAATACTGTTTTTGAAATTCTGTGAAGACAAAATGTTTATAATAATATCTGGTATGTAGTTTATAAATTCCTAAGGTCTACAATCAATGTGTCGTAAGATATATCAATTTTAAGTAAGGATATAATTGAAAATAAGAAGAGCTTCAAAAAGGCGTTTGAAGTTTTGAAACTGCATATTGTGTTTATGTAACTAGATTAAGCAGTACTGGCATTTAACATGGTTCTATTCGTCGTAGAGAAAAAACAAAAGCCAACATTTTCTACAACAAACGATAATGGGCCCCTTAAACTCTAAAATAGTTTTGTTATTGTTACAACTTTTTTTCTAATTACAAACATCTCCTAAATGCAGAATTATTGTTAAACAGGTCTCGTAAAAATAGGTTTTTTAAAATTTTAATAGCAAGCACTATTACATACTTTGAGAATGATAAATAATAGAATTAAAAGTAATTTGTAATTCCAGAATTATATTTTCAGTCATTACAGATAACATTTGAGATTTAAAATCTGCCATTATCTTCAAAAAGAACAAGCATTAGTTCTTTAAAAAAATATCTGTTTTTTTTTTAATCGAACTAAAAACACTTTTTTGGTTGCTATATTGCTAATAAATACGGTGTAAACTGTAGTTTATCCATAAAAGTTTCGTTCAAGAAAATATGTCTGCTACTAAATAAAGTAAATTTTACAAATTATGCACAGTCGCTCAGTAATTTTTCATTCAATATTTTTCTTATGTGACCGGGTTTTTTTTTCAAACAAATTCACTATTCTCGAAGTACTTAGAACGGTTTTTTGCTATAACTTTTGATAAAAGCTATCAATCTGATACTATTTTGTGCAACATTTACACGCTATTTCTAATCAGGAAATACGCCTTAATATAAATTGTGTATATCCGAAATTTAATTTTTAGCCTTCATCCGATTTTATTGGTTGTTTTAATTTCACTCACAAAATGATAATTTTGTTTCGTCTGATAGAACATTATTTTGGAGTTTTTCACGTGTAACCTTTTTTATTCCTGTTATTTATCAAGCTTTATATGTTTTAATGCTATGAAACTTCAAGTATGTAAAGTATAACTATAAATTGTTCAAAGCATGGGTAATTACAGAAGGCCTAAAAATGAAATTAAAACTCCTGCAGATGTTGAAATTTAAGACGTGAAATATGTCCATTATCAGAAATTATCTGCGATAACAGCTTCGAGGTCAGAAAAAAATACATTTAGACCAGAAAAAAACGTTTCAGTAGAAAAGTATTAGTTTCAGTTATTTATTACTATTAAAAAATTATTTCTTACTGTTTTAAATAATATTTTCCTCATATGAACGCAATTGTCTTTCTTTGAACTATATGTCCAATCAAATAACTTTCTTATAAGGAAAAAAGTTATGACTTGAAAAGATTTCACTAAAACTGTTCTTTTCAATTTAATTATTTCTCCTTAAAGTCTTTAAATTAAAGTAACAAAATGTTCTTTTAAAACTATCTAAATTATTTTACTCCAAAACATTTGCTTAAAAATAAAACAGCAGAATGCAGCATCAGGAATAATCCTCCAGAAACCGAACAGTTAAAATGAGAAATCATTTTCAAAGATCTTAAAAAATAAAAAGTTTCAGCAGGACAATTTTTTTTAAATATGTACACCAATATTAAATAGGGTTGAAGTATATTACAATACGTAGGTACAGTTCACAGAAAGTTAACTACACCAGTAATATTTACTGTGAATATTGATCACAGTAAATATCACAGGTTGTTATAAATAGCTGCACGAACACTGCAATTGTATATTAACCCATGAAAGGCGGCTTTATGAACACCATTAAAACTTTAATTGCCAAATAAAAATAGTAGCTGTAAGTTTTCAAAATTCGTTTTTTTTACTTAAATTGCCGTTCATTAATTGTTGGGTTTTTTTTCCTACAAAAACTATATATTTAGATATTAGTTATTTTCTTCAACACACAAGAAACTAAACACTCGCTTCAAAAATATTCCCACAACAGAAAAAGATCCCCAAAACCAAATTATTAAAGTTGCAAAAAGTAATTTAAAAATTACAAAGTAACTACAAAAAGTGTAAATTTCTATTTAAAAAAGTAAAATATTAACAAATTTACAATTTTCAATCTCTTTAAGTCTAAGTCTATTTTTTTTTTTTTTTTTGAAAAATTGTAGTTTTAGCTAGTGTACTACGTTAATAACGTAAGAGATCGAAGGTATTACAATCGTTCAGTACTTCTGTCCGTCCGTCAGTCATCCACTTTCATAGCCCAAAAAGCAAGAGTGTGATACGTCAAAAAATTCAGCGCATCAATCTTAGACGATATTGAAAATCTCAGGGGAAAAAAACGAATTCGAGTTTTTTCAACTATCAAAAACTGAGGAATTTAAATCTCATTAAAAAAGCATAAGAAGCCATTTTTATTAGAATTAAATCACCATTACCATTCGTAACAATCGCTCGAGAAACATAATTTCTTTTAAATAATAAATTAAAGTAGTACATTTATTTTTGCGACATCAATTAGTTTGAAATGAAGTCATACATTACAAAGAGATTGTTTGTTTGTTGATATGAAATGTTTAAGTTCCATTTAAAATTAGGGAATGTTAATTTTCGTTCTTTGAAATATATATTAATTTAGCAAAAGATAAGAAATATTTTTTGAATTTTTAATATAAAATATAAATGAAACTATATAGTGAAATTAGCTTGTAAATGCTTATTATAGAATTAATACTGTGTTTGGTGTCTTTTTCTCCTGTTGAACACAAATGTTGTGTTTAAGCGGGCAGAGTGACAGATTCTGTTACAAACCTATGTGTGTGTTTTTTTATGAAGAATAATGAAAAACATTTATCTAAATTATTTTTAAAAAAAGTATTACAAAATATTTTCTTCCGTAAAAAATATTTTTTAAAATTCAGCTCTCTCTAAACAGAACTTATATATATTATACTAGCAGTATGGTCCCGCCTTACTGGGAACCCGTTAACTTCGCATTGCTTCCTTTTAGAGGCATACTTACCTTATGAAAATACACTCAAAATTAAAACAAAATTAAATTCGTGTTTTCGCATGCGCACCTAAAAGAGCCAACACTAAAAGAGGATGAAGCCGCCCTAGGGCGAGCGCATATCTCAATCAAACTAATAGAGGATGGCGTCAAGCCCCCGTTTCGGCCCGGACCATGTATTTTCAAGCCCTGTTATGGTCCCACAATCCCACGTGGATGACGTTTCTTTGAAACTAATTATATTAATTAAAAATTTCAATCAAATATGAAAAACACTAAGCCTCAGGTGCACACGTAGGTATTAAAAGGAATCTATATTAAAAATTTCGAATTTTTTAGAGCAGTCTGAGTAGGTCTTTTGCGATCCACAGACATACACACAGACAGACACACAGACAGACTCTTTCTTTTATTATTATAGATCATTAGCAGTGAAAAAAACTTTACAAACACCGATAATCGAAATCCGACTCTTGTGATATCTGAGAGAGATATCAAATATAAACTGCAATGACACCATAATTATTTTACTTAAAAAAACTTGCTACAAAATTTTTTACCTATTTTGTATCGTTTAAAAAAAACACCAAGCCCCCCCAAAAACTGGAGGGAAACCTTCCCAAAAATTAACAGTTAAACAGACAAATTCTGGCTCACTCAAAAAGTTTTAGCATAATCAGATATTTATAACGAGTTTATTCTGTAATAACTTCTGTCTATTGTTCTATTCATTTCATATATATTTTATTTATGCGTATAAAAAACGATTTTCCGCTTTGAAAAACTTATTAAACACATTTAAAGGTTCCGGTTCTTATTTTTCTTGCGCAAACAAAAAAATCTAGACAATAAATAAAAACCGTGTATATTTATTTACAGTTATTGTTGTTGTTTTCTTTTTTTTTTAAATTTATAGTCTCCCAAAATGCCAAATTCTAAAAATGTCAGCAACAAAAAAAGGTTTAGACAAATAAATTCTTTATAAGCAATGAGACAATAACTAAAATTATTTGACTCCAACCTAAAATGATTTAAATATTACAAAAAATGTTTTATTATCTTCCACAAAAATCTATTTTACAAATTACTAACAATCTGCAACAAAAAAAAAAGCTTTACAGCAACAACAGAAACTAACGCCAAATATCGAACAGTTCAATTCTGAAGCACTCCTCAAAAGCCATTTATTAAACGTTTAAGTAAAACCTTAAATGTTTTTGTTTTAAGTTTATTTTATAATTTTTTCTTACTTATTCTATTCGTTTCATATCCATTTGCTCTATTACTTACATTTTATTTACTGTAAATTAAAAATTTCGTAACCGTAACAGCAAAAACTAATCACAAAGAGCGAACAGTGGAATCCCGGCTCAAGTCTCAATTTTTAAAAAAAAAAAATCCTAGAAATCATTAATTTAAAAAAAAAACTCGTATTTTTACAATATTTTATGTTTACTATTCTATTTATTCAATATCTATAATTTACATTCACTTTTTAATAATAAAGATATCGCCAACACTCTTCCACAAACAAAAAAGAGGAACTCCGACTCACCTGAAAGCAGACGACTTTGATCGAGGGGGATCGCCAGAGGAGAGTGTTGCCAGGTGCGCTCTCTTCTTCTCCCGATCGTCTGCCGGGGCGAGGGGGGGGGGGGAGTGACCGGAAGTGGGGGATCGCGTGCACGCGAGAGACACGTGACCTCCGTCCGTCCGTCTTCGGAGCGTCTTCTCTTTTTCTTCTTTTTCGTAGTTGTGGAAGACGCTTTGTTGGGATCATTTGGCGATCGTTATCGCCCTTTCGGGCTTACATTTAAATTGGTTAGGTTGAATTATTCCGGTTGTCTAGTTCTAACCTCCATGGAACTTTAGCACAGACAATTACTTCTCGTTAATTCGAACCCTGGTCAAGTGACGAAGTCGACAACTGAGCGGGCACCCAACGGAACTTGGAGCGACGGCGTACCGTCGGGACCCGTCAGGCCCGGGCATTACGAAAATAAGTGCCAATGAAGACCTTGTCGAAGCCTTCTTCAGCCGAAATAACTTCTTCGTAATCGTTTCCTGCTTTTGGTTTCTATACTTCCGTCAGGAGCCTAGAGACAGCCAATTAAGCCTCGTAATTTAGAACCATCATCAATTGACGAGTTCAACAGCTGAGTGTGCACCCAACGGAAATTTGAGTGACATAGTACGCTAATACAGTCGGAAAGTACAGTTTTATACATGATGAAAGAACTACGTTATGTGATCCCCCAATGTTCAAAAAGCTTTTTGCAGAGCCAACTAATGAAGAATTGCCACTAATTTAGTAGAAAAGCATTGACGTCATGGGAGAGATAATTCTGCGAAAATAATCAGTGTCAAAAATTTCCGCTAGTGGAATTTTGGTGCCGCTGCAGCAGTTCCAAACGTCAAATCTTCATAGAATAATTATAAACTTAGTATTTTATTTTCAGGATTATTGATTTGTCATTTAAATTGCATTTTTAAGAGTTTGGTATCCACAATTTGAAATTTTGAAGTCTTAATTTAATTTTTTTAAAGCGTGACTTGAAATAACATCTAAGTGTTGAATTTATTTAGATATTTTATTTATTTATTTATTGATTCATTTATTCATTTATTTATTTATTTATTTATTTATTTATTTATTTATTTATTTATTTATTTATTTATTTATTTATTTATTTATTTATTTATTTATTTATTTATTTATTTATTTATTTATTTATTTATTTATTTATTTATTTATTTATTTATTTATTTATTTATTTATTTATTTATTTATTTATTTATTTATTTATTTATTGATTCATTTATTCATTTATTTATTCATTCATTCTTTTTCCCTTGTCTCTCTCTACCAATACATAGCAATTCCTCCTATTACTTCGTTGAACAAATAGATCGCAGGGACTTGGCGCGATTGTGTCCATTGAATTTTCGGTTCGCGTGTTCGGCGCAGTTGGCAACCCTTCCGCTATCAAAAGCAGCGATCTCCGAAGGTGGGAAAGGCAAGGGATCGGGTTTTTTTTCTTTTCTTTTTAATTGTTTCGGTTGTAAAATATGTGCACGCGAATCGAAGAGACCATTGTCGTAAGATGTGTTTGTCGGAGATGCCTATAAGTCGGGGCCGAGGCAGGGTGGTTGAAAGGAACAGGAGAAAATAGTTCGTAAAAAAAGTGAAATCATATCGGTTTTTCATTTCTGAAATAGAGTAACCCAGTATACAGCTGAGGAATCCAGAAAAATATTTGAAATGTCACGGTAGCTGCAATTTGTACCTTTTGTGAAAGCTCAAAAATCTCCTTTATGCAAAAAACATGACGTGGTATTGTTACACGCATGTGAATTACTTTTGAACAAATGAGAAGTGATATTTTTTCAAATTTTATCCGTAAAAGTATTTTTTTATACGTCACATTATTTATCTCGCTCATGCCTCGCATGGGAAATAAGATCCACTAGTTTATAAAAGTATTACTTTTTATACTTTTTGCTTCTAATAACTGTTGAGGGATCTATCACCGTTATCAAAATAATTTACCTAAGAAGAAGTTCATACGTTTCATTACTTCCCAACGTAATTTAGTGTTGTGAAAATAAAATAATTTAACATTGGTAAAAATTATTTATGTAGTAAATGTTTCTAAGCAGTTCAACAATTTTAAGAAATGAAGGAAACCTGACAGAGAACCAAACCAAAGAAGAACGTTGACACCATTTTAACCCTTTCAGTCCCAAAAAAAATTTGGAGTCATTATTTTTAAAATAAATTCTGATGGTCCATAGCCATTTGTGATATCAAAAAGCACATCATTCTATTCTTCAAACTATTTTCAATAGATGTCAGCCCTATTATTTTTTTTAAATTATCATCAGAAACATGATGATGCCAAATGGCATCACTGGGACTGAAAGAGTTGCAATGCTCTTTTTGTATTTTGAGAACAAGATATTGAGATGAGAAAGTAATTAATATTTTTAGCCTACTTTTCTTTTTTTTTAATTCGAAGAATTAAAAAAAAATGAAAAAGTAGGTATTGACATGCGGTCGATGTCCGTCCGTCCGTCTGTCCGTCCGTCCGTCTGTCCGTCCGTCTGTCCGTCCGTACCCCCCTTCCAAAATCAGTTCTATCAATCCGATCTTAAAAATTCTTTTTTTATTAGAAAGGTATAATCTCAGACACCCAACTTTCATACTTTTTGTTCGTCTGTCTGTACGATAGGACGGACATAAATCGACTATTTGACGACGAATTTCCCATTGAATTAGCATTGAAAGTCAATTTCGATTCATTTAAATCGCTGAATTTAACTACAAATGCTACGGACAAGTGAGATACGTCAAAAAATTCAGCGCATCGAATTTAGAATACATTGAAAATTTCAGAAAAGAATTCGAATTCGAAGTACTTCAATTATTAAAAAACATCAACATTTAATGCTCATTTAAAAAGCATAGGAAGCCATTTTTATTAGAATTATATCGCCGTTGCCATCGCAACAATTGCTTGAGAAACTTTAATTCTTTTCGACAATAAATTAAAATAAATTTATTTTTGAGACATCGATCAATTTAAGATGACGTCAAATATATTTTTCATTACGAGATCTTTGAATTTTGATATAAATTGTTTTCATTCTATCTAAAAGCGAAGAGTATTGCAAACAAACAAAAAAAACAACAAAACACTTTATTAATTTAGAAATTTTGCTTATTTATTCTTTGAAATATAAATTTTTGCAAACGATTAAGTAATAATTATTTAATTTTCGAAATAAAATAAATGAAACTAGCCGAATTTAGCAAGTAAATGTTTATTGAGGAGTAGTTTTTTGGTTTTTGTTCTACGAAAAATCAAATATTTACTTATGACTGCAAATCAAGCTGTGTTTAGAAAAAGATGCTGTGTTTAGTTAGATGCTGCGTTTAGTGAAATTTATTTTAAATTTAAGGTGGAAAAACGGTTCTTGATGTCACTTACTGTTACGAACCTAGTTTTTTCAAGATAAGAATTTTAGTAAGTATTTAAGTAACAGGAAAGTAGGCTATTTTAGTTCTTTAAGAACTTCTTGTTTATTTCTGTTAAAGAAATTTTATTTTATCGTTTTCACAATGTTACTTTTTAATGCAATTGACAATTCTATTTTGACGTTTTAGTTACCAATAACCCTCATAGATGAAAGTAGTAAAAGTGTATTCAAAATTGAAGAGTTAAGTTATTAACTGGGGGTTGTGAAATTACGTCTTTGACAGTATTCAAAGTATAATAATATTAGTACTAAAGACAAATAAATTGTTTTGAAATAATAATAATAGTTCAAGAGGGTTATTTTAAAATATATTCAGTAGTTTTTCCTAGTCATTCTTTTCAAAATTGGAATTTTGTAGTTGTTTTTTTGCCACATGGCAAAAATTTAAAAAAAAAATGAATTTATTTAAATTCCAATGCAGTTAATTGTTTTCAGTATTTTTCAGATAATTAATGAGTATTAAAGATACAAATATATTTTTTCGGGAGGAAATATAAAATTCATGTATTACGGGGTTAATTTGGCGATTTTCGAAAGATCACCTTATTTCACAGTTTCCATCTATAGCAACCCTATTTCCTAACGACGAAAAGCACTTTTTTTTATAATCGACTTTGCGATTTGAGATAAAGTTTATTAAAAATAAAGTTTATATATTTTGGTTTTTGCCTGAAAGTTTGAAATTCGTGATGTTTAGAAACTTCTGTTCAGATTTGAGGTAAACAGATAATATTGGCAGATATTGATGAACGTTTTAGTTTGGGCGACCAGGTACTGGCATTTCGCAGTGTAGTTTGTTTGCCATTCAATTGATATAGTTATAAAAATTGCGCAAATTCTCTCTTTTTTTTTCATAGTTTTCAATTAAAAACAACATAAGTAAACATGCTTTATGAAATTTGATGATGATTTAAATTTCATAATCGAAAAGTTATTCACAAATCTGGTTGAGCAAATTATTGTAGTGTTTTTATGTGTTCGGCAAAAAATGAGAACAATTGTAATGTGTATGAAAACAAATTCAATATAGAATTATTGAAACCATAATACACTTTAAAGTAAAAATAGTATTATTTTGAGTACATTATAGTGCAAGTTTGCTTTTCACTGTATTGTACTATATTTCCTGCTGTTATCATAAATTGCACTAGTTACGTATTTAATAGCTTTAAAATTATACTTATTAATTATTTTAATGGCAAAATAACTTTCTTTTGCATTTTTTGGTAAGTTTTCATGAGTACATGTCGTATACATTATTTAAAAACAGGGGCCAAAGTTTCCATGTTGGAATTGTTTTGAGATCTGTTTCCATACAAGACGGTTAAAGGTTACTCTAAAGTACATGAAACAGTGCTTAAAAGTTCATTTAAGCGTATTGACTACAAGTGAGCGTTTAAGCACGATTTACGCGCAATAATTCGTTCGAGGTTCGAGTCATTTAGACGCAATTATTGATTTATAAAAAAAAAATCAAGAACTTTTTCCCAATATAACAAAAATATGTTTTACGACCATGTTTTTGTTCGAAATGTTCCACTTCAATTAGTAATGAACCGATGAATCGGATCGTAAACACGTTAATGGGATTCCGATTTTTTACGATATTTTACCTAATGAGAAATCACTTTTACAACCTTAAAGGTTAGAATAACATGACCAATATAGACCATGACCGCATAGACCAATCACTCATACCGCTTCCACAGAACATTTGTGTTCAACAGGAAAAATGTCGCCAAACGCAATATTAATTCTGTCATAACATTTTGTCTAGATTCATTTATTTTATTTCGAAAATTCATCGATGATTTCTTCAATAATTATTATCGTTTGCAAAAATTTATTAATATTTTAAAGAATAAATATGTAATATTCCTCTCTTCAAAACATCAACCAAACATCCATAAAACCAAAACATCTCATAAAAACATAAAAACAAAGAATATCTTAGTGAAATATATTTGACGTCATTTCAAACTGATTGATGTCGCAAAAATAAATTTCTTTTAATTTGCTATTTAAAAAAAAGTTTCTCGAGCGATTGTTACGAATGGCACTGGTGATTTAGTTTTAATAAAAATGGCTTTTCTAATGTTTTTTAATTGAGCATTAGATGTTGCAGTTCTTTAAATAATTAAAGTACTTCGATTTTTTTTCAGAGATTTTCAGTGTCTTCTAATTTCAATGCGCTGATATTTTTGACGTATCACACTTGCATGTAGCATTTGTAGTTTAGGCTATGAAAGTGGGGGACAGCCGGAGCCGAACTGAACGATTATAATACCTTCCACTTTTTACGTTATAAACGTAGTGTGGAAGCTAAAAAGAATTGAAAAATAGTTTGTATTAGACTATTAGAAATCTCCATGTGGATATTGAATGTGCCTATGCAAATTCCATTGTAGAAGGGCACCAAGTAGTTGGCGCAAGAGTGTTTGTTTGGGCTTATTCCAGAGCGATTGCTGGCTTCACTGGGCGGTGTTTGTTTTGATCTTTTGCCCCATCTCCATCTTCTTCCTTGCTCTTTGGGTTTCCTCCCGGAGTTTTAAAAGCGAGTTGAGTTGTTGTGGGACTGCTCGCGGAGAGAGAGAGATAGTTTAATTAAATACCCGCGCGGAAAGGGGGGAGGGGAGACAGGGCGTGGCCCGCTCATTTGTGACGTCACTGATCGATCCCACGTCAATTATTCATCGGGGGAGATTAAATCAGAGCGGGATTCAAATGAGGGAGGATGGACTGACATCGCACTAGAGCGCCACAGGATCCAGTTACGGTTGACGATAGACAAGTTGAAAGGTAACTTAACCCTCACGGGCCGAGCTATCACGATCGTGTGACTTCAAGCTCTTCAAACATATCGATGCCGAAACAGCTGATTTGTACCATTCGTAATTTGTGTAAACAATGACGTGTTTTTTAAGGAGAAGCTGGAATTGATGCTGTTTTGAGGGAATTTATTCGATTAAAACAGTTTAAATTAATCTCATTCATTAACTTAAATCAGCGCCATCTTACGAAGTCTTAAATGATAAAAATCACAAATTAAAACTTCAGGAAGCCATGGGTCTCATTAAAAAAATAATCGAAAGAGCATAAGAAGGTTTTTGTTTATGCAAATATCTCCTGAAACATGCAAAGGAGGACAAAGAAAGGCATAAATATAGGACTCGAATGTTATTTACCATCAAGCAAGATGAAAAATAAAAAATTTGTCTAAAATGTCTTACATTTGCAACAACAAAAAATCCTTGTTTCATAGAATATGAAAGTTAGAACAGAAGTGAAGACACAACTATTTCACTGACGGATACACGCGTAATAACGCGTCAAATAATTGTCAGGTTTTTAAGCTAAACACCATTATTTAAAATTTTGCAAATTGTTTAATTAAAATAAATTTAAAAAATTTAAGTTTGGAGAAATTATCTATTATTCTGTGCTTTATAATAACTAAAATATGTAAAATATCTCATTATAAAAAATACATGAATTTTCAATTTAAAATTTTATAATTTAAAATCCATGCAAGGGAAATAAGTTTACCCTTCATCCAAATTGCTTATGCCTCAAAAAGATTTAGGTTAGGTTTTGAAATTTCGTTGGACTATAGCTACACGAGGGCTATTGGCGACTGGAGTCGTATTTTAGAACCACAGTCAAGTGACGAACCGACACCTGAACGCATAGGTCTTCAGTTATTTGGGCGATTCCCGGTCCCGAACCTGTTACCTTTCGCATGATAGACGAGTGCCTAACCGAGTGGGCTCTCCAGCTTTCCTGACGATTAGAAAAGAAACAGAAGTAGATGCAAATGCTCTTATTTCCATTTTGAAGTCTTTCCTTTAAAAAAAAATAGTAGTAACAGTTTTGAAGTAAAGTATACTTAAAAATCATGATAACTATTGTATAGGGAGTTTAGACTCCAAATTCAATATTTACTATTTTTATTTTTTAGCCTTCTTTCTACTAAAAAAAGTATTACTTCAGAAAGAACCTTTCGATTTTTTCTAGAAATTGAAGAAACTTCCTAGCTCGACTATTAAGGATTATTTCTGTTTTTATCGTTTGACATTCATTTGCTCTTTCCGTTATTGAATGTACTTTTTCAATCTTTTTAAACATATGCATTAGTGACTGAATGTAGCAGCTAAAGTAATGGTTAAGGGGGTCCCAAATTTTGTTCAGTAACATTTATGCTTAATATAACTGCCTCCAAAATCAATTTTTAAAATTGAGGTATGCAAAAAAATATAATTTCAGAAAAAGTTGACTTTGACATTGTGTTCAAGCTCAGATTTAGTCAATTCACAAAAAAAAACGTGAACACTCTTGAAACAAAACACGCTAATATTTAATAGATATATATTCGAGGATTGGTGCCCACACTTGCGGCTCCTAAAGTTATAAGTCGGTCTCTGCTAATGAGCTGTTACAGCTTATTTTAAAAATTAGAATAAAAACAAGCATAACAAAATATTTAATTTTTAAATGAAGAGTTCTAAGTTGTTATAAAATAGTGCTTTTAAGTGTTCTTTAGTAGCTCGGGCCAGAATATTTAGACTAGTTGTTGAAGTAGCTACAAAGAAACATAAATTCCAATAAAGAAATTAGAGTTGAGTCAGTTGAATTAGAGCTACACCATGGCTATTTTTCGCGGGCTTAGTAATTTAGAGCCACAGTCAAGCTACGAGCCAACCACCTGAGTAGGCACCCAACGCAACTTTTTGTAACTACATCGTACGCGTCCTAGAACTTGGAAGCATGCACTCCCTTTACACCTGGTATTAGTCGTTGCACTTTTTGACTGCACAGATCGTTATAGTTATTTTGGCAATGCGTGGGGCCGACTCTTTTTCGCATGCACCTTACCGACTGGGTTTTGGTTTTGGTTTGAATTATCGTCGCACTAGAGCTACACGAGGGCTATTGGCGACGGGCGTCGTATTTTAGAGCCACAGTCAGGTGACGAGCCACACCTGAATAGGCACCCAACGCAACCGTTAAGGGCAACATCGTACGCAGCGTTAGGACTTTGAAGGATATTTAACGTGCACTCCCTTACACGGGGTATTATTCGTCGGACATTTTTGGCTGCACTGGCCGTTTATAGGTCGGCAGCTATTTTGGCGATGCCCGGACCCGAACCTGGGACCTTCCGCATGCTAAGCGAGTGTTTAGTTGCTAGTATATATGGTTGAAGTAATTCATGTTGACTAATAGGAGACGAGACTAATTAACTTAATAAGTTATGTTTATTTCAACAGCATGGCATGGTCACTGTTTCTAAGCGCCCGCGCTCAGCACAACTGGAGTTTATATACAGTAAGCCCTCTGGCGATCGAATCCGGTCACACTTCGTGTTGCCAGACCCAATCGCCACAGAGTATCCCCCCAGTGACCGAACGCGGGAACGACACACAAAGTTTACATGATAATACAAATAATAATTGAAAATTACAATATATTAACACGATAATTTAAACTAATAATAATGCTTTTTAAGAAAATAAAGAAACTATCATTTTAACAAAATGTGATTCACTAACTAATTATGGTCGATAGATGTTTTGGAAAATGCACACGTCTGCCTGATCTGGTCACAATAACTCTATCTTGACTCGAATCTCCCGGCAGAGTGTCCTTATTTGAGGGAATGTTTTTATCAGTCAATTGCACTGCATCGTCCGACATCAAGTTTTCCGGTCTCTGCGAACAGGCGACGCGAAATGCCACTGGGCAAAGAATATGCCGCCTCTACTCTCTGCCATGGGCGTTTCCCTTATATGAACATGGTGAAACACATTTATCTTCTCTGCATTTACTACCAAATCGGCGATGGTACCAACAAAAATCCCGGTTATTGGACACACTCCGTCGGCGGTTCCGAAACCCGTTATTTCGAAACGGAGATCGACTTCTGCCAACTGCCAGTTGATCAACACGTTTATTCAATTTATTAATTTCGTCCAGAAGTCTTTCTTCGAACGAATTATTGGTTCCGCCGACAGAAAATATCCCGGTAGGTGTTGGGGTAACTTCTAAAATCCTATCCGCAATTTTCCGCAGCCTTTTCCACGTTCAGATCAGACACGGCAGCCAAAATGGTCTGAACCGATGTGGGCATACGCTGCAAAAATAATTCCAGCATTACTTTTTCAGGAACCTTAAGGGTTTCAGCACGACGCTTCATGTCCCGCACCAACTCTGAGGGCTTTCGAGAGCCTATTTCTTCAACAGAGAGCAGTTGCCGAATCTCCTGTTGAGCTGATTCGCTCGACCTGTTAATTAACTCGGTTTTTAAGACTCCGTACGGGTCTTGTTCATCAGGTTTCATCAACACATCCCGAACTAGAGTCGCAATTTCCGGTGGCAAATGGGAAACAATATAGTTATATTTAGTCTTTGATTCCGTGATCGGTTTTGGGACAGCCAGCTGAAATGTACTTTCGCACATCACGAACCATAAAGCTGGATCTGACCGATTGTAAACCGGAATCTGGACTGCGCTGACCTCGGCCATGTGCAAGGTTCAAAACGAATGCAGGGAAAAAATGATTAAACTACTTCTATAACTTTAAAAACGTTTAACACTCCCAAAGGTTATACGCTATTCCAATATAAATCCAGACCATTAATCAAAGATTAGTATTAAAAATTGTTATTAAAAGAATTAAAAATATGAAAAATTATTATCAAAAATATTAGCATTAAACGTTATTCCAAAATAATCCCAGCAATAAACTAAGTTTTTATAGTAAACACTATTCCCCATTAATTTTAAACAACAATAGGAAACAGTTCTGTTATTCAGTGACGTGCTGCCGGAACATTCTTGAATTAGCTCGAACCACATGTCAACACCAAATATCACAACACATTGCTGGCTTCATGGTATTTTTCATCGTGCTTCCAGTATAGTAGAACGAAGGGGCGTTTCCCCAATCTTGATCATAAACCAGAAGACACGTACGTCCGGGTCACCATTATTTAGTTGCTAGTATATATGGTTGAAGTAATTCATGTTGACTAATAGGAGACGAGACTAATTCACTTAATAAGTTATGTTTATTTCAACAGCATGGCATGGTCACTGTTTCTAAGCGCCCGCGCTCAGCACAACTGGAGTTTATATACAGTAAGCCCTCTGGCGATCGAATCCGGTCACACTTCGTGTTGCCAGACCCAATCGCCACAGAGTATCCCCCCAGTGACCGAACGCGGGAACGACACACAAAGTTTACATGATAATACAAATAATAATTGAAAATTACAATATATTAACACGATAATTTAAACTAATAATAATGCTTTTTAAGAAAATAAAGAAACTATCATTTTAACAAAATGTGATTCACTAACTAATTATGGTCGATAGATGTTTTGGAAAATGCACACGTCTGCCTGATCTGGTCACAATAACTCTATCTTGACTCGAATCTCCCGGCAGAGTGTCCTTATTTGAGGGAATGTTTTTATCAGTCAATTGCACTGCATCGTCCGACATCAAGTATGCAGGTTTTACTCTGTCAATTGACACTGTAGACTTTTTACCATTAAGTTCTATGCACACTGTCTTGTTCGAACGTTTCACAATTTTATGTGGTCCCGTGTAAGGCTGTCGCAAAGGTGGTCTGACACAATCCACCCTCAGGAACACATGAGTGCAAGTTTTAAGAGACGGGTTCACATATGTCCTCACTGAACCATGAGCAGATGTCGCCACAGGGTTGAGATTACGCATAGCTGTCCGCAGTTGATTCACAAATTCTTCATTGCCAAACTGAATCTTGGAATTATCTATCATATCACAGGGCAATTTCAGAGTCATACCATACACCATTTCTGCACAAGAAGCACCGATATCTCCCTTGACTGCTGTGCGTATTCCCAGTAGGACAATTGGAAGGATATCTGTCCATCTGGAACTTTCGTGTGCCTTGATGGAGGATTTCAGATGACGATGGAATCGTTCCACCAATCCATTGGCAATTGGATGGTAGGCAGTCGTCTGTATTCTGTTGGTCCCGAGCATGTTGGAGAACTCCCTGTACAGTGATGATCGCATCTGTGATCCCTGGTCGGTCGTAATCACCGCAGGACACCCAAATCGCGAGATCCAGCCGCTGAAAACTGCTTGGCAAATCGTAGTGGCTTTCATGTCCCCTATCGGAAAGGCTTCTGGCCATCGGGTAAACCTATCCACCATAGTTAACAGGTATCTGTATCCGTCGCAAGGTGGTAGTGGACCCACAATGTCAAGATGAACGTGTGAAAATCTCGCATCTGGCAAGGAGAATGTACCCAACGGTGCTCGTGTGTGCCTTTGTATCTTAGATCTTTGGCACGGCTCGCAGCACCTTGTCCATTCTGCTATTTGACGTTTCATATCCGGCCACACGTATCTTGAACATATCAGCTTAGTCGTTGCTGCGATTCCAGGATGCGAAATATTATGCAGATGCTCGTACACCAATCTACGATAAGCTGCTGGTACAAACGGCCGAGATACACCGGTTGAGGTATCACACCACACATCGGAGCACGATAACTGACAAGGTCTACACTCCAATTTAAGTGATGTAGAACTGTTTCCTTGCAACAATTTTTGCAATTCTGGGTCATCCTTTTGACAAGCCGCTAACTCATCTAATTTTAGAAATTCAGATTTGGTAATAGAGCTTACTTCTATCCTAGAAAGCGCATCGGCGACCACGTTTTCCGAACCTCGCACATGCCTAATATCAGTCGAGTATTGCGATATATAGTCCAAATGGCGCAATTGCCTTGGGGAACATTTATCGGGGTTTTGTTTAAATGCGTATATTAAGGGTTTTTGGTCTGTAAATATTTGGAACTCTCGTCCCTCCAACATATGTTTAAATTTCCTGATCGACGAATATATGGCAAACAGTTCTCTGTCATAAGTCGACCATTTCAATTGTGTTTTATTTAACTTCATTGAAAAGAAAGCGAGAGGTTCCCATTTACCTTCCGAATTTTGCATTAATGTGCCTCCTACAGCAAAGTCGGAAGCATCTACCCAAACGCTCAATTTTGCCCCCGGTATCGGATGTCTTAAGAGAGTTGCATGTGCGATAGATTGTTTGGCCTCCTGGAAGGCTTTTTCAGACTTTTCGTCCCATTGTAATTGCTCAGTAGTTTTTCGTTTGGCAGCTTTCCGCCCTTCTAAAAACTTAACCAAAGGAGCAAGAATATGGGCCGCTTTGGGTACGAATCGTCGATAGAAATTGAACAGGCCTAAGAATTTTCTTAATTGGGTTAGTGTCTTAGGTTGAGGGTAATCAATGATACACTTAACCCTGTCGGAAAGTGGTTCTATTCCCTCCCCAGAAAGTTTAAAACCCAAAAACTCAATTTCAGTTTTGCCAAAACTACATTTGTCGACCCCGATGCAAAGTCCGTAATCCTCCAGTCGTTGGAACAAAGTCCTTAGATGCTCCAGGTGCTGATCCGAATTCTTAGATGCAATCAAAATGTCATCTACAAAAGCGTATACCCCGATAACCCACGAGTGACTTCATCTATAAAACGTTGGAACGTTGAAGCCGCGTTGCACAACCCAAATTGCATACGGGTGCTTTCGAAAAGCCCAAAGGGTGTGCAAATCGCAGTTTTGTGAATGTCATCCTCGTTAATAGGGATTTGGTGGTACGCCTTTACTAGATCTACATGACTAAATATTTTTGCACCATGTAGCTCAGCAGTAAAATCAGATATGCATGGGATTGGGCACTTTTCTTTAACCGTTTGTGCGTTTAAAGACCGAAAGTCTCCCACCGGTCTCCATTCCAAAGTTCCCTTTTTGGGGACCATGTGCAGTGGGGATGCATAATTACTTTTGGGTGGTCTCATGTGCCCCAATGCCATCATATTCTGAAATTCTGCTCTGGCTATTTTTAACCTATCGGGAGCTAATCTCCTAGGCTTTGCCACAACCGGAGGACCTTTTGTGTTTATGAAATGCACTGTATTGTGCTTAACTGGTTGGTTCGGGTCTGGTAGTTTTGTGATCGAAGGAAAATTTGACAGTAATTTATAATAACTCGAATTTGAATTATTACACACAGTTTTTACTGAATGTATACCTGAGCTTTTAATTTGACCTTCAACTTGAAATTTTGTTTTGAGATCGACGAGACATTTGCTCCGAAGATCCGGTACCAACTCGAAATTATGGAGAAAATCCGCTCCAATGATTGGTGTAGAAACGTTTGCAATTAGAAAGGTCCACAAAAAGTTTCTGTGCAATTTAAAATCCAGCGAAAGTGTTTGCTGTCCATAGACATTTATCACGGTAGAATTAGCCGCACTTAACGTTTGAACGGGTTTATTCCGTTTTTGGTAATTATTTGCAGGAATAACCGAAACGTCTGAACCTGTATCGACCAAAAATGAAACGTTAGTTTTCCGGTCTCGCACGAACAGGCGACGCGAAATGCCACTGGGCAAAGAATATGCCGCCTCTACTCTCTGCCATGGGCGTTTCCCTTATATGAACATGGTGAAACACATTTATCTTCTCTGCATTTACTACCAAATCGGCGATGGTACCAACAAAAATCCCGGTTATTGGACACACTCCGTCGGCGGTTCCGAAACCCGTTATTTCGAAACGGAGATCGACTTCTGCCAACTGCCAGTTGATCAACACGTTTATTCAATTTATTAATTTCGTCCAGAAGTCTTTCTTCGAACGAATTATTGGTTCCGCCGACAGAAAATATCCCGGTAGGTGTTGGGGTAACTTCTAAAATCCTATCCGCAATTTCCGCAGCCTTTTCCACGTTCAGATCAGACACGGCAGCCAAAATGGTCTGAACCGATGTGGGCATACGCTGCAAAAATAATTCCAGCATTACTTTTTTCAGGAACCTTAAGGGTTTCAGCACGACGCTTCATGTCCCGCACCAACTCTGAGGGCTTTCGAGAGCCTATTTCTTCAACAGAGAGCAGTTGCCGAATCTCCTGTTGAGCTGATTCGCTCGACCTGTTAATTAACTCGGTTTTTAAGACTCCGTACGGGTCTTGTTCATCAGGTTTCATCAACACATCCCGAACTAGAGTCGCAATTTCCGGTGGCAAATGGGAAACAATATAGTTATATTTAGTCTTTGATTCCGTGATCGGTTTTGGGACAGCCAGCTGAAATGTACTTTCGCACATCACGAACCATAAAGCTGGATCTGACCGATTGTAAACCGGAATCTGGACTGCGCTGACCTCGGCCATGTGCAAGGTTCAAAACGAATGCAGGGAAAAAATGATTAAACTACTTCTATAACTTTAAAAACGTTTAACACTCCCAAAGGTTATACGCTATTCCAATATAAATCCAGACCATTAATCAAAGATTAGTATTAAAAATTGTTATTAAAAGAATTAAAAATATGAAAAATTATTATCAAAAATATTAGCATTAAACGTTATTCCAAAATAATCCCAGCAATAAACTAAGTTTTTATAGTAAACACTATTCCCCATTAATTTTAAACAACAATAGGAAACAGTTCTGTTATTCAGTGACGTGCTGCCGGAACATTCTTGAATTAGCTCGAACCACATGTCAACACCAAATATCACAACACATTGCTGGCTTCATGGTATTTTTCATCGTGCTTCCAGTATAGTAGAACGAAGGGGCGTTTCCCCAATCTTGATCATAAACCAGAAGACACGTACGTCCGGGTCACCATTATTTAGTTGCTAGTATATATGGTTGAAGTAATTCATGTTGACTAATAGGAGACGAGACTAATTCACTTAATAAGTTATGTTTATTTCAACAGCATGGCATGGTCACTGTTTCTAAGCGCCCGCGCTCAGCACAACTGGGGTTTATATACAGTAAGCCCTCTGGCGATCGAATCCGGTCACACTTCGTGTTGCCAGACCCAATCGCCACAAGTGCTTAACCGACTGGGCTCCCCAGCCCCCCTTACCGACTGAACCACCCCCAACAAATGAAATATGTTTAAATTAAATTTATTTTATTCTTATCTTACATTATCTTTAAATTAAAAGGCGTTGCAGAATTAACAAAAAAAAAGCAAAATTTGTGAGTAACAAAAATGCCACCAATTTCATAATAACCATTCCTGAATAATACAAAAAAAAGAGCAAACTAATATCAAAAATTCTGTACCCATAAATAGAATAAGTTTTATTCACATTTTAATATCTTTAAAAAAAGGGAATAAAATAATATTAAACGATATGTTCTTTAATGATCCCTTTATTTAACCATACATTTATTTTCAGTTTTTTTTCTTTTTTTTGTTGGCCTTTTTTTACTGAATCAATAAAAGTAAACGGCACATTAAAAAGAATTGCCCCGTCCTCCGCTATCGTCTGACACATCCGCAGTTCCTCCCAACAACTCAACTCGGCCCACCCTGACAATGCAGAAGAGATGGAACACATTTCTCTCTCTTTTACTAAAAACAGTTTTAAACGAAAAATACAACAGAAGGGTTGCCGTTTGGAGCGGTAATTGCCTCTTTTGGCGATCTTTATTGATTATTTTCACCACATTTTTAAGAACCTCTTAAGACCCGAGCAAAAACCTACACGTTTATTCTTAATCTAGACATACTTTTCACACAATCTATGCTAAAAAGTGTGTTTTGGGACACACCTTAAAATCTAAAAATACACATTTTTGTGCTGAAAATGCAAAAAAAGGCTGTATCACTTGTATTTAACAGATTATTTTAACAATGTTTTTAATGCAAAATGCCTTTAAAACTAACTACTTAAAGAACCTTTTGAAAAATTTGAAAATAAAATTAAAAAACATTTTTTCAGAATTTTCTAACTAAGTTTAAATCTAATGAAACATCAAGCATATAAAACAATGAGTAAACAGTTCAATTTATGAAGATGGAGAGAACGAATTGAAGTTGCACGAAACTTGAAGTTTAAAATTCTAACTTCTGTGGTAGCATTGCTTTGCTTTAAAAGCACTTTTTTAACAGATTTAAAAATCTTACTAAAAACAAAATAAAACAAATTGTAAACAAAATATTATGCGGTTGCTCAGCGATTACTTGATAAAGGTGATAAATAGGGGCGACATTTGATTTTTTAACTACAAAAATTAGTCAATGAACTACAGACTTCGGTGATTTTTTTTTATATTGTTTAATTTGTTGAAACAACTTTTTTCATAAATAGAGAAAATCACATTGGGACACAAAGGAGAATGAGCCCGAATGACCGCGGGTCTCCTAACCTAAGAGCCTCTGTGTTAGTATATAGTAGCAGTTGGTTGACATTTATTTTCAGGTTTGTGTGCTTTGTCAGAGATCCGCTTATAAACCTTCGTCAAGTAAGACAGACACAGCAAAAATAAGTGACAGATGATGACATCGCTATAAAAATTAAAACAAAAAGAGTAAATCCACTCAGAAGGGATTTTGCATTTTCGAAAGGAGGAAATATTTCTACTTTAACTAACTAAAAAAAACATCGTTTTGATTGATCCTGTCGGAGGTTAAGTTTAACACACAAAGGATGCTGCTCTAGAGAGAAGTGATTTTTAGACTGGAGGAGAGTGAAAATTAACAGACGACTGAGTAAAAATCGCTCGTCCGTTTTAAGAGTGTAGCCACCTTCGCAATTTAAACATGTCCCTGAAGGGCAGGGAAATTGTCTCCAAGAACCTGTACCCGTAGGAAACTACGTTATGACCGCCCACAGGACTTTCAGACCCACAGATTATCGTACTCCGCATATACTCGGTGGGTCTTCACAGTGGTATCGGGACTCGATCGTGGGACCTTGCGAGACCGAGACGTTAACCACTAGGCTACACACGGCCCCGTCTCTGTGTTAATCCATAGGATTTTTTCTTTTGTTTTCTGAGCCACGTTTCCCCGGTTGTAGTGCATATCTTTGCAAATTTTTAATACGTTTAATTTTAACTTTTTTTGTAACTTTTAAATTTTTTAATATGAAGAAATTAACGAAAATTAAATTCTTTAACAAAAGGTGACTACAAAATTGTGTTTAAACTCAGAATTAATCCATTCACCAAACATATTTTGGGGTGATTAAACATGCTTTCCAATCAAATTACTCAGACTATTTATTTATTTTTTTGTAAACACTGAAATATAGGAAAATACACAAATATTTAATAGAGGTATGTTTGGGGCCACCAAATCTGCTTGTGCCGCTTGCAAGTTGTACAAGTCGGTCTCTGAATGTGGATTTGGCGTCCTACTTGGCGTCGCGCACGGCGGGGCGGGAGTCGGCACTTTTAATAATGAAGTGAAGACACCCCGAGTCATTCATCAAGGAGCAGAAGGGCGTGTCCCTCTTTCCATCGGCCGGGCGATCAATTGTGGACCGAGACACACTCCGGAAAGGGGTCACATCGAGTCCGTGGCCTTGGAGTTCACACATTGCAGGATTCTTCTTCATTTCCCATTGCAGAAAACGGTACAGACATTATTCTAACGCCACCTTACAGAGATCAAAATAATGCATAAGGGTATAATTCCCATTAAGATCTTAATTAAAGTATTAGAGTGGAAGATCACGTGACCTCCAATGCTAACGACGGGACGAGCATGCAGACCGCCATCATGGTAATGTAATCGTTTCCGGCTGCCTATTTCTAGCCTCCGTCAGGAGCTTTAACACAGCCAATAACGTATCGTAATTTAGAACCCTGGCCAAGTGACGAGATCGACACCTGAGCGGGCACCCGACGGAACTTCGAGCGACATCGCACGCTGACGCCGTCGGGACTTTGGACTCCCCAGATTTAACGAGCACGTCTGTCCCAGTGAACTCGGGCCCATCCGTCACGAGTTGGATTTTTTCTACTCTTTCCCACTACACTCTTAAAACAAACGAGTGAATTTAACTCAATCTGAGTAATTTTCACTCCTCCAGTCTTGAAAATGCACTTCTCCGAAAGGAGTGGATCCTTTGTGTGTTAAACCTTCAACAGGATCACTCCAAACGAGTGATTTTAACTCAGTCTTAGTTAATATTCACTCCATTCCAGTGTCGAAAATGCACTTCTCCAACTGTAGTGGATTTCACTCTTTTGTTTTAAGAGTGTACAGATATCCAATTTATAGGATGACTGACCGCCATCATAGAGATGGGGACCAAAATTGGTAAGGCATGGGGAAAGTGTTGCCAACACTTTAAGTAGAAAAGTGCAAAGAAAAAAATACAATTTAATTCTAAAATTAAAAGAAATATTATAAAATACTAGAAAAGCGTTTCAAGTTAGTCTCTAAAAATATTCCAAAATGCAGCTAGTATTTTTATGGTATTCTTTTTATATTTTAGAATTAATACCAGAGTCCACGCCTCTCACATTAATTTGTCACACAGGATTTTTTTTAATTTCCATTGTAGAAAAAGATACAGAGATTATCCTAACGCCACCGTACAGAGACCAAAATAATACATAAGGGTAAATCCATGCAAAATTATCTGTAGTGTAAGTCACGCTTGTAAAAAATAATTATCAACACAATATTTAACATTAAATGAAAAAGAACAAGAAGTTCTAAAAGAACTAAAATAGCCTACTTAAATACTTACTAAAATTCTTATCTTGAAAAAACTAGGTTCGATACAGTAAGTGACATCAACAACCGTTTCTACATTAAATTTATATACATTAGAATAAATTTCACTAAACACAGCATGCAACTATAATTTCAACTTCGTAAAGCCAATTATTTGCATTAATTTTCTATCGCCAATAAAATAAATATTACGTATAGTTCGCATGATTATTTGCAGTTATAAATAAATGTTTAATTATTCGTAGAACAAAAACCATAAAACAACTCCAAAATGCACTTAAAATAGGAAATGTAAATTAACAAGTAAGATGTAACAGAATCTGTCACTTTACCCGCTTCCACACAACAGTTGTGTTTAACAGGCAAAAAGGCGCCAAACACAGATTTAATTTGATTTATTTTTTAAATTGAAAAAAAAACTTTTAATATCCTCTTGAATCGGGGCTTACACAGCAGTTACATGGAATTAGCAGTAATATAAAAAGTAGAAATTCTGTACAAAATGCAAAAACACGAGCAAAGCATCGACACAAGAATTGAATAAAGAAAACAAAAAGAAATAATGTAAATGAAAAGGAAATTAAAATGTTCAGATACTCTCTGGCCTCTTAGTATCGGGTTTTTAGGATATAATTTTAATTATCGTCGTGCTAGAGCCTCACGAGGGCTATGGGAGACGGGCGTCATATTTCAGTACCACTCTCAAGTGAGGTGCCGACACCTGAGTAGGCACCCAACGCAGCCGTTAAGGGCGACATCGTACGCAACATTAAGACTTTGAAGGATATTAGACGTGCACTCCTTCCACACGGGGTATTATTCGTCGGACCTTTTCATTCCTGCACGTGCTGTTTATAGTTCTGCAGTTATTTTGGCCATGCCCAGACGCGAACCTGGGACCTTTCATATGTTTGGCGAGTGCCTAACCGACTGGGCTCCCCAGTATCGGGGGTAGATGCAGTTCTTGGTGAGAACTGAACAGTTGAGGAGCTTTAGGTTTAGTTTGGATTATCGTCGCACTAGTGTTACACGAGGGCTATGGGTGACGGGCGTCGTATTTTAGAACCACAGTCAGGTGACGAGCCGACACCTGAGAAGGCACACAACGCAACCAGTTAAGGAGGTGATCAACATTCCACCCCTGAGGCAAAGTGCACGCGATTATCCACTATTTTAAGGCGGAGAAGATGTTCGCAAGAAAAAACTAGGGGGTGCATCACTATACGGCTTTCAGTTACCGTTTAATAAATCAATACACACATTTGGAGGATGTATACCTTATATGGTAATGCTAAAACCAGTAAAACCTCAAATGATCTATCTCAGCTACCATTTACACGAGCAAAATTTTTTCAAAAACCTTATTATGAAACTAGGATGTCTTAAACCAAATTTGAATTCCGTAGCTGTGCGACCTGAAGGGTGGTTTCAGACAGACAGAAGGACCAATGGTCAGAATCCAGTTTTTCGGAATCGGCACCCTCTAAATCATATAGAAAACAAAATCTCCATTTCGGATTTGAACCCCATCGCAGTACCTTCATTGCCTTTTTTTTAGTTAATAGATAAATAGAGATAGATAATAAATTTATTGCAATGGGCCTAAACCCGTTTACAATGGTTGGCAATGGTTATTAGAATAAAATGTTACATAATATTAACATAAGTCTATTGCAAGGATAAATATAAAAAAAACAAACAATTGAAATACAAGCAAACACTTAAATACATACAAAGAGACACAAGGAACTAAACTAACTGTCAGTATCATCGAATCTTAATATATATTGTCTAAATTTTAAAACTGATATTAAGTAGTTATAAATATTATAATAGTTTTTGTTATGAAATTTTAAAAATACTGAAAGATTGTTAGAATTAATAAAGTATTTCCTTCTGAAGGATTCATAAATAGGACAAGTTAAAATTATGTGTTTCCAGGTTTCATTTTCGGATGTATTTCGTATTTTACGTATAGTGTCAGGAAATATTTTGTAAATTGATCCTTTAAAGTATAAGTATGTTTGATTACAACGCAACTGCATTAGAATTAGTATTACAGAAATATCAACATTTGAGGCTAAATAATCTTCAATTAAATGTGAGTTTTTGATGAATTTGTAAAAAGAGTGATTGTTACTATTAGCTACACAAGCAAGGTCATTTTGAATGTAGGGGAGAGTGTTGTACCTTGGGGACGCTTGTACCTTGGGACACTGACAATTTCTAAGAATCTATTGGCAATATTCATCCATTGTTTATTTCTAATAGCAGCCTTAACCAACATACATCATCATAATAAAATTTAACACTAGCATCATTGAATTGATGAATTGGTGACAAAAAATAAGTTTTCATTACCCCAAAGTAAATATTTTTCTCATTCTAATATAATTTTTTACCTTTGTACTTTTACAAAAAGTCAACTGCATTTTATTTTCTTCATAAAAGAGAAGATTTTAAAATATTTTGGTTATGAGAAAATAATGATAATGCATTTAGATTGGCCAATATCTTGCTTTTATTTAAACCATGTAGTGTGTTGTACCTTGGGACAGTAATGCATATTGTATCATCATATAATGTTAAATAATTTGGACTTGCAATTTTGCTATATAATTTAAATTATTCTTGAATTATGAAGTTTTATTTGTGTATTTCCTTGAAAAAACAATAAAGTTTGTTTCCTGACACAAATTAGTTTAAGTGTATGACTATTGACTAAATTATAAAGTATGTCCCAAGGTACAACATCATGTTGTACCTTGGAACAGTTTATCCTCTCTACTTTAAATGAGTGGCAATTTTTAATTTCAAACTGCCAGAATTAAAAAAATATATATTATAGAGGAATATATTAGTGTGTTGAAATGCTGCTTTGAAATTTTTATTTTGACTATAATTATCGAAGAAAAAAATTAAAATGTAAAAATTGTCCCAAGGTACAACACTCTCCCCTATTGATCATTGTATGTTTGGATAATTAATGGTAAATATTGTTCTGCTACTTCGTAATCTTGGGATATCCAATCAAAATAAAAACCAGCACTTTGTAAAATATTCCTAACAGAGATAGCCCAGTTTAATTTGCTAGTAGAAGAACCATAAAGAGACAAATGATAAAGTCTTAAATAACAAGTTTTAGCAAATCTTTCATCAGACATCTTAAGTAAATGTATCCAATATTTTAAAATCAAACGGATAAAAACTAAAGAAATTCTTAAATAACCCAATTCAAGACTCAACATGTATCCAGGGGTATACCTTGAAACAGTAAGCAATCTTTTAACAAAAATACAAAAACATTTTTCTAATTCACAGTAATTATTAACAGCCCATATTGGAGCACCGTAAGTCAAAACAGACAATATTAAGGAGTCAAATAACTTAAACCAAGAATTAACCGAGTTAATTCTTGCGCCAGTAAGGACAGACCAAGAATTATTAGTTGCACT
Organism: Hylyphantes graminicola; assembly: GCA_023701765.1. Classification (NCBI taxonomy): domain Eukaryota; kingdom Metazoa; phylum Arthropoda; class Arachnida; order Araneae; family Linyphiidae; genus Hylyphantes; species Hylyphantes graminicola. The sequence continues at coordinate 19,758,340 of CM043112.1, forward strand.
GATGGTTTTACAAATAAAGTGATCTTTAGCAATATTAAAACAACCCGATGAAGAAAACGTTATGCCAATATAAATATAGCTGGGGATAATTTCTAACTCTTTTTTATTGTAATAGAACTTCTCACTCGCAGATAACTTACCGCCCTTTCGGAAAACAACCACTTTGGTTTTATTGATGTTAACATCTAAACAGAATTTTTTGCAGAATCTTTCTAATGTGTTAAGCTTTAGTTGAAGATTTATTGGGCTATCTGTAAGAATAACTGGATCGTCAGCATAAAGAAGGAGATGTAAATAGATATCAGGTGCACTATACAAGCCTGGGATACACGATTCGTTTAACTGGACTATTAGGTTGTTTAAAAAGAGGATAAATACAATGGGCTCAAAATTTCACCTAGTAAGACACCAGTTGAGACTCTGAATGAGTCAGTAGTACAGACATCTTTTATTCTAACTCTTGCTGAAGCCTTATTGTATAGATCGCTTAAAATTGTGATAACTTTTGAGCTGATTGAGAGTTTTTGTAATTCCAACCATAAAAGATCATGATTGACACTGTCAAACGCGCCTTTTAGATCAATAAAAGCAACATATAGTTTACCACGTTTTTTCCGCAATTTATCTTGTATAATTGAGTTTAAAATAAATGATTGATCATTGCAGCTATAACCTTTCCTAAACCCAGCTTGTTCTTCGAAAAGTAACTTTTTGTGATCAAGCCATGTTTGTAGCCTTTTGTTTAAGATCGATGTGAAGATTTTACCTATTACAGGGACTAAAGAAATTGGTCTGTAATTCCTAGGGTAAGTTATTTCACCATTTTTAAAAATTGGACAGATTAAGATTTCGATCCAGCTATTTGGATAGGAACCGGAGTGAAAAACCTTATTAAAAACATTGGTAATAATAGAAATTGACGAAGATTTAAGGTATTTAAAAAATTCTGGTCTCAATCCATCCACGCCGTGTGATTTTTCGTTTTTTAAATTATCTAATACAGATTTTAGCTCGTCACACATGTAATATCTGTATCGAGTATCGGATCAGAATTTGGGACAGTCTAGGAGGATAGAAAGAACAGGAGCAGTCACGCGGATTCAAACGGACGGGAACTGAGTGAAGCCAGAGGTGGAGGGGAATCGGGGGGAAGGCTGCTATCCTTAGTTAACATGGGGTTCTATGGGAGAATTTACGATTTTTCGTTTTAAATGAAAAAAAAATGTGATCACATTATGAAAAACGAATACACATATGTATATTTATAATAATAATAATAACCTTTTATTACCATAAAAACAATACAACGAAATTAATTAGTTTAGAGAATCAAACCTTAAGTTCACCCTAAGGGAATTTTACTTTATCGACATATAATTAAACACTTTTTTAAAAATGCCGTCTTTCTCGCAGCAAAACATAATTTTTAGCGAAAATCACATTTAGTTAAATTAATATTTAAAAATGATTGGTGCTGACGCCATCTACTTATAGAAACAAAAACTAATATTTCTAGTCACAGTTATTTTCAAAATCAATACTTGTTAAATTTATTTCGTCTAACTATATTGGGTTTTTTTTTCAGGGGAAAACGACTTGACTTTTTAAAATGTCACATAAAAAATTATGCCGATAGGACATAGAACCTTTCTAAGAAAAAGAAGGAAAACGAAAAAGGCATTTTTATTCTACTTTTCTAAGAAAAGTAGGCTAAAAATGTCTTTTCCGTCGTAAAACATGCTTTTAATTTTACAAATGATTGGTAAATGCGCCATTTAACAGCAGTAACTATTGTTTCTTGTGACAGTTATTGTTTCTAGTTATTCCCAGATTATTTCGGATTCGAGAGATTCCGGTTTTTGATGCCATTTGAATACTACATAAAAAATATGTTTATGCCGGCGACAGAAGAAAGGAACATTCAAAATTCAGCTATTGAAATTTCACAGTCCCAAAATTTGTTTTTTTTCTCTCACCTTTTGCTCGTTTTATTCCTGTCATAACTACTAATATATTATTTCATTGAAATAATCTTTACAATGAAGTTACTTTTAATTAATTTAATTGCAGCTAGTATATTAAAATTTTGAACTTTTCAAGCAAAACGCTTTTATATTATTTTATGAATTTTGTTAGTACCAGTTTATTAACAAAATATATTTTAATTTAAATTTTATATTTTTAAAAATATTTATCCTTCACTTAGACGATGTTCCTAATTTTAAATGCCGATTTTGCCGAAAGGTAATATTGGTATGAAATTAAATCATAATACTAATAGGGTAGACTGACCAGTGAATGAACAATTGGTAAATACATTTAAAAAGAAAAGGATTGAAAATCATTCAACTTACGGCTATGATAACGTCGAACACAACACACATGTCACATATTCATTTTGTAGGCACGCTGTTATACTTTAATATTTTGTGTCGACCTCATAGTCCTCTTGATAACTACAGCTAATGCGCATAAGGACATTACTTTCATAAAGCCTGGACGTGGGAAGACAAAGAATTTTTTTTATTCTCGTCCCAAGAGCTTCAGCAACTGCGTTTAGGACGTGCTAATTTCGCAAACACATTAGCTGGATGCGACGCTTCATCTTTCGCATTTGGAAAAAAGCAAGATCGCATTTGCAAAGTTGTGTATGAAGTCGCCAGAGGTCCAGAAAGCAGCAGCGGTCTACCCATACCCTTCCTTGACCACCTATCAGGTACGAAAGGCAGGCAAAACCTGCATCTTAGGTGGTATGGGGCTCCAACGAAAGAGCCTTCCTCAATGCTGCAGGTCTAATTCATTCTTGAAATCAGTGGCCACCATCAAGTCTGATATCTCATGTCTTCTTCCCACCAAGTAAAACAGCATTTCTTCCGAATATTGAACCAAGTTGAGCTGTGACTGGGAAAGGACCTGCCTCCTCAGGTGTATGAGTGGAAGATTAAGAGTAACTGCCTGGTCCCAGATGCGCAGTGAGTTAGCAGCACCAGACGATATTCTGAAAATAATTTTCGGCATATGCATGAAAGTCTGTGCCAGCTCAAAGTCAAAAAAATCAAGTCTCAAATGTTCCTCAGCATGCCAAAATTGCCAGGTGACTAGCCTCAATAGGGTCTCTCAAAAGTTGACTCCGAAGATGAAAAAAGACCAGGAGCAGCATCTGACCGTTCTCCCACTGGGGCTCGACGAATGAAATTATATGAAAGGTCTATAAAATTAATATTGTATTTGGCGACATTTTTCCTGCTGAACGCAAATGTTGTGTGTAAGCGGGCTGAGTGGCAGATTCTGTTACGAACCTACTTGTTTCAATTAATAGGGAGAGCTCGAGCTTCTCGCGCCTATTTCACAGATTTGCTGATTTCCGTTCTTAATAATTAAATAATAATAATAATATTTATTGTCACAAAAACAACAACAACGAAATAATAGGTGAGAGAATCAAACATTAAGTTCACCCTAAGGGAATTGTACTTAAGCGACGTATAAACACTTTTTTAAAAATGCCGTCTTTCTCGCCGCAAAACATAATTTTAAGCGAAAATCACATTTACACCAAAAACCGACCATAAGTTTGCAGTATACAAATGTTCTACGAGAAAAAGGGTAAATAGTTCTCATTTTCGAGTGCGAGAATCGATTCCAATAAGGTATTTCCCATTCAATAAACAAATTTATTTAGATTTATTTATTTTCAGATTTATTAGATTTATTATATTTAGATTTAAAAGATTTATTTTTTTATAGAAACAGAAACTAATATTTATAGTCGCAGTGATTTTCAAAATCTCGTCTAACTATATTGGGTTTTTGTCAGGGAAAAACGACTTGACTTTTTAAAATTTCACATAAAAAATATTATGCCGCTAGAAGATAGAACCTTTCTAAGAAAAGTAGGCAAAAAATGTCTTTTTCGTCGCAAAACATGCTTTTAATATTAAAAAGGATTGGTAAATGCGCCATCTAACAACAGAAACTATTGTTTCTAGTCACAGTTATTGAAACTCTTTTTTGAATACTGCATAAAAAAAATTATTTCTATGCCGACAGAAGAAAGGAACATTCAAAATTCAGCTATTCAAATTTCACGGTCCCAAAACTTGTTTTTTTCTCTCACCCTTTTGCTCATTTTATTCCTGTCATAACTACTAATATATTATTTCATTGAAGAATCTTTACAATGAAGTTACTTTTGATTAATTTAATTGCAGCTAGTATGTTAAAAATTTGAACTTTTCAAACAAAGCGCTTTTATATTATTTTATGAATTTTGTTAGTACAAGTTTATTAACAATATATATTTTAATTTAAATTTTATATTTTATGAATTATTTATCCTTTTTTTAGACGTACTTCCTCCTAATTTTAAATGCCGATTTTGCCGAAAGGTAACATTGGTAACTGGTATGAAATTAAATCATTATACTAATAGGGTAGACTGACCAATGTTTGAACAGGGCAAAGTGAATGAACAATTGGTGAATACTTTAAAAAAAAGTATTGAAAATCATTCAACTTACGGCTGTGATAATGTCGAAAACAACACACATGATGTCACATATTCATTTTGTAGGCACGCTGTTATACTTTAATATTTTATGTCGACCTCATAGTCCCCTTGATGGCTACAGATGATGTGCATAAGGACATTACTTTCATAAAGCCTGGACGTGGGAAGACAAAAGATTTTTTTATTCTCGTCCCAAGAGCTTCAGCAACTGCGTTTAGGACGTGCTATTTTTGCAAACACATTAGCTGGATGCGACGCATCATCTTTCGCATTTCGAAAAAAGCAAGATCGCATTTGCAAAGTTGTGTATGAAGTCGCCAGAGGTCCAGAAAGCAGCAGCGGTCTTTTCATACCCTTCCTTGACCACCTATCAGGTACAAAAGGCAGGCAAAACCTGCATCTTAGGTGGTATGGGGCTCCAACGAAAGAGCCCTTCCTCAATGCTGCAGGTCTAATTCATTCTTGAAATCAGTGGCCACCATCAAGTCTGATATCTCATGTCTTCTTCCCACCAAGGTAGCAGTAAAACAGCATTTCTTCCCAATATTGAACCAAGTTGAGCTGTGACTGGGAAAGGACCTGCCTCCTCAGGTGTATGAGTGGAAGATTAAGAGTAACTGCCTGGTCCCAGATGCGCAGTGAGTTAGCAGCACCAGACATTCTGAAAATAATTTTCGGCAGATGCATGAAAGTCTGTGACAGCTCAAAGTCAAAAAATCAAGTCTCAAATGTTCCTCGGCATGCCAAAATTGCCAGGTGACTAGCCTCAATAGGGTCTCTCAAGTTGACTCCGAAGATGAAAAAAGACCAGGAGCAGCATCTGACCGTTCTCCCAATGGGGCTCGGTGAATGAAATTATATGAAAGGTCTATGATAGAATTAATATTGTATTTAGCGACATTTTCCCTGCTGAACGCAAATGTTGTGTGTAAGCGGGCTGAGTGGCAGATTCTGTTACAAACCTACTTGTTTCAATTGATAGGGAGAGCTCGAGCTTCTCGCGCTTATTTTGCAGTTGTGCTGATTTCCGTTCTTAATAATTGAATAATAATAATTTGTATAATAACTTTTATTATCACAAAAACAATAACAACAAAATAATAGGTTAGAGAATCAAACCTTAAGCCTTAACCTTACCATTAGGGAATTTTACTTTGGCGACATATAATTAAACACTTTTTAAAATGCCGTCCTTCCCGCCGCAAAACATAATTTTAAGCGAAAATCACATTTACACCAAAACCGACCTTAAGTTTGCAATATACAAACGTTCTACGAGAAAAAGGGTAAATAGTTCTCATTTTCGAGTGCGAGAATCGAATACAAAAAGGTATTTGCCATTCAATAAACACATTTATTTGTTGTTTCATGAGTGTTATTTTAATTATTTTTTCTTCGATTTTGACGTAACATGGCGCACGAATATCAGGGTCAAAGGAGCAACCAATAGGAGCAGGCGAAATTTCAGCGCCAGCAGCGTTGCTTTCGCAGCTTCCTCCGCCTAGTAAATTTCTCTGCTGCAAACTTAAGGTCGGTTTTTGTATAGTTCAAATATTATTTTATAATGTTTGGTGATAGCGCCATCTAGTTATAGAAACAGAAACTAATATTTATAGTAGCAGTGATTTTCAAAATCTCGTCTAACTATATTGGGTGTTGTCAGGGAAAAACGACTTGACTTTTTAAAATGTAACATAAAAAATATTATGCCGCTAGAAGATAGAACCTTTCTAAGAAAAGTAGGCAAAAAATGTCGTTTTCGTCGCAAAACATGCTTTTAATATTAAAAAGGATTGGTAAATGCGCCATCTAACAACAGAAACTATTGTTTCTAGTCACAGTTATTGAAACCCTTTTTTGAATACTGCAAAAAAAATTATTTTTATGCCGACAGAAGAAATTACCATTCAAAATTCAACTGTTTCAATTTCACAGTCCAAAACTTGTTTTCCTCTCATCTTTTGCTCATTTTATTCCTGTAATAACTACTAATATTTTATTTCATTGAAGTAATCTTTACAATGAAGTTGATGTTTTTTTTTTTCATTGCAGCTAATTCATTAAAAACTTGAACTTTTCAAGCAACACGCTTTATGTTATTTTATGAATTTTATTAGTACCAGTTTATTAACAAAATATATTTTAATGAAAATTTTATATTTGATAAAATATTTCAACTGTTTTTCACTTATAGTTCCTAACTTTAAATGCCGATTTTGCCGGAAGGTAACATTGGCTTGTAATTAAATCATAAGACTAATACTTTTTTTGCAAATTTGTATTGCACTCATAGATGTCTGTAAAACCTTAAGCTCTCGATGATGCTATCTGGTAGTGCAAAAATATTTTTAAAATGGAAGCATTTCTAAAGAAGATTATCGTATCTATATAATATCCCCCCAAAAAACTTCGTAAAAGTAAACAAACGCCAACCTCAAAAAAAAAAAAAACAACTATGCATTTATTTTATAACAAAAAACAAATCATTATGAAAGTTGTAGCTAAAAAAGCCGTGATATAAAATGAATGCCAATCTCTTATTTAAAACTTCCTGGTCATAATTAATAGTATAATTTAAGTTTCGCCACCATAAAAAAAACTGTTTGAGGTTGGTGCCCATCTCCCCCCTCCCCCCCCCCCCCATCTTAACCACCCTCTATACCTTTATATAAATGTATTGAGATCATATATTTGTTAAAAAAATTAACAGTACCCTTCGTTATTTTGATTTAGTAATTCAAGTTCATTTGCGTGATTTAGTTTTTTTAGGGTATTAAGATGGGTTTGTGGTTTTATTGGTGTGTATTTTACTCAATTGTAATGCTTTTATCTTAGTCAGTTTTTTAATCCTTGTATGTACAATGTTTGTTCGATTGTGGTGTCTTACTGCTATGTAATTGGAAATTCTCTTTCTGTATAGCGGATTAATAAATAAATAAAGAGAAATCTTTAATAACTTCTGGATCGGATGTAAAACCCAGTACCCTTTGATCATCTGGCAAGCCCTGCTATTTTTGATGCCATTTGTTACGAGTTACTTGTGTGAGTGTGGATTTCATGAACTTTAGTAGGGAAAAAAAACATAGAAGCAGAACAGGTGTTGACGAGTACTTAGTGAAGATAAGTTCCGTTACTCCTAATGTTGATATTTTAATCACAAGGAAACAACAAGTTTCGCACTAAAGACTATAAAAGTATATTTTGTATTGTGGTTATTCTTTCGCTGAGTTTGTAATATTTTTTATTTGTGTGTTTTTAGACCTATAAGTAATAAATAAAACTGTACATTAATACCATTTTAATCTATTTATTTATCCTTTATTATAAGCTTGTTAAAAATAAGCAAATATCTGAAGATTATAAGTACGAAGTTTTTTCTGGAATCTTACTCAAAAAACCTTGGAGCACTTTTAGAAGAATTTATATTTTCGTTAGTTAAATTATTTAGGTTTGGTTATTAAAATATTTAAGTCTGGTGGTACGCCAAAATTTTTCAAAAAGTCAAGTGGTACGCAGGTGCAAGAAGGTTGGTGTAGAGTGTCTTCCATCTTGGCATCATCGGCAGGTGCTATGCGGGGAGAGCAGTTCTAGTACGGCTGCCATTAATTTTCTTCAGATGGAATGGTAAAGTGTCGGTATTCCAACAAAGTTTTTTTAGGATTGTAACCAGCTTTCAATAGTTTGCCTGCGCCGGCCACCGACTGCAGGCTTCCTAGCTTTGATCGAATTCAGAAGGCATTAGCATGTAGGAGGCTACAGTCCATAGTGCCTCTACTCTTCTGAACAATGTTTCAAGGACAAGCGAGCCGGAGGCAACCCTTTACCTCTAGACGGCACACTTCTCTCGGCATATATGGAGAACGCAAAGAAACAAGAGAGTTATACCTATCCCCGCACCAGCTAAGAGAAGAAACGTCATCAATTGGTCATGAAATGTTTAGAATGAGGCCTTTTAAGAGAATGATACATATTTGGTATATTTATACTTGTGCAATAGCCCACTAAGAAAGAACAATCCTTGCACTGCGCCATCTGTGAAGGCCAACACCTAATTCCTGACCGGCATGCCCAGTCCTACCGATGGTCCCTCGTCGAGCCACCCGGCCTGCAAAAAGTAGCGCCCCCCAGCGGCCCAATAATTGTGCCTCTATAGTGTTTTTAGTCGGGCCATGATATTCAGTGTTCATGTTTTCAATGTCACTAGCAAGACTTTGCGCAGCACCAAACAACTACGTATGTGACCTGCCAACTGTAACCCACATTAAGTTAACCAACCAACACTGATGTAAGACGGTAAACTTTGTAACGAGCATTCCTCTTCAACACAATTTTATGCATATAAGGCCCATTTCACACCCGCACAACTGCTTGCAATTCCGTTGCAACTGCAACTCGTAACTTGTGGTAACCTAGTTTTTCAGGTTTCCACAAAAAAATTATTTATCTCACAATTTGGCAAGTTTCATCTTTTTGTAAACAAATTTTAATCAAACCATAGACTCGCTCTTATCTCATTGAAAACAATGCATGCTTTGAGCGTGGAAGTTTTGATGTCCCATTTTTAATTGTGCAGATTTTTGCTTTTTTTTTGCAAGCAAGGAAAGTTGGCGTCTTAAAAAGTAAATAAACAACCAGTTGGCGAAGTCTACTTCACCACAATGTAGCCAATTAAATACTGAATGGCTAACGGTACATGCAACTTGAGCATTTTCCATGCTCGCATGAAAAAATCTCATGACTTCAGTGTAACTTTTAAATGCATGGTGTCCTATGGGAGTTCAAAGTCGTTGTGACACGGTGTGAAATGGGTTAACCAGCATGCTAACTTAAAATTTAAACGATCTGAAAGTAAAGCATATTTATTATTGTCAACCTGCCAATTCTACCCCAGGCGGAATCGGCAATGTTATTAATTCATTGGTGTCGAATCATTTTGTACGAAATTAATGTATTAAAATTAATAAAAAAGAACGAAAAATTTAATTATTGGTAGTATAACAATTCTTAAATATAAAAAAAAAACCCTCTTGTATGATAAATTCAAATTTAAACTACACTAGCTACATTGAAATGATTAAAAATAATTTCATTGAAGACATAATTTTAATTGAATTCTATATCAATTGTTAGAACGTAATGATTTAGAGATAACTAAGTACTTGTAACAGTGAAATTTAAATAGAAGAATTTAAAAGAGACAGAGGTTTTTATTACTTACAAAACATGATTTTTTTTAAAAATAAAAATAGGGACAATTTTTTTTTTTTTTAATCTTATTAACCGTTAATCATATCATTCAGATTAAAACCGAAAGATTACTTAAATGTAAACTATTTTAAATAAACACTTTTGAAAGTGTGTGAAAACACACAGTCTTGTCTTCTCTTTTCAATAGATGGGATGGATCCTTTCGAATATCGAATTAACGATTCGCAACATCGACGTGGAGCGTCCTTCCTGCACATAAATATAATCCCAGAAGGGAATAACGTTAAGCCCCTGTTACACGTGATGTAGAACCGACGGTTCACCGTCATAGACCGCGTACACACGTATACGTCTGACATCCCAGAACCTGTGAAGACTGTGGAATGGAGGTCTTTTTGGTGGATATGACGGTCCAGGACCGTCGTATCCATTCGGAGTCGGTAAACTTCAACGAATACGAATTCCAAACTGTTGTGGCAAATTCCAAACGGCCAAACGCAAAACCACTTCCGCTAAAAAAAACTACCACCCAGTGTGACCCCCTATTGACCTTTTTTTTTTTTTTTTTTGTTATTTTTCTGAGAATCGCCACTCAAGCCCTGAAGGTATCGTTCTCCTCTAGTGGGTTTACTTTCAACTTTTCAACTCCTAAAAAGGGTTTCAATTAATGAGTCATTATAATTAAAAAAAATACAAAGAAAAAAATGCCCACTCTGTGAATGAAAATATTTTTAAAAAAATATTATTTGCAATTTTGAGTTTGAATTGTCTATGGATAGCTTTGAAATTATAAGTCAATTTTTTTTTAAATTAACCATTTTACATAATATTTAAAACTAATTTTTATTAGAGAAATGTTTAAATTATTGAATATATTAGCTTCAATTTCTGAAAAAATTTGAATTAATTTTTTTAAATCGATTTTTATTGATAATTTCGGGAAAAATACTGAAAACACTTTGACATATGCAATGAAATTTTGAAATTTTATTATAAAAGGCAAATTTTGATGGAAATAGCACGTGTAACAGGAGCTTTAGCAGTTCAGAAATGGGCAAACTGAGCAAGAAATAGTCTAGGGTTTTGGTGCGACCTCCATCTTGAGGTCATCGACATAGGCTCAACAGGGAAAGCAGTTCTAGTGCGGCTGCCGTCATGGCGGCCTTGTCGGTAGTTGACTTTTGCAACTTTGCCGAGGAAGAAAGCAACACCGCCGAAGATTTCGAAAGTGGCTGATTTTAGGATCTGCAGGTCTCCTAGAATGGACAAATCGTCCATTTTCTCAGTTGACCTGGCTCCGAGTGCGAGCGGCCGCTGGGGGGCGCTACTTTTTGCTAGCTGGGTGGCTCTTCGAGATACCTTCGAGAGATTGTTTTTGCTTGGTGGGCTATTGCAGTAAAAAAATACATTAAACATGTACCTTTTTCTTCCATGGCCTAACTCCGACCAATTGAGGACGCTATTCTTCATTGGGGATTTGAACTCTCGGATTTCATTGCGTTGCCACGAAATGGTTTCATGTTTTTGACATGTTTGCCACCGGCTCGCTTTGTCTCGACACATTGGTCTTACAGAAGACAAGGCACTGTGCACCACAGTCTCCTACATGCTAATGCCTTACGAATTTGATCAGATTTAGGAAGGCGGGTAGAAGGCATAGAATGTCACGTTTTTCGTGGTCTGCTCTTCAAAGAAAGCCGCCTCGTGCTACGTTAGTTTTGTTTCCGATCTGGATCCGGTAAGTCCAGTAAGTACCTCGATTATCCGTCACTGTTTTATTCGGAACTCTCTGTTAACCGATCGTCTCCAAGTCAACATCAAAACAAAGATACCAGTCTCAAAAATCTTCGGTGATTCGAAAGAGGAATCTCCGGCAATTTTGAAATTTGAGTTCTGCTCCATTTAGAAATTTGGGAAATGTTTATGAAATCTGGAAAGTAAGTGCGGTGAATAGCAAAACTTTGACTACTTAGCACTTTGCTACGAAGTGTGTTTCGGAGGTCTAAAATCTAAAAATCAATAATTACAGACGCAAAACCAACACTTATTTCGGACAATTGGCAGATTTGAGGTCCGTGGATTTTGGTCGTATAAGTTCGTAACAACTTATTATTGTTATTATTAGTGTTAGTATTAGTATTAGTATTAGTATATTATTATTATTATTATTATTATTATTATTATTATTATTATTATTATTATTATTATTATTATTATTATTATTATTATTATTATTATTATTATTATTATTATTATTATTGTTATTTTTTTAAGATAAACTTTTTTGCTAACTTAACTTCTTAGCACCAGAATACGGGAAGATTCCTATGCAAAGAAGTTGTTATTCACCTGTACCATTCAATTGTCATAACGGAACAAATTTCTAGATTGTTAAATGAGTTGAAATGTGAATAAAAGAAGTTAGTAGGGCAAGAGGTTTATCCATATAAACTTGTTCAGACTAAAAAAAAAGGTACACAATGGTTTTAATCTTAATAGAAATTAACCATAACATTTCAATTTAAACCGAAATTTTGCTTCAACCATTTAGAAACAAGCAGTTGTGTCATAGTTTGTTGTTTCGGTGACTTAATTCAATGATTAGCGCTTCGTTCCTAAGTAATGAAAACCCGACCACCATTCTTCTGCACCACATATACATACATATAACAAGAAAATATATATTACATATAACGGGGGGGGGGGGGGGGGAATCCCAATCTCCTGTTATTATTGACATGCCAATTCTACCCTTTAGGCGAACTCGGCTTTAATCTAATACTTTAAGATAGTTCAAGTATTTGTTTTAAATTTGCTGGTAGTAAAAGTTTCATGAAAATACTAAAACAGTCCCTTGCACGAAAACGCAAAAAAAACTTGCTACATTTATATAACAAGAAAAATAACATTTTTAAAATGCAGCCGCGTAGTCGTGGCTTCTTTTTTAAGGAGGTTCAATATGTTGTATATCGGTAATGTTAAATTGGCTAATTTCAATGTACCTTTTCACAATAACTACTGATCAGATCTCCTCTTAAAAATTTCTGTGTGTATTATACTAACCTTATATATATTAATCTGAGGTTAAAAGTTTTTTTTTAAAATAACTGTTTGATTTTTTTAAATAATATAAGTTTTAAAGTACCCAAAAAATCATGAAATTTCTCACTTTTTTGCCCCATAAAAATTTTTTCACTTAAGTTTTATTAAAATTCATTACCTCAGATTAATCTATACTATGTATTACATCATATAAAAAAGTTTACGCGAAAACATAGCATAGTTTTTGAGAAAAGGTACATCGAAGTTCAAAAAATCAAGTTCTGAGAAAACCGCGTTTAAAGTTTTTATTGTTAAAACATTTCCTTACGAAGCCATGACATTAAAATGGCTTTTCATGTCAAAAATAGTTTTCCAATCGTCTTGATACTTTGTGACATTATTAATAAAGGTTGTAATCGTATTTTAATAAAATAATTTTTGGTTTGATTTTTTCACCGATTTGAAGGTTTAGTGTTTTTTTCTAACATTCCTTACGTATCAATTCTACCTTCTCGTAGAATCGACATTTTAAAGTATCGAAATATCAGCATTCTACGACTGGCGATGTTGATAAAAAAATTATTAAAAAATATTTTTTTCCAAAATAATTGGTATCAAAAGTATTCATAAAAGTATTTTTAAAGAAACTCATGTTTGAAAACTTTTGATATATATACATCCAATAAGTGATTTCACGAATTCGGAATTCATTACGCAGTTCTTATAACAGAAACGAAAATATTACACAAACGAACACTTTAACAAGTCAGCTGCTTGTCATCGATAATTTTGAAGAGCTTGAACATTCTCTATAATACCCGCAACGATCGTACGGGCCCTGTCGGAAAGGAATAAAAAAAATAGTTTTAATTAATTTTTTTTTTTATGTTTTGTTTCATCAGTTATTTGAAACTGTGAAATCCTAAGATAAAACTGTTAAATTCAGATTTTTTTTTGTTCGGGTTAAGCAGTATTTCGTATAAAGTGATTTAGTGTTAAGAGATTTTTTAAAAATTAGCTCACGGCTTTTTTTTTTTGTGTGTGCCGGAGAAATGCTTTCAGTTCATCTAACCCTTTCCGACCGGGCTCGCACGATCGTGCGGGTATTAAAGAGAATGTTCAAGCTCTTCAAAAATATCGATGCCGAAGCAGCTGACTTGTACCATTCGTTATTTGTAGGAAAAACGACTTTGATTTTAAGGAATTGCAGGCATTAATGCTGTTTAAAGCATTTTTTTTTTCGATAAAACTCCAAATTTAGTCTCATAATTTTAAACCAGCGCCACCTGACCGTCGGTCGAAAAGGGTTAATGTATGTACTACTACAAATGAATTTTATTAATTGAATTGCTAATTGTGTATACTTACATTCTAATGAATTTTATTAATAGAATTGCTAATTGTGTATATTACATTAAAAAATCAAAATACTTTTTCAATGTTATTTTTGGAATTTTCACTGGTTTTATGCAAAACAATTCCTGACGGTTGACATGAAATTTGGTTAACACGAAATGTTTCAGTCCTCCTTTCGAGTTCGTGTTAACGGGGTTGTACTGTATTTTACAACCAATGGTGACGTGTTCTTCTCTTCGCTGTAGGGTTCCTGGACCCCCGCGGGTTTTTTGCCCGAGTCCAAGAACAGAACAGATTGACCAACTCCCAGCAGATGGCGCTTTCACGCAAACTTCTTCCTAAAAGTGTATAAATCCATTTGAATTCTCGGAATCGGAAGGCATGATTATCCAGGAGATTTTGTAAGCCGATATAAAAGCTATAGAACAGCAATTCTAATACCTGTTTTATATTCAACACAACCCGAATGTTGCTCAACATGGCGGCCACGCAGTCATAAATCTCTCATACCTTACTAATTTTAACGGAAACGAAAATAATACACAAACTAACAGCATAACGATGGATCTTTATTGTCACAATCCAAGACACCCATTCTCTACATGTCCAATTGTCCAATTCCGCGATCAAGTCCTGTCTATTCATTGAGCTAGAAGGAAAGTGGAGCGAGGTGCGCGATTCACTGAACAGGGCGGCAAACGAGCAGGTCCAATAACGAATCGCGGAGGAATTTACAGCGTTGCAGAAGAAGCGAACCGGGCGGAAAACTGTGAAACTTGCCCAATTCGCTATTGGGTTCTCCTTCGTTGGTTCTTGTGGCTATTTCTTAAAAACGTTGTAATTTAAAGTTAAAGCAAGTTAATTCTTAGGAACTGAAAATGTTAGAATACATTTAGGAGCCCAAATCATTATGATAGAGGGGTCTCATACAAGCATTGCATACAAGTGTAGGGAAAAGAGTCCTTTTCTGCCCGGTTCGCTCAAAAGGGTGTGAGTGGGTCGGTCACTGGTTTCGACACTTCACTCCAGTTTTCCTTCTAGCTCAATGTGTCTATTTTGCAACAAAAATTGTGACTTCTTTCATTTCACCGGTGGAGGGGGTGCCTGATGGACCCCCGCGGGTTCCTTCGCCGAGTCCAGGAACCCGGACTCCTGGACGAGGTCGGCCTGGAGTGCGCCCAGCCTGGCCCTGGTCGCGGGGTCCACTTCCCCGCCCAGCAGCTGGATCTTGCTCGCCAGCACGGTGGCCTGGTGGAAGCACAGAGTGGAAAATTATCTCAAAAAGTAGGTAGGTTTTGTACAGGTATTTTCCGGCTTGAGTGCTTGATCGGAGAGCCGCTTATAAACCTTAGTCAAGTACGACAGACACAGACAGATTTTTTTTTTTACAGACACACAGAGAGAATGTACACCCAGGACGAAGGCGGGAATCGAGCCCTAATCCGGTACAGTTCGTAGCCTGCTAGCGTAATGGACTGCGATTGTAACCGCTAGGTCACCCGGAACCTTTTTAAAAAGGAACTCTGTTTTACAATCACTTTATTAAAATTATTACTCTGTTGCAGTTACTTGTTATGAAAAATAACTAGTTATAGTTACTTAATACAAAAGTAACTAGTTACAGTTACTTAATATAAAAGTAACTAGTTACAGTTACTTGCTTAAACGCCGGGTCGCAAGAGGTTAATCCAAACCCACCTTCAAGAGAAGAGCCGGGTTGACGGGTCCCCCGAGCGCCTCCTCTATTTCCAGCTCGGCCACCAGGGGGACGAGGGCGGCGTGGAGGGCGGCGCTCTTCATCGCCCTGCAGAGACACGAACAGTCATATATGCAATAATACCTCGATTAACCGATCTCATTGGGACCGGAGGTAGGTCGGATAATCGAGAGATACGGATAATAGGGAATTTTCATTAAATACTAAAACTTATGCTACAGAGGAGCGCCGAAAGCTAATGCCGAAAGTCTGCGGACATTAAATCTGCCAACGTCCGAAATCCGTGATAGTTGTACAGTAGCCCTACTGTACATGTTGAATTTTAGTGTTAATATACATACCTTTGAGACTCCTGGCAACAAGAAACTGCTAAAACATCAATTCTGAGCGGAGTTATGGAAAAATGCTTATTTTTTTGTTATAGAGATATGGGGTCTCACAATTTCTGAAGATTTTTGGAGTTTTCTGAAAATTGAAAACGGCCAGGAAATTGCTTTTACTTTTTTAATTGCTTAGGTTTTTAAATCTTAAAATCGCAACAATTTCCCTGTTTCCTAAAACCCTAACATTTCTTGTGTTGAGAATCAATACACAATTCCAATTTCAGAATCACAAGATAATTTTGATTTCGAAATCGCTGGAGATTTCCACTTTCTAATTAATGAATTTTGCCAATTTCAGTATTAATGTTTTTAACAGTTTTTAATGTTTTTCAGTATTAACGTTTTAATGTTTTGTTTTAAATGATATTTCGCTTTGCTGTTCTGCTAAAGATCTGTGTGACGAGGGTTTTGTCGTCACATGGATGTATTGCGTGTGTCGCCTGGATGTTTGCGATCTCAAGTGAAGACAGTTGGCTGGACGATTTATAAGGAACCTATTGAAGTGGGCGGCCACCTTTTTGCTTGGACGTGTTGCGGAACACTTTTTCTCTGTTTAGTGCCGTGTTAAGAAGACGGTTTTGAACCTTTAGGTTTTTTTTGGTTATTGTGAAGCAAATTGCATGTTCGGGATTACATTTTTGTAAGTCGTTCCTTTTTTTTCACCACCTGCCCCTTTTGGGAGGTTGGAATTGTTTATGTTGTACTGGGATTTTCATGATGTTTCTGAGAGTATAATAATAATGTTACTGTGATATTTTTATGTATGTTTTTCCTACATTTAATGTGTTAAAATTTATTAAACGTTTTTACGATCGCCTTTGATTGTCTTTTCAATTCTTGCAACCAATATCTTTTTTTAAAAAAAATGTAATCTTAGTACAACAAACTTGGTGCCTAAAGACCAGTTCTTCTTTCCTGGGTTATTTGTTATAAGTGTTGTTATTTCAGTAGTTGTGTTTAGTATTTTTAGTAAAATTATCTTCAAGTAAATTATTTTATATGCTCTTAAGGAGTGGTAAAATCAAAATGGCTACCGGTGGCGTTGAAGAAAAAAAATTGTTTGAGAATTCTCATAATAATATTCATGTTATTAGTGTTTTGCCCACGTATGATGGGGAAAGTGATTCGTGCCAACATTTTTTTGGACTTTTCTCTGAACTCGCCGATTTGGCCAAGTGGTCTGATCAAGAAAGAGTGACAATAGTAAAAAGTAGATTAAAAGGTAACGCATTGAGGTATTTGGTTGACTCCCCAAAATTGAAAAAGTGTACATTTGATGAGTTACGCAAGGACTTTGAAATTTTTTTTGCAGATAATCAGTCTTTGACGGAAAAACATCTTTCTTTTAACAGCTTAAAGTTGTTGCCTAATGAACCTATTAGGGCGCTAGCTCATAGAATAAATGCTGCCGTCTCGAGGCTTATGAATGACGTGTCTGAATCGGACTTGCAAAGTCCGGTTATGGACCGGCTTAAATTAACCAGATTCATCGATGCGTTACCATCTGAATACCAGCTCGAAGTACTTAAATTTGCTCCGGATTGCTTTGATAAGGCAGTGGAGTTGGCTAGTAAAATACAAATCGCAATTCAGTCCACCAAGCAACTTCAAATTAATGAACGAGTTAATGCTTGTATGGCTCAAAATGATTCCTTTGCTGAAAATTCCGCGATTATTGGACAGATTAACAGTTTACAGGAGCAAATAAATGCTTTAAAAATTAATCAAGAAGGTTACTCCTCAAGTCCGGGTATTCGTGGCACGCGGGATAGATTGAACGAGGTAGTATGTTATTATTACAATAAACCTCGGCACACTATGTCGCAGTGTTTCATCTACCGGCGTGACCATATAAATGTACCCAATCGCACTTGGTCCCGGGATGCTGGGTTTTCCAACACGCAAAATAATAATAATCAGGGAGCCCAAGTTCGGCAAAATTTTGGAAGGTTCGCACGGCCTATGCATAGAACTTACCCTTCACCAAGAGGTCAGAATCCTTTAAACGGATTTGGAGGCCAAGGATAAAGAGTCAATCTGCTAAAAAAGTTAACTCGTCCATTAAAAAGTTAAATGTTACCTTGGGAGTTTATTTCCATGATTTGGACAATTAACAGTGCTATAGTTGGAGGTTTTTTGTATCCCTTTCCGACCGGGCTCGCAAGTGTTGGCATCACCAAAGACTGGTAACATGCAAATTTATTGTTTCATTTTATCTGCGCCAGGTGTCACTATAGATTTTACTTTTATTATATATACATGTTCTTTTTACAATAAAGTATTCGTTTTATTTACAACAAAAACCTGTGTCGGTTTATTTCTTCGATTCCCCACTGCCTTCATGTGGTAGCGGCCCGTGGTTCCGCATGGTTGGACTTGGTTGTATAGAAAAGTTTCGCTCTCGTGCTATATCTAGAAATTTAATCAATCGATTAGAAAAATGCTTAGTCTTGATAACGCAACTTCTGTTCCACTCCTGAATGGACAAAACTACCATATTTGGTCAATTAAACTCGAAGCAGTTTTATCATTAAAAGGACTTTCTGACGTAATAGAAAATGATGAACCTAAGTCAGACGACGCGACCCATTAAGACTGGACTATGAAAAACTCTAAAGTTGTGTCGATTATAAAACTGTCGCTATCCGACCAGTATGTTCTCCAGTACGGTATGGAAAAGAATGCTAAAGTTTTATGGGCGAAAATAAAGACCGACTGTACGGGTGGAATCGAAGATAGAAAGATAGACGCCAGCTAAGAAGTTAAGAATTTACGAATGTTGGACAGTGAACTAGCCAACGATTACGTCGCACGAGCCAAAGGACTGGTTACGAAGTGTGCAAGCCTCGGACTTGAGATATCCAGTCGAGAACTAGTATTTTATGTCGTTCGTGGTCTTAATGCAAAGTTCGCCGGAGTTCGTGAGATTCTGAAGACCCAAAGAGACAAATCACTAGACGACATCTTGGAGACTTTACGCTAAGAAGAACAAACGTTTCAACGAGGAAGTGGATCCAGCCCAAGGAGTGAGCAAGCATTTTCCGTTAGAAGATCCGAGAAGACCTGCGGCGGTTACTGCTCTGGAAGGGGGCATGTCTGGAAGACGTGCTACAAGAGATTGAATCAGCAGAAGTATTCCCGGGCAACCAGCAAGCGCCGAAATTCAAGCTTTAGTGACAACAGCCAGAAAAAACACGCGGTTGGAGGGACAACTCCGCTTTGACCGTGTGCTCCGATAACTTACCAGCTTCGGATGATTCTGACACTTGGATAATTGACAGTGGTGCAACAGCACATATGGTAAATAACTTAAAATGGTTTTCTAATTTTGAAAATAGTGATAATGAAGTTCAATTAGCTGGTATTGATCGTGAGGGTACAAAAGAGAATGTTCAATCTCTTCAAAACTATCGATACCGAAGCAGCTGACTTGTACCATTCGCTATATGTATAAAAAAAATTACTTTGTTTTTAAGAAGACACTGGCATCGATGCTGTTTAATGCATTTTTTGTGATAAAACTCAAAATTTCGTGTTATAATTTTAAATCAGAGCCATCTCACCGCCCCTGTCAAAAAGGGTTATGTTGACTCAAGAATGGTCGGCTAACAGAGAGTTTCGGAAAAAAGAAAGTCGGATAATCTAGGTTTTAGTCAGTGGCGGATCCAGCAGGAGGTAAATGGGGTAATTACCCCCCCCCCCCCTAAGATCTTAACTTTTATCTGTTTAGTTTATATTTCTACCCTTTTCGTCCATGGTTTTGGGGTACAAAACGGCGTTTTAAATTTTTTTTTGGCATTTTTGAGGTTTAATATAAGCTAATACTGTAGAGAGAGACATGACATTTCAAATTTCATTAGAATCCGTTGAGATCTTGTTGAGTTATCTTGTCCGTCATAAACACATCTACTTTCTTTAGGGGCTTTAATACTTTATTAAATTATTAAAACATTTCATAATTTTCTTTTTTTGTATCACATCATCTATAAAAGCAATATGTCTTTAAAAATAATAGTTTTAAACAAATTATTTGTAAAAAGTTGCTAATAAATGATTAAAAATTATTTATTAAAAATTAAGAATTATTAAAAATAATTTTTTTAATCCCCCTCCCCCCAAAAAATATCTGGATGACCCCCCCCCCCCCCCATGGAGGAACTCTGGATCCGCGCCTGGTTTTAGTACTCTAGTACTGCATTGCGAGAAACATATAGGAAGCCCACAAAAAGACTCCCAAGCGATGGCGCTGCAAATTCCTTACTAGTTTACATTTAATACAGTAATTTAAAAGTCATTTGTGTGCCGAGCGGAAATTTCAGTTTAATAGATTGTGAAAAATGGTTTGTTTGCAGAAAGCAAATAAATAATATACATCTATAATAATAAACAAGAAGGCTTCCAACAGAATCTGTCACTCAGCCCTCTTCCACACAACATTTGGGTTGAACTGGAAAAAAATAGCCTAACACAAAAACATTTAAAGGCTAAATTTGATTAGTTTCATTTATTTTATTTCGAATTTGCAAAAAGTAATTTAAATTTTAAAGAATAAATATGTAATATTCCTCTCTTTCAATGGAACCAAAAAAATTCAGATTAACATATATACAAAGAATCTCGTAGTGAAATATATTTGACATCATATCAATAATAATCGCAAAAATACATTTATTTTAATTTATTATTTTAAAGAATTAAAGCTTCTCGGGCGATTGTGGCGAATAGCAATGGTCATTTAATTCTAGTAGAAATGGCTTATTATGCTTTTTAAATGAGCATTGAATTTGGATTTTTAAAATAATTAAAGTATTTTGAATTCTAATTTTTTTCTGAGATTTTCAATGTCTTCTAGTTTTGGTACGTAGAATTTTTTTTACGTATCGCACTTGTCTGTAGCAATAGTAGTTTGGTCTATGAAAGTGTGTGATTGACGGACGGACAGACGAATAATAAAATACCTCTTACTTTTTACGTTATAAACGTTGTGTGGAAGCTAAAACGAAGTGTTTTTTTGTGGGCGTGTTCCTTATAGACACATAAACTAGACATTTGTTTGGCACAAATATATAGTTCCTGCTTAAGTTACGATTTTTGAACTTTCAAAGCTCAAAATGTTTTTTTTTTTTGAGAAAATTCGAATTTTCTGGCAAAACTACACCAATTTCGAATAAAGTTGATTATTTTTTCCTTTCCTGCTGCCATCGGCTGAAAAACTAAAATTAACTTTTTCGAAAATAATTAATATTGACGATGTTTATTTTATAAAAGTTGCCATAACCTTCAGAAACTCTAAATTTATAATTTGAAAAATAATTGACACGTTTCAAGTGATGTAATTCAGGCTAGTCTCCGTTCTAGGATTTTATTGTGTTTATTTGATGATTTCTTCATTGATGATTTTTTTTGACTGCATGTATATGCTTATTTAAGCAATAAATGCACAATTAAGCTATTACTGAACTATGATGGCTGTTCAAGGCCACATCGCACTAGTGCTGCTTATTAGTTATTTATGTCTTCATTTTTTTTGCCAAATACTACACCAAACTCGCCAAATTATTACAAAAGTCAAATGAGAAAAATATTTTTTTTTCTTTTTAAATAATTTATAAGCTGGTAGACTGCGCGAAGGTCATCGCGATAGAGCTGAATGGGTGTGTTTGTACCTATATCTTTTCCTTACCAAATTAGCAGAAATGCGCCAAATGAGATAAAAGGTTTTTATGCGGGAAATTACGGTGGCATTAATCCGTGCATTTTAAAGCGTATTTTTAATTTTGCATTTTTTAAGGTAATATAAGTAACGGGATTCTATACTTAATAACGAGCGGGAGCAGTAACATAAGCTCATTATCCCATAACTTATTAAATTGTACATATACTTGGATCAATGTTTTTTAGTCCGAGCGAAGAACGGTATTTATTTGCTAGTCTGGGAACACATTAATCTAAGACTCTCATATCGACATTTTCCCATGTATGCTTCAAACTGTTCGCGTTTTTCGTTTTGCCTAGTTTTATCGAGTTATTTTTCTAAGTCAATCTCACACATTAAGAGTTTTAAAAAGAACCAAAAATTGAACAAGTTGTCAGTTCCATATTAAAGTTCGTAACAACTTTAAAAAAAATCAAAACACTAACTTTTTTCACAACTCAAAATGCAAGCACCAGAATACGGGGAGATTCCTATGCAATGAAGTTGTTTTTCACCTGTACTCTTCAATTGTCATAACGCAACATATTCTGAGACAGTTAAATGAGTTGAAAGGTAAATAAAAGAAGTTAGTAGGGCCAGAGGTTTATCCAAGGGAAAACATGTTTTAAAATCTTAATATGATTTAACCATAACTTTTCAATTTAAACCGAAATTATGCTCCAAACATTTCAACACAATTAATTCTTAATTCAATGATTTGCGCTACGTTCCAAAGTTATAAAAACCCGACAACCATTCTTCTTCACATAAGAAGAGTACAGGGGAAGAACCGCTTTATTTCGTAGAAGGCTTTCCTTAATAGCCTCTTTGGGGATGATAGCGAGAAATCGCCAAAACTGGTGCAAAGAAACCGGTTACTCGCTTTGCTTATCTTTCGCGGCAAACCTGATTCACACCAGAGATCAGTGGATACGAGTCAAACGTTGGTACCGTGAATGAAGAACCGAAAGAAAAACCGGCTTCGAGTCGCCAATGTCCGCGAAGCAGACATAATAACGGAAAGGCTCTAAAATAATCAAGCGGTTCTTCCCCTGTACTCTCCATATGCATATAACAAACAACTAATATAAAATATTCCCGATCGTACAGAAATCCACTCTCCTGTTATTATCGCCATGCCAATTCTACCCTTCAGGCAAAATAGGCTTTAACATTTCAAGTGATCAATTCCATTCGTGATCCAACTAAAGATGCCATATTAAAATGTTAAAAAAATATTTTTTTTAATTTACTGCTAGTAAAAGTATCATAAAACTAATAAGGTGGGTCAGCACCATGTAATTTTCAGAAAATAGATTTTTAGATTTTAGTATTTGTGTAAAATACGTATCAAGAGTTTTCCAACTATGCCCTTTGTGAATCATTCAGACAACTTTAACCTAGTTATATCTTAATTCAAATATGGATCAGCAGTATTTTTATAATGTAAGTTTTTAACTTTATCTCATTTTTCTCAGAATGTTGTTTTTTTGGGGGGTTTATGTACCTTTTACTCAAAAACTATTTCATGTATAGGCCTAAAACTTTTACAGGATAATTGTTTCAGAGTGTTTTTCTCACTGAAATGGGCATTTCTCAAAATTTGTTGGGGAAATAAAATGCGGCTAATTTTGTAATGTAAAATTAAAAAATAATAATAACACATTATCTATAATATTTTAAAAAGAACTGCTTTATATATTGATAAAATCTCACTTCAGTGTAATGTTCAAAGTGAATTCAAGGCACAAGAAAATGTTCAAGCTCTTCAAAAATGTCGATACCGAAGAAGCTATCTTGCACCATTCGTTATTTGTATAAAAAAGTAGTTTTTATGGAGTTACTGGCATTGATGCTGTTTAACGCATTCTTTTCGATAAAACTCCAAATTTAATCTCATAATTTTAAATCAGCGCCACCTGACCGCTCGTCTTAAAGGGTAAGAAGGGAGGTAAGAAAACGTTATTTTAACTAAGAGTCGTCAATGAGTGGAATGCTATACCAGATTATGTTGTGTATTCGAAGAGAGTGGAAGATTATTTTAAGAAGAATCTCGATAGTTATTGGAAACTGGTTAAGAATTAGAGATATATTTTGGACGAACCTTGCTGGGCCTGTTGTTGGACGACAATTTTTGTAATAACGTTTCTCGTTCAGCAGTGCAAACCATCAGAAGCAGGAGTCCGCAGTTGGTAGATGGCGCAGGTAAACTATTGCAATCACGGTATTGCGCTTCGTGTTAAGCCCATCAAATAACGACCCCACGTGATCCGTCTGTTCTGGTCTAGCTGGTTTTATTCTAGGTTTCGGCTCCGACATTTTTTGAAAATGGATTTAATAAATAAGGAATAGATCTAATTAAATTATTCTTCATAATTAATGGCTTTCATTCATCTGAATGATAAATAAGTAAATTCATTAATATGGTTGAAAATAGGTCAGATGGCGCTGTTTTAAGTTTATGTCACTACATTTTAAGAATTTCATTAACAAGTTGCCTCAAATAGCATCAATATCAGCACTTCCTTAAAAAACACGTCATTTTTTATGCAATTAGCATATGGTGCAAGACATCTGCTTCGGTGTCGATATTTTTGTAAAAAAGTAAATAAAAAACATTTTCTTTTATATCCGCATGATCGTGATAGCTCGGTCGAATAGGGTTTTGTCCACATACAGATGGCGCTTCTACTGGTGGCAGTATTTAGTAAGACAACTAACCACATTTGAAGAATGGGAATGTTTCAGCTGATGTAACGCTCAAGTTTTCATCTTTTCTACTGCGATTTCATTGGTTGTTTCGATTTTATTTTCAAAATGAACGTACTTTTCGTCTGCTTCTGCGTTCTTTTCAACATACAATTATTATTATTTTTTTTAAATCTAGTATCGGGGGGTGCGAAAATAGATGAAAAGAAACTTTTCTTTCTATGCCAGTTTTCTTTAATAAATGATTTGAATAAAAAAAACAGCACATCAGGAGTTGGGCATTTAAAAAAAATGAAAATATTCGTAGAAAACTCACTTTCGAATACCAAAACAAAAGTAGTTCCACACGAATGGAAACAAGACCGTGGAGCTCTTGCCACAAACGACATGAATTGCACGATTCTGTATTTGAATTGAATTAATACCCAGGTAGAACGACAATTTTGGCCAATGTCGCATGAGTATCGGCCAAACTTGGGGAGTATTGGATGAAATCAATCATTTTCTACCAATTTTAACCAGATTTTCTCGTTATTTGAGGTTTCATACGGAAAATTACGAAAAGTGCAACACCTAATTTTTCTGCAATCTTATGATATTTTTTTAAGTGTAAAAGGCATATATATATATATAACGTTGTGAAATATTTTTCAATCAGTAATTTTGAATTGCAATTTTTGTTTCCGTACAATGTTTAAACCCATATTGTACCCCGATATTGCCCAGCGTCGTCGGTGAAACGTAACTCTTAAAACAAAAGAGTGAAATCCACTCCAGTAGGAGAAGTGCATTTTCGACACTAGAAAAGAGAGAATATTAACTCAGACTGAGTTAAAATCACTCGTTTGGAGTGATCCTGTCGTAGGTTTAACACACTAAGGATCCACTCCTTTCGGGGAAGTGCATTTTCCAGACTGGAAGTGTGAAAATTAACTCAGACTGAGTTAAAAGCGCTCGTATGTTTTAAGAGTGCAGTCCATTATGCATCGGGCGATGGGCAGGAGCCACTATTAGCCAATACATGCTGTGATACCTGTGGGAAACATCCTCATTGACATTCGAATGTGCTACACTCTTAAAACGAACGAGCGATTTTAACTTTGAGTAATTTTCACTCCTCCAGTATGGAAAATGCACTTCTCCTTTTGGAGTGGATCCTTTGCGTGTTAATCCTCCGACAGGATCACTGCAAACGAGTGATTTTAACTCAGTCTGTGATAATATTCACTCCTTTCCAATGTCGAAAATGCACTTCTCCAACTGGAGTTTAATTCAATCTTTTGTTTTAAGAGTGTACTTACAGTGGGGAGGGCGCCGCCACTCCTGGAGGTGCTGGCGCCGCCACTCCCGGAGGTGCAGGCACCGCATTCGGGGGCGCCCCGCCGAAGAGGGCGGACCGCCTCTCACGCCCGCACTCCGCACCTAGAAAAAGAAAGAGATATTAAACATTGCTAAACCTCCGTGGGTTTGACCGGTTTTTTCCCGTATTTTGTGGATTAGTCTCTCTTGAAATAACCTCCCATTTAAAAATGTTATAATTTTTTTTGTTTGAAATTTGGACGAAAATGACGCTGGAAAACGCTTTCTTGCTGTCACGTGATATACACCCTTAAAACAAGAGAGTGAAATCCACTCCTATAGGAGAAGTGCACTTCCGAAACTGGAAAGGAGTGTCGCCTTAAGGAGGAAATCTCCTTAAAATCGGTCGTTTGTCGTTAAGATTGTTGGAGGTTTAACAAAGCAAAAGAGTGAAATCCACTCTTACAAGAGAATAGCATTTTTTGGCACCGAAAGGAGTGTTGATCAATCGTTTTTTTTTTAAAGAGTGCACTCTTAAAACAAAAGAGTGAAATCCACTCCAGTTGGAGAAGTGCATTTTCGACACTAGAAAAGAGAGAATATTAACTCAGACTGAGTTAAAATCACTCGTTTGGAGTGATCCTGTCGTAGGTTTAACACACTAAGGATCCACTCCTTCCGGGTAAGTGCATTTTCCAGTCTGGAGGAGTGAAATTAACTCAGACTGAGTTCAAATCCACTCTCTTGTTTTAAGAGTGTGTATGGGCGTAACTATCCGCTTCTGTAATACTGCCTTTGATGACCCCCATAATTCTTATTTTAATAGTAAATTAGATTAAATCATGAATTTCAGAAAAATAAAATTCGCGCCGGTTAGTTTATACTAACTAGTGTTGCGGCCAATAGAGATATCAAATCATAAATTAAGATAAGAGGGAATTACAGGGACATTAGTTTATTTAAAAATAATTAATAAAGTGTACGTAAATTCATCAATACTGGTCAGTGTTTTCCCTCCGTTGCTCTACTGCGGTGATATTTCAACCAAATTAAAAGTAATAAAATAAGTATTGTTTAATAATCTACTAGACTTCTCAGTCTGGTTAATTTAAAATATTGCGCGTTAAACGAGAAATCGACACAATAATTATATCAGAGAAAAAATATAAATTGAATAAAACTAATTGATAAAATTGGTTTTTACTTCAACGTATTTTTTTTTTCAAATTTCAAGGTGATATTCAATATTATCTGATCATTTAGGGGGTTTTCCCTTTAAGTAATACCAATACTTGTATTTGAGATAGATATTTATTTTTTTTGCTATGCAAACAAAAAATAACTCTGGTTCGAACAAAATGTATTACATTAGAAATGCATTTTTTTGGAAATCTCAAACATAATTAGAGTATATGCCATTTTTATGCTTTTTTTAGTGTTTTGACTTTACAATTTGGGCACTAATTTATTATATCTTAATTAATACTCCCTCCCTTTACAATTTGGGTCTAATTTATAAGGTCCTCCGTGGTTTATACCCGTTTTTTTTCCCCGTATTTTGTGGATTCTTTGTTGAGCAAAAACCTCACATTTAAAAATTTCATAGATTTTAAGTTTTGGTTGAAATTTGCACGAAAATGACGCTGGAAAAAACGCTTATTTTGCTTGGCGTCAAATTTGAAAATTCCGCTTCGATAAAACTGCCTTCGATTTGCCCCCGCAATTCTTATTTTAATAGAAAATTAGATTAAATCAATCGTTTATTCTTACTATAGTGACGTCGGACAAACAAGCAGAGTGTTTAAGATCACTGACGTATCGATAAAAAAATATTTTTATTAATTATTTAAAGTTTGTTTTGCAATATATATATATTTCGATACGTTTGTTATTTTTCAGTTTAAACCATAATTTAAATAATGTTTTAAGTCAAGTACCCTATGGAATCACCGGTGACAAAAGTCGTAAGTTGCTTGATCGTGCGGAATGTTTATTGAATGAATACAATTCATTCATTTTTTCACATAATCACTATAACTCCATTTACTAAACAATTTCTAGCCAGAATGTAAGCTTCGAAAAGACTCTCTTCCCCCATTCCTTCACTGGGTTTTCGAGGAAAAGGTTGGAACATCGCTTATCTAATCCTAGCGCGCTTGAGGTTTACAATCAAAAAAGCTAGTATTTCCCTATATAGGGTGGGAAAAAACCGAAACAGCTATAAATCACCCCGTTTCCAAGAAAACCACACTCGTGGATGGGAGAGGAAATGCTTTCTAAGCTTACATTCTAAATAGAACTTCTTACATTCTAGCAAACCAAAATAGTACGAAATATAAATTTGTCGAAAGAAAAAAAAAATATAAATAATTAATGAAATTGCTTACTTCCGATGACAAGTAAAACGCAAATGGCCGCAAAAAATTTCATGTCGATGCTGAAGAGAGAACCCTTTTCCTATAAATTAATCCTTTAATCTGCTGCAATGTAAAAGTGCAGAGGTAATTCACAAGCAGGGATTTATGTACTTCCATCTTATCTCCAGGAACCTGGCAAGGGTTGAGAATTACGAGCCGTAAATTCCGATAAGCTGGTGGATAATTTTAGTCGTATTTTTTTGCGCCATTTTTACAATTACCTCCTCATATTTCGAAAGACTGCTGAAATCTGTGACAAACACAGTTTAAATTTACTTTGTCCCAAGATCCTGGTTCCCATACCTTGTTTAGTTCCGGTGGAGCTTTATGATATAAGTATGGTCATTCATACTTTTTTTTAAAGTTAAGTTTGAATTATCGTCGGGCTAGAGCTACACGAGGGCTATTGACGACGGACGTCATATTTTAGAGCTGTCGTTGCCCGGACCAGAACCTGGGGATCTTTCGTATGATAGGCGAACGCCTTACCGACTGGGCTCCCCGGTCCCCCCACCACCACCACCACCACTTGTTTTTCATACTTGTTTGTTCATGACAATTTAAATTTTAAAAGTTCGTGGAACTAAGCAAATTTCTGTACCTTTTTCATTATAACACTAAAATTCTCTCCATAGCGTGGAAAAAAGCGGACTTGTTTTACTCTTATTCTGAACCCTCTTTCCCTTTAAGACCGGCGGTCAGATGGCGCTGATTTAAAATGATGAGACTAAATTTGGGGTTTTATCGAAAAAAAATTGCGTTAAGCAGCATCAATGCCAGAAACTCCTTAAAAACAAATGCATTTTTTATACAAATAACGAATACAAGTCTGTTTATACCGGTCAGATGAACAATTTCTTTACCCCGTGATCCGTTTCGCCCCTTCTAGGGATTTTTTCGATGCTTAGGAAGGACGCTTCGCGTCGATACAACAATTGTTATTTTTGATCTCCGATCTCCGAATACAAGTCAGCTGCTTCGCTAACGTTATCGATATGCTTGAAGAGCTTGCGAACATTCTCTTTTATACAAATACAAAAATTGTCGACCAACAGGCCAGGCCCAACAAGGTTGGTCTAAAATATATCTTTCCTATCAGTTCCCAATAGCTATCGAATTATACCCGCACGATCGTGATAGCTCGGTCGAAAAGGGATAAGCCAGTGGGCTTGTAACTCACCCAGGACGATTGGCAAGAAAATTTCATGCAAAAATGAGCTTTCTGATTAAATTTATATAATACAATACACAAATATTAAGACGAATGAAGATCAAAGTCCTGACCTAATTTATTTTAAACAAAAAACGAGTTTAGAAAAACTTAAAGTTAACATTTCGGAAATGAAGGTGTCCTACCAGTTCCCAATAGCTATCGACTATATCGAATTATACTCGCACGATCGTGATAGCTCGGTCGAAAAGGGATAAGCCAGTGGGCTTGTAACTCACCCAGGACGATTGGCAAGAAAATTTATCA
Source organism: Hylyphantes graminicola (assembly GCA_023701765.1). Taxonomy (NCBI): domain Eukaryota; kingdom Metazoa; phylum Arthropoda; class Arachnida; order Araneae; family Linyphiidae; genus Hylyphantes; species Hylyphantes graminicola. The sequence continues at coordinate 19,788,153 of CM043112.1, forward strand.
TGCAAAAATGATCTTTCTGATTAAATTTATATAATTCAATCGACAAATGAAGAGTACACGGGAATAACCGATTGATTTAATAGGCGGACGCCCGCAATTGGCTGCTTGGAGGCAGAAAACCTTCTGCTTTCGGCTTTCTTCTGCTTCGGCTTTCTTCTTCGCTTGGTCCAAGCGTCGGGATCGCCAATCGCCTGAATCTTGGTAGCTAGGAACCACAGAGATAGTAGTTGAAGTATTAGCGTGGTATATCACGTGACCTACAACACTGACTTCATTGGGGCTCTTCTGGGAGCCCCTTGTGCGTCCCGTCGTTAGCATTGGAGGTTACGTGATCTACCACTCTATTACTTTAACTATGATATGTATGGTAGGTGGTAGGAACTGGTTTCCTTACACAAGTTTAGGCGATCACTCGCTATCATCGCCAAAGTGGCCTACTAGGAAACTTCTCTGCAAAATCAATCGGTTTTTTTTCCCGTGTACTCTTCAAATATTAAGACAAATGAAGATCAAAGTCCTGACCTAATTTAATTTAAACAAAAAAAACGAGTTCAGAAAAACTTAACGTTAAGATTTCGGAAATGAAAGTGTCAATGGGTTAAAGTATTTCACATTAAAAAAAAAATCCTAACTTGAATCAAATAACTTAATAGCTTTTTTATTGAATCCTTTCTTTCTTTTGCAGCAATAAAGATGTGAACTTGAAAGGGATACTATCTTTATTGAGGCAGCTTTAAACTTTAATGTCTCAATGACACAATTCACACAGACGCAAAGTTATAAATAAAATAATAATAAAACACTACACGACCTTGGATTACCAATCAATAAAGCAATACATCATTTACAATTAAATTATGTACAGGGTTAGTCAAAATGAATAATACAATAGTTGATAGTTTATCTGTCCATACGTAGCTGTAGTTTGGTTATGACTTATGACTTCTTGGTGGGGGGCAAGTTCGCCGAACACTGCGACCTTAGGTCTATTGTATTCAACCCCAGAAATGATACAGTCACAAGAGACACACAAAGAAAGAGACTACACAAACACTTAGACAAATAACAACATTTATTGACGGATACAAACATCCATGCCATGACCGTGACTCGAACCCGAGCCCACCAGCTAAAAGGGCCAACACGTTAACCATTGCGCCAATGGGCCGGCTGTAGTTTGGTTACGATAAACATATATTCGTCTAAAAATAGTTTTCTTATTGTCCTATTCATTTTGACTAACCCTGTGTTTTATAAGGTAATTTCAAAAACTTTAAAACCAAAAAAAATCTATGGCAGCTACAATTTGCGCATACGCCACTTTCTCAAAAACCTTATAATGACATCCGATAGATGCTAGAAACTCTGGTAACAAATTTGAAGTATGTAGATCTTTTAGTTGGAGCTGTAGAGTGGTTTCAGACTGATGGACACATAATCGAAAACCACTTTTTCAGAATCAGCCTCCTCCAAAACATACACGAAACACAAAAAATATCAATTTCGAAGTTTCAACATTAATTGCAATACCTTCGTTACCCTTAACATTTCACGTTGTTCATTATATAGCGGCGCTCTATGTATACTCTTCACTCTCAGAAATAACACTTTACTTTTTGAAGATTCATGAATCCTCAAGCCTCATTTCGTTAATTTTGAGGATTGTTTCGTCAAACTATTACGTGACTTTTGAGTAAACGCGAATCCTCACTTTTAGATCGTGATTTGACGATTCTTTATCTTGATTTTGAGGAATTATTATTTTTTTTTTTTTGGTTTTTTATCTTTTTTTTATTGTGTGTTCAGGTCCGTGTACTTTTAGTTCTGTGTTTTTTGTTTCTGCTTTATTGTCTAATAATTAGTATTTTGTAACATGGGGATGACTAAATGTCTTAAAGTTATGAAGAAATCTGGGCAAGGACGTATGTATTTAGTGTGTGATATTTGTGAAAATCTATGTGATGCTTATGTTTATGGATTTAAAGATGTTGATAGGAATCAGGTGATTCAGTTTACATGTAAATCCTGTACAACTGTTAAGGTATTGGAGGAGGAGTTATTAGCGTTAAAGGCTAAATTGGGTAGTATCAATGATGATCCAGATATGGTTTTAAGTACGGTTAAAAGTTCAGAGATGGGAGATGAGGACGAAGAGGTGTATTCCTTGGTAGAGGAGGATTTGAGTGAAAATGAGTGTGATGATACTGAAGTTGATGTTGTTACTAAGGGTGTAGTCTTGGGGGACTCTATGGTACGAGGGATTGGGAATGTGGTATGCAACAAAAAGCGCAACATGAGTCGTTGTTGATTGCCGGGAGCAAAGGTAAATGATGTGATTGATGTGGTAAGAGAGGGAACTGTAAATGAGGGTGATAAAGTAGTTTTGTGGGTAGGTACCAATGAGGTTGGCAAAGCCACAAACAGGGAGTTTAAAAGAGAGACGAGGACGCTCCTTAGGGAGGTCAAGGGTAGGACAAAGGACATTACTGTTCTTGGTTTGTTACCAGGGCCGTGTGGTATGTTTTTTTTCATATGATGCAAATCATTGAAATGCCGCTCTTGATTTTTTAAAAAAAGTTTTCATACTATTTATATTGTAACCAGGGCCGTCGCTAACAAAAATCGGCTGTGGGGGGGGGGGGGGGCGTGTAGCACACTTTTGCCGAATAAAATAATATTTTTTTTATGATTCTCATAGATTTTAAAAATTTAAATTTAATTACTTTTAGTTTTAATTACACTTATAATAATTAAAAAAGGTTAACTACTTTTGATAAAAATTAAAATTGCTTTTACAAAATTACTTATTTTTAATACCTGCATTTTACACACCTTTTCATTCTACATAATTAGTCGGATGGAGGTTTACCTCATTAAAGGAAGGACCGAGATCCAGTCAGACATACAACTATTTTTTTTATAAAAATGCGGATATCTTTATGGGGGGGGGGGGGGTTATAATATCCTGATCAGTGGGAAGAGGGATCGATTGGCGTAAAGTAAAAGTTAACAACATAATATACAAGTCAGCACTGTGTTTAAGTGTACACCCGTGCAACACCGGTTAATTATGCCAGTTGATAGATAAACTCAAATATTCTTCTTTAAGGATTTGCAGAACAAAGCATCTCTGAGCTTACTGCTCCTATATATATAAAAATGGACGAAAGCAAAAACCGTTGCAAACTCCAAGACTTTATTTCAAAAACTGATTTTCTTACTAAACAATGTTGCCACAGACAAAACTTTAAACATAAAACACAAATAAATAAATGAACTACTAATAACATCCTCCCACCTTGAGATGCTATAGCTTCTCAACATACGAGTATTACTACATCAATACAACAAAAGAAGGAAAATTTTGTCTGGGCAAAAAAAAACGTATTTACAACTTCAAGCGCTCAGGAAAGTTCACTACACGTCCGGATTTAGTGACATATGACGTGGTTTGTTCAGCAGTAACCGTAGCTACATCATTTTTGGGATAGTTCACGAGGTCCGATTTTGAAGGGACTTCTAATGGAAATATTCGCTGAACAGGACGGAGGAGCTTCGAATGGGCAGTCTGGACTCTGACCAGTCTAACATTGCCATCCGACCCGGGCAATAACTCCACAATACGTCCTAACGGCCAATCAATTCTTTTTGTGTTGTCCGTTCCAACTAATACGATGTCTCCCACCGAGATGGTCCGAGGATCTATCTTCTTATTCTTCTGCACAAGAAGACCCAAGTATTCGGAACGAAATCTGTTGCGAAGATCTTTTTGTAGAGCTTGTCTGTATTTTACTCTTCTATTCAAGCTCCTTTGATCAACGGAATCTAAGTCGGGAGTTCTCCACTCTTGAATATCTTGTAGGAACATCGATGGGGAAAGAGGTATAGGATCTTCATTATTCTCTGAGATGTAAGTTAGTGGACGAGAGTTCATGAGTGATTCACAATCACACAAAACTGTGAACAACTCTTCTTGGGATAAGAGAGCGCGGCCTAAAACTCTCTTCAAAAGATCTTTCATTACTCGTATGAGGCGCTCCCACCATCCACCCCACCACGCAGCTGTCGGGGGGTTAAACTTCCAATGAATATTATTGATGGCACCGTGCTTGATAACCTTATTCCAGTCGAGCAGACGTAGACAGTTCGCAGCACCAACGAAATTTGTGCCGTTATCGCAATATATAGTTGAGCATCTACCCCTTCTTGCAACAAATCTTCTTAACGCCGTCAAAAACGCTTCCGTTGAAGCACTGCTAACTAGTTCAAGGTGAACAGCTCTATAAATCGCACAGGTAAAAATGAGAATCCACGCCTTCGAGTTATCTTTTAGGTGCAAGGGTCCGGCAGCATCTACTCCAGTAATCTGGAAGACTGCCGCATCTTTTACACGGTCTTCAGGGAGAGGCGATACAGTACTCTCCAGCTTCTGAGAAGAGAATCTTGCGCAAATGGTGCACTGTGCGACAATTTTCCTGGTAGTTTTCTTGCCATTCAAGATCCAGTATTTTTCTCTCAATATATTAAGAAGCATCTGAACTCCGCAATGAGAGTTTTTCTCATGATGAAATCGTATGAGTCTAAACACAACTTCATGATTGGCAGGTACACTGTTAAAAAAAACCTGAATTTTACGTGCATATTTCTGTGAATATTTTCGGGAATTTACGGAAGGATTGCGTTTCCTCAACAAACAGACGGTTTGTCTGAAATAAACAGCTTGTTTCCGTTTTCCTTAAACGCTTGACAAGCGAAAACAGAAAAACACCGTATTTCTGCGTGCAGAATTTCACTTAAGATCCGTATTAACGTAGTTTTTCCATATAACCTCGCACCCAACAGCTTTTAGCCTCGACACATCCGCCGACCGACTCAGCCACCATATTTTTTGAAGCAAGAAAGATTAATATACAGGTATGTTAATTTCTTTTATAAAATAAGATTTTATTTGAAAATTATATTTTCTATCTTTCTTTTCTATGAATAGAAGCCAGTTCTTGTCTCTTTCTTATTTGTTTCTGTAATCTCTTTAGTCCTATAATTGACCGTGGGATGATTCCTGAAATTAATAATTCCGTTTGTTTACCAACACGCTTAACTAAGTAAATTTAATTTAAAAGTTTGAAAAAGCTTTCAAATGTATGAAATAAACAATGTTCACCAATAAACAAGTGCACATTATTAAAAAAATAGTGAAATGATTTGAAATTATTACATTTAAATTCGATTGAAAGGCAATTGCCCTCGTGTAGCTCTAGTGCGACGATAATTCAAAACCTAACCTAACCTCGATTGAAAAGAACGGTTACGCTATCGCTATCAGCACAGCATGGTTTATTTTAAAAACTATGCAAGTATGCATAACGTAAACTTTCTCTTTAATAAATAATACTGTTTTGTGTTGAATTTAATGAATCTATTAGTGATTACGGATGTATGCAGATCACATGCTTTGATTCGATTCAGGTGTTACATACACTATTGTCAATGCTCTTTGTTTTGAAAAATCTGAATAGGAAAAACACAATTTCCAATTAAATGCAAATTTTCTAACGAGTTCAAAATTTAGGAATTGCAAGTGTCCGCAGAACGCTATTTTAATGTTTATTTAGATATAGCTGCAAAGTGATATCTCATTTTCGGCTCACCGTCTCCAACTACAGCAATAGAAAAAAAGCGTTTTTTACTCCGATATTAAATTATTCAGTGCAGATACTATGGAAGACTTGCTCGAAAAAAATACTAAAATTGACAAATTGTTTAATTTTAGAAGGGCTTAAGAAGGATTTTGTGTGGTTAACGCCTGATTACCACTTGCTTCTTTACACTAGATCTATTTATTCAAAATTGGATTTTTATATATTAATATATTATTTTTTTAGGTGCTTGTTTATCATAAATCTCCAAAGAGGGTCGAAAGTTCAGAAAAAGAAGAAAACTTAATCTGTAGTTCCTGCACAAATTTTTAAATAAGTTGAGGTTTTGAAATAGCATAACAGTATTTTTTAATTGTGAAAGAAAAATAAAACATGATTTATGTTCTGTATATTTTTGTTATTCACATATTGTTGAATTGTATCAGTGGTGTATCCAGGATGGGGGGGGGGGGGGGGGGGTAATAACTCTCGCCCCCATATACTAAAAAAATGTTTTTTTACTATCAGCGACTATACTAATTCATGTATGTATTGCACAAGTGCAGACACTTAAAAATTTATTGTTTTTGACTACATAGGTTACTGTCTTAAACAGTCTCTGTGTTAAGGGGTGTTCAACCACTAAAACACCCGAATCATTATCCCCTACCCATGATTTTGCCCTAGATATGCTAACTGTAAAATACAATACCATTTAGCCAAAGAACAATACTAAATATATATATATTGTAAAAAATATGACAGAAAAATTATCAAAATTAGAAAAATTCTTAAAATTCTTCTGCCATATTAAAATTGTTTTAAAAATATGAAGAGTAGTAATTTTTAAATTTCAAAAATGTGAACAATGTCCTTTTTATTCAGATAATATACCAAATTTGGTTACAAATTATCAAATGATTAGAATGTATTAGTTTCTAATAGATTTAAGGCAAAAGTATGAAGACATTATATGCTTAAATTTTAAATAACAAACAGAATGCATGTTTAAATTTCCCTATGCTTATATTTATAACACCATATATAAATGGATATATTTAGAATGATTGATGTTTAAATAGTATATAGAAACAAAATTGATAAGAAAAAAGCAAAAATGTCTTGGAATTAACTAGAAAATACTATGTAAGTTTTCTGAATTTAAGAGAGAAATGCCAATTAGATATTCATGAAATTAACAGCTAAATGGAAAATCCTGAAATTAACGGAGAAATTCCGAAATGAAAGATCCTGAAATTAACGGGGAACTTCCGAAATGGAAGATCCTGAAAATAACGGAAAAATTCCAAAATGGAAAATCCTGAAAATAACGTAAAAATTCCGAAATGGAAGATCCTGAAATTAACGGAGAAATTCCGAAATGGAAGTTCCTGAAAATAACGGAAAAAATCAAAAACGGAAGATCCTGAAATTAACGTAAAAATCCCGGCAACTTGCTGCCAGTAGTTTTTCCGTTAATTCAAGGATTTTTTTTTAACAGTGTAGAAGAACTGGTTTTCTAAAGTCTTCTTTATCTTTCCTGTAGATAATTTGCGTCTTCACCCTCACAACGCCTTCATCATCGGTATATATTGAGAGATTTTTACGCTTCTTGTGATTTAGTATTTCGTTACATTCTTGTTGAATCATTCTCAGAACCACTAATTCAGCCTTTTCATATTCTAATGCGGAGATTTCTCCAAAAGTTCGTCTTTCTTTGGCCGAAGATGAATTTCCAATAAACCTGCGAATCCAACAGATCATTCGAATTATCTTTTCATAGTTTGAGAAGTACTTGTAGTACCAATTAATTTCTCTATTTTCTTCAACATTAGCTAAGGAAGTAACGGATTTTAATTTTTCTTTTAAAATTTCTTCTTCATTAAGTATTTCAGTGGACTTTAGGTGGCTCCAATTGTCTCGATGTTCTTTTAGCCAATTTGGTCCCTCCCACCATGCAAAGTCGCGGAGTTGCTTTGCATTACATCCTCTCGAGGGTAGATCTCCAGGATTTAATTCGCTCGGGATATGTTGCCATGACGAAGGACTACTCAATTTCCTTATTTCTTGTACCCTGTTTCGAACGAAAACAGACCAGTTTTCTTCTCTATAAATCCATGCTAGTACAGTTGTTGAGTCGCTCCAGTAGTAACATCTTACATCATTCCAAGCTAGAGCATCTAAGACAGATTTCGTTAATCGAGCTCCTTTTAGGGCAGCTAAGAGTTCTAAACGTGGGATTGTTCCTCCTTTCAGGGGTGCTATTCGAGCTTTTGATGACAGAAGACACAACTTTGTATTGCCTTCTTTTTCGACTCTCAAGAAGACGACGGCAGCGTACGCGTCTTTACTTGCGTCACAAAAACAGTGTATCTCACAGCTTTCTAATTCTTCTTGAGAAATCTGAATCCAACGAGGTATATGTATGTCCTCCAAGAACTTCAACACATTAAACCATTGGAAAAATCCATCTTTTAAGTCGCCAGTTACTTCTTCGTCCCAACCAATTCCTTTTCTCCAAGCTTCTTGCAGCAGTAGTTTTGGACAGAGCATCACTGGCGATGTGTATCCAATGGGATCATAGACTTTATGAGCAACTGATAAAATAACCCTTTTCGTGAGACATTGCAAATTCATTTCAGTTATCCAATTCATGTTTATTTTAAGAGTGTCTCTTGTACGATTCCAAATTAAGCCAACTATGGGAGTCTCAAGGTTTTCAGTATTCTCGCAATTAGTTTCAGAATTTTCCCAACCTCTTAGATCAAAACCACCTTTAAGCATCACATATTTCGATTTAGTAACAAAATTATCCAATTCTTCTTCATTATCAACACTTGTCACGACATTGTCGACGTAGAAACTTTTTATAAGTTTTTCCTTGAAGTCAGCATCTAAATCTTGTGAACTATTTATATGATGTTCTATAACCGCACCAAGTAGGAATGGGCTGCACTTGACTCCAAATACAACTCTTGCATGGCGAAATACTCTTAGCTTTTTATGTTCTTCATTCTCCCACCATAAGAATCGCAGAAAGTCTCGATCTTCTTTGCACACACTTATTTGCAAGAAAGCTTTCTTGATATCGGCCGTAACACCAATCTTCCGTTCTCTGAATCGCAGGAGAATATCAGGAATCAATTCAATCAAATTTGGTCCACATTCTAAACACTGATTTAACGAAAGATGATTAGCCATTCTAGCTGATGCATCGAACACGGGGCGGATGGGAGTGGTACTGCTACTCTCTTTTATCACTGGACGATGTGGCAGATAAATTCCATAAGAATCGACTTCACTCTCGGGAACTTCTTCGATTATTCCTTCCTTTTGCCATCCCAGTAGAACACTTTCATAAGCTTGATACAGATTTGGAGTTAGTTTTGCAGTAGTGATTTCTAGCCTTTTCTTGGCTAAACTCAGATTATCTGGTAATGTAGGACAACCTTCACTCCAAGGCAAATGTATTTCATAACGGCCGTCTTCATTGAGGCGAACAGTTTCTTCGAAATGCTTCTTTGTAAGAAAATCTTGTTCTAACTTGGATTTTCTTTCGATGGGATCCTTGATTCCAATTGCATCTAATTTCCACAAATCAGCAATATTTGCATCTCTTACGAAAAGGTTAGTTACTGTCATTGCTAGGCTATCAGATCGCATATCACTTTGTGGAACTTTTCCCATCAATGTCCAGCCTAGATGTGTTTCAATGGCGACTAGCCCTGAGGACAATTCTTCTTTTCGACCAGTTAGCAGTTTGCCCATAATGTCTGCTCCAATGAGAATTTCAATAGGCTCACTGGTGTTTCCAATATCAGTTAAAATGATGTTTTTATCTTTCAATTCCTTTAACCATGAACCTTTACAAATAGGTTGTATATTTTCACATATAACATCCTGATCTAAAACTTCAAAATTGCATTTGTACTGACTGTTCAGATTTTTTAAACTTATTGTGTAGCACTTGTGTTTACAATTCTCGGTTGAAACTCCACCAAACAATAAATGAGTAACATTTTCTTGTCGTATTGGCGAATACATACTTTGGACTACATCTTTCAAAACATAAGATTTTTGAGAACCACTATCTAAAAGCAATCGAACATTTTTTACTTTGCTCCCGGAAATCAGTTGAGCTTTTAGTGTTTGTAAAAACACTTTTGGATTCTGACTCAAATTGGAAAGATTTACATCCTTCTTTGCTTCGCCTTCCTCTTCTTTTGCAGGCAACTTATTAAAAGTTTCTAGTTTTTCACACATCAATGGAACATGTTTCTTGTCGCAAATTAAACATTTCAAAAACGCTCTGCAATTTTTTGAAGAATGTCCAGGCACAAGGCAAGCAAAACAGCAATGCTTGGCTTTCAAAACATTCTGCCTATCAATAATGCTCATTTTCTTAGCAGAAAAACATTCTGAGCTCTTATGTTTTCCCTCACAAAAGATACATTTATTTTTTACTTCTGAATTAGGTGCTGATGAAAACAAACTAGCAGCTGTTGGAGCTTTGAATTTAAATTCAGATTCATATTTCTTCTTCTTATTGAATCGGGAGTCTTCATTTTTAGACAGACCAAAACCAGCCATAGCAAGACCAATTCTTTCTTCTCCTTCAACTTCTAATTTTAGGAACGACATCAAATCAACAAGGCGCTCTTTGGGTTCTTTTCCCGACGAAGTAGTGCTTCTGTTCCAAGCTTTTAGGAAATCTTCCGGAAAACATGACTCGACCATAGGATACAAAATCGAAGCGCATTTATCTTTTGTTACTCCCAAAGACTCTAACGCACGTAGGTACGATTCGAGCTTGTCGTATAAAGAAGTTGGCGAGAATTTATGCTTACTCTGAACAGAAATTATTAATTTCAGAAGTTCCCGGACATACACTTCCACAAGAAGATCTTCTCGGCCAAACCGGGCTTTTAGACTTTCGATCGCTTTAGAGTAGTTGGCACTAGTAGGCGGGAAACTCTCTACAACCTCTCTAGCTCTTGAGCCGGGAATCGTAGCTTGTATTAAATATTGAAACTTGTCTTCGTTAGCTATGTCTTCATCTTTATCGATGCGCTCAAACTGACTCCAAAAAGGGAGCCATTCTTTTATGTCGTCGCCAAATCTGCGGAATTCCAATTTTGGCAAGGTAAATTTTCTTTTTGAATTGCCATTTTCTATGGTCGAGACTTGATTTTCTACTTGGCATTGCTCTTGAATACGAATTCTTGCCAATTCTAATTCATGCTCCATCTTCGCTTTCTCAAGATTCAATTTAGATTCAGCTTCAAGTCTTGCTTCTTCAAGTTTTGTTTCTTTTTCAGCCTCAATTTTCAGTTTCTCTAAGTTAAGCCTGACTTCTTCTTCAAGCTTCTGTCTTTCTCTTTCATTTTCTTCTTGAAATTTTCTCTCGGAAATGGCATTTTCCAACATCGTTTTAACAAAATCTGGATCATGTTTGTACTCTTCACTATTTAAAATTAAATTCTTTAGTTCAGCTACCTTTGCATTTGGCGGAACGTTTTCGCCGATTTCCGTAGCAACGGCTTTCAAATCTTCCTTTTTGAAGTTTTTTACTTCCTTAAACATCTTGAAAATTAACTTCCGTCCTGTCACGGACGCCACAAATGATAGATAAACTCAAAAATTCTTCTTTAAGGATTTGCAGAACAAAGCATCTCTGAGCTTACTGCTCCTATATATATAAAAATGGACGAAAGCAAAAACCGTTGCAAACTCCAAGACTTTATTTCAAAAACTGATTTTCTTACTAAACAATGTTGCCACAGACAAAACTTTAAACATAAAACACAAATAAATAAATGAACTACTAATAACACCAGTTATTGACTTAATTCTGTTAAAGACTGACTGTTTTTAACTGACTCAGTTAAAGACTTAAATATAATCATAATAAATTATTATAATTATGGGGTTAAACTAAAATTGCTTGGTTCGGCTTTATTATTCATTGCGTGGAGGAAACATACAAGTACATATATAAAAGATAATTTAGTTCCCTAAAATGATACAATTATATGGATAAGTAACTTATATAATAAATTTTAAAAAAATAGTAATTTCTTTTTACCTTATTTAGAACGAAAAATCCAAGTTTCTTCTAATAATGATAAATCACACGTACAAGCATCAATGCATCGAGGGAAAAAAAAAAAAAAAAAAAAAAAAAAAAAAAACACAATAGACACGGTACGTTTTTCTCTCAAACTCCGACTGTACAGTTTTTAAAAAAAAATAAAATAAAGGCACAAGACTTCCCGAGATCGCGTGACCTCCGCAAGTGGCCAGTCAAAGTATTGAAATTGAAAGACAAAATTAGCCAGCAGTTTAACAACAAAAAGCAACTACCCAATTGGAATCCAATGTTCGCCCCCTTATGTAACCCGACCCCCCCCCCCCCCCCTTGTCGCCATGTGTGGTCATCAGCTCATCACTACTTTTATTACTTAAAATCACATGTCTGGACGTAAACTTATCCAACAAAAGGCTGAGAGGTTGAGGTTCCGACAAAAGAAAACATTTTGAAAGCCTCATCTACGATCTACGGTTCCTTGAAAGTAATTTTACTTTCCCTTTTCGGAACAATCAATAGAAAATTTCGTGGGAAGCTATACACATTCATGTTACATTGATCTTTTCCCACATAAAAGAGATAGACACCTTTTGTGCCTTGGGAAACAGCGAAACACAACCCACTATCCCAATAAGGCTGTAAAATCATTTAGATAAGATATTCCTTCAGGGCCCTGGGTACCCTATGTATAGAAATACGAAGAGGCTTTTTCCTAGCTTTCTGGAAAGGGGAAAAAAGGGGATACATTCGGGGGGACAATCGGACCACCCACCCCTTGTCTGAGAAAACGAGAAGTATTGTAAGCTTTTTGTGTGTTCCATGATAGATTTTTTGGTTTCTATCTGTGGATACTATTTTGAAATTCCTTGGTTCAATCACGTTGGGCGTTATGCTATGCTATAAAGGTGGACAGTTAGTAAAATCTAGTTAAAAGTGTTTAATTTTGCAGTGCAGATCTAGGTTGATATTGCAATAAATTTTTTAATTACAAAACTTAGTGGTAAAATTATAACGTTAGGAATAAATCAGTTTCAATTAAAAATTAGATTTGCCAAGTATTTCATTTTCTTATTACACATTACTCATTCGTAAAATGGCTAAATCTTAATTTAAAAATATTCTTTAAGAAGAATACATTCATATATATCTGATACAAAATTACTGAATTTAATGAAATAGAAGTAAAATAATCAAACTCTACTTTTTAAAACAGCTGTTATATAAAACATTTAACTGATTGTTTTATATAATATACACTCTTAAAACAAACGAGCGATTTTTAACTCAGTCTGAGTTAATATTCACTCCTTTCCAGTGTTGAAAATGCACTTCTCCTACTGGAGTGGATTTCACTCTTTTGTTTTAAGAGTGTAAATGCTTTAGATCTTTTGCAACTCCTTTGAGCTTATATATTTGTAACACAAGTCAAAATTGTTGCTCAGGGACCAAGTTTAAACTCAATTAATATTTTTTTAAAAGTAAAATGTCATAACACTTACTTTTACAGAAGAAATTAAAGTATATATCGAACTCTTGTAAGTGTTGTTAAATCTTAATGTAAATTAACTCACCATATTCCCCTTAAAAAAAAAACTGCTATGTAGTTCTCCATTGTCAGTTGTAATAGAAGCAATTGTTTTAGAATGCTACTGTTTTAGAATTTCCCAGCACATGTGAACGCGACTATAGTCACTAGTTTGGAACCCAAATAAAAACAAAACATGCAAACATGTCTCCAAGCAGCGGCTTTTTTCAAGGGCGTACCCAGGATCTGATTTAGAGGGGGGCAGGTAATGTTATGGGCCCCCATTTTCTTAGTTGGATGGGCCCCTTTAGGGAATCTTCCTTTGATGCACCCCCCCCCCCCCCCCGTTTCATATGGTTTACTTATTAAAATTCGCAGTAAGCAATTGATTAGATTTTTTTTAATTATTATACAATTTATCCCACTCATTTTTATAATTATAAACTTGGTAAATAATCACTAGTTAAATTATTTTTAATTACTAATTAAACAAATGTCATTAAACATGTTTCATGTCATATAATGCTCTTGTTTGCATTTTTCAGCAGTACTGGATTTCATTGGTTGCTTCGGTTTCCCGTAGTGCGATTTCATATATTCGTTGCTTCGTTTTCACTCTCAAATTGACCGATAGATGAACATGTTTTCGTTCCATGCAGACTTTCTTTAACATATGTTTGCAACAACCAATAGCACAACAAGAAGTTGGCATTTAAAAAATTTATTAAGTGAAATATTCTTAGAAAACTCATTTTCGAATGCGAAAACATAAGTAATTCCAGGCAACAAACCGTTGGAGCCCGTTAGAGTGGTTGCCAATCACGACGTGAAACTACCCCATTACCTTACATTTATTTGAACTGCAATTCCTCGTGAAACTACCCCATTACCTTACATTTATTTGAACTGCAATTCCTCCAAATAACATTTTTTGGAAGAGTTTTGTTTCAGCCGATTCAACTATTTTTTGCCAGAAGTCTGTAGTTTTTTTTAATAAAAAATTGTTTTGTGATTAAATTTATTCACAAATTTGTTTTCGGAGATTCTTAAAAGAAATCTGAAGTTTTCCACATTAAAAAATGCTTGGTTAAAAAATCTAACCAAAATAATACTATAACCACATTATTGAATGGATTGTTTTCTTGTTTGCTTATAACTATTTTAGCTTATATCTTTCGAAGTATCTTGCCTCATATTCATACTTAGGTCGAACCTTAATCAAAAACATACCCTCGAAAAACATACTCCTCTATCAAGCTCGAAAACATATAGACTTTTCAGAAAAATCCTATTTTTACTGAAGTAACATAATTTATCTCTTTTATCATTTTCTTGTAAATTACATTGATTTTTACTATACAATTGTTTAAAACGACAAATAAAAGAATAGTTTTAGGCACTAAATTTGTTTAACCAGTTTTTTGCGATTGATAAGGGTATTGAATTGCAAGGGTATAGTAATTTGATATAACAATTACGTTGTCTTGTTTAATGTATGGTAAATGTAACCTTTAATTTTACGCAAGTTGGTAGCCCATTACAAGTCTCTTGGCCCATTAATTGTCCATGTTTTAAACTAAACGATGTATGGGGGCCCCAAATTCAGGAAAGACTTCACATGCAAAAATAGTCTTGATAGGATTTGTTGGCCCAGAAAGGCAGTGGGCCCAATTGATATTATATTGGACCCAATTTGAAAAAAAAAGTACTTAAACCCCTTTTATACATAGAATATACATCAATTGGGGGCTTCAGTGGGCCCAATTGATGGGCCAGATTTTAAAAATATGTAGACCCCTTTTTGCGTAAAGTATTGGGCCCCCAGAGGCCAACTCTGGACCAAAATATGGGCCTCAATTCGAACATCATTCGTGGGCCCCTTTTATATCAGGTTATATAAAAGGTCCTCCAGGCGCAAAGTGGGCAGTGGGCCACTGGGCCCGACTGGGAACACAACTTCGATTTTTTTAATGCCTCTCCTTTTACATATATTACATACAGGGGCCCCCATAAGACCGGGGCCCACTTCACCCTTTCTAGAGGGGGGCAGCTGCCCCCCTCTGCCCTATGGTGGGTACGCCCATGGCTTTTTTGCAGACCGCCCTCTCTGTCTCTCTGTTGAAGATAAGAAACCGAAAGAAAGAGCGCATATGGGGATTAATACCCCAATTCCCGCTCAACCCCGCCTTTCCCCCCTGGCCAGCTCGGGCCTGTATTAGATCTATTTTCCTTCTCACTATTTCGGATATTCATTAGAATGGCCGCTCTTTTTCTTTCTATTTTTGAACATTTAGAAGTATTTATTTTACACAGATTTAGTAAATACTAAGTTAATTTTTTGAAGCAGTATTTAAAAAAAAATATGGTTAGAATCTCGAATTTTGCCGCCCCTACTCACTTGCCGCCTGATGCGGCCGCTTCTCTGCATCATAGCACCACACGGCCCTGTTTGTTACCGAGGTTTCCTGGGTGGAAGAGCAGGTCGAGTGTGGAGGAGCAGAGGTCCAATGCTTGGATGAATGCTAGGGCATTATCAATGAACAAGGTTTTAAAAGAGGTATGTGAGATGGAGGGGGTAACGTTTCTAGATCTGTTTTCTAGGAGAAAGGTTGACAATGTGACTGTTTTTCAAGGTTGCCAAGTTGAGTGGATGGCAAGAGACAGAGTGCACTTGAGCACTAGAGGGGTAAATGAGGTAAGCAGGCTTGTAATGAACAGTCTTGCTTCAAAAAACTAGGTATGTTTGGCGAAGGAGTGGCCAGGGTGAAGGCCATAGTGGGGAATTCGGGAAGAGGTAATAGTAACAGGAGCAACGGTTGGAGTAAATGTGGAAAAATTACATTGAAGGTCTTCTATTGCAATGCTAGAAGTATTAGAAACAAGATGGATGAGTTGAGGGGAATCGTTGCAATGGAGGATCTCGACATTATTGGTATCACAGAAAGCTGGGCGAATGCTGATGATGTACATGATTTTTTCACCATTAAAGGTTTCAATCTCTTCCGTCGTGATAGATTAAATAAGAAAGGGGGTGGAGTGCTGTTGTATATTAGAAGTGACTTGAACTGCATTGAGTTAAACTTAGAGAGTGACTCTCTAGGTATTGACTCTGTATGGGTTAAGTTGACTAATGTCAACGGTAATCATCTGGTTGTAGGTAATGTGTATAGACCACCCAACAGTAATGCGGAGCAAGATACCGTACTGTATAACCTCATAAGAGAGATTTGTCACAAAAATGAAGTTGTGATTATGGGGGATTTCAATTTTCCAAACATTAACTGGGACAATAATGTGATTACTAATTGTCAGGGTTTAGATTTTCTAGAGGTCTTAGATGACTGTTTTTTGTACCAGTTAGTAAAGGAGTGTACTAGAGGTAATGCTATTTTGGATTTAGTTTTGAGCAGTTGTGAAGATAGAGTGCAGAACCTTATAGTCAGTGATCACTTAGGGGAGAGTGATCATAATAGTATTAAATTTGATATTATTTTTCAGGTCAGACAGAATAATAGTGTAAGAGTCGTTCCATGTTTCAGAGATGTTAATTTCGACAACCTGAGACATGATGTTGCATTAGCTTTTGATATAGGGCTGGTGGGTACCCATACTTTTGAACTATGGGATGAGTTTAAGGTTAAACTAAATGATGTTGTGAAAAAACATGTTAAATTCAAGAATAAAAGTTCCCAAAGGAAATTGTATCCTATGTGGTTTTCGAAGGATATTAAAAAGTCCCTTAGGTTAAAGCAGAAGGCTTACAAAATTGCTAAACAATCTGGTAGAGAAGCTGATCAGGAAGCTTACAGAGTTGCTAGGAGAGAGTTTAAGAATATGAGTAGGCAACATAAATCTGCATTAGAGGAGAATCTCGCTAGGGATATTAAGAAGAACCCTAAAGATTTTTTCGCTTATGCGAGGGGTAATGTAAAGCAGGGTAACTCTATTGGGCCATTTAAAGGTAGTCAAGGGCAGTTAATCCATGACGACATGAAAATGGCAAATCTTTTGAATGACTTTTTTGTTAGTGTTTTTAATAAAGATTTTAAAAATGTTCATGTTTCAGGGGAAGTAACTGAAGAACAGGTATGTATCGAGTGTGATTTTTCTAAAGAGGATGTTGTTCATCTATTGAAAACTATGAAACCTAACAAAGCACCTGGGCCTGATGATATTTATCCTAAAATTTTAGTTGAATGTGCAGAAGAGTTAGGGGATGCAGTTCTGACTATTTTTAGGCAATCATTTATTTCTGGACAGGTGCCAGCAGACTGGAAATTGGCAAATGTTACTCCATTGCACAAGAAAGGGCCAAAATCTGATCCGGGTAATTACAGACCAGTTAGTCTTACATCTGTTTTAGGTAAAGTTTTTGAGACGTTATTGAAGAGGCATATAATGACTTTTTTGGAAACTAATAATTTACTTTCAGAAAATCAATATGGCTTTAGAAAGGGTAGATCTTGTACAACTAATCTTTTAAAGTTTTATGACACTGTTACTGAAGAGATTGATAAAGGCAATATGGTTGATATTATTTACATCGATTTCCAAAAGGCTTTTGACAAAGTTTCTCATGAAGCTTTGCTATATAAGATGCGAAGATTTGGAATCGAAACAGCCGTTATCCGTTGGGTTAAAAATTGGTTGATCAATAGAAAACAAAGGGTTCACATTAATGGTAAGTACTCTGATTGGAATGAAGTAGTAAGTGGAGTGCCTCAGGGCTCTGTACTAGGGCCAATTTTATTCATTATGTTTATTGATGATATCAGCTGGGGGTTGAACAGCAAGTTAAGTATTTTTGCAGATGACTTAAAAGTGACGAGTACAGTTAATTCTGTAGAGCAAATTGAGCAATTGCAAAGTGATCTAACAAAAATTACTGAGTGGGCTGCAAGGTGGGGCATGTCATTCAGTGTGAATAAATGCCAAACCTTGCATTTGGGCAAGAACAATGTTAATTATTCTTATGTTTTACAGGGAGAGAGTATTCAAGACAGTGAGTTTGTTAAAGATTTAGGAGTTTTTGTGAGCAATGATTTTAAAATGAGTAAACAATGTGTTGAAGCAAGTAAGAAGGCCAATCGAATGTTAGGATATGTTAGAAAAAGTATCACTTCTAAATCTAAAGAGATTATTTTGCCATTGTATAGGGGATTGGTAAGGCCACATCTGGAGTATGCTGTTCAGTTTTGGTCCCCCTTTCTCAGAAAAGATATTGAAATGCTTGAAAAGGTTCAACATAGGGCTACAAAAATGATTAAGGGTTTATCGGATATTGATTATGGTAATAGATTAAGATCGTTAAACATGTATTCCCTAGAAAATAGGAGATCAAGGGGTGATTTAATTCAGTTGTTCAAGTTCATTAAACAGGGAGACATGGAGGGCTTAGGTTTTACCTTAAATAGCCGGACCAGGGGGCATGGACAGAAATTGAATAAATCATGCTT
Source organism: Hylyphantes graminicola (assembly GCA_023701765.1). Classification (NCBI taxonomy): domain Eukaryota; kingdom Metazoa; phylum Arthropoda; class Arachnida; order Araneae; family Linyphiidae; genus Hylyphantes; species Hylyphantes graminicola. Next base: position 19,806,858 of record CM043112.1, read on the forward strand.
TAGAAGGGAGGTTAGAAAACATTATTTTTACAATTGAGTCGTCAATGAGTGGAATGCTTTACCAGAATATGTTGTGCATTCGAAGAGAGTGGAAGATTTTAAGAAGAATCTCGATAACTATTGGAAACTGGTAAGGAATTAGATATATTTTGGACCAACCTTGCTGGGCCTCTGGCCTGTTGTTGGTCGACAATTTTTGTATTTGTATTTAAACTGAATGTCATTGTTGTACTCACATGCTCAAAAATGACGAAATATTTCTTTAGATTAGACGACATTCAAATCCTCATAAAAATGACAATTCAAATTTCCTCACATTGAGGAAGCGAAAACTCGGAGCATTTGCCAGTAATGAAATCGTCAAAATTAAGGAAAATTTCGTCGTTTTTGAGCATTCATTTTTTTAGAGTGTTTCTGCTGTGTTAATTTACGAGGACTAGAATAGGGGGTGGGGGGAGAAGTTAGCAGGCAACATGTGTTAATTTTATGTATTGCATGGATATTATGCGCCAAATACTGTGATGAAATAGGGGAGAGTGTTGTACCTAGGGACTTTTACATTTTAATTTTTTTCTTCGATAATTATAGTCAAAATAAAAATTTAAAAGCAGCAATTCAACACACCAATATATTCCTCTATAACATATTTTTTTTTTTAATTCTGGCAGCTTGAAATTAAGAAATTGCCACTCATTTTAGTAGAGAGGTTAAACTGTCCCAAGGTACAATGTGATGTTATACCTTGGGACATACTTTATAATTTAGTTAATAGTCATACACTTGAACTAATTTGTGTCATGAAACAAACTTTCAGGTGTTGCCAGAATTATATTTTCAAACTTCAATCATTATAAAATTTATCCAAAACAAAGCTGAGTTGTATTTAACATGTTTTGTGGGATTGCTCTTAAAATAAATAATAAAGGTATTTTTATTTATCCAAATTATTAAGAATCATGAATATGTTATACCTTGGGACCTGTCCCAAGGTACAGTACGCTTTACTGTTCCAAGGTACAATACACTACATGGTTTAAATAAAAGCAAGACAGTGGCCAATCAAAATGCATTATCATTGTATTTTTTAGTCGTCCGGACGGGCCTTGGGGCCCCTGGACGGCCAACACCATGTGTTCAATAAAGTTCTTCTTCTTCCTGCACTCTCTATCCTATTAGAATCCACAATGGGACATGTACATGTTTGTTTAAAATGCTCTGCAACTGAAATATATAACTGTTTTAACATCGGTCAAGTTACTTTTTAAGTGAACGAATGTTCAGTTTATGAGCTTGTAGGAAATAAATTAGAATTCTTGCATTTTTGCTACAAACACAGCTGCTATTTATAAGATTCATTATATTAATTATATTAACTACTTTATTAAATTTCTAATTTATGGTTAAATAATAATACGATTAATGGGTGAGGAAGGGGGGTTCTTTTTCTGATTTGAATACCCGTTATTACAACTTACAAGTGAGTTTGCTACTTAAGGTAAATTCTAAAATTTTTACTATTACTTTAACATTTTCCAAATTTGGCATAGTGATTTCAAATTTAATGAACAATGCTTTTTGGGCACTTTTTTTATTTAAATATAATTGATTTATTTTTAACGGTGTTTTTCAACTAAAAAAAAGGGGTTACGCTAACACTTCTAGCATAAAAAGTTTTACATTAATTTACCAGAAATTTTTTACAGATGCTATTTCAATATCTAATATATCTGTGCCATGAACCTCTAACATCTGGTGTAAATATTCAAGTGTTTTTTTATAAAATGTCCAAGTGCAAGTTAAACGAAAAAATCTTTTTTTGTGGTTAATTTATAACATTTTTCTTAATAACTTCTTTTCTTGTAATTTGTATGTAACTCTAGAGGGTCATTGCATGCATCAGTTCAAAACGAAGAATTTAACACATAATTAATGCTTATAGGATGAAAATTCAATGTGGTAGACTTGTCAGCGTAAACCTCTTTTTTCAGTAGAGAAGCACCGTCTAAAATAAATAAATTATATTTAAATAAAAAAAATGCCTAAATAGTATTATTCATTATATTTGGAATCATTATGCCAAATTTGGAAAAGATTAATTCAACAGTAAAAATTTTAGAATTTTGGGTATTCGCCTACCTTAATGAAGTTATTTAATGCTACACTCAGAGCTTTTTCTAATGCGAAAAGTTTAAGTAAATTAAATAACATGCAGTCTTATTCAATTAATGCTTTTTTTCATTGAACCGTAAATATTTCAAAGAAAAAAATTACATATAATAAACAAGTAATTATGTATCTCATAATAAATAAACAAATTTAATTATGCAAGCGCCTTATCGACTGGGATCCCCATTTTGAAAATTTGTTAAATATTTACAGTCATTATTGGCCAATTCCATTCGTGACAGACATGACATAAGACAACTTTCTTGGCTCTTAACCCTTTCAGTCCCAAAAATTTACTACACTACAGAAACATCTGATATTTACAAAATAAGCTTATTTTAGGTCAAATATACGAATTCCATAAGAAAAAAAATCCATTAAAATTTTTTATATGGTTTTTGAAACAATGCCAAAATTCTCTAACTGTGGAAAACAACAAAATAAAAATATGTATATTACCTAAAAACACTTCGAGTTATATATTTTAAGGTATCTGACCATATTATTAAAAAAAAAATTAGTAATTATTTGAACCGAAATAGTTTAAATTGTGTTTTAAATATGTGGAACTGAAGTGAACTTATCAAAAATCAGGAGAAACGCTTGTTGACTATTTTCAAAATAAAAAAATAGTAGTTCTGACTTCTATTGAGATTAAGGTAAAATTTCGTCTGATAGAACAAAGTGTGAAGAATCGAATGATGTGCGTTTGGATGTCATAGCGAGACATAAACATTTTGAAAAAAAATATTGAAAGTGATGATGCCAAATGGCATCACTGGGACTGAAAGGGTTAAGTACTAAATGTTAATTGACTGTTAAAAAATTACCATGGGGTGATGAAAATAAAGGTATAAAAAACGCTGAAATTTTCATTCACAAGAGAAAATACTTAAAATTAATTGGGATAAATCATGCCGTGACTGACATGACAAAATTGAGACACAGATTTTGAGTGACCTTATATTATTACCATTTGCTCTTAACTGGAATGCATTTCAAGTCTAGAATTTTTTTGGAATCAATATAAGATTCTGATGCGCCAAACAGAAAGAAAAAAAATTAAGAAATTTATAAAGAGTAAAATATTATAAATAATTATTAGCGAGACTGACATGAAAAATGTGACAGGCATGACAAAGTTTTGATGTTCTATATTTAACTCAAATTTTAAATTTAGTGTTTGAATTTTTTTACGAACTGTTTATTTTGAGGTATAAAAAGAGATATTAAAGTGTCAAAAATTTTTGCCGAGTAGATTTTGTTTAAAATATAAAAGTTGAAATTTAAAAAATGATGTCCATGGCGCATTTTCGTGGAATCAACCTATTACGAGCCAGTGTGCACAAACATCCATTTCAGATTTTATAAAATAGTTGTTTTTGCAAATAATCCGCAAATCTGTTTATTTCCTGAAATAAACATTAAACATTTACAAGACGCAAAATAATTTACCCGAGTTTTAAAAAAATTCCAATTGTGTACAAGGGACAAGGGCTGCTTTTTTTCAACCTCCCATGGACAAAAAGACTGGTTGTAAAAATACAAAAAAAGTTATATGCAATACTGTTTATTTCAGTTTTGTTTTTTCTTTTGTGCATATTTATGTATTTAAAGGGGCTGGGGAGCCCAGTCGGTAAAGCACTCGCTTAGCATGCGAAAGGTCCCAGGTTCGGGCATCGCCAAAATAGCTGCCGACCCATGCAGCCACAAATGTTCGATGAAAATAATACCCCGTGTAAGGAAGTGCACGTTAAATATCCTTCAAAGTCCTAAAGCTGCGTACAATGTCGCCCTTAACGGTTGCGTTGGGTGCCTATTCAGGTGTCGGCTCGTCACCTGACTGTGGTTCTAAAATACGACGCCCGTCGCCAATTGCCCTCGTGTAGCTCTAGTGCGACAATAATTCAAACCAAACCTAATTATGTATTTAAATTTAATTTTAGTGTTTTTTTTTGTTATTAACTTAATGTGTCTTATCAATTATAATTTATGATTATTGTTGCTGTTCGTTGAAGAATTCGATATTTTTTAATGACCATTATTTTTATACATTAATTCTTATTTTTGATATTCGTTTAAAACAAACACTACAACTTCTCCCATAGCAGTTAATGTTTTTGTTCTTGTAAAAGTAGCTTGGAATTTTGTCTATTTGAGATTTTTGCTGACTTGTAACGTAAGAAATAAACGTCTGTTGTTTTTGTTACAAACTGAATTATCTTCATTTGGGGAACCGGTGGTTCATTTGAAGATTGGCGTCCGGACTTTATTTACGTAAATTACACATCTGGCGTCCCCGCGACAGGACCGGTTAAGCGAATTCAAAATGTTTCAAGCAGTTAAAGGCTTTAAAAAAGAAGATTTATTGTACTTGTGCCAAGAGATTATCGGGTCCTTACCATCTAAAACTACTATTTTTGCACTGAAAGAAGAAATTTTGAACAGTGACGAATACAAAGCAGATCCGGATTTTATTACTTCTGTGTTCGTAACAACTGTTGCTGAAAGACAGCAAAGAGAAGAGAAAAAACGCCAAGACGAAGAACATCAAAGGCAAGATGTAGAACGTCAAAGGCAAGATGTAGAACGTCAAAGGCAACATGAATTAGAATTGGCCAGAATAAATGCCCGAAGAGCGTTGGATGCTCCCGAGGAAACTGCAGAGTTAACAGGTAACGTCAAAAGGAAATTCAATTTGCCTAAATTAGAATTAAGACAATTTTCTGGTGATATTAAAGAATGGCTCGCATTTTGGAGTCAATTCCAACATATTCATGATGATAATGATATCGCCCCCGAAAATAAATTCCAGTATTTGATACAAGCCACTGTTACTGGGTCTCGTGCTCGTGAAGTCGTAGACAGTTTCCCGCCAACAGGGGCAAATTATGCGAAAGTAATTGAAAGTTTGAAAGCTCGTTTTGGTAGGGAAGATTTGTTGGTTGAAGTATATGTTAGAGAGCTCTTAAAATTAGTAATATCAGTTCATAAAAATGAAAAATTATCTATGACGTCTCTGTATGATAAAGTGGAGTCTCACATGAGGGCTTTGGACTCTTTAGGTGTCACGACTGATAAGTGTGCTTCCATTTTATATCCTATGGTTGAATCGTGTTTCAATGAAGACTTCTTGAAGGCATGGAACAGGCATCCGAGTTCTTCCTCTTCAGCTGATGCTAAGGAGAGACTAAATAATCTCATGCAATTTATTAAGACAGAAGTGGAAGGAGAAGAAAGGATCAATTTAGCAATGTCAGGCTTTGGATTGAATGAACCTAGAAGTAAACAGCCTCCAAATAAGAAGCAATGGAATAAAATCCCTACCGCGGCGAACTTGCTGACAACTTCAACGAAAGATAATAAGAAATCTTGTATTTTCTGCATGGGTAAACATGCTAGTGCTGACTGTTTCTCTGCCCAAAAGATGAGTTTGGAAGAGAGGAAGAGTGTAGTCCGAGAAAAGCAGTGTTGTTTTGCCTGCTTGACTCCCGGCCACACTGCCCGTAAATGCAGAGCGTTTCTCAAATGTATATTGTGTGGGAGAAAACATGTGCCCTTGATGTGCGAAGCAAATGAATCGAAGAAAAATGACGTTAAGAAGACAGAAGAAACTGAAGTTAACAATGAAGTTACTATGTCTAATGTAAGTGGAAGTCCTAAAGTGTTTCTCCAGACCCTAAAGTGCAAACTAATATCAGATAAGAAGGAAATCCTCGTACGAGTTATTCTAGACACGGGATCTTCCAAATCTTATGTTGTAAAGAGTCTTGCAGAAGAGATGGGGTATAATCCGGTAAAAAAGGAGACTTTAGTGCATTCCCTCTTCGGTGGAGTAAAATCTGAAGAATCGAAACACTCATGCTACAGAATAAGACTAAAAAGTATAAAGAACAATTTTGCTTGCAACTTTGAAGCGTTGGATCAAGTAACCATTTGCAGTGATGTTTCACCTGTATGTCCAGGGCCTTGGCTGAAAGAGCTGCAAGAAATGGATATTATCCTAAGTGATGTTGGTGCAGTGTCTCATCCGGTAGATGTTTTAATTGGAGCGGACATTTTTGGGAAAATTATGACTGGTCAGCGAAAGGTCCTATCAAGCGGTTTAGTGGCAATTGAAACATTGCTCGGGTGGACTCTGCTGGGCAAAGTTCCTGATAATGAAGTCGCATCTGCTAATGCTATGATGGTAACTTCCCTGTTAGTGAAAGACATGGACATATCAGATATGTGGCGATTGGATTCTATCGGTATTCAAGATCCATCAGAACAGAAAACTAAAGAAGAACTTCATGAAGCCACAATGGATCATTTTCTAAAGACTGTGGATGTCAATGAAGATCAGCGTTTTTCATGTTTGCTTGCCCTGGATCGATACCCACTTGCCATTGCCAAACAATTTCGACTTAGCACTCAGAGGGCTAGAAGTGACAAGCCGCAAGCTGAAAAATGAAAAGTTATACGATGCTTATGGAGAAGTATTCAATGAGTGGGAGCAGGAAAACATCATCGAAGAAGTTCCAAAAGAAGAGATGATGTTACCATGTCATTATTTACCCCATCGTCACGTAGTGAAGGAAAATAGTACCACAAAGATTAGGCCCGTGTTTAATGCTTCTTCTAAACAAAAAGGATCTCCAAGTCTAAATGATTGCGTCGAAAAGGGACTAAATTTGATAGAACTAATACCCTCCATAATATCTAGGTTTCGAATGTTTAAATTTGGTGCAACAGCTGACATTCGCAAAGCCTTTCTTCAAATCAGTCTCAATAAACAAGATAGAAATTTCTTACGCTTTCTGTGGTACAATGAAGATGGCAAGCTAAAGTATTATCGTCATTGCAGAGTTGTCTTTGGAGTGTCCTGCAGTCCATTCTTGCTTGCTGCAACTATAAAATACCATTTGGAAACGAAGCTTGATGAAGCTCTCCATGGGAATAAAAGATACCCAGAAGATATTATACGACATCTGTTAAACAGCTTTTATGTGGACAATTGTCTAATTAGTGTCAAGTCTGAAGCAGTTTATCGAAGTTGCTGGTGAAATTATGGCCGAAAGGAAGTTCGATTTAAGAGGGTGGGAGTACAGTGGCCCGTCGGAGTCTATAGAAAGTCCTACCAATATCTTGGGAATGATGTGGGACAAACAGAATGATACCCTTTCTATAAGTCTTCCTGATGTCACAGAAGCCAAGAATGAAGTAATCACAAAAAGAAATATTTTGGCTGCTTCACACAAAGTTTTTTACCCAATAGGAATTACCAGCCCTGTGATGCTACGTCCAACACTCTGGTTACAAGATTTGTGGAAGTCTAAGATCGGCTGGGATGGAGAAATTGACAGTAAAACTCGCCAAGATTTTCTAAAGTGGCTAAATGAGCTCGAGCATCTAAAGAATTTGAAAGTGCCAAGATGGTTGCATTGTGAAGTAGGGGCCGAAAACTTTTCGTTGCATTTTTTCTGTGATGCGAGCAAACTTGCCTATTCAACGGTTGCCTTTCTGCGAGTTGCTGATGGAGCTACTGTTCATGTGCAGCTTATACAAAGTAAAACAAGAATCGCTCCTTGCGGAAAGAAAGAAACAACAATTGCTCGGCTGGAACTTCTTGGTGCCACCATTTCTGCTCGTCTTTCTACTGAAGTCCTAAAGGAGTTTAAAACAAAGAATGTTTATTTTTGGACAGACTCTACAACAGTGTTGGCTTGGCTGAAACGAGAAGATGTGTGGGGTGCATTTGTACAGAACCGTGTCCAAGAAATCAGGCAACTGACACCAGTTGAAGCCTGGAGACATGTACCTGGGTCCTCAAATCCTGCAGACCTCCCAAGTAGAGGATGTTCATCCCAACAGCTTTGCTGCCTAAAATGGTGGGAAGGACCCAGCTGGTTGTACCTATCTCCTCATGAATGGCCAACTATCGACCCAGAAAGAGATGTAAATGAAGAAGAAGTAATCAAAGAAAAAAGAAAAACGGTTGTCTCATCCATGATAAATATTGACGATGAAGATATCTGTTGTGATCATTTTTCTTCTTACAGTAAGAATATCAGAGTACTGGCATGGAGTTTACGTTTTATCCATAACATTTCACACGAACATAAACTGAAAGGTAATTTGAGCTCTGAAGAATTTCAAAAAGCAGAATCTTTGTTTTTTAAATCCATACAGTCAAAGACTTTTCAAGATGATAAGTTCCTTTCGAAAATGCAAGCATTTAGAGATGAAAATGGAATTTTGAGAATTAGAACAAAACTTGTGGAGAGTGACGAAAACGTGGAATTCAGATTACCAGTTCTTTTACCTGCGTGTACTATCGTTGAGAAATTAATTCGCGAAGAACATGAAAAAGCTATGCATGCCGGTTCTTCAATTGTACTTGCCAAACTAAGAGAAAAGTTTTGGATACTTAGAGGGAAAAAGTTGGTAAAGAAAGTTTTGTCTAAATGTGTGCCATGCCAACGCTACAAATCCCGACCAGTTGAAGTACCCTTTGCTCCACTGCCTAGAGAGAGAATTACACAGACTAAAGTCTTTGAAGTGTCTGGTGTCGACTATGCCGGTCCTCTCAACTTGAAGACAAAGGGTAAAGCTTGGATAGTTTTGTTCACATGCGCAGTGTACCGAGCGGTCCACTTTGAACTGGTCGAGTCGCTCAGTACAGATGCTTACATTCAAGCATTGAGAAGATTCATTGCCAGAAGAGGCAGAGTTTCCGTCCTATATTCAGATAACGGCACGAATTTTGTAGGGACTAACAATGCCTTGAAAGGTTTAAACTGGGAAGAAATAGCTGTGTTCTCAACCGCTCGGAAAATCACTTTTAAATTCATTTCACCCACAGCAGCCTGGTGGGGTGGTTGGTGGGAGCGTATGGTTAGAATGCTGAAAGAACTCCTGCGCCGGGTGTTGGGGAAGTCTACTGTCAACTATGAAGAGCTGAACACGATACTGTGTGACTGCGAGGCTGTGATAAACGCTAGGCCCCTTACTTACCTGCAAGATGATCCAAATGACTTGGTACCATTGACTCCTGACATGTTCATTTACAGTGGGGGTAACAGCGAAACTCCAGATCTTGACAGTGTAGACCGATCTTCCTTGATAAAACGTATAAAGTATTTACAAAAATTACGCGAAAATCTCAGGCAACGATTCAGAAATGAATACCTTGCCATATTAGTTCACAAAGGAATCAGGAGAAGTCATGTTTTGAATGTGGGTGACGTTGTTTTAATTGGTCAAGACAATATACGGCGCATCGATTGGCCACTTAGAATTATCTTAGAAGTCTTTCCCGGTAGAGATGGGGTTCCAAGAGTAGCGAGATTGAAGACCTCCAGAGGGGAGAGAATCCGCCCTTTTCAGCGGCTGTACCCTTTGGAAATATCTGGAACTGATGTAAATGTGCTACAGACTGCCAGACGATCATTAAGGAAGAGACATTGAGATTCATCGTCGAACTTTTAAACTTGTTTTTATTTAAAAAAAAAAAAGAATTTTTTTGGACTCTAAATTTTGCTTATAATTCCAAATATCAAATTTTCTGTTGCAAAGTAATAACCTTTGCAAGGTGGGAGTATGTTGCTGTTCGTTGAAGAATTCGATATTTTTTAATGACCATTATTTTTATACATTAATTCTTATTTTTGATATTCGTTTAAAACAAACACTACAACTTCTCCCTTAGCAGTTAATGTTTTTGTTCTTGTAAAAGTAGCTTGGAATTTTGTCTATTTGAGATTTTTGCTGACTTGTAACGTAAGAAATAAACGTCTGTTGTTTTTGTTACAAACTGAATTATCTTCATTTGGGGAACCGGTGGTTCATTTGAAGATTGGCGTCCGGACTTTATTTACGTAAATTACACATCTATTTTAGTCACCTATACAGGGTTCTTGTTTTACCCCCTCGCGACGATTTTTTTTTCTGAACTGTTTGTTCTGGATTAATAAAGTGCTTGTTTGATTAAAATAATTGTCATACCTCACCTGTAAACAAGGTTTGAACTACTCTCTTCACAAGCCCCCAATGATTGGGAGGGAGTTGAGATGGTTTAGTTTAAAAAAATTCTTCACATCAATTTTTTTTTCATCCTCCAAGCCACTGCTAGTCAATAATTCACTTATGGTGAACCTCTGAGTTTCCCTAAACACTTGGAAAACTGGCTTTACAATACCGTCTGTAGCAACAGACTTGCTTTCTTGGTCCCCTTCTTCATAAACATCAGTATTGTTAAGCGAGTTTACCAAGTGTTTAAGGAAAATTGTAGGTTTACCATAAGTGAATTATAGTTCCGAAATTACATGTTTAAATTGCAACTTGTTTTTGTTATGTTAAGAATGTTTAATTTTTTCAAAATGTGCCTTCAAATTAAATTTAATGTGATAACATATTTTTGTAATATAAAACTTTTAATTAGGAATGATATTAACAAGATATTTTATTTAATTTTTCTTTTTTGATAAAGAAACCGTCTATAAAAACAAACCGAATATTGAATTCCAAATTAACTATTTAAAAAAACTTATATAATTTGATAAATGCATATTTTTTTTTGCTGACATACAATAGTGATAATGAAAGTATTTATTGTCAAAATAATGCATACAATAAAAGAAATGAGTTACCAAAATTTAAGTTCGCAATTACTATAATACTGAGTGCAAAAAAACACCAATAGTATAAACAAATAATACTAATTTGAAAAAGGGGGAAAAAAGTAACACAAAGGATGCATTTGCACTTAAGAGGACTCTCTTGGGAATTCCAAATTTTGAAAATTGTTATGTTATTCCCATGGAGAATATTCGCAAGTCAATTATCCCCTCAATTTTATTAAAAAGTTACTAGTTTCTTGTATCATCGTAAAGAGCGAAGGCAACTAAAAGGATAAAACTAATTTGTTTTGTGAAAATCACATATTTAGTATTTTTAATAATTTTTTTAAGTTAGTAAAAAATGGAGTAAGCATTAAGTTCTAATTAAAAAAAATTATTAAAAATACTAAATAGTATGCGATTTTCACAAAACAAATTAGTTTGATCCTTTTAGTTCCTGTCGCTCTTTACAATGATACAAGAAACTAGTAACATTTTAATAAAATTGTGGAGGTAATTGACTTGCGAATGTTTTGCATAGGAATAACATTACGATTTTCAAGATGCGAAATTCCAAAGAAAGTCCTCTTTATACAAACTCTTTGACGTAATTAACAAAAACGCAAAACGGTTTGCACTGCAAAACAAGGATCACCTTTACTGTACGGTAACTATTGGCGCGATTTTCAGATTTGGCGATAAATAGTTTTTTGTGGCAACCTGTCTGTCTTCGACCGAAACCCGAAACGGTCACATAGGGTTGCCGGAAAACGTCATCGTTGCTAAGAGAGTATGACGTCAAAAGTCGCCAGAATACGGACTTTTGGCGCGATTTCGGAGAGTTCGCCAAGAGTTACCGAACAGTAAATTTCTACCCAAAACAACAAATCATCAAAATTATAAGCATTAATCTACACATTTTAGCTTTAAACATTAATATGAACCTAGCAGAACTTATGAAGACATATTAAGGGCAAATAGTGTGTAATTTAACAGTTGCATAATGTAATGCATACCACAGAATTTAGTTATGATTTTTTTAAAATGGTGAATGACTAAAACCTTCAGAAGCAGCTCGTTTCTTGCCTGACTGACAAGTTATTAGAGATAGAACACAGAGGGCACTTAAAGCTCTTGGGCGCACCGTCCCTGACCACATTGCAGAAGGTGTTTCTCTCTATCTCACACTTGACCAAGTTTCTAACTTCATCTATATGACGAGCTCCTAATTTAAAGTTATCGACATTTGGGAGCCTTCCAGCAAAGTAAGCAATGCTGTTCAAAGCAGGCAAGGACTGCCGGTTGAACTTGTTCACCACGGATCGGGTGCACAAATCCACATCCTTCAGAACACTCTCCTTGAGGAAAGGGGATATGCACTTGTAGTCACAGCTCTCCAAAAAGGCCCCTTTTCGAACAAAAAACCCAATATCCTCGTGGATTAAATTTCATGTCCCAACACCTATATTCAGAGCAGTTTCACCTCGATTGTTCCTCACGTTGATGTCGGCACCTGCATCCAAGAGCTGCTTTATGGCCTCTCGGTTTGGGAATAACAAAGCGACATGCAGAGGCGTGTCACCCCTGTCATCTTGAGGGCTGAGATCCAGTCCTTCCTTCTCCAGGAGAATCCGGATCACTTTGGAGCGACGCAACAAGACAGCGAAATGCAGGGCGGTCCTCTTCCTCTCATCACTCCTGTTGACGTCTGCTCCGGCCCGGACGAGCAGTTCCGCGATCTCTTCTTTCCAGCTCTTTGCAGCACAGATGAGCGGAGTGTCTCCAAGTAGGTCAACCGCATCGATGTCTGCTTCTCCGCTGTCCAGGATGAGACGCACGATGTCCGTCAAGCCAGTGAAAGAGGCATGGTGGAGGAGAGTGCGTCCAATGTCATCGACGCAGTTGACTTGAAGCAGTGCTCCGTGACGAAGGAGCAGATCCGCAAAAGCCTTCTTGCCACAACTAGCCGCCCACATCAAGGGTGTGCGACCACGGCGATCCCTGATGTCGAGGTCACATCCGCTGTCGATGAGCAATCTTGCCACTTGGTAATAAGCATAGCGGACTGCCAAGTGCAGGGGGGTCTGTCCCTCTCTGTTGAGGACGTCCACGGACACTCCCGCCGCGATGAGTCGCCTCACCTTTTTCAAGTCGCCATCCTCGGCGGCATGGTGCATGGCGAACGCATTCATATTCCGATGCCTAATATATTTAGCTGGCCAACAGGTAATGGAAATTCGAACATCGACGTTCTTCGCGAAGAAGAATTACGACCAGGGAAAATTATAATTAAAATATTGCCTAAAATTACGGTTATATTAAGAAATTATTTTTTTGACAAAATTTGGGGGGAAAAGGTAAACAAAAATGGGTAATGGGTAATGTGTGGTAAGCCTTGGTGTGGTGCTGGGGTAATAAAGTCGTTTCGGGCTGCCTATTTCTAGCCTCCCTTTGGAGCTTTAACACAGTCAATAACGCCTCGTAACTTAAAACCCTGGTCAAGTGACAAAATCAACACCTGAGCTGGCACCCAACAAACTTCGAGCGACATCGTATGCTGACGCCGTCCGGACTTTGGACTCCACAGATTTAACGAGCACGTCTGTCCCAGTGTACTCGGGCCCCTTCGTCACAATTTTGATTTTTCCACTCTTTCCCAATACAGAGATCTGGTTTATAAGATGACTGGCAGTAGGTGGGATTTGAATCTGAGACAGTTTAATTCTGAGGCTGATGCCTTATTAACCACTCGGCCACAGACGGTTCATTTCACTTGGAAAATAGGGAAAATACTCTGGTTTATTTGGTTGGTTGGTTGGTAGACATATATTTTCAGGCTTGTATGCTTGGTCGCAAGGACCCGCTTATAAACCATCGTCAAGTAGGAAAACACAGGACACACACAAACACATATGACAGATGTTGTCATCTGTCGCCACCTCCGCAATTTAGACATGTCCCTGAAGGGGAGGGAAATTTTCTCCAGGGACCTGTACCCATGGGAAACTGCGCAATGACCGCCCACAGGACTTTCGGACCCAACAGATTTAACGAGCACGTACTCCGCATATACTCGACAAACACAAACATCCATGCCCGAATGGGATTCGAACCCAGACCCAGCAACTCCAGAGGCCAATGCCTTAACCACTACGCCGCTGGATCGGCTCTGGTTTATTAATTTCCCCAAACTGGCGAACCTGAACAAAATGGATCACTTTTCCTCATATCCTGTATTGATTTCGAAATTTGAGATGACTTAACTAAGCTCAGGGATCTTCCTGGATCTTCAATTCTCCCTTTTCAGTGGATACCATCCCATGTAAGGCGCGTTTACATGAGCAATCGAATCGAATCCATGGAATGCCAAATCCTCCATTAGGGGAAAAAGTGGTAGAGCAGGATTTCTGACCCAATGTGGCCGAATCCATGGAATGAAACGTCAAACCCTCCTTAACCCTTATTCTCATGGTCATAAATTTTTTAAATTTTTTTTTAATTTTAAATTTTTTTCTGTTTTTTTACAGCTAAAATAAAAATTATTTAGTGTCATAACCTTTCTAAAATAATTAATGCATTAATTAATTAGAGTTTTATCAAAGGTAGCATATATGCTACTTCATGAGATTGGGGTAACTGGTTCATGGAGCTTGTAGTTGTAATTGTGTTACCTGATTTGGTTGTTGTACTACTTGTGTTAAATGATAAAGGCAGTAAATGTCCAAAAAAATTATACTACGTGCAAATATTACTTTAATGAATGTTTTTTTATTAAGTATGAATATCAATAAAACAAAGAATAAACAAAAAAACTATATACATCTATATATACAATACAATATTCTGATATTTAAAGAAGTCCTTGCTCAAAGTAATTCTGCTTTTAGCTTCCACACTACGTTTATAACGTAAAACTTGGAAGGTTTTATAATCTTTCAGTCCGTCTGTCCGTCCGTCAAACACATTCACAGAACAAACCAAATGTCGCACAAACTAGTGGGATACGTCATTTTGAAGTAAAAAATCAGACTAGGTTACATCCCAAATTTCATTAAAAATTTCAATTGGAAGTACTATATTTAAAAATTAAATAACTAAATATTTAAACTAAATTGAAATAACACGCAAATTCCATTTTCATTCAATAGTTTCAATGTTGAAATTTCGTCAAACGTACGAGAAACTTTATTTAAAATAAAAATAAAACCTTTGATAGAATATTTATTTATGTGATATAATTCGGTTTGGATTGTTGCAAAATCACAATGGAGTTTTTTTTTGACGGTTCATTATATATGTATGAAGAAAGATGTATACAAAACTCTAATTTTGCATAAAAATATGCAAAGTTTCGCTTTTATTTTTAAAGCATCAATTTGAATTTGCATCATTTTATTTGAACTGTAAATTAAATTGTGCATCATTATTCTACAAATTTCAAACAAATTTAGCAAACGATAATGAGTATTTTTAATTTGCGAAAGTATATAAATGAAAAAGTTAATTTTGGCGTTTGAAATTTTGAATTAGAGATTTTCTCTCTGAAGAGTATAAATTGTGTGTTTCCTGTGAGCATATAAATTTTGTGGATGCGGTTTAGGTGACAGATTCTGTAACAAACCTACTGGTTTTGTTAAACAAAACCTTAAATTACAATTTTTACAAAAGACGTTGGAGAAACCTTTGTGACAGAATCTGCATTTTCCACTATCTCTGAAAATGAGGAGGTGGGCTACTCCATCTCTCATGATCGATCAAATTAGTAAATTTTTGCTTTAAAATTAAAAGCGAAACTGTTTATATTTTTATACAAATTTTTAATTTTTTTTATGCATCTTTCTTCCTACATATATAATGAACCATCAAAATAATTTCATTGTGCTATTACAACAATCCAAATTGAACTATATCATAAAAATAAATATTTTTTCAAGAGTTTTATTTTTATTTTAAATAAAATTTCTCGTACGTTTGACGAAATGACAACATTGAAACTATTGAATGAAAATGGAATTTCCGTGCTATTTCAATGTAGTTTAAATATTTAGTTATTTAATTTTTAAATATACTTCCAATTGAAATTTTTAATGCAACTTGGAATGTAGCCTAAACTGATTTTTCGCTTCAAAATAACGTATCCTACTTATTTGTTAGACTTTTGGTTCGTTCTGTGAAAGTGGGTGGCAGACAGGCAGACGGATAGACTGAACGATTATAAAAGCGTCCCCTTTTTATGTTGTAAACGTAGTGTGGAAGTTATTATATTCAAGTTATTAAAATATTCAAGTGTCAGTAACGACTAATCATGTCAATAACTACCCTAATCTCATGAAGTAGCATATATGCAACCTTCAGTTTTTAACTTGTATTTTTCCAAAGACAGTGGCAATCGAACAACTTAAACAATTTTTTAAAACTATAGAACATAAGAAATGTGAAATATATTTTTCAAAGTAAAAACAAAACAAAATTAATATGAAAAATAATTCATTGGACTTGTCTTGTAGAGACAACGAGACATAATGCAAAAACCCAACAAGTTACCTTCCTCTAAAACAAAAATAATTTTAACTTTGAACATTGTTTTCACTCTGATCGAAGCTTCTACTGTTCTTCTAACAAATAACAATGCAACATATACTTGCTGACGTCACTTAACAAACATAAGTTAGGGGGAAAATCGCAGGTTGCATATATGCTACTTCATGAGAATAAGGGTTAATGGAGGCTTGCGAAACCTCCCAATGAACACTGCAATTCCGGTTCTGCCTGGGCGAAAATCCCCAAGATGGAAAAATTGGGGAGTTTGCACTTCCTTCCATGGATACGATGGCTCATGTAAACGCGCCTGTAGAAATAAAATATAATGGGTCCGTTCTCATGCAGAGCAAATGCCGGCTTTCAGGAAAAAAATCCCAAAGGCAAAATTGAAAACGTGTACCTGCCTCGTAGGTAGAATGATTTAATGCCACCTCTGTATGCATTGTAGACATCTTGAAAATCGTAATGTTTATTCCTATGGAGAATATTCGCAAGTCAATTACCGCCACAAATTTATTAAAAGGTTACTAGTTTCTTGTATCATTGTATAGAACGAAGGGAACTAAAAGGATAAACCAATTTGTTTTGTGAAAATCGCATATTTAGTATTTTTAATAATTTTTTTTAAAATTAGAACTTAATGCTTACTCCATTTTTTATAAAACTTCAAATTATTAAAAAAAATACTAAATAGGTGATTTTCACAAAACAAATTACTTTTATCCTTTTAGTTCCTTTCGTTCTTTACAATGATACAAGAAACTAGTTACCTTTTAATAAAACTGTGGCGGTAATTGACTTGCGAATATTCTTCATAGGAATAACATTACGATTTTCAAGATGTGGAATTCCAAAGAGAGTCCTCTTAAAGGAGAATAACCTCATGGATCTGATCTAATCCAGATCAGAGAGATAAGCAGATAAGAAAGAAGATGGAATAGATATTTATGCAACTAGTGTGAAAAGTAATGCTTTTTAAAACTAGTGGATTTTATTTCACGAGCGAGGTACGAGCGAGTGAAATAAAGACACGTGTTTTAAAAAGCATTACTTTTCGCACGTGTTTCATACACTATTTTTTATAATTGCGTGAAAAAAATCAAATATCATTGGTTCAAACATAATTCACGTGCTAATTAGACTAACATGAGTTTGGAGCTTCCAGGAGTGATGTCAAAGAAAACAACCAATGAACTCGCAGTTCGGAGCGCGTGACGCTATAAAAAACCAATAAGCGTGTTTCAACATTTTGTCAAAGAAAGCAACCAATGAACTCGCAGTTCGAAGGGTGTGACTTAAGAAATATTCCCATCGCGAGAAAAAAAAATTCATTGATTCAAAAATAATTCACGCGCATAATATTTTTAAGTACAGCAGATCGATAAATCTTTGGATTTTATGAGTATTATCAAATCGAAATTTTACTTGAAATGTTGGCATCTTATAAAAAGAGTGCGACAAAGTTTTTTTTCACTGCTTTTGGGTGAAAAATAGTACTTTTTTTCACTGTTTCAAAAAGTCTAGCTTTGTGCACGCGTCTGATATTGAAATTATAATGTAAAAGACGGCTTTTTTTCACGCAATTATAAAAATATATTTTTTTTTATAATTGCGTGTTAAATTTTTTTTCTCGCGATGGGAATATTTCTTAAGTCACGCCCTTCGAACTGCGAGTTCATTGGTTGCTTTCTTTGACAAAATGTTGAAACACGCTTATTGGTTTTTTATAGCGTCACGCGCTCCGAACTGCGAGATCATTGGTTGTTTTCCTTGACATCTCTTAGTCTATTTTAGTCTAATTAGGGCAGGCGCATTAATTAACTAGAGGGGGGGCCGGAGGATTTTGGAACACAGGTGTAAATAAAAAGGTTGACCCCCCCTTCAGGACCTGAAATTTAAAATATGACCCCCCCCCCCCCCTCGAAAAAAATATATTTTAAATAAAACATCGGAAATTTTCTTTTTTTTTTTTTACAGTTTTCCAGCATCCATCATAAATGTTAATGGTTTAAATAAACTTACACCGTCAGACTCAGACACCAATAAATTGCTGGTGTGGCAAATTTTTGATCACGGAAGCGAAATGTTGCATTCTAGATCTACTGCCACAAGAGGCAGAAACAGGGCCGGATTTACCAATAGGTCCGGGCCTAGGGGCGCACCATGATGATGGGCGCAAATTTATTCCGCTTTTTTTTTCGGATTCCATAAAATGTTATAGACCACAATACATATATCTACATCTACATGCTCTCCGTGGCTTTCCGTATTTTTTTTTTGTTACCAGCTCTTTTTGAATCAAGTTACACCTTAAAAAGTTCTTTTTAGAGTTCAAAAACAGTACTACTTTTGATTTTTTAAAAATCCGATTTCGTAAGTATGTCTGGTTTTTCGTAAACCAATTTCGTATAAATTTAAGATTTATTAGTAGAAAATTTAAGCATTGTACATGAATATCAGTTTAACTTGAGTAAAATGTAGTGTATATGCATATCCTTAAGTATATAATGAGTATTAAATTGTTTAAACAAATTTTAACAACTCGTTGTCCTATTTATTTATAGCTTATAATATATAATATACTAAAATTTAGAGCCAGTTGATTATCTCATTATTAAATTTAATTTTACTTCATGATGAATAATAGAATAAAATACAAATTATCTTCACAAAGACCTTTCTTAGGTCAAATTTTTCCCTCCTATACCATGGTGTGAAGAGAGGGCGACAAAAAAACCCACGGGCCTAGGGGCGCATAAAATCTATATCCGGCCCTGGGCAGAAACAACTTATTGGAATGCATGCATGATGATGTAATGTATGCAAGCTGAAGACGGCTTTTCAGACTGTGATGATTGATAGCATTTACGCAAATAAAATGTTTAGTAAATAGTAACATACGTATATCATAATTGCATTGTGTCCTGAATGTAATTTTATTCGTAGGTAGGGTCTACATTTGTTACGGTTTGAAAAATTTAAAGATAATATTACTTTATCATAATAAAAGCAGTAGTTTTGTTTATGGCGAAATTTCATTAAATAATTTGTTGTTACGAAAATTGTTTATATGTTATCAAAAGTTGGGAATTGCTGTTGGAAATAAGCAGATTTTTTTACAACTGGATTGACTGCCTTGCTGTAAGTTGAAAAAGAGAATCTTCAAATGTACTATTTTATTTTGTTGCAGTTACTTAATATGAAAAGTAACGCGTTACAGGTACTTAATACAAAGAGTAACGATTCACAGGTACTTTTTGAAATTTCAAGTTATAAGAAAAATTGAAATAAAGCTATCTTACCTTTTTTCAAAGTAAACCCAAACTAACGAAACATAAGCACAAACAAAATGCTGAAATTGTAATTAATAAACATTTTGTTTTTATTTAATATCAATCCTTTACGCTAAGTCAGCCAACAACGAGTCCACAAGCTAACTCCCATACAGTGCAGGTACTGAGAGAAAAGGGTGTGAACGTGCCCCCTCCCCCTCTTCGAGGGTAGAGACTTTGTTGTTGAACACAAAGGGTTTTGCACTGGTCGAAACTTGACAAACGACAACCTGCTTGACAGTCAGCGTGATTTATTTCAGAACACTTCTTTTCGGCAGATGCCTGTAATTACGGGTTTTATTATGCGATACTTGGAAAAGTAAACAGATAAGGAGAAACATTCGTACTTCAGCAATTCTTGCTGACCGTCACGCCTTTAGCAGCGAAGAAAAGCTTGTATTTCGGGAATGTGAAATGTTCCCTTCTTAGGAGTGGAATTTCGAAATGCATCAGACAGCCGTCGGAAAGTTTGGGAAAAGTAACGAAATTAGAATATTAACACCTGACCCCCCCTTTTGAGGATAAATTTCAATCATGACCCCCCCCCTATAATCCTCCGGCCCCCCCTCTAACTAAATAATGCACCTGCCCTTAGCACGTGAATTATTTTTGAACCAATGAGATCTGATTTTTTTCACGCAATTATAAAAAATAGTGTATGAAACACGTGCGAAAAGAGCTTTTTAAAACACGTGTCTTTATTTCACTCGCTCGTGAAATAAAATCCACTTGTTTTAAAAAGCATTACTTTTCGCACTAGTTGCATAAATATCTATTTTATAATCGCGTGAAAAAAAGCCGACTTTTACATTATAATTTCAATATCAGACGCGTGCACAAAGCTAGACTTTTTGAAACAGTGAAAAAAAGTACTTTTTTTTCACCCAAAAGCAGTGAAAAAAAGACTTTGTCGCACTCTTCTTATAAGATGCCAACATTTCAAGTAAAATTTCGATTTGATAATACTCATAAAATCCAAAGATTTATCGATCTGCTGTATTTAAAAATATTATGCGCGTGAATTATTTTTGAATCAATGAATTTTTTTTCTCGTGATGGGAATATTTCTTAAGTCACGCCCTTCGAACTGCGAGTTCATTGGTTGCTTTCTTTGACAAAATGTTGAAACACGCTTATTGGTTTTTTATAGCGTCACGCGCTCTGAACTGCGAGATCATTGGTTGTTTTCCCTGACATCTCTTAGTCTATTTTAGTCTAATTAGCACGTGAATTATTTTTGAACCAATGAGATTTGATTTTTTTCACGCAATTATAAAAAATAGTGTATTGTATGAAACACGTGCGAAAAGTAAACTTTTTAAAACACGTGTCTTTATTTCACTCGCTCGTGAAATAAAATCTACTTGTTTTAAAAAGCATTACTTTTCGCACTAGTTGCATAAATATCTATTATAGAACAGAAATAACTGTTATATGCTAGGTAAAAAAAAATCCACAATTTAGTGTTAAATTCTTACACTTTCGACCCATTTTTGCCCTAACCTTCACATCCCTAACCTTCAAGTTTATAAAAAAGTTATAAAATTGTTACCTACACAATAACATTCTACACACTTACCCACATCAAAGTTGCAAAATTATTTGTAATGGCATACATTTATTACACCCACTCTTAAAATGCCAGCCAGGCCGCCCCAGTGGCGCAAGCGTTAGGATGGAGCTGCTGGGACCTTTGGAACTGATGGGGTCGGGTTCGAATCTCGGTCAGGCATGGCATGGATGTTTGTGAAAGTCAATAAATGTTGTTATTGGTCTGTGTTGTCCTTTCTTTGTGTGTTTTGTGCTTGCAAAAACTCTTTCTGTGTCTGTCCCACTTGACGAAAGCTTATAAGCGGTTCTCTGACCAAGCACACAAGCTGGAATATATATGCACCATACCATGCCAGCCAGTTACCAACATTTTTTCTTTAATTTCAGAATCAAAATTTTGACAGCAGAAACTTTATAAAATGATAGTCTGTTTTCAATAATATAGGGGAGAGTGGGGGCTAATGGGACAATTGGCTAAAAGTGGAGAAAATATTTACAAATATTTCTGCACTACAACATTGTAACAGTAAGACTTCACATTTTAACAAACCTAAGATCAGCCATTAAAAGCATGTGTTGAAGTGGAGAAACGAATTGTTTTGGAGAATCCAAAGTAATTTAAAAGGGCATATTATAAACACTTTTAAAGTATTAAATAAAAACTTTTAATGTATTA
Source organism: Hylyphantes graminicola (assembly GCA_023701765.1). Lineage (NCBI taxonomy): Eukaryota > Metazoa > Arthropoda > Arachnida > Araneae > Linyphiidae > Hylyphantes > Hylyphantes graminicola. The sequence continues at coordinate 19,828,724 of CM043112.1, forward strand.
AACTACAGTATTAGTTAGTAGGCATATTATAGATTAATAGTAACAACAATTGGACTCATTTGTTTACCATCACACTATAGTATGGACAGTTTCAATGGTTTTAAGGGGTATGTAAATTACACAAGACATTGTGTCTCTTAACTTTGTAGGAATGATACATTGCGTCTAGGGCAATTGAAGAACTTAGAAGAATGTGCTACGTGACATTTTTGAAAAAAAAAAAAAAGATTTTTGTGTCAATGAACATATATTCCATTCTTTAAAGACAAGTTTCCCCCTTTTCATAAACTTAAAATTTACATTTTACGTATATATTTAAAAATATATATTTTACGGTTTGCAAGTACAGATTTTAACGTACACAAGTTTAAACGAAAAACTTTAACACTGATTTTTTTCGTTTTCACCTTTTTGTCACCTAGCACGTTCCTCTACTAAGCTCTTGAATTTCCATTTGAATATTGTTTTATTTTAAATTGCAGCACATGACTCTAACCTAAACTAAGTACAAATATTCCACCAGCACAAATCCTTTAATATAATATTTGACAGGTGGCGGGATTCGAAGTTACGTATCTGGTGAAACAAATAAGCCGAAACTTTTTCGACACTGGAAAGGTGTGAATATTATCTCAGACTGAATTAAAATCACTCGTTTGGAGTGATCCTGCCGGAGGTTTAACACACAAAGGATCCACTCCAAAAGGAGAAGTGCATTTTCCAGACTGGAGGAGTGAAAATTAATCAGACTGAGTTAAAATCGCTCATTCGTTTTAAGAGTGTACGTTCTTACTAATGGTACATTTAAACCGGCACACTGTAAGTGTGGCAGATCAGACAGTGACTCGCCTGCCTACCACAAAACGACCACACAGAAAAACAAGACACAAGTTATAAAGAAAATGAATTTATTTGACTGACAAGGAAGAAAAGCTCGCAGAGTGGCAGGGGTTCAGAGGGAGTGCAGGGAGAGTCGGAAGGAGTCGTGCGCCACGAAGAAGGAGTCGGTGTCCGGTTGGGGCTTCAGCACAAACACCTGGTTGAAGGAGTGGGGAGGGTCGTCGTCCGTCTGGAAAGGGGCAACGCGGGTGAGTGCATGCACAACGTGGGTGGAATGTTAATACTCGCACTCGAAAATGAGAACTATCTACCCTTTTTCTCGTAGAACATTCGTATACTGCAAACTTAAGGTCGGTTTTGGTGTAGTGGAATTGCAGAGGAGCGTGACAGATAAGTGACGCACCTGCCCACCACAAAAAACACAAGTTAAAGAAAATGAATTTATTTGACTGACTAAAAAAAGCTCACAAAGTACAGGATGGTTGAAAAGTGTTTTTAATGAAGCATAAATTACCAAATTCAACACTACAAGATAAATTCGCTAGCCCCAAAAATTAAGAACTTTTCAAACTGGATAATGTCTTTCAAGCATTTTTAAGACCTTGAAAATCAATTTTTTCAAGAACTTTTCAAGGATTGTGGCAGGCAACCCTGAACTCTCCTGCCTACCACGAAACGACCACACAAAAAAACAAGACACACGTTAAAGAAAATGAATTTATTGACTGACAAAAAAAAGCTCACAAAATACAGGATGGTATGGTTAGAGGGAGTGCAGGGAGAGTCGGAAGGAGTCGTGGGCCACGAAGAAGGAGCCCGTGTCCGGTTGGGGCTTCAGCACAAACACCTGGTTGAAGGAGTGGGGAGGGTCATCATCAGTCTGGAAAAGGCAGGCGGGTTAGTTCACGAACAACATGAGTGAAATGTGTGTGTTTGTGCAGGAGAAATTAAAATGGATAAAATCATTCATTTCATTTACCACTAACCGACGGCATAACTTTAAGTTCAATAAACCAAATATAGAAAAGTAAAGCAAAGCTATCAAATCTGTCATTTAATCAATATACAAGGTATTCGAAAAGTTCAGTGATTGGCCTCATAATTAAGAAACCCCGGCGGTTAGGATCTTGCACTCACACAGAAGCAGCAGGCAAAATGTCATTTAAAGACAGATAAATGGAAGCGCATGCTATGATCAGTGTAACACAGTCAGTGTGAGAAAGAATGCCAGTGTGACAAGCATAAACAAAGTTTTGCTTCAAGTTAGGCAAAACGGCGACAGAGACACATGACATGCAAGTACAAGTTTACGGCCAGGAAGCAGTGACTAAAAGATGGGTCGGACCCGTTCTTTTAAAAGATTCGTTCTAATCGTTCCCGTTCGTTTCAAAGATTCGTTCAAAAGAACGAATCTTCTGATTCGTTCTTTTTTCTTGTATCCCCCCCCCCCCAAAAAAAAACCCAAGCGCCCGCAGATGAGGGTTGGCGTTATGCCAAGTATGGTGGAAAGACATCTCTCCTTGTAGGAGAGGGGGGGGGCAGAGGGGGAACGCACACACACTCTGTAAAAGCTGAGAGGAATTTGAAAGGCGTTTTTTTTTTCCTTATCAATAGTCATCGCTTTTGGCTGTTAGCGTTTTAGCTTGGGAAGCTGGTCCTGGACATTCAGGCGCGCAACCACGGGGGGGGGGGGGGGGGGGGGGGGGGGGGGGGGGGGGGGGGGGGGGGGGGGGGGGGGGGGGGGGGGTTTAGGGTCAGAACCCCCCCCAGAACCCGTATTATAGTAAAATTTATTGCATTAAAGATTAAAAAAAATCATAAGTGAAAAAAAATCCATAAGGAATGGTCGTTTTTTAAATCTGCGTAAAACAAAAACGAAACTCGTTTAATCTTCGTAGTGGGATTAAAAAAAAGCTTGTCAAATCTGATGATATGATGTCTAGAGCCGATTTTTTTTTACTTTTATTTTTGACGCTTTTGTATGGGTTCGCAAATCTGTAAAGGTTATTGTATTGTGGCAATGTTTTAAAAAAGAAAGAACAAAAACTAGTCAATAAAAAAAATACCGTGCATAAGATCTCGGAAATAATTTTTTCATTTTTATTTATTTGGTGAGATGTGCCGCTTATGTTCCACACATGCTATAGGATGAATGTTTCTGTAAACGGTTTATTTTTAAGTTTTTTAGTTATCTTATATTATCTAAGTTTAAATTAGTGTACTTCAACTTAGGGGAGTTTTTCGAGCCTTTTCAAAAAAAAAAAAAAAAAAAGATGAGATAAGTAAGTTATTTATAAAACTTTCTTGCAATTACCTCGGCTGGGGAGCCCAATCGGTTAGGCGTTCACCTAGCATGCGAAAGGTCCCAAGTTCGGGTTCGGGCAACGCCAAAATAACTGCCGACCTATAAACGGCCCGTTCAAGCAAAAATGTCCGACGAATAATATCCCGTGTAGAGGGAGTGCACGTTAATTATGCCCCATCGCTGCTACGATGTCTCCCTTAACGATAGCGTTGGATGCTGCCTATTCAAGTGTCGGATCGTCACTCGACTGTGGTTCTAAAATGCGACGCCCGTCTTAAATTGCCCTCTTGTCATAAATACTTGTAATAATTCTATCTAAACTAAACTTGCAATTACCTCAATGACAAAAAAAAAAAAAAAAAGGTTAAAATTTTTGTTGACTGACTTATAATATTTGTGCAGGTGGCATTTTAAACGTTTTTTTATTATTTATGTGGTTAGTTTAGGTTACATTATCATCTCACTAAAGCTACACCAAAACCGAGCTATGGTATGGTATGGTATGGTATGATACATATATATTCCAGCTTGTGTGCTTGTTCAGAGAACCGCTTATAAGCTTTCGTCAAGTGGGACAGACACAGAAAGAATTTTACCGTCACAAAGAAATGAATGACAAATAACAACATTTATTGACTGTCACAAACATCCATGCCTGACCGGGATTCGAACCCGACCCCAGCAGCTCCAAAGGCTAGTACACTAACCATTCAGCCACCGGGGCGGCAAACCGAGCTTAAGTTTGCAGCAGAGAAATGTACTAGGCGGAGGAATCTGCGTATACAACGCTGCTGCCGCCGAAATTTCGCCTGCTGCTATTGGCTGCTCCTTCGACCCTGATATTCGTGGGCCGTGTTTTGTCAAAATCGAAGGAAAAATATAATAAAAAAAATTCTAACTGAAGCTAAACCAATAATAATAATAAATTTATGTCTTGAAATAACAAATAAATTTGTTTATTGAATGTGAAATGCCTTTTTGTATTTCTCTCTTGATTCTCGCACTCAAAAATGAGAACTATTTACCCTTTTTCTCGTAGAACATTTGTATGCTGCAAACTTAAGGTCGGTTTTGGTGTACATAATGGACTTGGCGACTTAACTTACGTCGCCCGTCGCGACGGGCGACGTAAGTTAAGTGACCAGTCATTATAGGTCGGATCGGCAGTTATTTTTGCGATGTTTGAATCGAAAGTGGCTATGGCGTCTACTAGACTTGACAGTTATTTTCCCCATAAACAATCCCATCCTATACTAAAAAACGATTACAGCTTGTTGAATCATAGACATAAGTATCATGCAGTTTATACATTTCGATACATTAATGACCTTCGGAAAGTATTTCTGGCTTTTCCCCGCCAAATTCGAGACTGGCGAAATTACTCAAGACAATTGCTTCAGCACTAGGGATAAGAAATATGCTTGTGTGATTGAAAGAAGTTCGCAATTGCAAGTTTTTGGTAAGAATCTTGTTTCATTTTAATATATATAAAAAAAGTAACTGTTTAAGTGGAACAATCGCTGTAAACATTGCAAAATGACGGTAAAGTTTAAAATATTAAGGTAATTAATTGTTTTATTGGTGAGCTTTAGCATGTTGTATTTAATTTATTAGTTTCTGCAAAATACTTTTCAAAATATAAATCATTGTTTGCCTTGTTTATATGTGAGCTACTTTGCATCTTCATAAGTGGTCCTTTCCTTTGATAATTTTTGTTGTACTTGTAGTTTCCATGGGGATATTAGAAATTGCAAAAGTAATGTACTTATAAAAATAAGTGAGTTTCATGACCATTTAGTTTCCATGGAGATATTCATGACCTTATTTTGTTTTTCTACCAATCAGATATTACTTTCTTATTTACTTATTTACTTTCACTGCACTAGTACCAAAAGTCTTACTTACGGCACTGTCTGTGACGTAAGCACGTAAAGTGTCATTTTCATAACGATTTATGAATGAATATGATATAAAAAAAAGTGAACTTTTTTGCACGTTGTTATAAAAACATTACTATGTTAAATAAAAGGTAATGTTTGTTCGAAAATAGTAATTAGTAAAAAATAATAATAGTAAAAATATGTATTTCTTTGGAGAATGTTAAAATTAAGAAATAATTTTACTTAAAAATATTTGTAATTAAAATAATTTTAATGGAAACAATGTTAATTAAAAAATAACTTTAATTAAACATTTTAACTAATTTTCTTTAAATTAAATATTTTCAATTAAAAATAATTTTAATTAAACATTTGAATTAATTTTATTTAAATTAAATATTTTCAATTAAAAATTATTTTGATTAAATATTTTTTTAATTAAAAATTATTTTAATTAAAAAATAGTATTAAAAAAAATCGAAACCCCCCCCAGAATTTTTTTCTAGTTGCGCCCCAGTGGACATTGCTTGATCTGATCTAGTATGTCTATTTATTCATACAAGAAAAGGAACAATAACTTATCAATTTCATGCATGTAAGAGGAATAGTGGGTACATTAGATTGCAATAACTTTAATTAGTTTAATTTTTTTTATCATTATACTTTTTTAAATAATATGTTGAGACTTTTAACTAAAATTAATACAAATTATTTTTCACTTACAAAGCTTAATAATACATTTTTTTAAATATTAATTAGCATTTTTTTCTGATTTGCATTAACATGGCAATGTTGTTTATTTTAAAAATTCCATGCAGAATTAAAGTTAATAAAAATAAAACTGAAATTAAACTTTATAAAAATAAAACTGAAATTAAACTTAAAAAAAAGGTTTCGTAACTTTGAATTTATAATTGTTTTAGGGAAAAAATATTATTAATTTCCAAATTAATTAACTTGATGACAGATGTGCTAACATTTTGATTTTTTTTACGGAGCACAAAATCTGTTCAATTACATTCAATATGCTGAAGGCAAATATGGTAAATTAAAACAATAACCTCACGGTGAAATAAAAGCAATCGTACATGTAGAAGCAGTTCGCACTTTTTGCCTAGTTTACGAATGATGGATTCATGATTAGCGAAAGATGTGCATTGACTGAGTACGCGAACGATCGTTCGCGACTGACTCAACTGAATAAGTTCGCGACTGACTCGACAGATTACAGTTCGCGACTGAGTCAACTGTTAAAGTTCGCGAACGATCGTTCGCGACTGAGTCGACTGATTAAAGTTCGCGAACAATCGTTCGCGACTGACTCGGCTGTTAATGTTCGCAAGCGATCGTTCGAAACTGACTCAAATGATTTAAGTTCGCGAACCCCTTTTGCTGTGAAAGTGGATATTTTCTAGTACTTGTTTTTCGTTCGCCCCTTTAACCTTGAACATTGACGGTTTGGAATTTGGTCTTGGGGGAAGAAAGAGAATTCTCGGAATCAGAGGTATAGAGATGAGGTTCTCGGGGGAGCGGTTTCGGGGTGGAATGTCTTGTTTATTGTGTATTGAGAAATTCGAAATGCTGAGTACAATAGATTTTTTTTCTTCTTTTTCTTGCTGCTTCCGTCGGGCAGCTTCTCTTTCCATTTTTTGTGTTTATTGTAGCTTGGGTTTAATTTTAGGTTTTTTTTTTTCATTCGTTATTCTTTTGTTGTTGTTGTTGTTGTACTGTAAAAACTGTATGATGTAAAATGTATAGTAGGACTGTACGAAATCAAAATAATTTTTTGATTTTTTTTTTTGCTAATATAAGTTCCCTGTTAGTTTCAACTTTATTTCAGTAGGTATTACTAATAACTCACCACAGTAAATTATGAACACTTTCTTGTTAAAATGTTTGTTTAAGTTACTCAGAGAAACTACTACCTTAGAAAAATAAGTTCACTAATTGTTTTTTTTATTATTAATAAAAACAATGCATTTGCATAATACAAGTATAAAAATAATTAAGATATAAAATATAACAAGTAAGTTTGTAACACACACTTTAACTAAGAACTGCTTTTACACATAATTAATGCATTTAAAAATTATTTAGCATTCAATATTAAGCTTTTAAACTGTTTTATTTCTTTTTAATTTAGTTAGCTAATTTTGTTTCGAAGAATAAATATGTAATATAGCGCACACTTAAATAAAAAGACAAATATTTCATATCAATAATCAACATTGAAACTATCTATAAAAATATGTAAACAAATCGATTTTTAAATACTATTCTGAACACAAAAAACAATTTTGAAAAAAAAAAATTGTTAAAAGGAATACTTAGCATTAAGACGCCATTATTCTTCAATAAAATGTTTAAATATAAAGGGAAAATATACGACTTCTTTAAAAAAAAATATAATAAAATGCCTTGTGCCTCTTTATAAACAAATAAAAACACTCGTTTAGTTCGATATTAAAATTTTTAACGTCAGTATTAAATAAACTAGAATATTCAATAATGGGCATTTTTCACGTCTTGAAGGGCAACAGTTCCAGCAGCATTGTTTTTCTTTTTGACCCTTCAGGTAGCCGACTGGGTGCGCAGTGGCTAAGGTGTTAGCCTTTGGAGCTTCTGGGTCCGGGTTCGAATCCCGTTAAGGCATGGATGTTTGTGTTTGTCGAGTATATGCGGAGTACGTGCTATAGTTAAATCTGTTGGGTCCGAAATTCCTGTGGGCTGTCATTGCACAGTTTCCCACGGGTACAGGTCCCTGGAGACTATTTCCCTCCCCTTCAGGGACACGTCTAAATTGTGGAAGTGGCGCTGGGTAAATGACAGCATCTGTCGCGTATGTGTGTGTGTTGTGTCTGTCGTACTTGACGAAGGTTTATAAGCGGATCTCTGGCCAAGCACACAAACCTGAAAAGATATGTCAACCAACCCTACTGGAATTACATCTGTTTTAGCATTTGCGGTCTCCTTCTGTTTCACGAATGTTGTGTAAAAAAAATCCTTTCCGTAGAACTAAAGCTTTTCTCTGTTTGTAAATCTCGTTAAATTGCTGTCCATTAATTTCATTTAATTTTTAAGACAGAATTGTCTAAACTGAAGTTTTCCAACAACACTGACATTTTGGTAATCGAATCAAAATCAATAAAGTTTTATAAATGGTAGGAATAAAAACAAGTTTCGCGTAAAGAACTCAAAAATAAAACACAGCTACCTTCAGCTGCCTCAAATTTTAAACAATGGAAAATTGATGAGACAAGGCTATCATTATATGAGCCAATGACCAGTGGATAGTTATACCGTTATGCTAAGTTAACAAATATAGAATTGAAGGAAAAATAACAGTTTTAATGGGTTTTTTTTAACAAAGAGTTCACCAATGTTTTGTAAAGTCTATATTCTATTTATATTATCCCCTTTTTACGGTAGTTTGAACAAGTGTAACAGAATAGTGGGACGTTTTGGCGGACAGTAAATCCGCGGGACAGTGAAAATACAAGCGGGACTGTCTCGCTTAAAAAGGTACGGCTGGTCACATTAACCTAAAACAATCGCGTTGACGTTTATTTTCTTTTTTTTTACTCTGCTGCTTATTAGGCAGACTCTTAAACTTTTAAATTTAATGGGCTGGGGAGCCCAGACGGTTAAAGCCTTTCTTTGCCTTGCATGCCGAAGGTCCCAGGATCGGGAAGCGCCAAATAAATGCCGACCTATAAGCGGCCGTGCAGCCAAAAAATGTCCGACGAATAATATCCCGTGTAGAGGAAGTGCATGTTAAATATGCTCCAAAGTCCCAACGCTACGTACGGTATAATTCATTGAATGAACCCTTTCTTCCAATTATGCAGGGGGCTGGGGAGCCCAGTCGGTTAGGCACTCGCCTAGCATGCGAAAGGCCCCAGGTTCGGGTGCGGACATCGGCAAAATAACTGCCAACCTATAAACAGCCTGTGCACCCAAGAAATTTTCGACAAATAACACCCTGTGTGAGGGAGTGCACGTTAAATATCTATCAAAGTCCTAACGCTGCGTACGATGTCGACCTTAACGGTTTTGCGCTGGCGTCGGGTGCATATTCAGGAGCTGGCTCGTCACTTGACAGTGGTTTTTAATTACGACACCCGTCGCCAATAGCCCTCGTACAGCTCTAGTGCGACGATAATTCAAACTAAACTAAAAATACAATATTTTTAGTTCCGCACATTAATTTTACATTATGTGCGTGTCTGCAATTTTTAAATCCTAAACTGTGTCGATTTAGTCGACAGTCTAAAATAAAAACTCTAGTAAACTAACTAAATTCAATTGTCTTTATTGTTAGTTTTATACTTATTTTGAGGAGAAAATATTTATACCACCGAAAAATGATTTTTAAGTGAAAATGGAATTAACTTAATATAAATATTTACAAATCAGCAAGCAACTTTTTTTTTTTGCATGAGACTAAAATTTATGGCCGGCTATATGAAATGTGACAATAAACAAGCTTGCCGTTGACATCTATATATTATGCGCAAAATCTTATATATATGTATTATGCGGAAAATTAAACATCTTATATGTCTTATTTATTAACATGTGTTTTTATTCTTAATTTTTTTAAGTCACTGCGATGCTCCCCCCTTGAGTGTAATATATTATACACAAATAAAACTTCTTATGTATAAATGACAATTGTTCAATAGTTATTAATTATAAAGTATTTTTTTAATTCTTAAAAAAAATTTATTCATTTTTTGAGTCAGTGCGATGTCCCCAAGAGGGACATCTTATTCACTTAAAATACCTTCTTATAAGCAAATGGCGAACATTTGTAATTAGTAACACGTTTTTGTTGTAAAAAAATTCTAAAAAACTATATTTTTTAAGTCAGCGAGATTCCGCTTAAATACATTTTCTAAGCGCATTATGGAAGCTCAGTTCTAAAGCATTCAGTGCTGTGTCTACGATAGTACGATACCGAAAACGAACCAGTCTAAACGAACAATGACTCTTTTTCGCCACTCACTTTTCGCAAGATCTTTCGAAAAGAACCAACGCGTTACGTTTACTCAATTGGCCAATGAGAGGTCGTAAAGCTGAGGAGCGAACGTGAATATAAACCTTACAGGAACACGACGGGAACTACAAGATTCCCGGGTTATTCCGAAAAGAACCAAAAAGTGATTAACTGGACCGGTGACTCTTTTGAACGAATCTTTTGGTTTGACTCAATAGGTGGCCTTCTGATTGGCTGTAAACGCTGAAAACGATTAACGAACGATCGCTCTTTTAAAAGAGTCACTCAGTTGATTCGTTCGTTTTAAAGATTCGGTCTTTGAGATTCGTTCAATGGTGAACGACCCATCCCTAAAAAGTAACACACTTCTTACTCACTGCTTCCTAACCGCAAACTTTCACTAACATGCCATGTGTCTCCGTTGCTTTTTTGCCTAACTTGAAGCAAAACTTTATGTCTATGGGTTGCTCCATGTTACACTAACGATCTTTCTCACATTGACTGTGTTAAATTGCTCATAGCGTACGTGTCGGAAAATGCCGAAGCAAATGGAAAGGCAGGCAGGTTAGTTCATGCACAACATGAGTAGAATGTGTGCGTGTTAATTTTTGCACGAGAAATTATAACGGATTGAAGTCATTCATTTCATTTACCACCAACCGGCATAACATCAAGTTCAACAAACTAAATATAGAAGAGAAAAGTAAAGCAACCAAATCAGTTATTTTTGTTTAATCAATATATATATTATATATCGTACATATCTCTATAAAGTTATAATATTATAATATTGCAGGGATTAAGTGTGGTTAATAAGTTCCTTTTTAATAACTCTCAGTTAATGTCTTGACGATTCATCTAGCTCTATTGCTCTGATCAGTCTGGAAAGGAAACCAACTCGGGTTAGTTCGAGCACAACATGGGTGAAACGTGCGTGTGTCAATTTGCACAAGAAATAAAAAATTTAAATGATTCATTTTATTGACCACTAAACGACAGCATAACTTTAAGTTCAATAAACTAAATGTAGAAAAGTAAAGCTATCAAATCAGTCATTTAATTTAAATTTACAAAAATAACAGTCTTCTTTTACATAGTACCAAAGTTCATCTTCCAAAACACCCCAAGTCATAATTTCTAAATAACTCATTGAAAATATATAACATTCTAACAACAAGGGGAATTTTTTTGAGTAGGAGTTGATTGTTGATGACCAACACTAGAGCTACACAGGCATTCATATCCCACAACAACCTCTCTTATCAATAACAATCCAAATGCAATGAGAATCTAAATAAATAACTCGCTAACTAGATAGAATTGAGTTCTACGCTAATCCCCAGTAACTCCATTTGGAATCAAAAATATTGAATAAATCATAATAGTTTGGGTGAACATGTGGGTAGTCGTAAGTCTGGAAGAGGTGGGGGGGGGGAGAAAGAGAGTTGCAGTAATGTTAAGTACGAAACAGACATGCCAATGGGTAATTCCATGCACAATTGAAGAGCTGAGTGGAAGAACGTGCTAAGTGACATTTTTGAAAAAATTGAGATTTTTGTGTTAATGTTTATGTTATTACCTTCTTTAAACATAACAGCCTTCAATTTTTTAAAAAAACATTCGGTTTCGTACGTTTTTCGAAACGAAGTTGGTAGGTGCACGCGTTTTCGTCACTTTTTCAATGGAAGAAAGTGCTAAGGGCTCTTAGCATTTTTTTCCCTCCGAAATCGACCGATTCCGGAACGATCGTTTAGTGGAAGAAAGTGCTAAGTGACATCGTTCGGGGAAAATTTCGACTTTCGCTTGCATTAATAGCAATAAAAATGCTTCTTTTGTACTTTTAATGAAAAAGAATTGAACAAAATATAATTAATATTTACTAATTAACTTTATTTATAAAATATAACCAATGAAATAAATTTATATTGCTTAAAACCTGGGTTTTTAGTGCATTTAGCAAACAGGAGAAAATGCATTATTATTTTAGAATTATTCGAAGTTAAAGATTTCGCATTTTGGAAAATATCGTCTGATTTTATGTCTTCTTATTTTTTATTCTAATAAACAAAGTTCACCTCAGCAGTGAACAGATGGTATCATTAAAATAAAGTTGCACCTGCTCTATGGAGATACAATATTGCATCCATGAACATTCAAAGCAACTGGTTTCTTAAAACAATGAATTATGGGTACAGATATCGTTTAAAGCCATTTTAAGTTTGATCTCTAAAGCTATCGAACGCATTTTGTAGAATGTCCTACTCTCCTAAAATTATTAAATTGGAAATTATGAAGCAAGCGGAAAGCTGAATTTTTGCTTGAACGTGCATGCGAATAGCAGCTTGTATGGTAAGTACAAATTTTATTCAGATATTGCTTTTTTATGTGAAACTAAAATATTTTTAGTATAATTGGTGTAAAAATAAAGTAACAAAGTATAAAACGTTATAAGTTTTTAATATTTACTAAAATATCGATGACTTTAAAAAAGTACTATGCATCACGATTGTAAAAATAAAATTTTTCAAAACCTAAAAAGTTCTTTGGCAGCTACTCCGTTCACATGCATAATATTGTAGAAAACTTTATTTTCACGTCCGACTAGCACAGGGAACACGTGTATCAAATTTGAAATCCGTATCTATTTTCGTTATTCAGCAATACGTTTAAAACCAAAAAAAATTATAGCAGCACTTCTTGCGCATGCGCAATTTTTTCGAATGCCTTAATATGACTTCCAACAGGAACTAAGAACTCGTGTACTAAATTTGAAGTCCGTAGATCTTTTATTTCGAACTGTAAAGTAGTTTCAGACAGACAGACGGATCAATGTAAAAAAAAAACAATATTTTTTTAGAATGTGCACCCTCCCAAACGTGTAGAAAGCACAAAACCTTCATTTTGTATTATTGAACCCATCGCAATACTTTTATTACCTTATATTTTATATTAGGTAATTGATAGTAATAACTTTAAAAATTGGACGGGTATACAAAAGAAGTTGGGGGGGGGGGGGGGATAGCATGACGTACGGACAGAAACAAAATAACAGTCAGACGTACAGGCAGGTGGCCAAACACTTTTCATTGTGGTCATCTAAATTTTTACGTTCGAACCAAAAAAAAAAAAGAGAATTTTCCTAATCAGGCACTTTGGATCGGAAATTGAAAGGGGTATGGACGGACTGACAAAATGATGGACGGACAGGCAAACTATTAAAAAGTATAAAAGGTATCTGTGAAGATTTGTCTTTTAAACAAAAAAAAAAAGAATTTTGAAAATCGGAATGTTAGAACAGGAATTATGAAACTCGTATGCATCAAATTTACCTAAAAAATGACACTTAGCACTTTCTTCCACTAAACGACTGAAAAAAATCTGAAACATTTCGGAGGAAAAACATGCCAAGTGCAGGAGGCGTCACGCACGTTTCGTAAATGACGTGTTATTACGTAACGTACGGCTAAGCCAAAAGACAACAAACATTTTGAAGAACTAAACTAAAATATCACGCAGAAAAAACTATGATTTTGTTAATTAGAGAAAAGTTGCAAACTAAAAACTTTGAAGCTCATTATCTCGTTTTCACCTTTTTGTCAGTTAGCACGTTCTTCCACTAAGCTCTTCAATTATCCATTCTGGAGTGTAAGTCCCCCCCCCCCCCCCCACATGTGTAAAAAAGTGATTAGCACTACAACTTTTAGCATTCATTGAAAAATAAATAGTAGAATAACACTAATCCACACTTATCAAAACTAAATAATGTAACAAGTTTTATTTCATTTGATTTATTTTTCAAATTGAAAAGGCTTTTTTTATCTCCTTTTAAATTATGACTTACACTACTGTTGCATGGAATCGCCCTTATGTTTACCGAAACTTAACTTCTAATAATAAACTTATAAGAGGAATTCATAAAAACATAAACCGGTAAGAAAAATAGTACAAAGCACAGATATCATTAAGTATTAGATTGGCAGATAACGTGACCTCCAATGCTAACGTGACGCGCATGGACACCAGAATTTGAAGGCCATGGGGCCAGTGCACCACTTCAAGGAGAAAAGTGCTGCAAAAAAATACCATTTAATTCTAAAATTAAAAAAAAAATACTATAAAAATATTAGAAAAGTGTTCAACGTTTTTTTTAAAGTCACTAAAAATATTCCAAAATGCAGCTGGTATTTTTTTTGTAATTTTGGAATTAAATTTTTTTTCGCAGCACTTTTCTCCTTAAAGTAGTGGCAAAACTGGGACCAGACAAATTCATTTGCAAGAACCATCTAATACAGGGTGGCTACAGAATCTGTGAAAACAAATTCCCTGACTTTTCCCTGATTTTCCAGGCTGAATGCAAGAAATTTCCCTGATTAGCGGCAATGAACTATATTAGCATGCTGGTTTCCTTCCGGTATTTGTAAAACCACTTTCTAATATATTTAACATTAAAAAAGATTTTTTTAAAAAAAATAAATTTAATTAATGAATATACAATGAGCTTTTCAAAACAAATCTGTAAAAAAAAGCAAGCGTTAAAGCCCATATAAAAATTTTCTTAGTTATGATAAGACTTTAAGCAGCAACTCAACTACTTAGGTGAAAGCCTTTTCCGGATTAAACTTTTTTTTTTATCCTTTCTTTTACCTGTTAAAATGGCACTTTTGGAAATTTTCCCTGATTTTTAACAAAAATCACCAATTTCCCTGACTTTTCCAGATTGATTAAATTCCCTGACTTTTCCATGATTCCCTGATTTCCCTGATCCTGTAGCCACCCTGTAATAGCACTCAAGTTGAACTGTAGGGATATTTAAAACAAAAATAAATTTTGGTTGATGGTCTCCACGTCGGAACCGTTTCAACTAACCCGATCTTCGGGACTCGAATCCGCTGTAGTTCTCGTTCTGACTGGATCCACCAATCGTGCCGTTCACCGCTAACTTTTCTTCTTATGCAAATTTGTGAGTCTACTCTTTTGTATATAAACCGATGTCTTGTGGCATAACTCACGCTGCTCACTTTCTGGCTACACATAGCCGTTACTCTTTGGCCCTTACGGCACATTTTCTTGCAGCGTCTTTTTTTGTAGCTTAATTTTTTGATTGATCTAGTTGTTTTTATTGTAATAAATCTCTTTTGGATTTAAATCTTTTTTGCTTGCGTCTAAATTCATTTTGCGTATTTCGAGGGTTCTACTTTTAGAACAAATTTTAAAAAAAAATCAACATGGAATACTCAGGAAAATTAAATACTTGAAAGAATAGCTATTGATTAATAAATACATGACACAAACATCCAAACCATGTGTAAAAAATAATATACCGAAAATAGCAAATATAAATTATCAGAGTTCCACGAAACAAAAAAGGCTACGTTAAATTTATTCCTGGGTAAAATCATTAAATTCATGGGTTACATGTTAACTGAAGCAGAAACAAGTTAACCAATGAAATCCTACACTCATCACTTAGATGCGTTAAGATTTAAAAGTGAATGACCTCTTGCAACCTAGCGTCTCCATTTTGGGACTATTATTAAAACGCTCCCAAACAATTAACATGTTTATTAGTTCCGAAACTGACCTGGTCTGAGAGAAGAAGATTCAAATATCAGTTTTCAGCCTTTCATTACAGGTATCAGTCACTTATTTCTATAACAAATTATTTTAACTTTTTTTTAACCTTTCTAAAAAGCTATTTTAGTACAGTAGACTCCCTCTTAACCGGCTTAAATGGGACCGAGGGTAGGCCGGTTAAACGAAAATCCGGTTAAACCGGAGAAATTAAATAAATTGAAATTTAGATGTTTATTTGATTGCACTTATGTTTATTGATGATATTTGCCTCATGAAATACATTGCAATTGAAATAAGATGTCATTTTACAGGTTATTTTATATATTATTATTAGTATTTTACATTTTTGGTACATACCGTAAAAAACAATCTGAACTTTTTTGTCGAAGTTTAGCAATTCGACAACTTGACGGTTGATCCCCACTGCCTTCCAATGTCAACAAGTGCCCCCACCCCCATTCTCCCCAACAAACCAAGCGTTTGAAACAAGTGCGACACTGAAAACCGATTGAAATAACCAAAAATTTGTATTTTTTAGCTATTTTTAACATTTTAAGGGTGGAAATTTTCAGCCCGGTTAAAGCGGAGATCCGGTTAAACGAAGGCCGGTTAAGTGGGAGTCTACTGTAGTTAATTTTAGGCATTTTACATTAAAAACAATGATAAAATAATCAGTTAACTACAAATAAGTGATACAGACTTCTTTTTTGTTGTATTTATAGCATCGAAAATGTGTATATTTAAAGTTTAAGGTGTGACCCTAAGTAAGTATAAACATAATTTAAAAAAAATTTCTTTGGGAAACAATTTTTTTTGGCATATATTTGTATGAAAAGTATGTTTAGATTAAGAATATACAAGAAGAACTTTCCTCAGGTCTTAAGAGGTTAAAAAGTTTGGAAAGATATAAACTGTATTGTTATTAACATCTGGGAAATGTTAGCAAATAAAACAAGTTGGTTTGTTACAGAATCTGTCACTTACACCGCTTCCACACAACATTTTACTCTCAACAGGAAACACACTAACACCTCAAAAAGAAATTTGCCAAACAGGGCCTTTGGCTAGTTCTAATTCAAACTTTTTTAGAAAAAACTAATAATTTTCTTTTGCAGATTTGATAATTAATCTTTATCGTTTGCTAATATTTTTTGAACTTAGAATAATAGTGATGAATTTTTTTAATAAATCTTTTTGCAGTCACAAGTTTACATTTTGAAAAATAAATTAGTAAAATTGTTGCTTTAAAAATAAAAGCAAATATTTGCATAATTTTTATGCAAATTTCAAATTTATTATTTCTTCCCAAAAGTATAACGAACATCAAAATAACTTTATTGTGCTATTACAAAAATCCAAATCGAATTATTACACAAAAATAAATATTTTTTCAAGAATTTTATTTTTATTTTAAATAAAGTTTCTCGTACGTTTGATGTCATGGCAACAGTGAAAATATAGAATAAAAATGGAATTCGCATGTTATTTCAATGTAGATTAAATTTTTAGTTACTTAAATTTTAAATAAACTTCTAATTTAAATGTTTTAATGAAATTTGGAATGTAGCCAAAACTGATTTTTTGCTTCAAAATGACGCATCTCAGTTGTTTGTGGGACTTTTGGTTCGTTCTGTGAAAGTGGGTGACGGACAGACAGACGGACTGAACGATTATAAAACCTTCCACTTTTTACGTTATAAACGTAGTGTGGAAGCTAAAATGTAAGCATTAGGGTGGGCCGAAAAAAACTTTTTATTTTATTTCGGATCGTTATAGTGCGGAAAAGTTGTCATTGTTAAAGACATGAAAAATGCACTAATTATTATTTTTTTATGACTATATCATCCGTTCGCGCAATGCCATCAAAGTTGGCAAAAATTGTCAAAAACCGTAATTTTTCATAATTTTTTTAAACCCGATATATGATTTTAATTGATTTCCTATATCATATCATGTTGTATGATTAAAATTTACAAAAAGTTAAAAATTTAGCAAAAAATACGAAATTTCCTAATTTTATACTACGTTGAGTGGTCGGAAGATCTGATACAAATGTATAATAACTTATTATACTAATATATTATGGCATTTATTATAATTAAGTGCTATAATATTTGGATTTTACGTACTTTTAGTAGTTAATTCATGATATAGGAACGAAATTAAAAACATCTGCCTTGTTTAAAAAAAAATTATAAAACATTACGGTTTTTAACAATTTTTCGCCAACTTTGAAGGCATTGCGTGAACGGAAGATATGGTAATAAAAAAATAATAATTCGTGCATTTTTCATGTCTTTACCAATGGCAACTTTTCCGCCCTATAGCGATCCGAAAAAAAATAAAAAGTTTTTTTCGGCCCACCCTAGTAAGCATGAAGCAACAAGAGATATCATGCTGTTGTTAAATTATAATTAAGAGTGCCAGAATGTGTGAACTGTTAAACAACACAGAGTTATTACTGTAGGATTAACTTAACCCATGTAACCCCAACTCTAAACCCCCTAGACACCAGCAGAGGGCACTGATGTTAGCAACCCCAACATAACCCTGATCTGTGTAACCCCCCCCCCCCCTTGTAACCACCCACACTTTGAGAGCAGAGAAAGTCTTGCGTTTGCCACCTGCCGGCTAGAGTGCCAAAATAAAGTATCTATTTTCCTCTAAAGCATCAGTGTTCTACAGAGTCCCACCCACATTACTAACAACCAATATCAAACTTTTGGATTTAAGAAAATAATCCAAAAGTTACACATTTTGCCAATTGTAAACCTGTTAATTGTGAAAAGTGAAATGTTGGCAGAAAACAAACTCAACCAACATCATGTGAATCATAACACAATCGATTTAGTAATAAAAAATATATTAATACTAGTTGACAATATATATGCAATAGAGTGGTGTATCAAGTATTAATGAATAAAGATTATTATTTAGAGAGATTCAGTTTTGGGGATTTTCAATACCATTAATTCCTTAAGATTCTTGTTTTTAAGTTAATTTTGTTTCAACTGGTAGAATTCACTCGTAAAAACTTTATTATATTTATCTTATAAAACATGCTGTGCTAAGTATAGTTACATTGAATCGCCAATTTCTTGAAGAGTATTTTATGCAAAAATAGCTAAGAAAAATTGTAACATTTAAATTTTTAATAATTATTTTTAGGAAGTACCCTTAAACAAAAAAATTATATTCCACTTTTCAGTGTAAAGGGCAGGATTGAAATGAGTTTATTTAAACACTGTAGTTATGAGGACTGAAGCTATATAAGTTACAGCAGCTCAAGTAGTAGGGCAAATAAACATCCATAAAGGAAAGTTGCACATTTTGCAATTTAAGAGGCAAGCCAGGCTTGTGATAACACAATCGTGGGAAAAATAGGAGCACAAATCGCTAGAATTGGTTTAATTTTTAAGCAAGACAAGAGCATTCATATTCTAATGGATTTAAACCAAGTTTTCCCAGTGAACAAATTAAGATTGAATGGCAATGCAATTGAAATTTCAAAAAAAAAAAAAAAATAATCACCCTATGATCATGGTAGATATACAACACAGAAAGACCAATAGATTGTTAAATTTAGAAAAAGAATAAGATATAGCAAAACAAAATTATGACACACAAAACATTGAAAAATAATATTTGTCCAATAGGTCACTTTTCCCATACAAGGTGTAACACATTTTTGACACTAGATATAACAATGTACATAAAATAGGATTCATAATAAAAAGATCAAAAATCAATTTTTAAAGTCATTTTTATGGTCTAAAACAAATATAGAAGGAATAATATACACTTAACATTTGAAACATATAATATAAATAAATGCATAGAGTTTGTTATAAATACATTAAAAAATTAAATTGAAAAAAGAAAAATACTCTAAAATTTCAGTACCAACTTGCATGGGCAACATTTTTCTTAGGTTTAGTACTAAACTTAACTTAGTTTTAAGCTTCCTGAGCAAACAACTATGTATTTAACCTCTTAAGATGTTAGCAATATCCTACACATATATTCTTTACTCTAAAGTATTTTTCTTACAAATATATGCTATAAAATCTGTCTTGCAAAGAAATTAAAAAAAAAAATGTTTATAGTTAATTAGAGACATGCCTTTAAACTCTAAAAATACACATTTTTTTGTGTTATAAATGCAACAAGAAAGGCCGTATCACTTGCAGCTAACAGATTAACAAATTAACTAGAAAAAGAACTTTTTTCAAAGTTTGAGAAAAAAAAAAATTGTAAGAATTCTCATATTGTATTGACTCTTGTCCAACATTATTTTTTAATAGAAATGAATGACTGATACCTGCAATCTAAGGCTGAAAACTGATAGAGTTGGATCTTCAATCGGACCAGGTCAATTTCGGAACTAATTAACATGTCAATTATTTGTGGGGAGGGTAAAATGTCCCCAAATGGGAGGGAAAGCCAGGTTGCAAGAGGCTAAGATATTTGCAATTTTGTAATGAAAAGAACTACAAGTTATATGAAAAAAAAAGTTGGAAATGCAGTCGAAAAAGTATTCTAACGAGAGGAAAATGAATCTGTGGAAATATAATGAAGACTTGACCAGTGAGTATATTTAACAAGTTGAAGCACCGTAAGTTAATTAACAATGCTTCAAATCATGGTAAAAATATTTCAAGCGATGAGTATTGAAAGGAGGAAAATTAAAATAATGTTGCACCATTGTACAGTGAAGCGGTTCTCCAACCATAACCAAACCAGCCAATTTTTAATTTCAACTCTTTAAAATTTTTCAGAAACCAGTAAAAATATCTTAGTTAATTATTTAACTTTTGTTCTTTAAAAGTATGCGTTTTGTTTTTCCTATTTCATTTAAAAGTGACCGGATAAAGCTTCTTTGGTTGTTTTTATAAACTGCAGTAAGTGTTATAAAACTGTTTCAATTATAGTTACACTCTGAAATTATGATCCGACACAACATGAAAATTAAAAGGGGGCGATGGATGTTAATCAACCTAAAGAACGAGGCGATGATCCAGAAAAGGTTGGGAACCACTGAACTAAAGTTACTCTTGGAAACTAAATTTTAAAAAGTTGTCAAGAAAGCGTTTAGCCTGGTTTGGTTTGAATTATCGTCGCACTAGAGCTACACGAGGGCTATTGGCGACGGGCGTCGTATTTTAGAACCACAGTCAGGTGACGAGCCACACCTGAATAGGCACCCAACGCAACCGTTAAGGGCGACATCGTACGCTGCGCCAGGACTTTGAAGGATATTTAACGTGCACTCCCTTACACGGGGTATTATTCGTCGGACATTTTTGGCTGCACGTGCCGTTTTATAAGGTTTAGCCTGGTATTCAAAAAGTTTGTTTTACAGAATATATAATAAAGAGTGGCCAACAGTACCTTGAGCTGTCCCAGCACGGAGATGAGAATGCCGCCGTCGAACATGGGCTGGGCGTCCACGGCAGTGATGATGTGGGCGATCTTCTGGAAGGTCAGGCTCTGGAAAACAGGGTAGATCGATTTAAATCGCATGATTTTTGTAAAAAAAAAAAGCATCAATTTAAATCTTTTTTTGTCATCAAGAAAGTTTTTTTTTTCATCCTATGGATTGGTGCATTCAACTGTAAGAAATAGGTTGGGTGCTCAAAAGGCAGCAAAATTAGTATTTTTGTATAAAGCTCTTAATAAATGAAATGTCATCATGGTAATTTAATCATTTTTTTTGGCTAAATTTATTTTATATGTGGAAGATATATTAAGATCAAGATTTGGTTATAATTACGATTAGTATTTATTTTAAGATAAATCTAGGTGTCAGTCCAACATTTTTCAACATTTATTTTACTTACATCTAAAGTATGGATATTATTATTACAGATTTTTAAAAACTAAATGTTAATCTAAATAGTTCAGATTGTAAAATTATAAAAATATAATCCACTTATTAGTAGTATTATTCATAGTTTTTTAAAACTATAAATTTGAAATATACTTAATTTTATGTGTATATTAATTTTTTAAGTGATACGTAAAAAGTCCTTTATCAAATTCCCAAGAATACGCAAGTTAGTATGCAAAATATTAAAAAAATCTGATTTAAATCAAAATAATCCGATTTAAATCAAATAAATCCGATTTTTTTTTATTTAAAAAAAAAAAATCATGATTTTTTTCCACCCTGCTGGAGAAGGAACAGAACAGTCAAGTGTTGTTAGGAAAGTAAGTGCATATATGCAGTTGAAACGACAAAATTCTAACTTTGTATTAAAAGCAGGGATCAACCTGGGTCAAAAAATGCTGTAGCAAAAATGCTAAAATGTAAAAAAAAGCTGTAGCAAAATGCTAAAGAAAAATTAATTGCTTATAAATCAACGTCATGCCAATTTAATCACTTGAATCTAGACGCAACTCAATCTTTGTGTAGCAGTTAATTTAATTAAGCAGTAAAGCTTAACAATACATTGATATTTTTTTTATGAATCACGACATGACAAATTTAAATTATTATATAAAACTATACTACTAAAAGTACTTTTAACTTTTTTTTATAAATATTTTTAAATAAGTACAAGTAAGTAAGTGGGTATTTAGTTTGATTTATGGTGTTGGACTATCTTCAGATTTGTCTATGAACATTTATTTGCTGTTCATTTGAAGTATTAAATCAAGTTTTGCTTGTTTGAAATACCAAACTTTTGGTCTAAGACATATCCTTATTAAAATGGTTCAAACATTTGTTTAAAAAAAATCCAAGCACTTTTCCAGAAAAATTCAAGGACTAGAAATTAACTTGCAACATAAAATCCAAGTCCATTAAAAACACACCTAAATATTGTTTAAATCAGAAACCCCAGTACAGGCTGAAGCAGAATAAAAGGTTCAAATGTGAACAAAAAGTATTTTAACATTCAAGGTGATCACGACTCACGGACATCGTGAATCGGACACTTGATCAGAAAAAACATTCTGGTTGTCAGAGTTGGCCTGAACCGGAGCTACAAAAGTAACAATATACTCTTCCGTTCGCAAAGAGCCAGACAACTATCAATCATTCTCACGTAATGTGACATCATCGGTAGATTTCGTTAAAACTACTAGGCTGTAATATGAGTAAACTAGCAGTATGGTCCCGCCTTGCTGGGAACCCGTTAACTTAATGGAAAATGGGTGTCGTAAAGAATATTGAAAAGTTGTTCTCTGCTTCAATAAGATTGACTACCTGAAATTTAGCAAAACCAGTGGTTTGTCAGATTCGAACATTAATGTAGAAGAACTTGAGGATACAAAATGTTTGCACTCCTTCCGTCATTCTGATAACATATTTGGCGCAAAAATTGAAGATTCAACAGTCTTTGATAGTTTGGTACAGCTCTAGAACACGATGACTTGGTAACAGCCAGAAAAAAAACCCCAAAAGCTCTTAGGTCAGTGGCACATTTTTGGTAATAATTTGGCGAGAAAATATAGATATAGCTACAAACCCTGACATTTTCAGGTCAATCACGATGATCTTGGAGAAACCAACCAGATTAATTATTTAAACAAAATAAATTTTACCCATCTGGCGCTTTTTTAGGTAACATTTTAGCAAGTTTGGCAATGCATTTGGCGAAAAAATGAAGACATTAAATAATCATAAACAAACCTACCGCGATATCCTTGAATAAATTATTTTTTAAATAAATAATGTAGTTTCTAAATATAATGGCAAAAGAATAAAATAAACATTTCAAATTTGAATTATTTTGAGCTTAATTTAATTTCTTAAGCCAATGACAACGCGATAGAAAAAAAGCTATCGGATTTGAGCGAAAGTGGTGTATTTTTTTCCAGTTATTTCGAATTTTCTCTAAAAATAGAACAAATATGAAAAAACTAAGCCTCAGGTGCACACGTAGGTATTCTATATTAGGAATCTATATTAAAAATTTCGAATTTTTTAGAGCATTCTAAGTAGGTGTTTTGCGATCCACAGACATACATACACACAGACAGACTCTTTCTTTTATTATTATAGATAAGGAAGCACAAATGGACTGATTTTAAAATGGTAGGTTGCACTGGCTGGCCGAGATTTGAAGACATCTTAGTGTAATCTCATCTGAATTCATCTTATCATTTTGATTAATTTTTTTTATTTTCATTATGAGAATCGGTTGTTTGAACTTGTTGTTTATTGAAATTTAAGTTTAGTTTCACCGAATTACGTCGTCGCATTTTCGCGACGGCCAATAAATTTTTTTTCGCATTTTCGTGCAACTCGTCGCATTTTGCGACAAATGCGACTGCAGATTGATCCCTGATTAAAAGCATAAGAGAAAAAAATAAATAGCAGAACTCTTAGCAGGGTTATGATTTTACACGACCCTAAAAAAACCTGGGTGAGTTAAAAAAAAAAAACTTGAAAAACCCAAGAGGGCAATTAAACTTAAAATTGAGTTTACTGAAAATTAATTAAGTTAAAATTTTTTATACAAACAAAGAAATAATTATTTCATAAAATTTTCAATTATTATTTTATTATTATTAATAATATACCTTTAATTTATTTTACTTAATTTTTAAAATACATTAACAAAATTTGAATGTATACCAATTATCAATTAAATAATAATTAAATATAATTAACACAGTTTCTAAATTCCAATTTAAATTTCTATAAATACAATATTCCGGGTTATAAAATTTGTTTACCACAAGGCTTGGCAAACAAAAGACTTGGTCTTAAAAAATGTATTTTAAAATTTAAATGTACACATTTTTATAATAAATAAACACACTTTATTAGTTTTGAATTATTTTAATTTAAATTACAAAATTTTGATTATCTCGATAACATTCACTATAGGTTCTGTTGGTTAAAAAAAAAATAATAAATATTTAAAACATGGTTTGGGTTTTTTTACAACCCAGAAAATAAGTGCATAAATGCAATTGAAACACAAAACTCAAGCTTTATATTAAAAGTATAAAGGAAAATAATAAATAACCGAACTCTTAGAGTTAAAACTAAACAAATAAGAGTATGCAGATAAGTAATTAGTGTTCATTTTAAATAGCCTACTGAAAATTAAGAGAATTATTGAAAATAATAGGCTCAGCAAAGCACAAAACAAAATAGTCAAGGTGTGACGGACCTGCCAAGTTGTTCTACAAAGTAATGCAGCTCTTGTTTAGTTTAGTATTTCAACCACATATTTTATACCTTAAGAATTAAAACAGCATTTATGAATATTATTATCAGACAGTATAAATATTGACAGTGTTTGTGGAGGGGCGTCTCCGCTGGTCTTAATAGTATGATTTGTTTTTAGCGGTGTTTTTAATAGTGTCTTTTGTCTTTTTAGATAGCAGCTGAGTTTTTAGCGTTTATATTTTGGAAATGTGAAAGTTCCTGATATATTCTGGACCAGTTGGGGAATGCGAGAACGTCGGCCAGCCATTCTTTGACAACTTAAGATCTAGTGCATGACCTGGCTCGTCTACTCGCCGATGTCAGCTGCAATATCCTTACTTAGTTTATTTTGTTTGCTTTAAACATCCCCCTGTACCTCTTTCCCTAAAGTATTCATTAAATATCCTAATTTATTTAAATTGCTTTTCTGTTTTAATTGTGTGTGTGACCTTTTCTGCCATATTTACTCCGTCTGGGAGCATGGTGTTAAAGTAATAAACCGTGCTAGGCCATAAGCTTTTCCCAGAGACGTTACATTGGCGAGCCTGCCAGGATTGGTCACACTGTTAAAAGTTTTTGGAAAGCAATTATGAAATAAATTTCTTATTTTTTTAAATTTAAATAGATAACGATACCCCTCCCCCTGCTGAGTTTTTATTTTTGGTGCATGTATGCTATGTGAAACTGACGTTCGGTTAACAGGAATTTTCTTAATGTGTATCGCTAAGCTTAAAGGTTTGGAAAAGTAAGCTGAAAGTGATATTAGTCATTGATTTATTGAGTGTTTTATTGATATTGCGTACCGGTGAAATGGGTTCGAAATTTTGGAGCTTAGTGTTAAAGTTTTAGTAATCATGTATATTTATACTTAATGCATATTTATTCTAGAATCCACGCGTTTAATTAAATTATTCCATGATTTTAAGTATTTTTATAAAAATTTAATGTAGATTTTATTGAATGTCTAAGTGATCTGGGTAGCCAAGGGTTTTAATCGAAATCATTTGAAAATACCACTACGAGAACGTATCGGCAGTTTTCCTGTATAGTTACGGCAATCGATATAGACTAATCATGAGTTTAGTTATTGTTTTATTGTCTTTGGCCATTATTGGATTGGTTATAAAATTGCTCTTGGTTTCTCACCGGAATGAGGTGCCAGTGGCAGTTAAACCTAGGTTGAAGCGTTTAGTAGAAGACCGGTTAGATTTATATTTTTCGGGACATTCGGAGGAAGATGTTTTTAAATTTATTTCTGATATAGAAGAAACTACCGGGTGGTTTACCGATGAAGAAAGGGTTGCTTTTGCGGTTGCTCGGTTAAGGTCAAACGCTGGGCAGTGGTTTCGCTTCAAGGGCTTTGTTCTGGGTGATTTGACATGGGATCAGTTGCGGGGCCAGCTGTTGAAGCAATATGGGCATGTTCATAGTAGGGCAGACCTAGCTGATGAACTTTTTTCTAAGAAGTTTCACGTCGGGGAAGACTTTGAAGAGTTTGTCTGGTCATTTAGGAATTTGTACCTAATTTGGGACCCCTACGCACAGGAACGTGAAATAATTAGCGCATTGGTCAAGAGGTTACCCGGAGCGTTACCGTTCCTTTTTATGCACGTAAGCCGGATAGAGGAACTCCTGCAGCAGTTTTTTCGATGGTCAAGTAATGCTTCCTTTTCTAACATGCAAGCACCAGATTATTCATTTGAAGAGTTGGGCCAGCATGAAGCAATTGATCAACGGCACAGTAGTAGAGAACGTACCCCAGTGAAATTTAGTACCCCTAGAAACTTAGTTCACGATCAACGAACCTGCACACGGTGTGGATCAGCTGAACACCATGCCCGAGCCTGTGTGAGAACAATGCACCCGTTGAGTCGGACACCCCGAGACCCCGCTGCGGTAACTTGCTTCAGATGTGGACAGACCGGACATTATGCCCGCTCGTGCCCGGCAAATGATGCTGAAGCTCGCAATATGTCAACACCCGCGGAAGCACCCCGATCAGCTCCTTTAAACTTCTAAGTGGACTGGTGGTAGAGGGAACGAGTCCACGTTTTGGCCGAGAAGACTCCTCTTTTGCAAGTACCTTCCTAAGTATGAAAATTCAGCTAGGCGATCTTTGTGTGGACGCCCGTGTGGATACAGGATCGGACCTTTCTTTTGTTTCTGGGAAACTGGCTCGGGAATTGTTGGATAATGGCGTGGCCGTTATGGATGAAGCCTATGTTCCGGCTGTGAGACAGGCCGACAGCCAGATACTTCGGACTGCTGGAAGATTGACCGTACCAACTGACTTGCTGGGGCACTGTTTGACTTTCCCCTTTGTGATCATCCCGGAGATGCCTTTGGATGCCTTGATTGGAGTCGACCTTCTCGAGGAATGCGAGGCGACCATTAACTTTGGAACCAGAGAAATATCGGTGGGGAGACTGCCCTTTCAGGGAGTGGTCCCAGCGGGAATGCTGGAGAGCCTTGCGACTCTGGCCGTTGGATATGAAGAGTTGGCAGCAGGAATGCTTGACCGAGTAAAAGACGTCTTCCGAGATAGGCCCGGACTTACGAATGTTCTGGAGCATCACATTAGGACTGGACATGCTGAGCCGATTTTTCAGAATCCCTACCCGTTAGCCCGAGATAAACTGGAGGAAGTGCGCCGACTGACCGAGGAAATGCTAGAAGCTGGCCATATTGAACATTCTGATTCTCCTTGGGCTTCTCCTATCGTTCTAGTGAAGAAAAAGAACGGCAAGACGCGTTTTTGTGTCGATTACAGAAGATTGAACAACGTCACGTCTGCTGATCGTTTCCCTTTGCCGCTGATTTCAACAATAATACAGCAGGTGGGACAGGCGAAGATTTGGAGCACCCTGGATTTGGCTTCAGGTTACTGGCAAATGAGGGTAGCTGTGGAGGATCGGCCGAAGACCTCGTTTGTGACGCCGTTTGGAACGTACTGCTATAAAGTCATGCCCTTCGGTCTGAAAAACGCGCCTGCTTCATTTCAGCGACTGATGAACAAGGTTCTGTCTTCCTGCTTGGGGAAGTTCTGCGAGGTGTATCTGGACGATATCGTAGTCTACTCTCAAGATGTGGAACAACATATCGAGCACTTGGAGCAGGTATTGGGAGCTTTACAGAAGGCCGGACTGACTTTAAACTTTGAAAAATGTGCTTTCTTCAAGAAGGACTTAGATTTCCTAGGACACCACTTGTCAAGTGAGGGGTTGTCTCCACAGAAAGACAAGGTGTTGGCCATTAAAGAGTATCCAGTTCCGAGAAATCTGAAGTCACTGCGTCGGTTCCTGGGAATGTGTGGTTGGCTAAAGTCATTTATTCCCCGATTTGCCGAAATTTCTAAGCCTTTGTATGGATTAACAAAGCCGTCACGTTCATGGAGATGGACAACCGAAGCTCAGGAATCGTTTGAAACTTTGAAACAATCCTTGGGTTCAGCACCTGTTCTGCACTCCTTCAATCCTGATTTTCCACTGAAGTTGTATACGGATGCCTCAGATGTTGGATTGGGTGCTTTTCTAACCCAGGAGGTGCACGGAACGGAACATGTGCTGGCTTACGCAAGTAGGATTTTGCGGCCCGCTGAGATCAACTATACAGTATCTGAAAAAGAATGCTTGGCGATCGTATGGGCCTGTGAACGTTTTCGAACATATTTTTCAGTTCCGGTAACTGTTATTACAGACCACTCCGCACTGACCTGCTTACAGAAGAAGAAAACATTGAAGGGACGTTTGGCTAGATGGGCTATCCAGCTTCAGGAGTTCAACATTCAGATTGAACATCGGAAAGGAACTCAGCTGGTTGTGCCGGACGCATTATCTAGAGCACCGGTAGAGACTGGTGAGGAGATGACTTTCCCTAAGCGTATCTGTTTCCTAATTCAAGGAGTTGAAGTCGAACAACTGTTCCGGGAGCAACGTAAGGACCCTTCTTTGGGACCTATTTGCGAATTTCTTGAGAAAGGAATACCACCCGATGGAACGCCGACTAGAAATAATTGGAGCCGGTATACCATAGAAGGCGGAATATTGAAATTTCGACAGCCCGATGCGACTTTTTGGAGGACGGTAATTCCCCGGGCATTGGTAACTGCAGTCTTGAGTGAATTTCACGACAGTGAAGGTTCCGGACATCTGGGTTTCTTCAAAACATACCGAAAATGCTCGAGTCGACTATTCTGGCCTGGAATGAAAAGGGACGTAAAAAAGTACAAAAAATCGTGTGCAATTTGCCAAAAATTCAAGTTCTCGCAAAATAAGAAGTCTGGGCTTTTGCAGCCTGTTAGGGCTAACAGTCCTGGAGAGATTTGGGGAATCGACTTAGTGGGACCTCTTCCGACCTCTACTTTGGGAAACACACAGTGCCTTGTGGCCGTGGACTATTTTTCTAGATGGGTGGAACTCTTCCCGCTGCGACGTGCCACGACTCGGGCAATTGCAAAAGTTTTAGTGAGAGATGTCTTTTCGCGATTTGGCTTCCCAAAATATATCTTGTCAGACAATGGACCTCAATTCGTTTCAGGGCTGTTCAAGGAGGTTTGTGCTGGTTTTGGAATAAAGCGGAAATTTACCTCGCCCTATCATCCTCAAGCCAATCGAACTGAACGGGTAAATCGTACGCTGGGGCCTATGATTGCAAGTTATTTGCAAGGAAAACATGGCAAGTGGGACTTGAACTTGTCGTCGCTCGCCTTCGCCTTGCGCACTGTGGTCTCGGAAGGGACTGGTTTTTCTCCCGGTAGACTGTTTCTGGGTCGTGAGATTGCTCTCCCATGGGATAGTATGGTAGGTGGTGATTCATGGAATACCCCGGGTAGTTTGAAAGAAATTGTTGAACAAGTTCGGGGCCATGTTGAAAAATCACAGAAACGTCAAAAGAGAAATTACGACAGGAATAGAGTCGAAAGAACATATAAAGTAAATGACTTGGTGTGGTTGCGAACTCATCACTTGTCGTCGGGGGACAGGCATCAAATTGCCAAGTTCATGCCAAAGTGGGAAGGACCTTGTAAAGTGACGGAGATAATATCCAAACTGGTGTATCGCTTGGTTGAATGTCAAACTGGTAGGCAGTTGGGTACGCATAATGTGGTGGATCTCAAGCCGTATTT
The DNA here is from genome assembly GCA_023701765.1 of Hylyphantes graminicola. Taxonomy (NCBI): domain Eukaryota; kingdom Metazoa; phylum Arthropoda; class Arachnida; order Araneae; family Linyphiidae; genus Hylyphantes; species Hylyphantes graminicola. Next base: position 19,858,613 of record CM043112.1, read on the forward strand.
CTCAAGGGAAGACCAGGTGGATAGTGATAATTCAGAGGATGAGGTGGATGGAAGTGTGTCCTCTTTGAATATTTTGTTTTCGTCTGATACTCCGAGTCGTGTACCTGAAGAGCTAACCGCTGGACCTAGTGATAGAGACCTTAGCGAAACTGAGGAAATTGGTTGTCCTGTTGGGGATGACGATGAGATGGGGCATCTCCAGGGTTCTAGTGGATCGAAACCTTTGAATAAGCAGGAGATAGGATCCCGTCAACTGCGCCAAAGGAAAGGACCAAAATTGGATTACAGGAAATTGGCTGGTTTTAGGAGTCGTGGAAAGGTCAAAACATAGTTTGGGTGGGTTGATTTCACAACGGGAGAGGTGAATGGTTCAAGGATTCGGGTGGTTTGGTAACGGGATGGTTTCGAAGTTATTTTTTTTTTTTAAAAGTGGTATTCGGATTTTTGATTGATGTTTATTGGAGTTAGTTTTTAGATTATTTGAAACCCTGTTGGTAAATTTAATTTGTTTTAAAATTTATAGTTAAAGGTGTGACTTTTATTAAATTTATAGAGGTAATGGCATAAATCCCAGTTTCTGGTCACTTTTGATAACGCTTTTAAATGTACTTGCATGTGAATATTTTTAAGTGTATTTGTATGAGTCTTAGTTAAGTTTCAGAAACTATTGTCTAAAGTTCGTCTGAGGGCGTCATCCGTTTCGTCCTTGTTGATTTTTAAAAAAAAAACAAAATTATGCAATTTTCAATTCAAAATTTTTGGTATTTTGAATTTTTTTTAAAGAGGGAGGGGGATGTGACGGACCTGCCAAGTTGTTCTACAAAGTAATGCAGCTCTTGTTTAGTTTAGTATTTCAACCACATATTTTATACCTTAAGAATTAAAACAGCATTTATGAATATTATTATCAGACAGTATAAATATTGACAGTGTTTGTGGAGGGGCGTCTCCGCTGGTCTTAATAGTATGATTTGTTTTTAGCGGTGTTTTTAATAGTGTCTTTTGTCTTTTTAGATAGCAGCTGAGTTTTTAGCGTTTATATTTTGGAAATGTGAAAGTTCCTGATATATTCTGGACCAGTTGGGGAATGCGAGAACGTCGGCCAGCCATTCTTTGACAACTTAAGATCTAGTGCATGACCTGGCTCGTCTACTCGCCGATGTCAGCTGCAATATCCTTACTTAGTTTATTTTGTTTGCTTTAAACATCCCCCTGTACCTCTTTCCCTAAAGTATTCATTAAATATCCTAATTTATTTAAATTGCTTTTCTGTTTTAATTGTGTGTGTGACCTTTTCTGCCATATTTACTCCGTCTGGGAGCATGGTGTTAAAGTAATAAACCGTGCTAGGCCATAAGCTTTTCCCAGAGACGTTACAAAGGTTTGCAACAAAAAAATATATATAATTAGTTATAGCAAATTAATTTATGGGACTGCTTTATTGTAAAAAGGTGTGTTTAAAAAGAATATTTTTGTTCTAAACCGAGAGCTGGACTAACTATAGATATGACATGTTTGGTTTACAAATATGTTGAAAATATTTTATAACTCGTCAACCCTGATTCTTTCCATATGCATGAATTCATAATTTCCCCAAAAACACTTACGAAGACTTGAGATAATAAAACTCTATTACAGGCTCAAAATTGCTGTGTTAACTTGAAATATATTGACATGCAAAGTGAGCCCCTTTGTAAGGATCAGACGTTAACCAATCCGCGTAACATTAACTGGAAGAAGAACAGCGAACTAACTGTGTTTCTGTGTCAGTTGTGGTTGTAAGGAGTGTTAGAAACAGAAATGTTGTGTTTTATGAAAGTTTCTTTATACAATGCTTGTTTTACATTAATGAATATTTAAACTAAGTTAAAATTACAATAAAAGAATCGTCACTGCCTTCATCCTTGTTTTATGTGCTATTATTCGGCTTTGTTTCTCGTGACAACCTAACGACGAACATTTACAGTTAGTTCTTTGTTCTTCTTCCAGTTAATGTGATGCGGATTGGTTAACGTCTGATCCTTACACCCTTTTAAAAATACAGGGTTATGATTTTACCCGACTGGAAAAAAATAGCCCTCATGTCTAGTGCAACGATAATTCAAACCTAACCTAACTCGACTGGAAAAAAAAATTGGTTTAAAAAAAAACACATTTGAAAAACACAAGTGGGCAATTGAACTTAAAAAACTTAAAATTACCTTTACTGAAAATTAAAATGTAAAAATTTTCTATGTAACATATATTTCATATAATTTTTAATTTATACTTTAGCATTGGTCTCAATATACTTATACATTTTTATAATTTCAATATTTAAAATATATTGATAAATTTAAATTTATACTAATTATATAACTGAAGACATTTTTTAAAACTTCTATAGTTACAATATTAACGTTTATATAGTTTTGCATATACACAAACACGTGGTTCAAGACAATACATTTTAGTTTACATTTATCTAACTACTATATGCAATTATTATATTTTAATTATTCTATTTTAAATTACATCATTCCTGATTATCTATCTCTAGATATTTTATTGAGTTTAAAAAATTGATAAATACATGAATAATGAAAACTTCCTCAAATAAACCATAAACACTGAATAAAACACACAAAATACTGAAAAAAACACACCCAAAAACCTTGAAAAAACACCTAAAATTGAAGTGGGTTAAATTTTTGACGAAAACCCAGTTTTTCACAACCCTGTATGAAGGACAGTTATGAACTGCAGCTTTAACAAAAAAAAAGGCGCTACCTGTATCTTCTGCATGATTTTGGAGCACCCAAAGAACTGCTCCCCTTCAAATGTCATCATGGAGCGATCCTCCTGAAAAGTATATTAACACCAATGTAAGCTACAAGATATTGTTATAATTTAATTACTATTTCGTCTTCATTAGCATTGTTGCTAACTATACTAGTTTTGAATAAAACCAAACTCAAATCTAAGAAGATTAAGTTGTATAGCTACAATTAAAATGCAAGCACATTTTAGTTTGCATATCTGTTATACTGGGAACAGTTACAGTATAATAGTCTTGATTTGTGGTTACATTGCTAAGCATCAGAAATGTGGGTAAACATTCATCTCATATTTTGTACAACTTGATAGGCATAGAACAATATGTTAAATTCTCTAGCTCGTCATTGAATGGGGGACATTCACGCCATATCCACCTGAGCTTCAATTCAAAATCGCTGTGGGAAAAAAAGCAGTTAGACAGGTTTGAGCAGTAGGAAAACATTACCACGTGTTTTGATAGATGTATAGGATAACATTAGCATGTGGTTCGAGAGCAGTAGCATAACAAACCATGTGACATCACATGAATGTTCCGCATTGACCAGCCATTACATCAATGGGGTAAAATGCAGTTGTAACACCCGGCAATTAAGTCGCCAATCTGGCAACCCTGCCAAATCCATTTTACGGCAAATCTTGGGGAAATTTTTTTTCCGAAAGTCACCAAATAGAGTGGTTCAAGAAAATTTCGACAATTTTTGCTACCTTTATACTGTTTATTGGCTAAAAAACTAAACCAAGTGGCCCTACATTAATTTTGCTAAAAAAATATTTTGTTTGCACATGAGAATCTACATCTTTCATTAGTTAATCATGAGCTTTTTCTTTATTAATATGATTTAAATAGCATATATAGTATCTAAAATAATCATGCATTGCTTTAGAACCTGTTAAGATGATTTATATTCAGCATTATTTTGGGTTAAATCCCAGTTTCGGTCTACGGCGACTTTTTCGGAATTTTGGCGACGAAAAAAGGGCGATAAATAATTCCAATCCGGCAGCCATGCACTGATATTCCTCCCGCGATGTGTGTGGCAACCCTAAAACCTGACGGGGAAGAAGGGGGGTTCGGAATGTGATGAGTCACTTTTGATTTTTTTTCTTGGGATTCGTTCAGTTGTGAACGACCATTTCCGGTCCGGTTGGTGTTTTTCGGATTGACGTTACTCGGATTTTAGTTTTTAGTCGTTTTAAATTCTCAAATCATCTGCATTTTATTTTAATTTTCTCAATTATTGCTCTTAAATGCGAAATGTATAATAAATTTAATTTAAACCATTTATTAACAACGGAAAAGGTGACGGATTCCATCCCATTGGATTTTATTGCATTCATGCCGCGCGTTTGTTGTGTACTGGAAAATTCGCTGTAATTATAGGTATTTATTCTTGAAATAATGTATTTGAATGTTTTAGCAATCGGCGATAACTTATTTTAAAAAAAGGCAAATTTTTTCTGCATTTTGCATGCTATTATCGAGGTTAAGAGGCTAAAGTTAACGTTTGCTAATTTTGTTGTCACATGTCATGTAGTTTAACGGATTTTGAATATGGCGGCCATTTTTTCCCTAAACAACTCCGCCAGAACAGCGTCACGTGATTTACAGTTGTTTGACTTCGCGGTTTCCGAGTAGCGCCGTCCAATCACGCGTGGCTACGCGATGTTTTCTCGCCAACAAGTTTGGCGAGAAATAAAAAGTCGCCGTAGACCGAAACTAGGAATTAACCTTATTTTGTTTGTGCAATGAATTGTGAAATTCCGTTTTTTTTTTAAATATTGCCTCAGTCACTTATGATATATTAAAGTCATTGCCATTTTTGTGGTTAGTTTAGTCACTTTTGTCAGATATTTTCAGACTCGTTAGTATTTTCGGTTTAAGTATCTGTTGTCACTTCAGGATGGCAAATAGACTTGGCTTACGAAAGGTTTCTTGTCATTTTGACTAGGCAAGTTCATTATTATCGAACCTTTAATACCCCTCCTGTCTGTTTTTTAACCTTTTTGTAAAATTATTGCTCTGTATCGGGCAGCATTAACCCTTTCATGCGTGCAGCCCTATACAAACCAATTCTTTAAACAAAAAAAATCTGTCGATAGTACATAAAATACATTATTATTAAAACCAGAATTGCCCCAATATCGAATTTAAACCCACGTCAGATTTAAAAAAAAAATATGGTATAGCCAGAAGCATTATATTTATATTTAAAAACCCAACATGTCAGGTGTACACTGCGATTTAGAAGGAATCCAAGATAGGAAGAAAGGGCACAGGTCTCAAAAGACATGCGCAGCTAGAAGGAAATTATTATATTAGGGAATAATAACAATACAGAAATATCCCAAGAATCACATGTTCACATTTGTATAAAACGCATAACAATTTAAGAATTTTAAAGTATATATGTGACCCGCAGGTGAATAAAATAATAACAGAAATATTGAAACAAATGTCATGTCTCAGAAGAGCTCACGTTGTAGAACGAAGCCAAACTCGCACGCCTTCCTGCATCGTCGAACATGCCGTAGAATTGCTGAACAAAGGTCTTGGCCAGTTCATCGTATTGCGGATTCAGAGTGCCCATCGTGTTAAATTGGACAAAAAATGTCTGGATAAAAGTTAAATTGAGAAAATAAATTGTAAATAAAGAACACTTGTTCAGTTTCCCCGCAACAATCCGAAATTCCGAACACATTTGAGAGTGAAAGTAGTACTTCTTTTTTCAATTAAGTATTAAAAAAAACTTTTTACGGCAAAATTACACTATAAAAATTTAAAATAAAAATAAATATTTCATTAAAAGGCACCACGAAATTTTTATGTCTCTTAAAGAAATTTTAAAATCAAAAATTAGTTTTTTAACACACCATTAAATTATAGTTAACTGTAACTACGGAAATTATTCTAACTGTAACTGCAGAAGTTTGAGAAAACAAAACAAACGGAACGAAATTTTCCCGATTCTGAGACAGGTTAAAGGAATTTCAGTTTCTTTTGAAATAATTAAATAAACTTCGTCCTTACCAAAATATACAGTACCAATTAAAAAGTAATTAACTGTTGCATTTTTCTCTCGGTCGTATGACGTACCTTCAATTCTTTTCTGTTTTGCGTTTATTCACAAAATTAGATTTCCCGCTTGTAACATCTTGACTTAAAACTTTTCGGGAATTGTTCAGTTTATAAGTTCAATTTATAATTCGGAAAGGTTTGATTTTTACGTGTTTTTGGTCAGATAACCTGCTTCATGCTAATTATGTGTACATTTCTTGTGAATGGAACACCTAGCGTATTCGGGCCGGAATGCTATTTGGCGACTTTTGGCTTTTGGTTCGGCTAGTATGCTACTTGGCGGCAAAAGTTAAGCCGCTAAATCGAGACCTGCCCGAATACGCTAGCAGTACCTTGTGAATGAAAAGAATTCACGGATTGACTGGATTAAGGAAAAAAATGGGTTTAAAAACAGTCCATGTTTCCTCTCAATGTGTCTAATGGTAATTTTTAATGATTTTGTTACTGAAATTGTGGACAATAATTAGTTGAAAATATTTTACTGTTGTTAAATATATTAAGTAACCTGTATCCCACCAAAAAAGAGTTACCATAAAGGACTGTGCCTGAATTTGGCGACTTAAAAATCTCGCCAATTCGAAATAACAAGAATCCTGGGTACTTGTCAAAATGGTTGCCATTTTAAAATGACAAAAACTACTACCTAATTTCAAAATGGCCCACCAAGAAAATCGGGGACATTAAATGGAATGGACTGTTCATTGGCAAACCTAAAAGCAACCCCCATATGGTTACATAATGAGTGTCAGATTTGACCTTCATCACATGATTCTGACCAGTTGCCGAGTTTGCCACAATGACTTGAACATATGAGGCCGACAATCTAGTGGTATAAAGAAAGAAGTTAGGAAAGGAACAAAGATGAATTGCGTAATGTGTGGGCATTGTCGTTAGTGCCGTAGGCACCCAATTATTTGTGGCCACATTGCTTAGCCATATATATCAATCTTTGGGTAGTGTGGTATTTTCAGATATTGCATTATCACATATAAGATCAATAGTTTTTTCCTATGGATATGATATTACTATCTTACTGCAGTGCTGTTTACTTCCTTAATGTTTTATGATGATGATTTTATTTATAGACTATGAAAACAAGCTAATTTTCTGGAATTAAATAAATCTAATACGTTTCAACTCTGCTTGCTGGCTTTTAACACAGCCGAATGTAACCGAACACTATTTCCTATTGAGTAAATGAAAGTAAATTTCTTGTTTCCATTTCATTCCAGGATACCTGTGTGTGGGCCATGTCTGAAGGGGGCTACATTGAGCTGGACCGGGACCGCCCCTGCAGCAGAAAAGGAGACCACACTGCCCCACAGGACACCTGTCAGGGGGTCTACCTGGGGCTGCTCCTGGCAGGCATCGGATTCCTGCTGCCCTACAACAGGTGGGTATTGAAATTACAGTCTAACTCATGGTTTATAACATCTGAAGACTCACATCCTGACTTGCACATTTTCCATTGGATTTATAAAAAAGTACAGGTAAAAATATGCATTCTTAAATCTTTATTCATAAAACAGAATGGGAGTAAAAAAATGTGCCATGACTCAATGATGCCCAGACTTCAATCAGATCAGTTCTTTATAGAAGCTATTGATATCAGTAACCTACTGATAATATTTCTTATTGATATCAATAGAGCTCTATAGACACCAGTAAAGAAATTATCAGTAAGCTACTGATCTTAAATGACATCAATAGGCCTGCACTGATATCTATATAGATCAGTAGAGATTTGTATAGATATCAATAGAGATTTCTATTGGTACCAGTTGGCCATTTCCACATAAAAATTTTCTATTGATCTCTACCGACCATTTTTAGTGGGGTTGCTAGTCTGCTTTTAATATGCTTTGAACTTAAACATTCATATTTGCCACCGCCAAACTTCCCTTCATGTCGTTCTGTTCCATTGCAGCTTCATCATTGCAGTTAACTAGTTGCTGGCCAAGTTCCCTGGCACTACAATCGTCCTAATATTTTGAAACTTAAGCTATCGAAACTACGATTATTCTGTAACTCTCTTGATTCTATGATCACAATACTTGGATGATTTTAAAATTAAAATCTTCTTCTTGGGCACATTATATAATATATTATTTTTTTTATATAAGTAATCGAATTATTATTTATACTAATAAAAATTTAAATTTAAGATTATATGAAATAAAAAAGAGTTAAAAAAATATAATGGTAATCTAAGAGGCTCCTAGATAATATATGTCTGCTCTTAGCTCTTTAACATAGCAGCACATGTGGCTCCTGAATTTTCCTATAACACTGAGGGCTGGGGAGCCCAGTCGGTTAAGCACTCGCTTAGCATGCAGAAGGTCCCAGGTTCAGGTCCGGGCATCGCCAAAAAACAGCTGCCGACCTATAAACGGCCAGTGCAGCCAAAAATGCCCTACGAATAATACCCTGTGTAAAAGAGTGCATGTTAATAAATATCCTTCTAAATCCTAACGCTGCGTACGATGTCGCCCTTAACGGTTGTGTTGGGTGCCTATTCAGGTGCTGGCTGGTCACCTGACTGTGGTTCTAAAATACGACGCCCGTCGCCAATAGCCCTCGTGTAGCTCGAGTGCGACGATAATTCAAACCTAGCCTATAACACTGATTGCTGACAATGCTTTCCTTCATATGTCGTTCTGTTCTATTGCAGCTTCATCATCGCGGTGGACTACTTCCAGGCCAAATACCCCGGCACCACAATCGTGTTCGACATGAGCCTGGTCTACATCCTGGTCGCCCTGGTCGCGGTGCTCATCAACAACCTGCTGGTGGAGGCGCTCGCCCTCCACACGCGCATCACCTTCGGGTGAGTCGCTTTAATCGATATTTAAGCAACTAGTGTTGAAAATGACACTTTATTAAGCAAGTGGCTTTTGTTTCACGAGATCGTAGGTCAAGTGAAGTAATGACAAGTGCTTAATAAAGTGTTAGTTTCGGCACATGCTTGCTTACAATATTTTTTATAATAACTTGCAAACGTGCGAAATTTGTGTTCTTACTTTTGTCTTATTTAATTTCTTTTAATAATTTTTGTAGAACTTTTAGTTTCCAAGGAGATATTGGAAAATGCAAAAGTAATGAACCAATAGAAATGAGTGAGTTTCATGAACATTTTGTTTAGATGATGTTTTCATTCATGACATCATTTTGTTTTTCTACCAATCAGATACTCTTATTTACTTTGAAAGTCCTACTTTCGGCACTGTCTGTGACGTAAGCACGTAAAGTCGTGTCATTTTCGCAACGATTTATGAATGAATATGATACAAAAAGGTGAACTTTTTTGCATGTTGTCATAAAAATTTAGTTAGGAGTTGTACAGTAACAAAATTGTGCGGACTATCTGGCAAAGGAGGGAACATGTACCAAAGACGACATCTCGGGAGTACATATGTTACTTACATATCAGGAGCTAGGTACCAAAAGAAAATTTGTTCTCAATATTCCCCGGAAAACATCACCTACACATGACTGGTATCATTCTGTTCACCCTGGAGTTTGGACAATGCAGACAACCCCTGGATTTATGAGTGGCCACATTAAATCTCTTTTATTTGACCAGGGTTGCAACACTTTTTCATTGTACACAAAATGTAGCATCGCCAGGCATGAGCTGGGGGATGTTGGCAAGCATAAGAACATTAACTTGTCTACATCCTGGTTGCTCTTCTGGCTTTGCTCATCAACCACACAGTGCTGGTGGAGGCACTTGCACTGCACACGCACATCACCTTCGGGTGAGTTGAAACCTCAACAAGAAGTTCTTAAAGAACTAAAATAGCCTACTTTCCTGTTACTTAAATACTTACTAAAATTCTTATCTTGAAAAAACTATGTTCGTAACAGTAAGTGACATCAAGAACCGTTTTTCCACCTTAAATTTAAAATAAATTTCACTAAACGCAGCATCTAACTAAACACAGCATCTTTCACTAAACACAGCTTGATTTGCAGTCATAAGTAAATATTTGATTTTTCGTAGAGCAAAAACCAAAAAACTACTCCTCAATAAACATTTACTTGCTAAATTCGGCTAGTTTCATTTATTTTATTTCGAAAATTAAATAATTATTACTTAATCGTTTGCAAAAATTTATATTTCAAAGAATAAATAAGCAAAATTTCTAAATTAATAAAGTGTTTGTTGTTTTTTTGTTTGTTTGCAATACTCCTCGCTTTTAGATAGAATGAAAACAATTTATATCAAAATACAAAGATCTCGTAGTGAAATATATATTTGACGTCATCTTAAATTGATCGATGTCTCAAAAATAAATTTATTTTAATTTATTGTCTAAAAGAATTAAAGTTTCTCAAGCAATTGTTGCGATGGCAACGGCGATATAATTCTAATAAAAATGGCTTCCTATGCTTTTTAAATGAGCATTAAATGTTGATGTTTTTTTAATAATTGAAGTACTTCGAATTCGAATTCTTTTCTGAAATTTTCAATGTATTCTAAATTCGATGCGCTGAATTTTTTGACGTATCTCACTTGTCCGTAGCATTTGTAGTTAATTTCAGCGATTTAAATGAATCGAAATTGAATTTCAATGCTAATTCAATGGGAAATTCGTCGTCAAATAGTCGATTTATGTCCGTCCTATCGTACAGACAGACGGACAAAAAGTATGAAAGTTGGGTGTCTGAGATTATACCTTTCTAATAAAAAAAGAATTTTTAAGATCGGATTGATAGAACTGATTTTGGAAGGGGGGTACGGACGGACGGACGGACAGACGGACGGACATCGACCGCATGTCAATACCTACTTTTTCATTTTTTTTTAATTCTTCGAATTAAAAAAAAAGAAAAGTAGGCTAAAAACATTCATTTATTCAATTGCTCAACACATTGTTGCCACGGTCCTTGAAAAGTGCTTAAAAACCCATTGATATTCAAGGTTTTAAAAGTGCTTGAAAAACATTGTCAACCTTGAAAAGTCCTTAATTTTTAGAGCCGATGAATTTATCCTAAAGTGACTGTTTTTCCTTTCTCCTTCAGATGATGTCACTAATTTCCACCAGGTCATGGTCCAACCTGAACTGCTTTACGTATGCAGCACAAAATGTTCAGTATTTTGATAACTATTAATTATGTTTTCAGAAGCTTGTGTGTTGTTATCAATATGCACAATTTATTAACAAACACAGCAGTTTACATTTTTTTGACGTGCAACAAGTATTGGTCTAAAACTTAACTTTATTCTGTTTCTGTGGTAGTATTTAGTCAGTTGGACACCTTCAAAATTTGTACTAAAAAGAACAGAATAGAGAAATCGCCACCCTGTGAATAATCTATTATTTAAAAAACAAAACTTTTTCTAAGGGAATAAAGACAGTAAGCTTAAAAGTATAAAAGTAAAAAAAAAAAAAAATAGCAAAAACTCATTTAATGACTTGGATCTCTATTTTTCTCTTTAATTTGAAGTATTTTTATTCGCTTCTTTATACCAGCTATTTGCCAATCTATGTCCCATAGAGCACTTTTGCAGTTTCTGTTATCATTAACTATTGATGTAATTATAATTGAGGCCCAGTGGCTTAGTGGTAGTGCTTCACATTGCCACCGCACAGGTCTGGGGATCAAATCCTGGATTGAAAAGTTGACCCATCTTCTAAGTGGGTTGATAAAATGGGTACCATGCTTGACAACTAAACACTGGGGGTTCTGTGTGAGGCTGACCACCTTAATGGGACATATGCCCAGCACCCCAGAGCCCTAGGTCACTGTATTCGCTGTAGCAGTTTGTATGGTTTCTATGGAGACACACTTACTGTTGGATTATGGTAATGTACCGCTGTTGATGTTCTTTTTGTTGTAAAAATTTCTAACCTTTTTTGCCGCTGTGTTTTTTTTAGCTTCTTACTTAAAATAATTGCTAAATAAACAATATTCACATCTAGAAGCTGATTTCTAATTTACTGGCCTTGGACAGCCACGAAACCTAAAATGAACATGGTCTGCCTTGGTCCACTCATGTGCCAAGGAGTTTATATTTATGATTTATATTGTGTATATTTATGTGATGTTGTTCCTCAAGTTTCCCCCCTGTGCAGGTACGTGGTGTCGTTCGCGACCCTCCTGTACGTGGCCCTGTTTGAGATCTGGATGGAGGTGAAAGGTTGACCCATCCTTTAAGTGGGTCGATTAAATAGGTACCAAGCATGCTTGAGAACTGGGGGTTCCGCATGATGCTGACCACCTTACCGGGACATATGCCTAGCACCCGTGAGCTCTAGGTCACAAAAGCAGAAATGGGCACGGCAGACCTTGACTCACTATACTTTGTCTATTTATTATGCATGCTTCGAAAAGACATTTATCCCCCATCCCTTTGCTTGGTTTTCTAGAAAACAGGGGGATCATTGCTTTTCTGAAAATAATGCGTTTGAGGTTCTGTTGTGAGGTTAACAATCAAAACAGTTCAAATCCAAGTAGGGTGGGGGAAAAACTCCCTTACATCGCTTTGAAGGAAATTACACGCGGTGTTGGGGGAGGAAAATGCTGTAGAGGCTCGCATTCTGGATAGACAAGGTATAGTGCCCCTATAAGCCAGCCTAACCCTAATCGAAATAAAATATTCGTATCTCCTACCAATTGTGAAATATATTGAATTTAAACTTTGTTCTTTCAGCTTTCTGTCAGCGCCACTCTCTCCTATTTCACAAAATACAGCAGAACATCGATTATTCGTTCTAATCGGGAACGATTGGATAATCGAAAATTCCGGATAACAGAGAATTTTCATTGAATACATTGAAACCTGTGGTACAGAGGAGCGCTGAAAGTCCGCTGACCTAAAATCACCAAACTAAAATCTGTTTCTTATTTGAGAATCACAGGTTAATTCCGATTTTAAAATTACAGGAGATCCCCGATTTTTGAATCGCTTAAGTTTGCTGACGTTTGCCGGGGTGTTGTGATGAGGAGTTTAGTTTATATTTATGATGATTTATTGTGATTTTGTTCCTCATGTTCCCCCCCCTGTGCAGGTACGTGGTGTCGTTTGCCACCCTCCTGTACGTGGCGCTGTTCGAGATCTGGATGGAGGTGTTCGACCTGTGGCACGGCTACCTCATCAACCTCATGGCGGTGGCGGTGGTCTCCTTCGGGTGCACAGGTACACACCATGCACCCTTAAGCAGGGTTGTTATGTTTAAAACATTTTGTTTAAAACAAATGTTTTAAACATGTTTAAAACATAGTAATAAAAAACATGTTTAAAACAATTTTATTAATTATTTTATGCTTTATAATTTATTGGCCAAATACAGTTCATTTAAGGAAATATGTTTTATTTTAGGATATATGACCATGCTGTGTATTACCTTAAAGATTAAGATTGTGATAAATAGTAGACCCCGATGGAATAGTAAACCTTCTATGTGATACTTTAGATCCCAAATGTTACACTACTGACATTTGTTAATATTCATTAATTTATTATAGACCCTAATTTGTCAGATTTATGCTAATCATCAATGTGGTACATAATTTTTGTTCATTCAAATAATACCACACATAAACTAGTATGACATTATTAGTTTATAAATTCTTCTATTAGCCCATCCGATTTAATCAAAGGAAGACACCGAATTGGCAGATAATAGAAGGATTTCTTGTATTCTACGATTCTTCGACAAATAAAGATGTAAGGCATATGCCTAAAATTATTGAGGATGGAAGTTTTTTTTTTTTTTTTTTTTTTTATTATCATCCCAAGTGTATATACACAAATCCATGGACACACAAAAGAGGAACACAACAATTAAACAATATCAAACAAGTTGAAAACATTAAGAAAGTCCAGAACTTGTAGCGGGTTGGCAGAGAACAGTTCCTTCTTTGACACGCCCATGCAATCAAGAAGATGTTCGGGTGAAGCCTGATTTACATTGCAGATGGTGCACGTCGGGAAAACCCTTTCTCCATTAATAAATTTAATCTGTCTCGTATGGCCAGTACGAAGACGTGACAGGGAGGAAAAAGCATGCCGACTCAGGCCAGGATGGAAGTAAATATAGGAAACCAAAATGCAAAAAAAAACTTTTTTAAAAAACCTAAACAACTTGTTCAATAACTAAAATTTTATTGTTTAAAAAAAATGTTTTAAACAAAAAAAACACGTTTAAAACAAAAAAAAATTGTTTTATTTTAAAAAAACATGTTTTTTTCCAACCCTGCCCTTAAGATAACATAACAAGGAGGTGCACCCAAAGAAGGAAGAGTGTGGGATATATAGCACATTACTCTATGTGCTTAAGATGACAAAAAGATATGAAGAGTACACAGGAGGAACCGCTTTATTTCGTAGAAGGGTTTCCATGATAGCCTCTTTGGGTATGATAACGAGAAATAGCCTAAACTGGGGTAAAGAAACCAGTTACTTGCACTGTTTATCTTTTGTGGCAACCCTGATTCACGGCAGAGATAAGTGGATACGACACACACGTTTGTACCGCAAATGAAGAATTGAAAGAGAAGCCGGTTTTCGGTCACCCATGTTCACCAAGCACATACAATTACAGAAAAACTCTAAAAAATTAAGCGGTTCTTCCCCTGTACTCTTCATATGTTAGTGATTCATTTACTCAATCAATTAGGTGGGGAAAGATAAGGATAATAAGGAGAGCACAATATCAAAATTGCATGCCACCCTCCTGTATATAGTATAACAGTCAGGTTGAAACCGTTTTCATACTCTGTAGTTCCACTGGGCAGGTCATCATCCATATATTCACCTCTTCATTATTTTATTTAAAATATGGGTATTTGTTGGGGGCAACACTGTGCTCGAGCCTGCAGCAACGATACAAGGGGCGTCTACCAGATCGACTGTGGCTTTTGACATGATGTCTTATCAAAATATGCCGACGCTTGACTCTCGTTCATATTAGACTTATTTAAAAACAAGATGTTTACATTTATTTAGTTTGTAAATTACTTTAATTTTAAAAATAAAATGATATAGGTTAAATAAAGCTTGAATTTATGTAATCAAATTGCAATTAATAAAACTATAAAAGTGTCATCAATCTTCATTGCGTAAGTAAATCACGAGCTCAACTACCTTCTATCAGTATTATTTGAGATGGCCACTCTCAAACACCGGCACCAGAAACTTTTTTTTTTAAAATTTAAAGGAAATTATTTTTTGTAATATAAAACAGTAAGGAATGTGGTCATAATGAATTTGCAAGGAGATTTTTGAATGGATCATATCATTAGTTGAGACATAATCTGAAAGCATCCACATACTCAAAAAGGAGGAGGACGGATTTATTGGAACAACATCTTTTAATCAATTCAGAATACGGAAAGAATACTAATACTCAAGATAATTAAAATTATAAAGAGAACATAGAGTTAATTTTATTTGTTAAAAAATTACTGGTGTTCAAGCTATTGTTCCTTTTGTCTTACTACTGACGTCGTTCGTAAATGTTCAGATTATAACACCTATTGTTTCTTTATTTTAGAAAGCTTTCATAATTTTTTATTTACATTTAAGCATTTATGAATGAGCATAGTTAATTATACTTTTGATGATTTTTTTCACTGTCTTTTGTTTCTTGAATGATATTTAAAAATTAATTTCAAGTTTTTTTATCCATTGAAATTTCATTACATAATGGGCAAAATGTCTCAAAACATCGGGAACAAGAATGATATTTTGGTGCTAATGGCCTAATAATGTTTTCCGGCACGCTCTCAGCATGTATTACGACTGGTTAGATTAAAAATGCTGCTAAATATACTACCAATAATTATCCAATCATACACTGATCAATACATTCAAAATGACCTTGCTTGTATTGCTAACAGTACCAATCACTCTTCCTACAATTTAATCAGAAGCTCTCATTTAATTGAAGAGTATCTGTCCTCAAATATTGATGTATCAGTAAAACAAATTCTTATGCAGTTGCGTTGTAATCAAACACACTTATATTTTAGAGGACCAATTTATGAAATATTTCCTGACAAAATATGTAAAATTTTTAATAATACATTTGAAACCGAAACCTGGTAACATATAATTTTAACTTGCCCTATTAACGAATCCTTCAGAAGAAAATACTCAATATATTCTAGCAATTTTCCAGCTTTTTTAAATCATAACAAAAACTACTATAATAATTATAATTTTTTAATATCAGTAATAATATTCGCACTATATATATTAAGCATCGATGAAAATGTCCATTAATTTACTTCCTTGTGTTTCGTTATGTATTTAAGTGTTTGTTTAGATTTCATTTGTTGTTGTTTTTGTAATGTAATGTTATAAAAGATTTGTTAGTATTATGTGATGGTATTATTATAATATTATTGTGTATAAATTTTGCCAACCATTGTTAACGGGCCAAGGCCCAATGCAATACTTTATTATCTATCAATCTATACCAGTGGTTCTCAACCGGTGGGTCGCGAAGGGATCCTAAGGGGATCGCAAAAAGTTTTTAAAAATAAAAAATATATATTTAAGTAACGTTTTATACAATAATTTTCCAACTAGAATGGAAGAAAAAAAGAACACACTCTATTTTACTCTATATCTTAGTTAATTTACATTTCAACGTGTTTATGTTATTATTACATAATTGTAATTCTAGTACGGTTACGTTGCAACAAGCTAATGAGAAACTTGTGTTTGTTGTAACTTTTCGGAACCTTTTAAATTTGTAACATAAATGGAAGTTTTCAAAATTAGATTTCTTAACTTTAGCAGCATAAACATTCAGTTTCTTTTCGATCCATTTCGACCTTGTTGGTGCTCAGCTCATTTAGGTGCATAAATATGTCTGCTAAGTATGAAAGTTGAAACAACCAAGGTGGGGAGCTAAAAAAATCCGGCCAATTGTGGTTTAGCATCTTGTTAAAATATCAGCATTTCAGATCGCAGCTCAATAACTTGTTCAAAACCTTCCCTTGGGACCGCCATCATAAAATAAAAAAAAATGCCCAGATGTAATATAGTTAATAAAGAGTACTGCATGCGAAGTTACCTTGTGGCATTAGGGGGTTGTCACCTACAAAAGGTTGAGAACCACTGATATATACAATAAATTAAACTTATTTTTGACATTCCTATCGCTATTTTTTGTTCCAGTCCAGCAGTCCAGTTTCTATGGCTACACCAGCATGCTGCCCTCTCGCTACACGCAGGCCGTCATGACCGGGGAAAGTGAGTGTCTATGCAGAAATGTTTCAGTCTGTGTTTAGAATAGTTTTCACATCTGTAGTAGGATGGGCCGGAAAAAACTTTTTATTTTATTTCGGATCGCTATAGTGTGGAAAAGTTGCCATTGGTAAGGACATGAAAAATGCACTAATTATTACTAATTTATCTTCCGTTCGCGCAATGCCACCAAAGTGGGGAAAAATTGTCAAAAAACGAAAAAAAATTATAATTTTTTTAAGCACGACAGATGTTTTTAGTTGCATTCCTATTCATGAATTTACTACTAAAAGTACGTAAAATCAAAATATATGCACTTATCATACTTTAGTGTCAGATTTTCCGGCCACGCAACGTAGTACAAAATGAATAAAATTCTTAGTTTTTGCAAAATTGACAGATACTGACACAAATGTATAATTAGTACATATTTATTGATTTTACGTTCTTATGGTAGTTAATTCATGATATAGGAACACAACTAAAAAACATCTGTCGTGTATAAAAAATTTCGTTTTTTGGTAATTTTTTCCAACTTTGATGGCATTGCGCGAACGGAAGATAAAGTAATAAAAAAATAACAATTAGTGCATTTTTCATGTCTATACCAATGGCAACTTTACCGCACTATAGCCATCCGAAATAAAATAAAAAGTTCTTTTCGGCCCACCCTAATTTGTAGATAACCCATTATATCGACTGGTTGGTACGGTGATGTACAAGCATCTTTTAGGTTACCAGTTTGAGCTCTGCCTGCCAGATGATTTAACAATAAACTCTTTTGAACCAATAAATTATTTCCCGTGTGCATGTTAAAAGGTCCCCAATGTTCCCATACCTCTATGGGTGACAGGCCGGGCTGACAGTCCTTAGCTGCGAGTATCAGTGCATAAATATTTCATTTCATGTTATGCTTTTTTTATATTTTTATTTATAATATATATTTTACAGTTATTGCTCACCCTAAGATATACTAATGCCTTTGATGTAACTAACACTTCATGTCAAAATGAGATATTCATATGAAAAAAAAATGCTTTTAAGATTAAACTGTAATAAACTTTTTGAGAATATCTTTGTGTATGATACAAGAAAAGATTCACAAAGAAAACCATATTAATTAATAAGTAAATGTGCAGAAACATTCATCAGGGGTTGTGTTACTAAAATTCTTACAGATATACTAGCTTGTGTCGCTTCAAGTAGAATCTCAATAATTATTAGTTAGTTAAAAAGGTAGTTCAGTTTTGGACCAACGTTGTTGGGGTTCTGGCGGGTTGTTCAACAATTTTTGTATTTATAAGTGTGTAATGACCTTCCTCTGTGTTGGTGCTTATAATTTTTTATTCTAAAGTCCCAATTAGATGTGTTATGGCATAAAAATGCTTCCTAATTGGCAAAAAAATATGTGTCACATTTTAAAATTGCTGCCCAACATAAATTAAAAAAAAAAAAAAAATTCTTAAGAAACTCATTCTGAAATTTACATAACATGTTTTTTCTTCTCGTTTTTTATAAAAAAAGCATAAAATATACTTTTCCAAAATAATCAATTTTTGAATGTTGGCTGAATGAACTTTTATATCTAAATGTTCAAGGCTATTCAAAAGACCTAATGTTTATTGTGTTATATATACAAGTTTTCATTGTAACCCAGTTTGACTGTATCCTCTTGCGACCTGGAGTCCTTATTTGGGGACATTTTTACCCCCCACTAACAATTAACCCGTCAATTAGTTCCAAAATGAACCTGCTGATAGAAGAAGATCCAAATATTGGTTTTCGGTCTTTGATTACAGGTATCAGTCATTTATTTCTATAAAAAATGAAGTTGTACGAGGGTCAATACAATATTTGAGTTCTTTAAAATAATAATTTTGCATTTTTTTTTCAAAGTTTTCAAAAAGTTCTTTTAGTAGTTAATTTTAAAGGTATTTTGCATTAAAAACAATTTTTAAATAAACAGTTAACAACAAATACGTAATACGGCTTTTTTTGTTTGCATTTATAGCACAAAAATGTATATTTTAGAGCTTAAATTGTGTCCCTCAGTAACTATAAAAAATATATTTTTTTTTAAATTTCTTTGCCAAACATACTTTTTAGCAAATGTTTGTATGTCATGATAAGTATGTTTAGATTATAGAATATACATGTAGGATTTTGCTCGGGTCTTAAGCTGCTTGGCTATCAGAGCAAATAGAAATAGATCACAATAGATCTATTTCTATTTGCTCTGATAGCCAAGCAGCTCTTCTAGCTCTGCTTAAATCCAAATTCACCTCACCTTTGGTTTGGGAATGCTACACTCTTCTCTGTAGCCTTGCAACCGCTAACCAGGTTACACTGTTCTGGGTTCCAGGTCATTCAGGAATTCCAGGCAACGAGATGGCTGATGAACTGGCCAAGTCGGGTTCTAGTACCTTATTTGTCGGTCCAGAGCCAGCTCTGGGTATTTCCAATGATATTATCAAAGGTACTGTCCTATCCATTTTCAGGGATCAACAGTACACCGATTGGCGTCGACTCACCAATCAAAGACAAGCCAGGGAACTTAACTCGGGTTGCCCCAGCTCCCGTCACAAAGAGCTTCTCGGGCTTAGCCGTAACGGTATACGCAGGGCCGTAGGTTTACTCACTGGTCACTGCACCCTTAAATGGCATCTTACCCTTATGAGGGTCCTCGATGACCCCTCCTGCGGGTGCTGTAGAGACAAAGACGAAACGGCCACTCACATTCTCTGTGATTGCGAAAATTATGCAGCGCATAGATTTGAGCATCTAGGGCAACATTTGCTGGAGCCCTGAGAACTCCAGGATATTCCAATCAGATTCTTGCTGAATTTTGCTTCGGCAACGGGGCTCTTCTTATAGGAGAGAGGGATTTATTTCTTGGGGACAGTACAATAGACCCCTGGTCGCAGTGCTTGGCTCTAACAGAGCTCCCCTCCAATGTCATAAGTCATACTTTTTAGCAAATGTTTGTATGATAAGTATGTTTAGATTATAGAATATACGTGTAGGATTTTGCTCGGGTCTTAAGGGGTCAAATGTGTAACACTCTTTCTCTGCTTTTAGGTGCTGCCGGCCTCCTGGTGTCCCTCAACCGCATTGTGACCAAGCTGCTCTTGCGCGACGAACGACTCAACACCCTCATCTTCTTCTGTGCATCCCTGGGTTGTGTTGCACTCTGCTGCACAGTGCACCACGCACTAGCAAGGTAGGCTTTCTGTTGGCATTCATTGTATTCATTTGATATTCATAATAACAAATAACTTTTTACAGTGTTGTATATGAACATTTACCTTTGATTGTATTTTAATTTATCTTTATTGTTCCTTATTTACGCTGCACAAAACGATAAGGGGAGCACGTGGTTTAAGGGGGATTGTCAGTCCCATAGAGCTAATTGCATTAGTTTTGGAATCACAACTTCTGCAGAAGTATTGCTCTACCCTGTTAGATCTTTTTACCCCAGGTACAGGAATCAATATAACATTAAAATAAAACAAATTTGAACCGAAAATGTTATCTAGTTATTTAATCATATATTTTTAAAGTTTTAAAAATGCAAAAAATATACTGCAGATGGTGACACTGTTTTAAAACTTTATCAATTAATAAATTAATAACTGGATGATCTTTTCTTTCCAATTTGGTTTTAAGTTGGGGTTACGATGATTTCCATACCTGATGAAAATGGGATAACATGGTAAAGCAATTCTTTTGACAAAGTTGTGATTTCAAAACTAATGCATTGGCTCTATGGGACTGACAATCAATCCCTTAAACCCTTCCACCCCCAATGATTCCATTTGGAATTATGAACTTGTGATTTTTTTCTCTCGCTAAGTTGACCTCTCACTTATGTATTGTTAAATGGAAGAATCGTGCATTTTGAAGAATGTTTAGGCAAGAATATATTCTTATGTAGCTCTAGTGTTTGCTTAGTTCTGCCTGTGCTGTTTTCTGGATCTGTAAACAGCTCAACTCATGCAGTTTGATTTTGTAAGAATGCTGTGAACCGCCTTCAGTGTGCTTCTGTTCTTTTAACTTACTTTTTAACTTGGTTTTAACTTGCTTTTAACTTTGTATTTTAACATGTGCAACTGTTAAATATGGTAATTAAAAGTGAAATTATTTCTACCTCTCTGTATTCTCCTTGAACCTCCCAACACTCCGCAATATCAACAACAAACAAAGAATGAATAATGTTTGTTTTAATTACGTGAAAATATGAAAAACATGGTAAAATTAAATTCACTCGAACAATTTTATAAAATAAATTGACCCTAAATTCTTCATACTTGCATTTTTACTTGTTTAAAATTGATTTTAACTCTTTTTAGCAAACACAGTTTTGAAAAATGTATTGTAAAATTTATTCAAAGGTTACGATTCCAATTTTCCTCCTTAAATTTCAGTTTAAAGAAATTCAGATTTTTTTTCTGTTTATTACCATTTCATACTAGATGCATAATTTATTCCATACCTATAAATAGTTAGAATTAAAAATAAAAAGTTGGAACTGCAAAGGTAACAAAAGTATGCAAAGTGCTCTTCTACTTGTTTTGATCAGTGTATATTCTTTGCTAATGTAAAATTGGACAGTTCACACTAAGCTTTGAAAAATATATATTCTTTAAGGTGAGGGAATTGTATCAGTTTTTTGTTGAATTGTAATAATAAGCTAAATGTATAGCCCAACAGTTCATGCATTTCTTTGGTGGAATCTGTTAAAAAACTAACACTATAAACATTTTCACAATTTATTAATGTTAGTCTTGTTTGACCCTCTTAGTCCCGATGAGAAATTGACATCATTTTTAAAAAAAATTTCTGATCGTCTGTAGCGATTTATGATATCAAAAAGCACATTATTCGATTCTTCAAACTTTTTTTATTCGAAAATATTTTTTTATAAATCCCAATAGATGTCAGCCCTATTATTTTTTAAAATTGGGATCAGAAAATTGATGATGACAAATGGCATCACTGGGACTGAAATTGTTGGAAATGTAAACCACCCACTTATTTCTACCACATGTAGAATACAGTTGTATAAACATGTCGCATGTTTAGGGAGTGTTAGTTTTTTGCAGCAATTCATGTAATTTAAAATAATAGCTATTAGTATTTTTATTAGAATATTTTGTGTAGCATTTAAATACATTTACTGAATTAATTCAATTTAAAATTGCTCCGGAAATTAAACTAATGAGTTCAAAATATAAATTGAACCTTCTGAGGGATGAGCCAATCAGCTGAAGTATAAACTTGGTTTCAATGCATGAGCTTTAGATTTTTTTATCAGAAAATTGTCTATCCTAAATTTTGAAATATGTTTCTGTAGTTGCTGATTGGATTATAAATAGGTCCTCTTGGCTGTAAATTTTAAACAGGGTTGCCACAGTCCTTGAAATCCTTGAAAAGTGCTTGAAAAAAGGCTCATTTATTTTCAAGGTCTTGAAAGTGCTTGAAAAACATCCACCTTGAAAAGTCCTTAATTTTGGGGCTGATGAATTTATCTTGGAAGTGTTATACTTTATAGTAGTTTAAGTTCAATTTCCCATGTCAACCTTTCTTTTGTTCTGAGTGTTATAAGTTATAACTCTTGATCAGTTTAACTGTATACTTTAACCTTATTAATTTTGGGATATAAAATGTCTGTGTTTGAAAAGGGGTGTGTGCTCTCTCTAAGACTAGATATAGTTTAGGCAACTGTTATGCCTTTATATAATTTGTTCTTTTATTTTTATCATGCTGTCTTTGTAAATAAACTTATTAAATTTAAAGAGTTTCTGAACTTTAATTTGACCAAATACGCATACTTCACTGCCAAAAAGCCTGACAAGGGGTTATGGGCCCAGCCCAACCTCTGGTAATTCTCGAGTACTTCGACGGGGGCTGCTACTAGTTTAAGATGGAAGCTCGTAGCTCAACGGTGCCTTTGCTGACCATTGATAATTACGGAGCCTGGTCACGAGAAGTTAAGGTTCTGTTGATGGATCGTGGTTCATGGGGATTCATTGAGGATTCTGAAGCAGCTCTAGATGAAACGGCTTCTAGCAGAGAAAAGACCGACTACAACTCCAGGAAGACGAAGGCGTTTACAACCATCTACTTTTCTATCTCTGAGGAGTTCAAGCCACTTCTGTCTTCAACCACGGACGGTAAACAAGCTTGGTTCATCCTAAAAGAACACTTTGAGCCGAAATCCAAAGCCCGCCTGATGCAACTATTGGATCAATTTTTCGGAACGAGGATACAGGAAGGGGAAACCGTGGGACTGTTCTTGTCACGAGTAAAGAAAGCCGCCCAGGACTTGGCCGATGACGACAACCCTGTTCCGGACTTGTATCAAGCGTTCCAAGCTATCAGATATTTACCGGTATGTTACCAACCTCTTGTACAAAGTATCTATCGATGGGATGATAAAAATTTAATCTAGTTAATATTGAAAAGGATTTGATTTTGGAAGAACATAGACTACGTCAGTATGATAAAGATTTAAATGAAAGTTTAAGTGCAATTAGTTTTTCTAGAGATAAAGCGTTAGAAACTTCTGTAGTTAAAAAGCAATTTGATAAACCTAAAGTTAACTATAAGAAAAAAGTTGGTCCTTGTTACCGTTGTAAACGTATGGGTCACTTAATTGCTGACTGTGAAGTAAAACTAAAAGATAGTAATAAGTCAAAACAATTCAAGGTCAAATCTAGTCAGTTAGTAGAAAGCACAGGTACTTCAAGTGATATGGTCGAGAACTCGGTATTTAAAACTGAAGCAAACGTTAACCTAGCTAATGAGCAGGTTACTAAATTTAACTGGGTTGTAGATACAGGTGCTACGGCACATTTTTGTAATAATAAAGATATTTTTACAACTTTTCAATCCGAGACTGGTACGACCATGACACTTGCAGTTGGTGATGCAAATAATGAAATTATAGGAAGGGGAACTGTAGAATTTTATGTTAATATTAAAGGTAAAGAAAGAAAAGTAAGGTTGAATGATGTTATGTATTCCCCTAGACTGCGACGAAACCTGATATCAGCGTCTGCATTGGAAAAGGAGGGTTGTCATTTTGTGGGATCAGGAGGGAAAATGAAAATATTTTCCCAGGATTGGCAGTTGTTGTTTTACGCTAATCGAAAAGAGGGCTTGTACTTTTTGAAACCAAAGTATAAGTTGAACAGAAACCATAATCCCGAAAAAGATGAATCTGAAGTCTATAACTTCGCGACCCATGCAGACAGTGATATCATGTTGTGGCATAATAGGTTTTGTCATGTAAATAATCAGTATATTATTAATACTAGTAATTGTTCTGGTGTGAACGGCTTGCCAAAGATGGCTAAAACAAATGATGACTGTGTTGCCTGTAAGTTGGCTAAATCTAAAAGGGTCAGTTTCAAACCCGTGGCAGGTATCCGTTCAACTAAACCTTTACAGTTACTACATTTAGATGTATGTGGTCCTTTGCCGACTCCTTCCTTAGGGGGCAATCGATATTTTTTAACTATCATTGATGATTTTTCCCGAAAAGTTACAGTATTTCCCATGAAAAATAAATCTGATGTCTTTGATTGTTTTCTTCGCTTTCAAAAGAGGGCAGAAAAGTTTTTAAATACTAAAATCATAACTATCCGAACGGATAACGGCATGGAATTCTGCCATAGCCAGTTTTGCAACTACCTTGAAAAAGAAGGTATACGTGCCGAAAGAACAAATACCTATACACCTGAGCAAAACGGCGTTTGTGAACGCTATAATTTAACAGTTATGGATAACATTAAAGCTATGCTTAATTTAAGTGAGTTGGAGGACTCTTTTTGGGCAGAGGCGCTTTTAGCCTTTACTTATGTGTTTAATAGAGTGTGTCACAAAAATCAAAGTAAAACTCCTTTTGAGTTGTACTGTGGTCGTAAACCATCCGTTAGTCACCTTAGAGTTTTTGGTTGTCGTGCATATGTTGGGGTTCCAAAACAGAAAAGGAATAAATTGGATATGCGTGCCAAAATAGGTGTAATGGTGGGTTACGCTTTAAAAACTAAGGGCTATCGAATCTGGCTTGTCGATGACCGAAAGCTTGTAGAAACTAGTAATATTAGATTCGATGAAAAATTTCAAAAGGAGGAAGTCGTACTGGACCACAGTAAAAATAAGGATGATCAAAAGGTTGCTTACAAGAGAATTTCCTATGAACCTAATTATTATGATTTTTATTCAGATTCAGATGATGGGACTGCTGATGCTGAGAGTGAATCATCAAGACTCCCTTTTTCTGATCACCCAAAGAGGGAAACTAGTCCAGAACCGAAAGGTTTTTCTGAAACGGAATTAAGTTCTTGTGAAACTATTCCTTGGGTAAGAAATGTAAAGGAAAGGAAGGACAAGAGTCGTACAGACGTTTATTACGGCATTGAAGGCTTGAAACTAAGATTTAGCTGTGCCAAACAAGTTAAAAAGTACTGTAAATCTAAGAAAGTTCAGTACGATTCTAATTTGTTTAATTTTAATCCAAGATACACTTTTGAAGGAAGAGTTACTGACAAAAATCATGAGTTAAATGTTGCAGAAATTGTCATTCCTAAATCTTTTAAACAAGTTTTTAAGTCTCCCCAAGCCTCCGATTGGCAACAGGCCATGGAGGATGAACTTAAAGTTATGAAAGAAAGGAACGTATGGGAGCTTGTCCCACGTCCTAACAATAAGAAAATTTTGGGAAGTAAGTGGGTGTATACTGCAAAAACTGACGAAAATAACAAAGTTGTTCGCTACAAAGCTAGGTTCGTAGCGCAAGGATTTGATCAGAAAAAGGGGGAATCGTATGATGAAGTCTTTAGTCCCGTTGTAAGTTTTTCTGTAATCAGATTGTTTTTTGTCATGTTTGTATGTATTTTAAATTGGTTTCATTTTCAAATCGATGTCAAGTGTGCGTATCTTTATGCTGATTTAAGCGATGAAGTTTATATGTACCAACCACTTGGTTTTGTTGATAAACAGCATAAAGACTATGTTTGTCGTTTACAGAAAGCAATTTATGGACTCCACCAGTCAGGCCGTGAATGGTTCTTTGAACTGGACTCTGTTTTGGAGGAACTTGGTTTTTCTAAACTAAAATGGTGTAATTGTGTTTATATGTATGAAGATCGAATTGTAACAATTATTTACGTAGATGACATCGTAATTTTTGGTAAAACTATGAATGATGTGGAATTTGCCATATCTAAACTGCAATTAAAGTTTGATTTGAAATTACTTGGAAAAACCCGTAAGTTATTGGGAATAAATTTTGTAGATGAAGGTGGTAAACTTTTTATCCACCAAAGTGATTATATTGATAAGATTTGTAACATGTATGAAAATTACGGGTATACTTTGTCAAAATTACCCATTGCAAAAGCCACAATTTTGTCTAAAATAGACTGTCCTACATCAGAGAAAGAAAAGTTGGAAATGGCGATTTTGCCATATCGTAATATTCTTGGTTGTCTTTCTTATATTGCCAGTCATACTAGACCTGATTTATGTTACGCTGTTAACGTGCTGTCCCAATTCCAGGAGAATCCAGGTCTTACGCATTTTAATTGTTTAATAAAGTTACTTGGATACCTTCGTGCAACCAAATTCTTTAAACTTAACTTATCAAATGTCCAGAATTTTAATCTTGTATGCTTTTCAGATGCGGATTTTGCCACTAACCGTGATGATAGAGTTTCGATGGGTGGTGCAATTGTCCTCATTGACAATGTACCAATATCATGGCACACCTTTAAGCAGAAATGTGTTAGTCTATCTACCATGGAGGCTGAGTATGTCGCCATGACTGACGCCTCAAAAGAGTTAATCTGGATAAAGAACATAGTAGATGAGTGTAAAAGGTTCAGCTTAAGTTTGGATAGTTCTACGATGTTCTGTGACAACCAAGCAGCTATTAGTTTTTCAAATTCTTCTATAGAGAACATTCGCACAAAGCACATTGATGTGCGCTATCATTTTATTAGAAGATTAATTTATGATGGGGTTTTCAAAATTAAGTATATACCAAGTAAAAAGAATTTGGCTGATGTCTTTACTAAGCCTTTAAATTTTGATCAACTTAATGGTTTTTGTAGTAGTATTTTTCAGGTGTCTCAGAATATTTAATTCTGAACTATTTTTCAAGATTTTGAATAGTATTTGTGAAGTGTTTTTGATTCAATGTATTTCCCAGTGTTTTTGTCTTGACATGTGAAAGGGGGCTGATTGTTATACTTTATAGTAGTTTAAGTTCAATTTCCCATGTCAACCTTTCTTTTGTTCTGAGTGTTATAAGTTATAACTCTTGATCAGTTTAACTGTATACTTTAACCTTATTAATTTTGGGATATAAAATGTCTGTGTTTGAAAAGGGGTGTGTGCTCTCTCTAAGACTAGATATAGTTTAGGCAACTGTTATGCCTTTATATAATTTGTTCTTTTATTTTTATCATGCTGTCTTTGTAAATAAACTTATTAAATTTAAAGAGTTTCTGAACTTTAATTTGACCAAATACGCATACTTCACTGCCAAAAAGCCTGACAGGAAGTGTTGCAAATGTTAATATTGGCTTCATTAAAAACACTTTTGCAATGTGAATCAGTTCCTATTTTATTTGATTTAGTGTTTGTATTATCCAAGACGGCTGAGGAAGTGATTTTAGGTTGATTTTTTAATAGCTAAAAGGTTATTTCATAACACATATTTAAGTGCATTTGAAAGTTAGGGAGCTCTTAGTCCTTTTCTAAATGAATTGTAAAAACTATCGTGAAATTTAGGTGTTGCATGTTCGAATATACAGTACTTGAAAATGGAGAAATGCAACCTTGAAAAGTCCTTAAATAGCCCTTAATTCTTTTTACCAAAAACTGTGATTTTTTAATAAAAAATAATTAAATTTTGATAAAATTATAAAATTATTCATTTTTATTAATGAAAGTATGTGTGTTGCTGCAAAACCTGATAGACAGATCAAGGGATTCCTCAGATTATTTGATGTAATGCAATAAAAACAAGTTGACATTATGGACAAAAATCTTACTCCTGAGAATGTCTTAAATAAGCCTATCCTTAAAATGACCTTTTTATAATGAATGCTTTCTCATTTATAAAATGTTCTCTGTTGCAGTTTTCATATGAATAAATTTTTTAGAAACCCTATAAGTCCATGAATAATAGCTTTTAAAAAATAATTTTTTTTAACATTAACCTTGCATAGAATTTACTGAACAAAATATTTAACAACTATCTTCTGGGTGGGATGCTTTATTGCAAGTTGAAAGAGTATAACCTCTTAAGACTCGAGCAAAATCCTACACTTATATTCTTAATCTAAACATATACTTCATACAAATATTTCAAAAAAAGTACATAAATTTAACGTACTGAGTTGGCTTTTAAAAATATTTACCGTTTCATAAAAATGAAAAAAGTGTTCACGTGAAATGTGTTTTTTGTTCCAGATCTCCGTTTGTGCGCTACCACCTGGAGAGGTGTCAGCAGGAGCCTGCCCCCGTGGTCACCCTGGAGCCAACAGAGGACGTAGGACTGGTAAACGGGAAGCTCTTGCTTCATTTTTAACTTTAACCTACCTAACGGCCTGGAATTGGGCCTAATGTAGGGTTGTATTCACTGCATACATTTTAAATTCAATTTAGTATAATTAATCAGGGTGGTAACAGAACCGGAGAAACCTGGAAATCGGGGAATTCTCTGAACTTTTTAATTCTGGAAATATCAGGGAAATATAATTTAATTTTTCAAAATATCATGGATTTTTTGTTCATGTTGGATTGCTTAAACAGCTGGTTTAGATTGTTCTTGTGATCATTACCAACACACTTTTTCAAAAGAAAATATTCTGGTTGGTCTGATTGGCCTGAACTGTAGCTACAAAAGTTAACATGACTATCTTCTATATCGTGATGAGGCAAAAAAAACTGTCAATCATTATGAGACAATGCGACCTCATCAGTGGATATCATGAAAATTACTAGGCAGGAAAATAAGTAAATCAGGAAGCATTATTGGAAGGCATATGTTTGGATTTTGTAACCACTCTGTTAATTTTTTAAAAAATCCTAATTAGTTTTATTCTTTAATAGAAAATCTTAAAATCATTCCCAAATAAAAAAATAAGTTATGAATAAAAATGTTTTATTTTTAAAATTTAAGGTTATTTTAAGAAAGACTTATGCATAAAAAAAAAGCCAAGCCTAACAATTGGAGGGTTAAAACATCTGTTTTTATGTAATTATAAGATGTTCTGTTTGCATACTTGATTTACGCTGAGTTGGATTCAAAATTAACTTTATTGTATTGACATTAAAAGTCTGTACAATTGCTTTTACCCTTTAGAGGTATTTGGCCATAGTGTCATGCACCCATGCGTGCATTTGCATAGTTCCCTGCATGAGGTTTACATTTTAATTTTAAACTTATCATGTAAAATCGTAATTAAAAAAATCCAATTTAATATAAAAATGGAAATAAGTAAGGTCCTTTGCTTCCAGCTTTTCCATTTCTTATTTTTAGTATGATTCCTTTAGTTATGAAAATTTTTGATTCCAGCCATGAATTGTGGGACATTTCATTTTTGGCAGAAACCATGTAGAATTTGTTAACTAATAAGTCAACTGTAGTTAAATATGCCTAGTCAGAACTATAATATTTAGTTTACAAATATAATAAAGCCAAATAATGAGACTTTGAAATAAGTTATAAATAGAACAACTTTTATTAAATCAGAAAAATACTGTAAATAAATATTATTGTATAATAATGTAAACAAATTAGTCAAAATATGTCAAACACAAAAAATAAATAGAAATATTGCACAAATTAACAATTTCTCAAATTACTCAAAGACAAGTTTAATTTAGGCTTGGATTAAGTTTTACTCAAATAACTAATACGAAAAATATTAAACCCCAAACAAATAAACTACAATGTCAAAAAAATTCTGAAGAGCTTTAGCAAATATAAATCCCAACCAATTACATTGTAAAATGCATTTCCGAAATTCCTAATAAACTTGAGTTCAAAACATAATAATAGTGATAACCCCTTTCACACGTTTACTTCATTTTTATTTAGTCAAAACTGGTCTCCCTTCTGAAGAGAAAAGTTAGAACAAACAACGTATGACATCCTAACAATTGTTTTATAAAACCCTCCTAAAGCCTGGCTATCTTCTATTTATTGTAGGGCTGGGGAGCCCAGTCGGTTAAGCACTCGCTTAGCATGCGGAAGGTCCCAGGTTCGGGTCCGGGCATCGCCGAAATAGCTGCCGACCTATAAACGGCCCGTGCAGCCAAAAATGTCCGACGAATAATACCCCGTGTAAGGGAGTGCACGTTAAATATCCTTCAAAGTCCTAACGCTGCGTACGATGTCGCCCTTAACGGTTGCGTTGGGTGCCTATTCAGGTGTTGGCTCGTCACCTGACTGTGGTTCTAAAATACGACGCCCGTCGCCAATAGCCCTCGTGCAGCTCTAGTGCGACGATAATTCAAACCTAACCTAACCTAACCTATTTATTGTAATGCGGAACCACCCAAATTTCCGGTCATTGCGTCATACGAATTTGACGACACTGACCGAACATACGCAACAGAGATGGAAATTTTCATAAAAATGTCAAACCGCCGATGATCAGGGCAAAAATTCAACAGAATTTATTGACACTAAGTATTATCCCCGATCTCTGCTGACAGTTTAAGGTCCCGTTCTCTTCCAGGTGGACATGTTAGAGGATCCAGGGTGCGGCGGGGGCCGCTACGGGGTGCTCTCCCTGCGCTCCCCTCCCCCCTCCCCAGAGGACCCCCCCTCCACCACCTACAGGGTGCAGGAGGTCGTGGTCAAGGTGAGGAGGGGCTACACCCGGAACCTGCGCTGGTGGGCCTCCGCAAAGAGTGAGTACCACATGGTGGGAATCATGCTTATGATTTTCCTACAGCAGGTACAATGCAGTATCTATGATAATAACTTCGGCCCATGTTTTAAGCATTCAATTATTCTAATCTACAACAAAAAAGATGAATTATTTCAGGACATAAATGGTCTAAAACAGTGGTTCCCAACCTGGGGGCGATCGCCCCCAAGGGCGATTTGTGTTATCAAGGGGGAAATAAATAGCTTGGGGGCGATAGGGGGGCGATGAGTATTCAAAGGGGGGGAATTATAATAATACATTGTACCATTCTAATTTTTATTGATCACCTTGACAAGTTAAAACTGGCATGCTTACAAGATTTGATCAAGTTAGAAATTCGTGATTCTATTGTAGATTCTCATTCTCGTTTGAAACTGCAGGTTGTGGATAAACTTGATAATTCTTTGCAGACGGAGTTTGTAGATCTGAAGTATGACTGTGATGCAAAGATCATTTTCAAGCGGAGAGGTTATGTGTTAGCCTGCCTGAAACTTATTTACACTTATCCACAACTGTGGTAAAAAGCCAAACTACTTTTCATCTCGTTCCCGTCAACATATTTAGTTGAAAAAGGATTTTGTTTTGTTATCATTAAGCTCCTTACTAAACAAAGAAATCAGTTGGACATTTGCCTCAAAGACTTGCGCATGAACTTGACAAAAGATAAAATAATAAAAAAAGTTTTCCACATTAAATTTTTTATTGCCAACTCTCTTAAATTTTGCAGAATTCAGTTCATAGATCTTAGTTAATTATTTCACTTTTGTTCTTTAAAATAATCTGTTAAACATTTTCTTTTTTACTTAAGAAAGAGTGCCCGGATAAAGCTGTTTTGGTTGTTTTCTATATGATAATTAGTGTTAAAAATGATAAAATTGACTTTATTAGTTACACTTTAACTTAAATTATAATTGAACAAAACATGAAACTTAAAAGTTGGCGATATGTGTTAGTGAAATTAACAAAAGGTGCGATGGTCCAGAAAAGGTTGGGAACCACTGGTCTAAAAGGATGTTACAGTCGATGCTGCAAATTATCTTCCCCCAGTAATATTGTGCATCTTTGCCAAGTACCCAAGGTATTTAGGACAAAAAATCTTATCAGACAAAAGTATCAAAACTGTAACAGGTATGAAGAATAGAGGGGAAAAAAGACTTCATTGCATAGGCATTTGTCTGCATCAGGATACTTTGGCAACAATAGCGAGCCATCGCCTAAACTTGTGTAAGGAAACCCACTTAGTTAGGGTTACTCACTTAGTTTTTCACCTGCGCTAATGAGGGTACATGAGGGGGTGGTCAAACTGAGGGGGGGATACACAAAGTGATGGTGAGAGTCTGTAAAAAGTAAGTTCTTTTCTTATAAGAACATACAGGCATAGAGTATATTAGGTTTCGCTGATGTTACATAATACTGTTATGTATTATGTAACATCAGAGTTATTTTGTAAATATTTTCAATGACTTCAACTTATTGTATTATTAGCTTCATTAATGGCATCAGCCATAGTGCATGCTGAGAGCGTGTTGGAAAACACCAATAGTGTCGGTTGGCGTCAATTTGGCGACATTGGTGACAAACTTGGGGACATTACGTCATCTAGTTCTCAAAATTTTATGACATTATGTTACAGGATATAACTAACGTTGCTATAATTTTCTAGAAAGATTGCCAACACATATCAGACAACGGCTTGGCTTGTAGTACATGCGTGATTTTAGTTCTGCACCTGCTGAATTGAAGAGTGTGAGCGCAGTGGTGGCTTTTGTTACCCATGACAGCTGTCATCTTACTTGTTAGGGATTTAAACTGGCATAATTAAATTTTCTAAACTTAATTAACTTCAAAAGTAACTATAAATTTTTGTCAACAGAAACATTGGTTTGATCACATTTTTGACATACGAGTTAAATTGTTTTTGGATTAGAAATAATTTTTTTTAAATTTTGAAGTAAACTGTAGGTTCAATGTGGGCAAAGAGTCGAGTAATTCTTGGCATAGCTTTTTAGATTTCAATTTAATAGACAAACACTTTCAATTTAGGTACATCTTGCTTCGATGAGCAAATAATAACTAAATTAACAGAAGTCATATCATTGGTAGAGCATCCCTGAACATACATCATCTTACAACAAGCTAAAAGCTTTCCACCCTGTTACAAGTCCGAAGTCGGCTTTTATCTCAATAATCTTGTGACGTCAGCCATGCGTCACACAGCTTGTGTGTCTCTTCTTCCAACAAAACATTAACAATAGGGGAGCCGTAGCCCCCTCCCCACTACACAAACTTACACTGTAGATAAAGACGTGTTCTCCTCTCTAACTTGTGGCTGCAAAAAGGTATTTATTTTAAAATACATCATTGTTCTTCAAACTTCAAAAAAATTATCAAACGATACAGATTAATTATCAAATCTGCAAAAGAAGATTAATGAAAGTTATTAATTTTGGCTGATATAAAATTTGAAATAGAACTAGCTAAAGGCTCTGTTTGGCGAATTTCTTTTGAGGTAGGTAGATAGTGTGTTTCCTGTTGAGCGTGAAATGCTGTGTGGAAGCGGTGTATGTGACAGATTCTGTAAGAAACCCTCTTGTTCTACTATAACCTCGGGCTGGGTTCGATTCCCAAACAGTTCGTGTGGCAGAAGAAAATCTTAAAACTAAACTGTCAATAATATTTCCCTAGAATCGGGATGATTCCAGAACTCTCTTTAACATTCCATTTCGATCTTTCTAGAACATTCTATGTCACTATAAAACCTAAGTCCCACCAGGTAGTGGGCAGTTCTGCATTCTGTTGTCTATTAAATAAATTAGATTGCTAGCTTGAACTGCGTATTGTTACACTTAAAATGTTCAACTAAAAATTACATGTATCCAGCAGGGAAAAGAAAACAAGATTTTAAAGAAAAACAGTTACTATTTATTTCATCTTATATTTCATAAGCAAACAACATTCCTATTAACAAAACATTGCACGAGAATAGTTAGAGGTGGTCAGTTTAAATAAATAATAACAATTAAAATAATTAGTTACTCATCTTAAAAGCACCTGACTGCTACAAACGCAGTCGTCCAGGAAAAAACTGGCTTAGAATTCAGTAATTACCAGCCACATTCTAAAATAAATGAAATCAAAAAGAGTGTAAAGTCCACGATGTGTTGACTATTTAAATCAGTCCGATTTCAACGATTTCAAATCAGTTCTTCAGATAAATTACTTCACTTAACTTTAAAGAAAAATAAACAGAAACTTATGCAAACTTAAGTCAACTGTACATCGTTTTGTGAACAAATAAACTCTTCTTAAAGTCGTAAACAAACCGGCGATGTTTTTGATCTCGTTACGGCACGAAGAGTAGACATCTTTTGTTATGGCTAACACGTATTTATTCTAATCTTCGTGACAATATTCCCCGCTTGACATTTAAACTTATACTAAACGTGTTCTCTCCAGCGATGCAAAGTCCTATCGCGAAGATATCCATAATTTGACAAAAAGATAGGCCCAAGTTACTGATTTTGATTGATGCATACTTCGATTCATTACCTTCATCCAGTGATGCAAAAATTAACCGGAAAGTTTTCTTAGAAAAAGTCATTTCATAGGTATACCCCTAATATTATGTGCCCAGCTTGACACTCAAACTTATACTAAAAGTTCTCTCTCCCTCCTTGCAGGGGGCTTCCAGCGCAGGTGGTGCGTGTGCCGGGAAGTGTGGCCGATGGCGCTGTGCATCTGCCTGGCCTACCTGGTCACGCTCTCCCTGTTCCCCGGGATCGAGAGCGAGGTGCTCTCCTGCGTGTGGGGCTCCTGGATGCCCGTCCTGGTCATGGCCGCCTTCAACCTGGCAGACTGCGCAGGCAAGGTGAGATAATTGATGGACACTACTAGCAAATTTATACCCGTACTTCGCACGGATTAAAAAAATATCAAATCGATCCAAGTACGTGTATCATATAACCTGCTATAAGATCATAAACTTAAGTTATTCTTCCCGCTCGTTTTCAAGTATAAAATCCCGTTTCATTGCTTTAAAATTCCAAATCAAAAATACGGTGTAAAATGCACTCATAAATATCATCACAATTCCCTCCATAAATACATGAAATCGTTTAACTCTTTTGTTTTTATTTTGTAACTCAAGTATGAACTACACATTCGTGCCAAGTTACGAGTCAAACAAATGTCTAGTTTGTAAGTTTCAGAGAGACATGCACACATACAAAACTTCATTTTTATTATTATAGATGTCATGAGGAGTTATCTATACTTTTACTGTTCTGGACCCCACAAGCCTGGTTACGGACACGGGTATGAGCATAGAGATCTTAATAAAAGTATTAGAGTGGAGGTCACGTGACATGTCTATGTTAGCGACAGGACGAGCATGGGGGCCGCCATCTTAGAGTTCGGGACCAACTTTTTTAAGTGGACAGTGCTTAGAAAAAAATAAATTTAATTCTAAAATATACCATAAAATACTAGCTGCATTTTGGAATATTTTTAGTGACTTTAAAAGAACTTGGAACGGTTTTCTACTATTTTTAAAACATTTATTTTGTAATTTTAGAATGAAATTTTATTTTTCGCGTATTCTTCTTCTTAATGTGACGGCGATGGTTGCCAGTGTCGCCACCACATAAAGAAAAAGAATGCTAGGCAAAAAATAAAATTTCATTCTAAAATTACAAAATAAATGTTATAAAAATATTCCAAAATGCAGCTAGTATTTTTTTTTTATATTTTAGAATTAAATTTATTTTTTTCTAAGCACTTTCCACTTAAAAAAGTTGGTCCCGAACTCTAAGATGGCGGCCCCCATGCTCGTCCCGTCGTTAGAATAGATAGGTCACGTGACCTCCACTCTAATACTTTTATTAAGATCTCTATGGGTATGAGTGACACTAGCCTGTTGTGTAATGGGGTTTACAGAGTATTCATGAAAAGCGAGGTGTTCTTCTGCGCCTTGGGCTCCGGGATGCCCATCTTCATTAAAAAAAACTGCCTTCAAGATACTACAGGGGGGATTATCAGTTACACAGCAGTTGTGTAAGGGGGTTTTCAGCACAGGCATGCAAGGAAGTGTGGCTCATAAGGCTGTGCATATGCTTGGTCTACCTGGTCAGGGTCTCTCTCTTCCCCCTGGGGTTCCTGGATGCGGGGGCAAGGTGGGCAGTACTAAGCATAGAGATCATAGTTAAATTATTAGAGTGGAGGATCACTTTAGCTCCAATGCTAACGACGGGTATCTATATTTCTAACTATATTTTATTTTTTCCAAGTATTCTTCTTTTTAATGTGCTTGCCGTGGCAGCAAGTTGCCAGTGTTGGCATCACATCTAGAAAAAGAATGCTACTCAAAAATAAAATATAATTCTAAAATTACAAAAAAAAAATATTATAAAAATACTAGAAAGGCGTTTCAAGTTCTTTTAAAGTCACTAAAAACATTCCAAGATGCAGCTAGTATTTTTATGGTATATTTCAGAATTAAATTTTATTTTTTCTCAGCACTCTTCTCTTTAGGGTGTTGGCAACTCTGGCCCCATAACCTTCCAATTTTGCTCTCCATGCTCGTCCCGTCGTTAGCATTGGAGGTCACGTGATTCTCCACTCTAATACTTTAACTACAGGGTGAGGCAAACAAAACTGGCTTAGGTCTAGGGATAGGAATATGTTGAAATGCTTGGTGAGAAAAACTCTCGAAGCCACCTGAAACCTCTTTTTGCATGGGTTGGATCGGATAAGCTTTCCATGAGAGCTACTCATAGACTAGTAGCGAGTTCAGATCTTAGTTCGTATTGTATGAAGACATCCCATAATGCAAATTTTGTGTCTTGTAATCAATTTAGAATGTTTTGTATTACCACTAACAAACAGGTCCGTTCTCTAGGATTAAAAACAACCGAAACAATAAAATAATCACTAGTGGGAACGTTTCTTGATCAGCTCTACAAACCTTGCTTATATTTCATTTCAACTGAATTCTAAAATCGTAACATAGTTGTCGGCAAATAAGACGCCAAGCATTTGTCCGGGCTTACTATTGAAGTGATCAAAAGCTTCAGTTGGCAAACCTGTTTTTGTATTGGTTTTAGACTTGGCAACATTTCTGTCGTATTCCTATCTCTAGACCGGGGCCAATTTTGTTTGCCTCACCCTGTATAATCTTCATTTATATACGTAAAATCTATTAAAGAGGTTAAGAAACAACAACCGTTCCTCGTGTAGCTCCAGTGTGATTCTCCCCCTCCAGGTGCTGGCCTCCGTCCCCTTCCCCTGGAACTCCAGCCGCCTGCTGTTACTGTGCGTCCTCCGGGTGTGCCTGGTGCCCCTCCTTGCCATGTGTGCTGGGCCCCGGGGCAGCCCCTACCTGCCGGGGGAGGCGTGGCCCCTGCTCCTGTCCCTGGCGCTGGGGCTCACCAACGGGCTGGCGGGCTCCCTGCCCATGATACTGGCCCCGCGGTCCGTGCAGGACGACCACAAGGAGCTCACAGGTACGTTATATGCATCCATACGACATAATAACTTGTCTCTCTACTTGAAGACATGTCATTTCACAGTAATGTCCTGCACTGTTGAGGATTTAAAATGAAATGGTACACTGGCGCGCAAGTATTGTAGTATTGATGGTTTATTAAGAGAACTTGATCCATTTCACTTGCTTGTCTTGCTGAAACCGTCACGTAACAACTTGTACGTTGCACTAAAAAAAAACCTTGTTTGTGTTACAAAAATTTCCTGTAAATCCTGTGAAACACATCACGAGTACTCAATGCTGCAAAAACATTACGTTTTACGGAAATTGACGGTACTATCAACCGAATGTAAGACTAGAACTGACGCATAATAAGCGCGAGTTCACACTATTCACGGGTTGTGAACTGTAAAAAAAAAACGTTAGTTTTACAGACTTTGCCTTTATTTTATTTGTGTTGAAAAGGACTTGTATATGTTATGCCTTTGTGCGTGCCTGGCCCCTGCTCCTGTCCCTGGGCCTCACCAACTAGCTGGCGGGATCCCTGCCCATGATACTGGCGCCCCGGTCCGTGCAGGACGACCACAAGGAGATCACAGGTACACACCAGAAAACGCGTCAGTTGAACGTAAATGTGCAGTACTTTCAGCAGTTTTGAATTACTTCAATTGTTGGTCAATTACTTTACAGACTGTAACAGTCACATAATGCTTGTCAAAAGGCTCATGGGTACTCTACACTGCAAAAAACATGTCAGTCTTACGGAAGTTGCCTGGCACTATCGACAGAATGTAAGGCTAGAACTGTCACATTATAAGTGTGAGCTCACACCACTCACAGGTTGTGCACTGCAAAAAGACATATCAAATTTGCAGACATTACCTGCAATTTTTATGGTTTAAGACAGACCTGTAAGTGATTGGCCTTCATGTGTGCCTGGCGCTGGGCCTCACCAACAGGCTGGCGGGATCCCTGCCCATGATACTGGCCCCGCGGTCCGTGCAGGACGACCACAAGGAGCTCACAGGTACACCAGAAAACGCGTCAGTTTAATGTAAATTGACAGTACTTACAGCAGTTTTAAATTACTTCAATTGTTGGTCTCACTTTCTAGACTATAATAGTGACCAACTTAGTAACCTAACTTGTGAAACGGCTCACACGTATTCTACACTGCAAAAACAATTCAGTTCTATGGAAATTGCCTGTACTATCCACAAAATGTAAGACTTGAAGTGTCACATAATAAATCTGAGCTCCAACCATTTACTGGTTTTACACTGCAAATAACATGTCAGTTTTATGGTTATTTCCTGTACTTTTGACGGTTGAAAGCTGATTTGAACCGTTTTGCTTCATTTTCAGGCCAAAATTGGTAATATCTGTGTGCTCAAACCAGTAACAGGTTGCACACTTAAAAAACAAAATGTTAGTTTAACTGAAATTGACGACAGAAATTGACGTCGGAAATTGACGTTTCACTTGAACATATTAGAATGGAAATGTTTTTTTTTTTTTATTGCAAAAGCACTTGATTTTACATCATTGGCCCCCATGCCGAAGCATGGGATTGGAGCAAAAACATAAACTAAACAAAGAATAACAGTTGAAAACATACAAAACCAATGCGACTAAATACAAAACAAATGCAACTAAATACAAAACTAATACGAAACTGAATGCAAACATACAAGACCACTGCAACTAAAAGCAAACATAAAAGAAAATCAGTCTTAGGATGTCAATTGCATCCTCTCCCTAGCCTGCCAATATCTATTGTACAAGTTTTTTCCATTCAATGAAGAACAATTTAGTAGATGCCCTTTGTCCATTTCACTGTTCTGATTGCACAGAGTACACAAAGGACTGTTATACACACCGATTCTGCATAGATGTTTAGCAAGGCAATCATGTCCAGTCTCTAAGCGAAAGGCCGCCACTGCAATTGATCTTGGAGAGTCTGGGATTTTATCGATTGTGTCCTTCCATTCCTTGTTCTTGATTTCTTCTAATAATTTCTTTTCATAGTTTTTCTTTACCGCACTTTTTATAATTCTTTTAATTGATGAAAATGGTACTTCGCTATTAATTTGTGACTGCAGAATATCTGTCCCTTATT
Organism: Hylyphantes graminicola; assembly: GCA_023701765.1. Classification (NCBI taxonomy): domain Eukaryota; kingdom Metazoa; phylum Arthropoda; class Arachnida; order Araneae; family Linyphiidae; genus Hylyphantes; species Hylyphantes graminicola. The sequence continues at coordinate 19,898,267 of CM043112.1, forward strand.
TGGCCAATGCATCAGCCCATTCATTGCCGTATATTCCCACGTGCGAAGGGATCCACTGCAGAACCACAGTCATACCTTTAGATGAAAGAACTTCAATATTTCTTCTGCAGGAGTCAATAATTTTTGATTCTGCTACATTATGTGCAGCAATAGCCTGGATGGCCGATAGAGAGTCTGAAAAAATAACTATGTTGTTTAGCTGAACTGATCTAACATTAATTTGTTCTGTTGCAATTCTAATTGCCTCCAGTTCGCCATCAAAGTTGGTCCGGAATGGACCAAGGGAAGAATAGAACGTAAAGTATTCCGAATATACACCAACGCCAACATTGTCAATCATTTTAGATCCGTCAGTATATATGTGTATCCAGTTGTCATTTGGATACCTGGTATAAATTGTCTCTAACGCAGCTGCTTTTAATTCACTTTCAAGTGACAATGATTTTGTCACGGCTTTCATCAAATTACATTCAAATATAACAGATCTTACATGGACAGGATTTATTGGTTTCATTAGTTCTTCAAAGGGAACATTCAGAAGAGAATATTCAATTAACAATTTAAAAACTTTCTGTAAAAATCCATCTTGGGTCTTCAATTTTCTGGGTTTAGTGATATCATAAGTCCTCCATATATCTGTTGATGGTAATCTAATTAACTTTTCATAAAGTATCAAAGCTTTCTCCTGAATAAATACTTCCACTGGTGTGTTTCCCGTTAGGGCCAACATTGCATTTATTGGAGTGGTCTTAACAGCTCCTGTGATTAGTCTTAAGGCTTCATTTTGAAAGACGTCAAGTTTAGAAATATAAGTTTTACTGCATGTAATTAGGGCCTCGCAACAATAGCCTATTAATGGCTTAACATATAAATTATAAGTATTATTTAAAATTTCTCTTCCACAGCCCCATTTTACTCCTGTGAGTCTTTTAACCACAGTTAGCCTTTTTCGAGCTCTATCAATCACATCATCTATATGTCTCTGCCAAGAGTTTTTTATCAAATTTCACGCCTAAGTAAACGGCTTCTTCTGTTTCCCGAATACGATTACCATTATACTTCAAATCCATTTCGGTTGATTGGTGATTAAGAGTAAAAGTTTGGTACATAGTCTTCTCAATGTTTACCTCCATTTTGTTCTCAGTTGACCATTCGTACAAAGCCTCCAGAGCCTGATTGATCTTAAGTACCATTTTTTCCGTATGCCTTCTAGGCGCTGAAGTCCACAATACTAGATCATCAGCATACAAAGCACATTCAATGTCTTTGGCTTTTTCTTTGATTTTATCAGGGAGATCATTAATATATACATTAAAAAGAGTTGTACTAGTCACACCTCCCTGCGGTAGGCCACAGTGAAATTGTTTGTACCCGGAGGTTTCTGTTCCGTACCGAGCTGCACAAAATCTTTGAGATATATTACTCTTAATCCATTGGAACATTTTATCGCCAATGCCTAGTGTTTTTAACTTATAAATCAATTTAGTTCTCCAAATACGGTCGTACGCAGCTTTAAAGTCGACAAAGACTGCCACTAAGGTTTCACTTCTATCCAAACTATCCTTGATAGCCTGTGAAAGTCTTATGACCTGTTGGCTGGTAGACTGGTGTATTCTAAACCCGCTCTGGTTATTTGTAAAAAGGTTATAGTGTTCTAAGTAGAAAACTAGTCTCTCATTGACCATTCTCTCCATTATCTTGGCTATAATGGAATTTAGTGATATTGGTCTGTAACTTTCAGGACAATGAAGCGGCTTACCCTTCTTTGCTATTGGGATGATGATAGATTTTCGCCAAGCAGCTGGAACGTGAGAGTTCCAGGAAAAGTTGTATAGTGTCAAAAGTGTATTTAAGGCCTCTACACCCAAATGCTTAATAAATTCTGCATGAATGCCATCAGGGCCAGGGCTCTTTCGAATTTTTTGCTTCTCGATAGCATAATTCATTTCACTCATGGAAAAATCCATGCAAAAGATATCTTCACCAACCGAATAGCTGCGTCCAGTTAGTCTTTTTAAAATTCTTTCACCTCTCTTCATTTCAGTAGTTCTTTTTTGCTTATCTGCATAAAATTTAGTAAATGCTTCAGCTATCTTTTTATCAGTTGTCATTTGCCTATCACCAAATAAAATAGGCTCTTTTCTTTTCTCTTGGAACTTATTTGTTAGATTTGACATAAATTTATAAAGTTTTTGGCCATCTTTTCTATAGTCGATAGTGGAGATAAAATCACTCCATGCATTTCGTTTGGATTCGTTTATCTTCGACTTCAAATCTCTTGCTAGAGTTCTCCAAGTGCCAATATCCTCCGATGTACCTGTTGCTTCAGCAAGGTTTCTAGCTTGATCACGTTTCTTTTTCAGAATTCCTAGCTGTTCATTCCAAAACGGTTTGTACTTGTTTGATTTTGTACGTGGAATTGTATTATGTGCCGTCTCTAGTACTGCCGTATCTAGTAAGCTCCAATCTTGCAACACCGTTACTCTTTTAGCACTACCCAGGGAGCACGTGTAGCTTAAAGTATGCTACGGACGCGAGTAACATAGCCCCCCAGAATGGAAATGTAATATTTGGGAAGTTTAATCTCTCACAAGTTGTAAACTGCAGAGAAATTACACTGTAATTTCCTGTGCTTTCAAAGGTTTAAAATGCACTTGAACCATTTTGCTTTTACTTTACAAACTATAAGCTTCACATAACCACTTTCAGGGTTGTGCACTAAAAAACAGTACTTTCATGAAAATTTCCTGTACTTTTGATGATTTGAAATAGACTTTTAAACTGTTTTGCTTACTTTACTCACTGAAACTGTCACATAATACTTGTGACAGACTCTCAATACTTTTACAGAAATTTTCTATAGTTGATGGTTTATAACTATTTTTTCTTGCTTCTTTTAAACTAGAACTGTTATGTAATACCTATGAGCTTAAACTTTTTGGGATGAGCTACCACCCATCTAAAATATACAAACTTAATCCACTGCATTTGTTTTATATGTAAAAAGCATGGTGAAATTGTCAACTAATTTTTTATAAAAGTTAGAAAACTTCCAGAGGAAAATACTGTCCAATGCATAAAAAGAATATATCTTTTTCCTGCTTCACCAATATCACAAAAATATATTCTTTTCACTAGTGCCTTTTAATATTTTTAGTTTTTTTAGGCACATATTATTGAAAATGTCTTTATTAAAAGTAAAGTTTTCCCATACTTCTTACTTTCATAGAAGGCTATTATATATAAAGCTACATGCTTCCTTTGATATTCTGTTTTTATTTATTTTGCATGAAATTCTTTTAAACGGTTATTAAATTATTAGTTAATAAATATTATTTTCAGTTTAATTACTTTATGTATCTTGCATTCTTAGCTTGATTTATTTTTTATTGCTTTATTAGCATGATTTTTATTTTTTACATAGTTTTTGCTTGTTTTATTTAGCTTTAGATCCCTAGATGATTTGAAAAGATGACATGAAGACAGTTTGTTTGCAAGTATTGTTGCTTGTTTTCAAAATTTTTTCAATTGAATACTGTAATAGGTAATAACTGAAAGAGTTTTTTTTCCCAAGCTCTTGTTTACAGATTTTATTTTCTCAGATTGTCTACCTAAGTTAAATCTTAACCTTTTAGAAAGAAATTTCAATTGTATGAAATTTAATCAAGATGTGTTTTTATTTGTTTAAATTATAATACAAAAAATAATATTCAACCTAACTTTTTTTTAAAAAAATGTCTACTTTTCTGAAACTTTTTAATGAATATTTAGTGGATATACTATTTTGCTTCCTCCTAGGAATGTAAACATTTATCTTATTAGTATTGACCCCAATTTAAATTCTTTTGTTGTTATTTTGTTAAATCTTATGTATCAGTGTTCATGCTTCATGAGTGAACTATATGTCCGTAATAAATCTAGAAAATAGCTAAACACTATTAAACAAATTTTAAAAATTCCTTCTTATAATGAAATTTCATTGCAATACTTAGTTTTTATTATTCAGTTTTAATTAATTACTTAAGGTTTAAAATAAATTTTTATTAATTAAATTTACAATTTTAGCTGACGAAAAAAATGTTCCTTTACTTGTTTATGCATCTGTATTCGGCAGTTGGCGACAAAATGTAAATATTCCATAATGAAATACTTTGTACTCGATTGACATCTCCGTTTCCCAGGCAACATCATGACCCTGTTCTACAGCATCGGCCTCACGACCGGCTCGGGCATTGCCTACCTCATCGACTACTTGCTGGGCCCTCCCCTCCTGCACCCCTGCCTGGAAGCAACAGCAGTGGACAACTCCACTCTGCTCTACCCTGACTTGTGGAACATCACTCTCTCGCTCAACGAGACGCTCGACAATTCCACGGCCGGTTTCTTCTGAGGAATGCTGCGGGAGAATTGAAGGTAAACTAGACTCTTCAACTTAAAGAGAGCTTAATTCTGGCTGTCCAAGCTCTGGCCATAAGGAGCTTCTTGGGCTTAATAGCAATGGCATTCGTAGAGCTGTTGGTCTCCTTACGGGCCATTGTACTCTTAGAAGGCATCTTTCTATTATGAGGGTTTTCTGATGATCCGTTATGCAGGGGCTGTAGTTTCAAGGAAGAAACTGCTGCTCATATTCTTTGCGAGTGTGAATACTTCTCTGCTTATAGAATTGAACACCTCGGTCGTCATTTACTTGAACCCTGGGAGCTTCAAGACATTCCAATTCAGTCCTTGCTGAATTTTGCTTCAGCTACAGGCCTCTTTTCATAAAGTGGCAGGGATTTATTCTTATTTCCAGAGGATAGTACAGTAGACCTCTGGCTTATTTAGCCCCCCTCAAATGTCATAAGTCATAAGTCAAACTCTTCAACACAACAGCTGGTTAGTGGGCCAAGGCCTGCTGTGTCCATATCAGCTATTGTGACTTAGGGCTCTAGGGTGCTAGGGATATGTCCCGGCAAGGTGGTCATCGTCACTCAACCCCCAGTGTTTAGTTCTCAAGCATACTTGGTTCCCATTTTATGACCCATTTTCCTTTAAGTGATGGCTGGGCAATTCCATAGCATTTCAAGTAGTAGGTAGTTGAAATTCGACCTCAATAAGTGTTTGAAAAAAATTTCACATGTGAATAAATTTAAATAATGTAATATTTAATATGTTATGAGTATTGTGGATAATAAAAAAAATTTAATTTAGTGCTTTACATATTTTTAATTTAATATAAAATGTATGAAACTTTTAGTCATTCCATTAGGTCATTTTGTAACGTCAAATGACAGTTAATAACGTAAACCATGTTACAGGGAGGTTGCTCTAAATTATAATTTTACATAGCTTATATATCATATTTAAGATATGCATTATTTTAAAAACTCAATGTACTGTTAATTCACAGAAATTTCCATTTTTAAGTACCTGGATGCAGTCCTGGTTGCCAAAATGTCATTCTGTCACCCAAAAAGAAGTTAGTCAAAAATTAATTAATACTTTTTAAAAAAATTTCCAGTTTTTTTTTATAATCTTTTGATCATTAACAGTAATATATAAACTGAAAAAAAAACAATTTTCCTTAAAAAATATATTCGTGGTAATTGATTTACTTCCATTGTGCAATTCAAAATGTCATTCCGTCACATATGAAATTACCCAGATCCTAACTATCCCTCCGAGTCTGTGTATCTTAATCAAACTATGAAGTTTACTGTCCCTTAAGTTTAACAAAGGAATTAAAAAAAGGTAGGGTAAGGTTGGGGTAAATGGGACCCCTTTTTGGCATAATTTTACTTTAGATCCTCATAGCACTGGATGTAATAGGCCTAACAACTTATTTTTTTGTAGTCTATTCTCTCGTATGTTATTACTGTACCCATGACAATCTTAAAACAAATTGGCAAAAAATAAATTAAAAAAATTATTTATTTCTTTTTGGTCGTCAGAGTGGCCCACTTGCCCCGCAAGGTGGGGAAAGTGGGCAACCCCACAATATATTTTTACACATTACTGGTAGAGATACGGTGGGGCAAGTGGGATAATCTACATGATATTTTGAGTGTTTGAAACAAAAAATTACTGATGTATCTTCAATAGTTCCCCCATATCAACTTTTTCTAGCATGCAAGCTAACTAAAAGAAAAAAATACGTTAATTTTCACCTTTTAGTTTTTGCATGTAGTTGTAGTGTAACCTAAATGTTAGGACTACAGATTTTAAACTGGGCCTATGAATCAGTGAATATGACTATTTTTGAGTATATTAAAGAGTTGTGGAAAGTGGGCCACCCCTGGCCCACTTACCCTGCCATTGTGGTGGCCCACTTACCCCAAATGTGGGGCAAGTGGCCACCCCAATTTTGTTTTAACCTTATCAACATTACAAGTACATGACACTACAAAAAGATACTATGTTTTATACACTTTCAAAATATATAACATTTTGTTTTGTATCATGCACCGTTTGGAAATAAATAAAAAAGTACTATGATGGTGCGAATTACGATACGATGCAATTTTAAAAATTAACACAAAAACAATTGTACCTTGTTACATACTTAAATGAAAATGATGTCATAATGTTTCCTGTATATATTGGGGTAAATACGTAAAAATATGGTAACATATTTTTTTAAAAGTCAATAATTGGGGAAATGCCAGGGATCCCAATGGCCCCCTTACCCTAAGTAATTGACTTGGCCTAAAAGAAATGTTTATGTGTGTTAAACTTGTATTTTTCTTTTGCTAGGAATGAAATGTCTATTGGGGGACCAGCCAAATCGGACCGAAGTTGTTGTCATTAAATGTCAACAGATATCGTAAACACATTTTGATGTCCCTCGGAACCAAGAAGGGTTAAATCTAGTCATTGTTTAATATAGTGTATTAATATATATATTAGTTTAATATTATTGGTAAATGTTAATTATTTTAGTTTAATATTATTAGTAAATCGGACATATTTGTTAAATATTTTTTTAAAAAATTTATTCATTTAAATGTATTTGTGCATATCAATTGAAATGTTTAATTTATGAAACTAGAAGAAAGTACAAGAATTTATTTTTCCAATCTCTATCTGTAATTTCCAAATTATTTATTCAACGCCTTGGCGTGATTCTCAAAATCAATAATTGTCTATGATTTTTTTTTTATTATTTGCTAATGGTTGAATTATAAAAAAACTAATTGCAAAAAAAAATTAATGTCCTAGAAGTACCCAAAGTTTTCTCCACAAAACTTTATCTTCTGTGTTAAATATATGAAGTGTTTTCTGATGTAAAGATGTGTTACTTATAATGTTGTTTAACATGTATCTCTGGATTTGTAATGTTGTAGGTATGGATAATCCATGAATTTTTGTTGTACAACTAGTAAAAAAATCAATGAAAAGTCTAAAAAAAATGGGGAGATAATTAGTTTATTGTTCAATTGTGATGAATCCTTTAGTTAGAGGATAAAAGCCTGTGGACCAAAAAATGTGATTGCTTCGGTAAAGTGTTTTGGATTTTAAATGAGTTAATATTAGATTTATTGGGTTTTTAACGGATTTAAAAACATGCCCGAGTTATACATTTATCAAGCAACTAAAAGCCTTCATTGCGAAAGTCAACTTAAAAAAAAAAAGAAAACTGTAGAAAAAATACCTTAGTAAAACTAAGTATTTATTGTTAAAAAATGTTTCAGTACTTTTTGTGTGCATTGTTTTAATATTTTTAAAAGACGAAGCAAAAACTTTGTTCGTTTTATAATCAATGATTTATAGTAAAAATAAATGAAGTATGTAAATAAACCTATGTCTAAATGCAAAGCAATTGTCCCTGAAAGTTAGAAATGTCAGCATTGAGTGTGACTTTGTCACAGTACAGTAAGAATAATATGATAAAAATTTGTCCAATTTTATTTTATAAGACCTACTCTTTGTGCTTTTTAAAAACCACTCCACTCTGGCTACTTTCTATTTTTCAAAGATTGAACTATGTAACAAAAAAGTTATATTTAAAAAATTGTGCATTCGTTAAAGAGACCGCAATATTTATGGTTAAATTTTAAGTTAAGACATTAATTAAATAAATTTTTACTCTATATGCTGTAAGTAGTAGTTTCATTTCTCCTTCTACAGTCAATGTATTTTAACAGGGAAACGAGTTGTTGTTGTAACTGAACTCCAACCTATTTGAGCCAATCAAAACTAATTTAAATTATCTGAGTTGTTATGAAGCAGTTGTTTCATAAAATCACAAAATAAAAAGTCTGATAACAAAAGCCCGAACTTTCTAGAAATTACTACTTCCTACTTAGGTACCACTAAGTAGGTACTAATCCATTCCATGTATTCTCTCATAGAAGCTCTTTCTATTGTACTAAAGATGTTGGTTGGTGTGTTTATATGTTGTGTGTTTGTACTCAAATGTGCCAAGATATTTTCAAAGTGTTCCGCCAGTGTATTCTTTGACGAGACGAAGAAATTGTAAAATATAAAGGAATCACTTTACCCTAATACAAAACTTTTAGTTTCTGTATTACATTTATAGTGTAAACTAGCTTAACACTTTACCTACGGGCGTCGACTGACCCATAGACTAAGAACACTCTAAGTTTCAAACTCTCATTGGAGAATTTCTACATTGAAATTGACATAGAAACTAGCGTGCCCCCTTTGTGTCTAAGGGAACTAATGTAATGGTTTCTGGCTTCCTATTTGCAGTCACCTTTAGGAGATTTAACAGAGCCAATGACATCTCGTAATTTGGAACCCTTATCAAGTGACGATAGGGATCTATTTTTTACTACAACTTATTTTCGACTTTATTTTTGAATATATACAGCTACTCATTGACTTTTATATCTCTCGTAGGCCCATCCTCAAGATATTTGACCTTGTGCTTCTTTTTCTCCATTAATAAACCTACAGACTGACTACGCTTGTCATTTTAGACATGGTCCCCCAAAGATCCACAAGTGATTCGATTGAATAACTCGTCAAATATTCATCCAAATGTAACAAAAACTTAGATTTAGGGGTTTTCGAGGTTTTTTCACATTTCTAAGTAATTAAAATTGGGTGTTGCTATTGAAAATTTTAAAGTTCGTAACATTTTTAATATTAAGACGGACCCTTATGCAAATTTTGTGTCATGCAATTAACTCAAAATGTTATTTGTTCACATAGTCAAAAAGGTCCGATGTAAAAGGATGACTAACGGTTGAAATAATCACCAGTGGGTAACTTTTTTTTAACAGAGAACATTCCGAAGAAACAGTAGCCCTACAATTGAAAGTACAATTATGCCAATCAACAAATCAACCTTTAATAGTGTTTTAGTTGCTTTCGACACGTTAGAAGAGCTAGGCATTAGATTAAGTTGCTGGTCTAGAAGATTTTTAGTCTACGGGTCAGTCGACGCCCGTAGGTAAAGTGTTAATAAACCCTGCGTTGCACGGTTGTACCTTAACAACAGTAGCGGTTTTTCTTGTATATTTTGTAAACTTTTACTTGTGCCATTCTTTCAATATTATTCCATATGTCCATTTCTTTTTATTTGTAAACTGCAAGGTCTAGAACTAATTTACGTTTAGAAATATTATTAGAATCAAATAGAGTAAATTTGACCAAACATTAAAAATCAAATGAATATTATAAATTGATTTTTTAAAAAAATCTGATACTTCTGTTCAAAATTCGATCCATCATATTAATTTTTGTTTGCATTGAAATTTTTTTCAAACTAAAAATTAAAATTAATCCTTAGCTTACAGCAATGTACTATGCTTTTCCTATGGAGAAATCAGCTCGCGTTTTGCGTTTCTAGATCCATGTTTGTTTGGTTTTCGAAAAATGAATTCTTAAAAGGGGTCTTCAGTACAAAAGGAATAAGGTCCTAAAATGTGGACCATTAATTTGAGATGGCCGTCAATACGTGAGCCAGTCAGGACTTCATCCTTTATAGAAAACAAAAAATATATCTTGTTAACCTTTTGTCCATCCGTCCCCCTACATTCTCAGACAAAGCCTCCAAAATTACAAAGAAATATTTTCTGATACAGGGGTAACATCAAGTCATAGAGTATGATGAATTTAGTATTCCTTGTTTCATTTGTGTGAAAAATCAGCCTAAAAATTAAGTATTAAACATAACGCTGAAATGTATTCATCATTCACAGAAATATGAAACTCATTGCAGTATAATTACACAGATATGTTTCTCAGTGTTGCCAATTCACAAAAAATAATAAAATTTTTTAAAAAAAATTGTGCGTAAGTAGTTTTAAACAGCAAACTAACAAGTGGTGTATTTTGTGTATTTTTTTAGGTAGTACTTAATCTTTTTGAAAAAAATTCTTTCTAAAGGACAGTTACATGCAAGCTGGATTCTTTCTTTCGGTAGATAAGAAAGAATTCTCTTGGTTTTTTAAATTTCTGATGTATAAATGTTATGCATTAATATACATAGAAAATAAGTTTGAAATATATTAAGTTTAGTTTCAACAAGAAACAAAATGTGAAACTTTGTGATTTCAAATAAAATATATATTTTAATTAACCACCTTTAACTAGTTATTAGGGATTATACTTGTTTTATTGTTTGATATTTTCAAATAATAAGTTTTATTTAATTGTTAATTCTTATTTCTCATATCTGTTGTTAATTTTTCTAACGAATTGTTACATATTTCTTTTCTACATTAAAAATTTGTTAATTTTTATTGCATTTATTAATTTATATCACTTTATTGTTTCTAATATTTATTTTTTAAAAATTTTGTTGACTGCATTTTTATATTTTTAAGTATATTATTCACATTTTTAAATTATAAGTTATTTTTGTTAATTGTTATATTTTATTGTTTTGCATAGATGATATATCAGATACTATTTTACTGTTTTATTTTTTATGTATCATTTACTTTAATGTGTTTTGTATTTTGTTATATTAGATTACTTTTATTACTATTTTGTGTGATATTCTTTTTGCTAAATGAAACTGCACTCTGTGCCAACCTAACTTGGGTAGAAAGTAAGAGTAAAAAGTCAGAGGGAAAATCGCGATTGGTCTGTTAGTTGGAAACTCTTGTAAGGTAATATTTACATACAAAATGATGTGAATACAATTTAAACAAAATACACTTTTCATTCTGATAAAATTGCCAAATTTTCTCAAATAATATTCAAATCTATTAGACCTTAAATGAAATTAATGTCTTAAACATGTTTTCTGGGTGGATTCACAAATAATTTATGGAACTCTTACATGTGCGGAAGGAACTTCTCCATAGCATATTTCTATTTACCCAACTTAGGTTGACAAGGAGTGTATTTTCTTTTAAACCCATTCCCAATTTGCTTTTTTGATGTTTATATTATTTATGTCTAGTATAGTTATGTTTATATGATATTTATGTTTATATTATATATTATATTTATGATTATATTATATTCTTTGTGATGTCATGTTTATTCAATGTACCATTTCTCCTGTTCCAAAGAAGTCCGTCAAATAACAAATTGTATATAGATCATATATTTAAGGAAATATAATTGCCGGGACTAATTAAGTATTGTGACATACTTTCGTAACACTAAAAGTTGCGAAGAGGTTAATGTAATTCTTTGTATAATGAATGTTAACAAAAATATCTTTGTAAAACAATTATCAATAAAAAAGAACATTTATAACAAATCCGTTTTTTATTCTTACATTTAATTTAATATAGGGGGTTCAACAGAAAACTATTTGATCGAAGCAACCCTTATTATTGCTGTCAAACCATACAAAAGTTTTTACTTTCAAAATTGTCAACATTTAATAACACTTGATACATTTTTATAAGCTAAAGTGAACCCTCGCTTGTAAGAACCTTTTTGGTGGTCCCTTCCGAACTCCTATTTAACTAATGTAATAGGCCAATTTCTTACTCAAAATTGAACAAAAAACAAAGTGGAGCATCAGATTTTTTTTTTAGTGTACTGATATTTGGGGCACTTACAGCATTTATTTAACTTAATGCTTAATAGAAACTGAAATTTAGGGGCCTTATGGAAGAACAGAATGTGCAGATGAGAATTACGACAAATGTAACAAGATGATTATTTTCAGCGAGATCGTTGGAAACCAGCATAAAAAGAGTCTTACTGACATTTTGAAAACAATCAGTTACGATAAATGTAACTTATTTTTTTTTTTTTTTTGGAAGTTGCAAAATTTAAGAATTTGGTTGTATTTGGCGACTAAGCGACCGTTAATTTCGAATCCTTGTTCCGTTATTACATCACTTATTGTTGAAAAGGACAACACGAGATACATGGAAATTTACGGCTCATAATTCTTCCCCGTGCGTAACTGTGGCCAGATTCCTGGAGATAAGATTAGGGTACATAAAGACCACCTTGTAACAGTACCTCCACTTTTATGTCATATCAAAACCCTTCCAACGGTGTTTTTCAAAAATAGGATTTACATCCCCAAATTCAAAAATGAACGCGTTTCTAGCTATTTGTGTGTTGCTCGCCCTTGGAAGTAAGTAAATTTTCTTTTCTACTTAGAGTTGTTGGCTCTTTTTAAAAAGATGTTTTTAACCCATTTGTACCCAATAAAACCTTCATTACTAGATACAAAAAATCATTTTTTTAAATTCATTTTTCGCACAATTTTTTTTTAGTATATTTATTTCGTTTGTCTGATATTTTGTTTATTTTGATTACCTTAAGCAAAAAGTTTATTTTAAGTAAGCTTTATTGCAGTAAACTTGCTTCCCAATCGGAGTTAATGGGTTAAAAATTTCTTATTTTCGAAAACGCATTTCAAAATTGTGTTATTTATGTCCATTAAAAACCATATTTTGAAAAAAAATCTGAAGTTCTTTACTGAGCATGTCAAAAAATCAAAAAGGAAAAGCAGTCACTTCTTTTCATAAAATAATTGGCTTTAAGAAGTTGAAATTATAGCTGGATGCTGTGTTTAGTGAAATAAACTTAATGTAGAAACGGTTGTTGATGTCACTTACTGTAACGAACCTAGTTTTTTCAAGATAAGAATTTTAGAAAGTATTTAAGTAACAGGAAAGTTGGCTATTTTAGTTCTTTTAGAACTTCTTGTTACTTTTATATTTACTTCATACAAAATCTAAGACAATGAAAGTATTGCGTTGAGGTCGGAAATCCAGAATTTGACGTTTTTTACACTTTTTGGAGGGTACTGATTCTGCACCCCTCGTCTGCCTGAAACCACTCTACACCTCAAACTTAAAAGAGCATTTGATTTCAAATTTGGTAAACGAGTTTCTATCTGACGTTATGATAAGGATTTTGAAAGAATAAAAACGTGCCAGCGCAACGGTTAGATTCCACAGATTTTGTTTAGGTTTCAAATAATTGTTGATTGATGAAAAGCTCTATGGACATCAAAGTTATAACACGAGTTTCTCAATGGACAATTCCAGTATTTTTTAAAAACAGTTCAAAACTATTTTTCTTAATACACAAAACAACGCTGATTCCGAAGGTTAAAATATCGAAAAAAATTTGTTTAATTTAATACTTAACTATAAAAACTCGCAGAAATTAGTTCTTGTTTTAACCGTTCTGCTATTGGTTGAGCGAAGACCAGTTTCATCTGCTTTCCCCTTCTTCTACATTCCTATCTCCCTCCCCTTACTGTGGGTCAAACAGACCCACGTTTCTCTCAGTACTTAGTTTTAAGGTTTGTTGCGTTTGTTTATGGGATTTTTTCATAGTAAATTTCAAAATACCTGCATTTTGCAGAATAGTTATTTGTGGCAATAGATCAAACTGAGATCGAAAGGCATTTTATACTACTTATTTCAGATGAAATTTTAAATCCTACTTCATGCTACGGCAAATTTTTTAGATTTGGTTTTGGACACATAAAAAACATGCGATTTACAAATGTTAAGGTCTTTCAGAAATATTTATTGCTCTTTGAAAAATACCCTAATCTTACCACATGAATAAACAGCAGATGAAAATACATTTTAATTTTTTAAAAATATTTCTTTGTGTGCCAAAATACTGAAACAAATATAACTAAATTTTCTAGTTGATAAATCCAATCCCCTGTGTAATATAATGCTAGATATTTTTCTTTAAAACTAAAACTGAATTAAAATAAATGGATCTTAGGTAGTGTGTAATGTATATACTTTTAAACAGTATTTTTTTAAAGTTTCATTAATAAATAAAATCAATTAAAACCGTTGTCCTAGTTCTCCGATTAAAATTCGATAAGTTAATATTTATTACACAACTATATAACCAGTCACAATAATCCATAAACAACACATCTGGAAATTTATGCACATTCTCTTATATAAAGCATATGGATCCTATATCAGTATATCCATGAAATTTTCTCCAAATACCTTTCCTAAGGTAAGGGGTAGCGAAATCGAATTTTTTTTCTCCAAAAAACACATTTTGAGATTTTTCATGTGTAATAATACTTCAAATATTACCTACAAAATATTATACTATGGTAGTCAATATGTTCATTAGATGTATTTTAATTAATTTTTTAAAAATACTTTCTGCCTAAAAGACTGCTGAAAATTAAACTTTAAACGCCTTTTTCTCATAAAGCATATTTTAGGACTAATATACCTTTTTCTCAGTAACCACTGAATATTTAGGTTAGATTTTTTTCCTGCATACAAATTTAGTATTTTTGCACTTTCTGTCATATGCTTTTAAAAAAATATTATTTACTTTAACAAAATAATTTTATTGAATTTTTATGAAAAGGTGATAACAAATTTTCGAAAATTCATAAATTAAAAATTATTATGTTTATTTCTAAAAGCATATGACACAATGTGTAAAAGTGTTTGAACTTTAACTGTGCAGAATTTTAAATTAATTCAACAAGTAGTTTCTGAGAAAAAGATACATAAAAATGACCATTTTATCACGGGCTTCAATGGAGACTCCGGTCCCCTTTGACCCACATGACCATTACTATGTCCTTGCCAGATGCAGTTTGGTCTGAAAAGTCACGTGGTTGCAACAGCTCTCCAAATTCCGCCCGCTTTTGAGTGATTTTCGCGCGCTTCTCGAAAGCCCGAACTCAAATACTCATCGGAATTTTTTTTTTGTTTGGACTAATATTTTTTTTTCGACATCCTGCATCGAATAAAAAAATAAATAATGTGGGAATTGTCCATTATGAAACAATAAATAGCGCCAACTAGCCACTTATGACCTCCAAAGTCTTCTCAAATCAAGGCATCAGTACAAAATAAGAGAAAAAGAAATCCATTTGTCTGGGGAAATAAATAAACCAGAGTATTTATAAACTGAAATGAACGAATTGCGTATTCTTGATTTTTGTTTACCATTTTTTCTGAGATTTTGAATTTTGTCTTAGGAGATTATTTCTTAATTTCTCCGTAATTTAAGGCAATATTTTATTTGTGATTTAGCAACGATTCTTCCCAGTCGTAATTGTTCGAATTTCCATTACCTGTTTGCCATCTAAATATATAAGAAGGAACATGAGCGAGTTCCCCATGCACCATGCCGTCATGCAAAACGATTTGGAAAGGGTGAGGCAACTCATCTCAGCGGGAGTGTCCGTGAACAGCCTCAACGAGAAGGGGGTCACCCCTCTGCACTTGGCAGCTTGGTACGGCTTGTACGAAGTGGCAGGACTGCTCATCGACAGCGGGTGTGACCTCGACATCACGGATCGCCATGCCCGTACGCCTTTGACGTGGGCTGCTAAAAGGGACGCGAAGGATATCGTGGAATTGCTCCTGCATCGTGGAGCCCAAGTCAATGGCTGCGGTTGGGACACTCCTCTCATGTGTGCCGCACGAGGCGGGAACGAAGAGGTCGCGGAACTCCTCATCCGAGCCGGAGCAGAAGTCAACAGAAATACTGGAGCGATGACTGCCTTGCATCTAGCTGTCTGGTACAGACGCACCAGAGTGATCCAGATCCTTCTGGAGAAGGTGGAGGGACTGGATCTCGACCCTCAAGGTGTCAGGGGTGACACGCCTTTGCATGCCGCTTGCCGCCTTGGCAATTTAGATGCCCTAAAGCAACTCTTGGACGCAGGCGCCGACATCCACGTGAGGAACATAAGTGGTAGAACTGCCCTGAGTGAAGGTATTGGGGGGAACAATTTACTCCCTAAGGAAATCAGGCAGTTTGTTCAAAAAGGGGCCTTTTTGGAGAACTGTGATTACGAGTGCATATCCCGGGACCCTTTTCTCAAAGAGACTGTGCTGAAGGATGTGGAATTTTGTACGCAATCCGTCGTGAACAAGTTCAACCGGCAGTCCTTGCCTGCTTTGAACAGCATTGCCTTCTTTGCTGGAAGGCTCCCAAATGTCGATAACTTTAAATTGAGAGCTCGTCATATAGATGAAGTTAGAAACTTGGTCGAGTGTGAGATAGAGAGAAACACCTTCTGCAATGTGGTCAAGGTACGCCCAATTGCTTTAAGTGCCCTCTGTGTTCTATCTTTAATAACTTGCCAGTCAGGCAAGAAACGAGCTGCTTCTACAGATTTTAGTCATTCACCATTTTAAAAAATTCGTGACTAAACTATAGTATGTATTACATTATGCAACTGTTGTTACACAATCTTTGCCCTTTATATGTCTTCATACTCCTGCTAGGTTCATATTAATGTTTAAAAGCTGAAATATGTAGATTGTAGCTTATAACTTTGATGGTTTGTTATTTTGCACAGCACACTGTATTTGTTGATTATGTCAAAATGTTAGTAGTAAGTGCAAATGCATCCTTTGTGTTACTTTTTCCCCCCTTTCCCTTTTTACAAATTAGTATTGTATCATGATGTCTGTAATCTGAATTTGTTTGACATGATAGAAATGTGTCAGTTGTAAATTACGTTAAATATAATCATGCTTATTCAACAGGCTGTTGTATTAGTTTTTCCTATTGTTTTTTTTTTGTGCGCTTATTATTATAGTATTATTTGGGGATTTAATTTTTAGTTACTCATTTATTTTATTGTAAGCAAGGGCGTACCCTGGATATGATTCAGGAAGGGGGGCAGGCAACATTAGGGGCACCTAATTAAGGAATTTTCCTTAACCCCCCCCCCCCCTTGTTAAGAGTCAGTTTTTTGAAAATGGAACAACATATATAGTTTATATCTTCGATTTTCTTGAAACTTTCAGGATATGTTAGTATAGTACTATGATAAGAAAAAAAGAATTTCAGTGTTTTTTTAATCCGACTTGTTTGACCTTGAGAGGAGGTCAAAGTTCGAGGTAATGGACCAATGGTGTACATTATATCATCCTTCTACTTCTAAAGCCATAAGTGTTCCATGATTTTTTTTTGAAATCTGGATACTGCTTGATACTAAGTACATGTCAGCATAATTAGTTTGGTTGGGGCACTCATGACTTTGGAGGTTAGGGTCCTTTGAAAAAGGTCATTTTCGTCGATTTTTGTCATTTTTCTGTATAATTATCTGCTTTAGCCATATGGGACCCACAAAAATAAATATTGACGTAATTGCACACACTAGGGTAGTACATGGGTAGTGAACTGTTTAATAAACTAGAACAGTGGTTCCCAACAGGTGGTCCACAAGATGCTATTAGAATTTTAAAAAAGTATATATATTAAGTATATTTCGTATGATAACAGATTTTGTTTTTGTTTTGGCCGCACTCTAGCGCAAAACTAGAATTAAATAAATGCAGTAGTTCTGCTGAATGCCATTGTATAAAGAAATAAACACATATCGGTGTGTGTGTAAGCATTTTCTCAAGTGTGTTTCATGAAAAACAAATATAGAAATCGGCTGACATGAGGTTGGATTTCAGAATGAAAGTTTCAAGTTAGGAACCAAATATTTCAGAAATAATGGGTTCGATTTAAAAAAAACTTATTATGAAATTGAACCGATTATTCTACTTGGATTGCGCACGACCTTGCGTGATGATTGTCAAGCCACCCCCGGCAGAGCTCTTGTATGGTGAAAATATTAAGTTGCCATGCGATTTTCTCGAGAATTCAAATACTGAAGCGCAATCAGATTTGGTGCACGAGCAGCCAAGATTTATCTACCTTGATCCTGGATGGCAGCACGCAGAACGGTTGAAACAAGAACTAATTTCTGCGAGTTTTTAAAATTAAATATTAAATTAAACAAATTTTTTTCGATATTTTAACCAGGATATTCGGAATCAGCGTTGTTTTGTTTATTAAGAAAAATAGTTTTGAAGTGTTTTTAAAAAATACGGGAATTGTCCATTACTTGGAATATAAAAAAAAAATCTTTTCTGGGGTAATAACTGTAGTATTATGGCACCCAGGAACTATGCAATACCGATATGACATGTTCAAATTGTTATAACAACCGAAACTAATTGTATCGCATACTTCACAGTTTCAGTTTCACACAAATGTCAATATCAACCAGAGCTGATCGGAATATGTCAACGAGTTTCGTAAAAACCGACGTCACAGCGTTTCCGCGCGCTTTTGAGTGTTTTTCGCGCGCTTCTCGAAAGCCCGACTTTGAAATTGAATAAAAAAATAAATACTCATCGGAATTTTTTTTGTTTGGACTAATATTTTTGTTTCTACATCCTGCATCGAATAAAAAAATAATAAAAAAATGTGGGAATTGTCCATTACACTTCAGAAGTGATATTAAGGCTTTTAGTTATTAAAAAAAACAGTAACTAAATTTGTATTTATTTTTAAAATTAATTTGTATTGAATTGTCATGTATACACAAATCTATATGGACTGTTAGGAATGCTGCTTTTCCTTTTGGCCAATATTAGGCAGAAGTATATTCTTACTTTTTATAATATCCGCCTTTCAAGGACATTAAGTGAGACTTTCCTTAAAATGAGAAAACTAAATATAATATTGCGGCTCATTAAAACTGTTAGAAGAGCATGATGCGTACTTCTGACCATTAAAAAGCTTCTGGCTAAAATTGTACCCTAACCCACTATCAGGAAACAGTTTCGAATCGATTAAAAAAAATCTGGAAAAGTTATGTAGAGATTTGTTGCTCATTTGTAGTATAAAGTGACTACACTCTAAGTAAGACAGTTTTACATCTTGCCTTATAAAATATATTTGACACTGTAAAGATTACATAACAAGTAGTATTAATTAGATTTGAGTCAATAGATGGCAGCATCATAAATGGATTCCTAACAATGAGTATTTTTTTAAAAATATATTTTAATCATTAATTATTAGCCAAGCAACATGGCAGCACCACAAAATGGTTCTTAACAAATAAGTATTTTTTAAAATATATTTTAATAATAGATGGCAGCACTACAAAATGGTTAATAACAAATAAGTATTTTTTTTTAAATATTTTAACCATGATTTATTAGCCAAGTCAATAGATGGCAGCACCACAGAATATTAGTTTTACCTATTGTCTTTACCTTGTTAGAATTTCACGTAAATGTGGGTCTGTAAGGAGCCTAGTGGTCAGGATCTCGGACTAGAGATCGGAAGGTTGAGAGTTCGAGACCCGGTGCCACTGAAGATTTACCGAGTATATGCGGAGTACGTGCTCGTAAAATCTGTTGGGTCCGAAAGTCCTGTGGTCGGTCACTGCGCAGTTCACCATGGGTACAGGTTCCTGGAGAAAATTTCCCTCCCTTTCAGGGACATGTCTAAATTGTGGAGGTGGCGACAGATGGCAGCATCTGTCACATGTGTTAATTTGTGTCTTGTGTTGTCCTACTTGACGATGGTTTATAAGCGGGTCCTTGCGACCAAGCACACAAGCCTGAAAATATACGTCAACCAACCTACCAACGTTAATGTAACCCTTAAATTGATAAGAAGTTGGTTGTCATTACAAGCCTGTTGTTAGATGAATTAGATATTGGTCATGAACACTGCGATGGAACCGCAAAATCAAGGGCAGGCTTTCCTTTCAATGAAGTCGTGGTCGGGCCCCAGTTTGACTGAAATGCTTCTTTGGCTTTCCACAGGTGCCGAGTGCGGGTTCGGGGCCTTTGGTGGAGCAGGAGCAGTGGGAGCACCAGCACCAGTGTGAGTATGGAATGAACATTTCCGTCGTGGGCACGTAAAACTGCAGCACCTAGACTAATGAATTGAACCATTGTTGTAAGCACTTCAATAACTCTAACGTGTAAGAAAGAGTATACGGAAAGACTGACTACACTCTTAAAACAAACGAGTGAAATCCACTCCTATAGAAGAAGTGCATTTTCGACACTGGAAAGGAGTGAAATTAACTCCTAAATCGTTCGTAATCGCCTTAAAATCGCTCGTTTGTTAAGATTGTTGGAGGTTTAACAAAACAAAAGCGTGAAATCCACTCCTATATTGGAAGTGCATTTCGACACCGAATGATTGAAAATTAACTCAGACTGAGTTAAAATCGCTCGCATGTTATTAAGATTGTTGGAATTGCATTTTCGACATTGGAAAGGAGTGAAATTAACTCAGACTGAGCTAAAATCGCTCGTTTGCTTCACGACTGATTATTTTAGAGTAAAAACAGTCCAGTTCATTGTCGTGGTTACTGTAGTTTACCACGTCAGATTCGTCATGCATTGTTCTACTACATTCAGTGCCAACTTAACTTGAGTAAAAAGAAAGAATAAAAAGAAAGTGGGAAAAGCGCGGTTTGTCCGTTATTTGGAAACTCTTGTAAGGTAATATTTACATACAAAATGATCTGAATACAATTTAACCAAAATACCCTTTTCATTAAGATAAAATTGCCAAATTTTCTCTAGTAATATTCAAATCTGTTAGACTTTTAACGAAATTAATGTTTTAAACGTGTTTCCTGGGAGGATTCACAAATAATTTATGGACCTCTTTACATGCTCGGAGGATCTTCTCCATAGCATATTTCTATTTACCGTCAAAGCGGGTATCTTTGGCCACGGAGGGTAACTTTGGCCACGCGTCAGAAAAAGATTTGTTTCTTAATTTATCTTCATAAAATGATCTCATCTTAAATTGTTTTACATTTTTGGAAAGGTGGAAATATCGCCTTTCATTTCATGTAAAAAAAAATCTCATTCTAAATCTGGCAATACTACAAATGCTGTTTTCATTCTTACGAGCATAAAATGACAAAAATCTATCTCTTCCAACTTTTGTCTGGAACACTTAAAAAAATTTTGAAAATATTTAAATAAAACACTCTATTCGATTATTTTATTAATGAGGAAGAATATTACACCATTTGTTTTATTCTAAGTTGACTACTTTTTATGCTGTATTTAAATATTTGTAATTGGGAAGCTTTTGCCGATGAATGCGGGTAACTTTGGCCATAGATGTAAATATTTCTTTATGGAACTTTGCACTTTAAAAAATGTATGTAAAAGTGTATTAAGTTTAACTATTTTTGGAAAAAATTTTACTTTTATGATTACTTATTTTTTAGATATTTTTTTTTAAATCTCATGATTTTAAACATTAAAAAGATAAAGATAGAATGCAAGATACGTATTCCCCTCAAAATCGCAAATGTCGAAAGGTAAACATTTTCAAATTCCTAATTATAAATACATTATTTTTCACCTTTTATAATAAAATCGTTTGCTTTTTACAAATATATTTGTTATTAAATCTTGCTTCAAAAAAGTTCTTTTTTCCTTATTAAAATAGAAGTTTATTTTTCTTTCTTTTAAGTGACAAACAATACTAGTATTCAACGTGTAATGCCATTCCACGATGCACTGCAATGTAAATGTTAAGTTATATACCATTTTAAATAATTATATGTCTTGTAACTTTGTTATTTTTGGGTTTAAAGTTTTAATATTGCTATTTAAATCGTTAACACAGCTTTTAGGGATGTTAAAAAGTATGTTTCTTATGTATTTCTTGGGTGGCCAAAGTTACCCGCCCGGCTCCTAACAGTGTCTTATTTTTTAAAATTAATACCAATTTTTTATTAATTTATAAAATGTAACAAAAATGCCTGAAAATTATTCCTAAATGTACAATACTTAGAATGCATAAGGATTTTTAAGTGTTTAAATCGTTTTTGAAGTTAAATTTTTCTTCTTTTGTGAAAAAAACTATGATTTTGGCCAAAGTTACCCGCACTGACGGTACCCAACTTAAGTTGGCAAGGAGTGTAGAGGCCATTCTTAAAAATGCGGCTGCAATTTACTGTCGAAAATTCTCCATAGGATTACCATTATGATTCTCAAGGGGTGAAATTCGGCTTCATGGCACTTGGCTCCTGTCTACCCTTATACAGGGTTCAGTTTACCCCCTTTTTAGGAAGTAAAAATACATCATGTCGAGGCCCACCAGTTATGCTTAGACTTCACATGGGTTACACCCATTCATTCACATGGGTTACACCCATTCATTCACATGGGTTACACCCATGCCCCCCCCCCCCCCATTATGGGTGACTTTTTACATCATCTTTTAAATATATATTTAAAAAAAAAACATTATTGGGTAGACTTTGTGACGTAGCACAACATCCACAACTTGTTTGGAATTTTAATACTAGAATTTATAATTTGGGTGCAATTTATTAACTGCTTTTAAAATTTCCTTGACAATTTTGTAAAACTAATTTTGTAAGTTTGTTTGTTTTCTGAAAGGGCCCTGGGATCCCTTTTGCAAATTTGCGAAAAATCCTTAGAGGAAGTCAATGGACTTTGATGACGTCATTCGTTCTTTTGCACAGAAGAAAGTTCGCAGTGTGATTGTATAGAATAACTATAGTAACATACTTATTTTTCTTAATTATAAATTATATGTTCTGTACTTGTGTATTTAATTTGCTAAATTTCCAAAGTTGCTTCAAGATGGTGGGTGGCCAAATGCCAAGTGTCTACACTCTCAGAGATGAATACTCAAAAACGACGAAGTTTTCCTTAATTTTGACGATGCGTTTACTGGCAAATGCTCCGAGTTTTTCTTTCCTCAAAGTGAGGAAATTTGATACGTCATTTTTATGAGGATTCGAATTTCGTGTAATCAAAAGAAATATCTCGCCATTTTTGATCATTTGAGTACAGTAATGAGATTCAGTTTTCTCCTAATCAAGACACAGAATCGTCAAATCACGATCGTGAAAGTGAGGATTCGCGTTTACTCAAAAGTCACGTGATAGTTTGACGAAATAACCCCCAAAATTAACGAAATGAGGCTTGAGGATTCATGAATCGTCAAAAATGAGAGTGTAGGAGCCCTGGGTCTTAGTGTCTGTAAGTGATTGTAACCTAGCACTGTTTGTACGTGATTGTAACCTGGATATCTCCTTTTTCTTCTTCTCCAGGGCTGACGCGAAGGGCGTGGGCCTGGAGGCCGCCCTCTCGCCCATGGACGACGAGCTGAGCAAGGAGTCCGCCCTCGGGGGACCCGTCAACACCGCGGGACTGCAGAAGGTAAGTCCCGCTCTCGATTCACTGCTAGCCCTTCCGAGGGAAATAGCCCGTCACCTGACTGTTAGGTTTTCCAGCAACACATGTGAACCGGAAAATATTTATTTTGCTAATTTTTTTAAAAATTTAAATTGTGAAGGGGCAATTTATAACCATTTGTGGCAGAAATAATGTTTTAAACATTTTCTTTTTTAAATTTATCTCATGCACTGAAAACGCTATTAGAATACAACAAAATTGAGTATACCTCAGAGAAAACTGTTTAATAATACCCTGATACTTGAATGCAAAGTTACATCAATTCTGAGTAAACTGACTGAATTATTTGTGCCTGCATAACTGCATACCTGCAGTAGTCTAACCTACTCGCCTTGTTGATAAATATTGTGATTGACATGAAAAATAAAAAATATTTTTTGTGTCGATCGATCGCTTTTTTGTAGTGTTCGATAGGATAAAAAAATAGAATAAAAAATTTTTTTAACCCTTTAAGACCCGCTGTCAGATGGCGCTGATTGATTTTATACACAAATTAAACCAGAAGTAAAAAGTCACCTAAGTTTATGGACTATTTTTAAGAGATTTATTGGTTTCGTTATTTTTTTTGAAAAGCTCTATTTTTGTTACTGTTCATTTTCCGGTTTAGTTTGTTATGTTTTAATTTAATTTATTCTATTAGACCTCCCCTCTCGACAAATTTGTTTTTTTTTCATCTTCCATTTTTCCATTTTGAAGTTTTAGTTAATAATCACCATCATAGATGACGTTGAGATAAGTTATTAACTGTTGTTAAATTACGTTTTTGGCAGTATTCAAAGTATAATAATATTAATACACACTTTAAATACAAATAAATTGTTTTGAAAAATTAATTGTAGTTAAAGAGGGTTATTTTGAAATATATTTAGTAGTTCTCTAGTCATTGTTATCAAAATTGGAATTTTGTAGTTGGTTTTTGTAATATGAAAAAAAAAAAATAATAATTGAAATTATTTGAATTCTAATACAGTTAATTTTTTTTCAGTATTTTTTCCATAATGTATGAGTATTAATAATTCATATATATTTTTTCGGGATGAAAAAAAAATTATGCATCTGCGGGTTAATAAATCCTTTTTCTGTCTAGGCGTCTGACCTGACCGCCGGCGTGGCAGCCATGGACGACGTCGCTGCGGCCGCCGACCTCGGCGTCGAAGCTTCCGACTTCACCGGTTTCGCGGCGTCGGCCAAGAAGCCCGACAGCACTGGGGTCGCCGTCCCCGCACCCGCAGGAGGGCCGCCCGCACCCCCGGCCAAGAAATAAACTGCCAGGAATCGGCCATGGAAATGTTCGAGTTGTGTATGTTGTGGATGTTTTGAATTAAAAAGATGATTATGTGATGATTTGGGTTTTTATTGTGCCACACACAGCACATTACTAATACAAAATGCACTTTGTTGACAAAAAGCAGGCCAGAAGCCCAGCAAATCTTGTCCCAAAAGTTTATTAATGATTTATCTGTCTCCAATAACTGTCGAGATTCTTCTATCTTACTGCAATGCTCTTAATGTACAACATCATCTGGTACAGCATTCCACTCATTGACAACTCTATTGTAAATGATAATGCTTTCTTAACTCCTTTTTAGCGCATGATTTTTTTTTTCATTTCTGACCATGTCCTCTGGTTAGACTTTTTTAGTGAACTTTGCGATCTCAGCGGAACCACCAGCGAAGAAATAAATTGTCCAAAAATGAAAAAGTTCGAATTTGTAACACATGTTGCATGTTATGCCGGAGTGTCTTCGATCTTTTGAATTAAAAAGCTGTTTCTGGTGTTTGGGAGTGCATGCACAGCGCTTATCCTTTTATGACCGGAACTACAAAATTGTATAAAAGAGAATGTTCGAGCTCTTCTAAAATATCGATACCGAAGCAGCTGACTTGTCTGTAACTTGTACCAGTCTTCATTTGTAGATAAAAAATGACGTATTCTTAAGAAGATGGTATTGATGCTGTTTGAGGCAACTTTTTCGATAATTCTCTTAATATTTATTTTCATTACCTTAAATCAGCGCCATCTGAAGGAGCCGTAGAGGAATATATTGCACTAGAACTTTCAGTCCAAATACTATGCATTAATGTGAATTAAACGTTTTAAAGTAGCGAAAAACCAGTTGAAATGAATCCTTGCCGATTAACAGCATCGAACCACAAGATGGTTGAAAGTCCTTAAATTCTCATTCCATAACCCTTTTCGTCCGACTGTCAGGTGGCGCTGATTTAAAATTCTGAGACTAAATTTGGAGTTTTATCGAAAAAAATGCGTTTTTTTTTCGATAGGGAAATGCATTTTCAATACCGAAATTAGTGAAAATTAACTCAGACTGAGTTAAAATCGCTCGTTTGCTTTAAGAGTGTATCTGTAGAATGTAGATGTTGTCACAAATAATTTGCATTGAAAAAAAATACAATTTATTAGCCAGATGCTTAGTGTCATAGGACATGAATAGCAAACATTTATAACAGCCTCCATATTGATGGATCGTTGAGTATTATTACAAAGGTTAAAATCTAGGGTTTTAGTGGATCGTTTTTTTGCGTGTAGCTGGTGGATCGCAGGTCGGTTCGTAGTTGATGAGGTCGCGATTAGAGCTCCCAATGACCGTGAAGAGACAAACTTTTTTTTATTTGGCGGATGAGCTTTCCTCACTCTGAACTTCTTATACAAGGGCGCTATCTTCCAACACTTATCTCTGAAGATATGGTTCAACTCGGCTCGTCACTTGACTGATTCTAAATTACTACGCCCGTCACCAATAGCCCTCGTGTCGCTCTAGTATAACAATAATTCAAACTTAACAGTAATTGTAAAATCAGGGAATTTTTTTTATGAAAGTATCAGGGAAATCATGGAAATATCAGGGAACTTTTTTTTTCAAGGATTTTGTTACCACCCTGTGCAATGTACTTCCTGATGGTTTTTGATGATCGAATTGATATGATTGATTGATTTCCCTATGGCACAGCATGAAAACCTCTTTGAAAAGAAATCCGCTAAAATTTTTTTGAATAATATGCTGTTTGAAAATAGGTCGACTGAGTTTGACGAAATTTTAAACTGAGATATTTTAATCTCACATGACAGTATTTTGAGGCATCAGTTAACCGCTAGCCAGACTAAAATCTACAATGTTCAATTTTTTTTTCTTGGTTTCACCAAAATTAGGGTTCATAGAGTTACAATGGCTATGTGGTGAAATGATTCCCCATATTTTAGGTCGAACCATTTTCCAGAGTTTGGAAGCAAAAATCTTATAAGAATTGATTAAACCAAATAGCGAAAAGAGGGTTGAACATTTTGCCACTCAGATTGTATGACTTTGTGACTTTCTTGGTGGGGGGCAAGATCGCCAGGCACTGCGCACAAGCACAAGAGACACACAAAGAAAGAGACGATACAAACACGTAGACAAATAACAACATTTATTGACGGTCACAAACATCCATGCCTGACCGGGATTCTAACCCGACCTCAGCAGCTCCAAAGGTTAGAATCCTAACGAGTGTGCCACCGGGGCGGCACGCAGATTGTAACTATTATAGGAACCTTTATTTTTGGTGAAGTCAAGCGCTCTCATTTGGAAGGTCTCGTGTTCAATAAAGGTCGCATTCTGTTGTTGGAACAAATTAGATTTAAAATAATTAATTATATTTGTTGGAAAAAGTAGCCAAGTTACTGGGTTTCCCGAGTACACAGGAACAGGCGTGCTCGGTAAATCTGAGTCCTAACTCCCGACGGTGTTAGCGTACGATGTCCAGTTGAGTGCCAGTTCTTTAGTCAACCTCGTAATTTGACCGCAATTTGCTATTATGTGGTGTAATTCGGCTGTGGATTTGGTTTGTTGATATTTATCTTAACTCCCCAGCCCCCTAATCTCAAGTAAGAGTTTCAAAAGTCGTTTTTTTAATGAATTTTTTGTATTACTTCGATCGTCCAAACACAACAGCTGCATCATCCGAAAAAAAAGCTGATAGGAAATTATTTAAAAACACAACCTAACTGTCAACCCTCGCAAACCTACCTCTTCGTTTTACAGTAAAAAATTCAGTACGTATTTAAATAATAGGAAAGTAGGCTTTTTTTTTGATTTTTAGTCTTACATGGCATTATTTTGAAGCAACAGTTAACCGTTGTCGATAATGTGGTCTATATTGGATTTCTTCACAGCAAGAGGCAGATTATTACTTTTAAAAAGAAATCAACAGAAAAACTCATAAAAGAAGATGATATAAAACGTCGAACATTTGACGAAGATGTCAGTTGAGATACTTTAATAATTCACGACAGTATTCTAAAGCATCAGTTAACCGCTCGCAAACCTATTTTACTTTTATTAGAGCTTCTTGTTTAACAGCGTGCTTGGTAAATCAATTGAGACATTTTAATCTTGCATCACAGTATTTTGAAGCATCAGTTAACCCACAGGAGGGAACTAATTAGTTATGCTCAGAAAGAAAGTACACCCAAGGCAAAGGCGTTAATCGAACCTGCACTCGTTACAGCGCACGGACTGCTACCGTTATGGCCTCCAAACCACTCGGCCATCGAGCTCCACATGCCACCCTATATTGTCTCCGTGTTGGTCTATGGTGTTTTGAAGAGAGTTGGACTGGATACCTAAAAGGTTATGGTTCGAGTCGGGTATTGGCACTTTAATATTCCTCGTCAGCATTGTGGTTGGTATCTCCATTTGTGTGTTACTTTGTAATTTGTGTGTTAATATAACAAACATATTTTCCGTTAAAATTACTAATTATTCTTGTAAAAATAAGCATGTCTTTTTTCTATCACACCAGCTGAAAGTTTTTCTCTTTAAAAACATTACTTTTTAATGTAGGTTAGAAACCTTATTTTCGGTAAAACCACGAGTCACATTTTCAATAGTGTACTCGCTAACTCAATGGAGAAATTTTAATCGTGCATGACAGTATTTTGAAGCATAAGTTAACCAATAACCCTCGCAAACCTACTAGGTCTGGATTTAGCCGAAATACTACGAGTGTCGCGGATCAGGAAGGGGGGGTGAAAGGGTGGACTCCCCCCCTCTTAGTGGAAATCCGTGTCGCCAATCAGGCATGGGGGGGGAGGAGGGGGAGGGGGGAGTAGACATGTGTCCGGGAGTCCGGGATCCGGACATGGAAAAGACATTAGCACGAACAAGACGGTCCTCTCTCCAGGAACAGGAGGGAGAAAAAACGGGAGAAAAGTCCCGAAAATAAGTTTTTTTTTTTTTTTTTTTTTTTTTTTTTTTTTTTTTTTTTGCGGAAGTGACCTCTTAGAAACGATTGTCCCTCGACGATTCTTTTTTATTTTTTATCGAGGGTTGAGAAGAGTTTTTGGAACATTTGTAAAATTGAAAATGAAAATAGGTTTAAGTAAAGGATTTTTTATATATTTTTTTAAGTTGCGTAAATCCCCTTTTAGACATAGTTATATCAAACGTCGTTTTTTTTGTTGGTTTGTTCTTAATTTAATAAAAAATTATTTTTTACGTTTTAGTTTCTCTATTTTTTGTCATGTATTGGAATTTCAATCAAATTAGATAAAATCTTTTTTTTATACAAGTGAAATATATATAGTATTTATTTAAATATTTCAGCAAATTTTGAAAAATGTGGGTGAATAGCGTCAAGCATATAAATCACAATGCAAGTTTTAGGGAGAAGTGTTTATTATTATTTTGGCCCCCTGATTGGGCTTTTTGCCAACTATTGCATATATTGCAAGTCCAACTTGATGTGTAGATAAATTCTGTTAACAACTTGTAAGGTTATATTTTGCTTCCCTTGTATCCATATAAAACTGTTTTAAAAACATTGACTCCCCCCCCCCTTCATATTTAAAATTAGCTAACTCAGGTATTAAAGTTTGTAAAAAAATGTTTCAAGGGTGCTCTTTCCCTATATATTGTCTTTAAAATACGTAGCTAGTATAGCAAATGTGAAAGGTTATCAATGTTTGTTAAATGATGCATAAAATGTAACAATTCCAGATATTTAGAAAAAAAAAATACTTGCAAATTTATATATTTTTGAGACTATTTGCATCCTACCATCTTTTATTTCGCAAAATTGATTTTGACTTAATACCGTAACAAAATTTTACCAACTATATATTTTTTATAACCTTGGTCGGAAGAGATAATAATAAAAACGTTAATCTATCCTTTCCTGTGGGAAAACAGTGAAATCTGTAGAACTTCCTTTTCCTTTAGTATAGTGTTGCAACAGAGAAACTTACTTCCAGGGGTAGAATAGAAAAATCTTATTTAAAAATCATAAATATCAAATCTAGTTCAATAGTTCTGGTAGAATAAGTCTAAAATAATTGGTAAATATTTTAACATTAAATGTTTAGTACAAGCAATCATTAAATAAGCAGTTTTACCCACTTGCTGCAGTTTAAATTCTTTCAAAAGTATAAGTCAAAAGTTAAATGTAAATTTGTTTTCACAGAATTACATTAAAATATAAGTTTTGAACTAAATAATTAATTTTTAAAAATTATATTTCTGCAGCTAATAGGTATGAATGACGCATCCATACTTCAAGTTTTAAAATGTAATCTATAATAATAAAAGAAAGAGTCTGTCTGTCTGTGGGTCGCAAAAGACCTACTTAGAGTGCTCTAAAAAATTCGAAATTTTTAATATAGATTCCTTTTAATACCTACGTGTGCACCTGAGGCTTAGTTTTTTCATATTTGATTGCGATTTTTAATTAATATAATTATTTTCAAGAAAAAGTCATCCACGTGGGATAAGGCGGGACCATACTGCTAGTGAAATTATAAAACTTATAATTTTTTTAGCCCTCTAGAAAGTTTTATGAAGTGTAAACTTGTCACTGCATGAGATTAAAATTTAAATTTTGAACTAAAAATTTAAATTCTTTGATTTTCAAAAAGTATCATTCTCTTGAACATGATTCTAAATGACTTTCTCTGGACTTTAGCTTTTATTAATTTATTAAAATAGTAAAAATAATAATTAAAAAAATTATGAGGTGTTGCTGGGAAAACTTGTGAAAATGAAATAGTGAGCATTAAGGGGTCACAGGAGTCTTAAAAATGTGCAAAGAAGATACTGCAAGGCATAATTTGATCTTTCATGTCATTTTTTAACTACTCAATAAATGAGTATAATTTTTTTATATGTAATTCTACAGGATTATTTTTTTTATAAAACAAGTTTTAAAATTTATGAAACTTTAGCCAAAACTAAAATAAATGATATTAAACATGAAGCTATTTGAACACATTGTGATTAGGCTTGCGCGGCAAATTATGAGGTCAAAATTGAAAAAAATGACCATGAAAATGACTTTATATTGTACAAATATGTACAAACAAAGACTTATACCTAAATTCTCAGCTCAATTTTAATTAGAAATTGTTTTAAGAACTTTTTTCTAAAAAAATTAATAAATTTTTTAAAATTTTGATTTTAAATTTTTTTAAAAATAATTTCTAATTAAAATTGAGCTGAGAATTTAGGTATAAGTCTTTGTTTGTACATATTTGTACAATATAAAGTCATTTTCATGGTCATTTTTTTCAATTTTGACCTCATAATTTGCCGCGCAAGCCTAATCACAATGTGTTCAAATAGCTTCATGTTTAATATCATTTATTTTAGTTTTGGCTAAAGTTTCATAAATTTTAAAACTTGTTTTATAAAAAATAAATCCTGTAGAATTACATATAAAAAATTATACTTATACATTGAGTATTTCAAAAATGACATGAAAGATGAAACTATGTTTTGTAGTACCTTCTTTGCACATTTTTAAGACTCCTATGACCCCTTAATAAAGGAAAAGAGTTTTCCCTCATTTTCAGAGTTTTCCTTTCAAATACTTGAAATGGGGGCCTGGATGCCAGAGTGGTTTGGACCAACACGCTAACAGTCTGAGCGCAGTAACGGGTGTGGGTTCGATCCCCGCCTTCGCCCTGGATGTACTTTTTTTTCCTTTGTGACAGGAAAACTCCTTATGTGTCTGTCTCATTTGATGAAGGCTTATAAGCGGGTCTCATATCAAGCACACAAGCCGGAATATATATGTATCTACAATATTTGAAATCTTAAAAAATTCTTTGACAATAGTACGCTTAACGCTTTTAATTTTTCTATTCCATATTACAAACTTTACCCTTCTCACCCTCAATTTCTAATCACTCGCACTCAAAACATTCCACCACAATCCCCCCTTCCCGCTCGCCCCCTTTTCTTTCATTCCTTTACACTCAATTCGAATATTTTCTTCCCATTCGAAATCATCATTCTCACACACTTCGAACTTTCCTCAAGAAGAAGATTTTTCGAACACCCTCCATCAGACATACTGAGAAATTCGAGAAGCAGAAAATTCTCCCTAAATCTCCCCACCGAAAGGAGAGAAAATCTGAATAATATTCGAAATACCCCTTTGAAAAAGTACCTCCGGGGCGAAGGCGGGAATAGAACCCGCACCCTACAGAGCGCAGCCTAACTTTAAATTATGTTTTAGTATTTTGAACTATATAAAGGTGAGGTTTAGAGGGTTTTCTGGAGAATGACGCGAATGGTCTTACTCAAAAACAACTGTAAGCAATTAAAGGTAAAATAAAGACACACCTAAGTTGAGCTTTTTGACATTTTAATGCAAAGTAAATAATAATGATATATATATTATTAATAATTGAATACATACACAATAAGCATCTCGACGTCAAACAACTTGAATAAAAGTAAACAAAGGCAAATACAACGCCTCCTCAACACCGGTATGACATGGTCTGCAAATGTGAAATAGGGTATATCGAAAGAAAACATTGATATTTAATTTCCAAATAGTGAGGAAAAGTTGCCTAATATTGTTGTTAGTATCCGAGCAAAATACCCGAGATAATACCTTCAGCAACCTATGCAACCGTTTAGTATACAAAATTCGTCTATTTAGAATTTTCCCCTCATTTGTAAAAAATACGAAATTTGAATCGTTAAACTATATACCATGGAGCGTCAAAGTTGCGCAGTATTTTTTATTAAAGTAACTTCCGTTCGCTCAATACCATCAAAGTTGGCAAAAATGTGTCTAAAAATTTAATTTTTTATAATTTTTTAAAGCACGATATATGGTTTTTAATTGCGCTCCTATTCATAAATTAACCACTAAAAGTACGTAAAATAAAAATATATGCAATTATTATACATTTGTGTCAGATCTCCCGGCCACGCAATGTCGTACAAAATTCTTAGTTTTTGCAAAATTGACATCTGACACAAATGTATATTAAGTGCATATTTATATATCGATTTTACTTACTTTTAGTAGTTGATTCATGGATAGAAAGCGAACTAAAAACATCTATCGTGCTTAAAAAAAATTATAAAGAAAATTAAATTTTGACAATTTTTTGATAACTTTGATGGCATTGTGCGAACGGAAGATATATTAATAAAAAAAAATATAATTATTGCATTTTTCATGTCTTTACCAATGGCAACTTTTCCGCACTATAGCGATTCGAAATAAAATAAAAAGTTTTTTTTTTCGTGGCCCACCCTAATGCATAACATTTTCCGTAAAGGGGCATCCAGAAAATTTGTTGTGCCCACAGTTTGAGTTTTCCTCATAGAGATCTTAATAAAAGTATTAGAGTGGAGGTCACGTGACCTATCTATGCTAGCGACGGGATGAGCATGGGGGCCGCCATCTTAGAGTTCGAGACCAACTTTTTAAAGTGGAAAATGCTTAGAAAATAAAATTTAATTCTAAAATATTAAATAAAAACCATAAAAATACCAGATGCATTTTGGAATATTTTCAGTGACTTTAAAAGAACTTGAAACGCTTTTCTAGTATTTTTATAATAGTATTTATTTTGTAATTTTGGAATTAAATGTTATTTTTTGACTAGCATTCTTTTTCTTTATGTGATGGCGACACTGGCAAATTGCAGCCATCGCCGTCACATTAAGAAGAAGAATACGCGTAAAATAAAATTTTATTCTAAAATTACAAAATAAATATTATAAAAATACTAGAAAAGCGTTTCAAGTTCTTTTAAAGTCACTAAAAATATTCCAAAATGCAGCTAGTATTTTTATGGTATTTTTTTAATATTTTAGAATTAATTTTTTTTCTAAGCACTTTCTACTTTAAAAAGTTGGTCTCGAACTCTAAGATGGCGGCCACCATGCTCGTCCCGTCGCTAGCATAGATAGGTCACGTGACCTCCACTCTAATACTTTTATTAAGATCTCTATGGTTTTCCTACATCAGGCCCTGGACATAAGGCAACTTTCACGCACTATATTATGAACATTTGATATAAAATAAATCATTTTTTCGATCTACCCCAATGTGAAATGGCGGCGGACGTGAAAGCACAGGTGTCGCTTCATGCTGCGAAATGGGCTGTCAGTGGCGAAGCGATCATGGTCACGTCACAGCCACAATAGTTATTTATGCAACAAGTGTGAAAAGTAACACTTTTTAAAACTAGTGAATTTTATTTCACGAGCGAGTGAAATAATGACACGTGTTTTAAAAAGTTACTTTTCGCACGTGTTTCATATACTATTTTTTATAATTGTGTGAAAAAAATATATCATTGGTCCAAAAATATTTCACGCACATTTATATCTTTAAATAAACGCAGATCGATAAATATCTGGATTTTGTTTAATATTATGAAATAGAGAGTTTAACTTGAAATGTTGGCATCTTATGAAAAGAGTGAAAAAAAAGTATTTTTTTCACTGCTTTTGGGTGAAAAAAAAAGTAAATTTTTTCACTGTTAAAAAAAGTCTAACTTTTTGCACGCGTCTGATGTTGAAATTATAATGTAAAAGTCGTTTTTTTTCACGCAATTATAAAAAGTCGATTTTTACAACTATGTACAATGGGTCACGACAAGTAATGGTTTGGTCTAACAGTAGTGGTTTGTTCTCAAACACTTCCTTCCACCAGTAGGGACAATTGATTACCACTAAAATGACATCTAGGCCACTTTGTGCTGTGTTACGAATGCATTCATGCAAATTAGTTATTATTTTTTTATGAAAACACATACGCGCCACTGATTGGTCAACCGGCCACGCTCGAGTATCCCTGAATGCACCAATGGCGAGGCCGTTAAGGGTGTAGTTACTCGAGCGGAACCTTTTCGAAATCTACCTCGAAGAGAAAGGGGGGGTAACAACCCTTCAACAAGCAAACGATTCTGTAGTTTATCTTCCTCTAATGGATCTGGCAATTGAGAAGGTGGGCTATAAAACTGCGCATGAGTTGTTTTGGGTCAATTCTGATAGCAGCTGTCTTTAATTCGGCTTAGGACACCTCTCAGATCGTAAGCAATGTTTAAAAAAAAGGACATGGATTTTCCGAAAACAAACTAACTCCATTCAAGTTAACCTGTAGAGAAATTGTTTTGAGTTACCGTAACCAAATCTCTTATTTTATACTTTTTCGTAACAAACTTATTTTAGCTCTACTCTGTAAAAACCAAATGCTCTTAAGGTAGGCGAATACCCAAAATTCCCCTAAATTCTAAAATTTTTACTGTTACTTTAATCTTTTCCAAATTTGGCATAGTGATTTCAAATATAATGAATAATACTATTTAGGCATTTTTTTTATTTAAATATAATTGATTTATTTTAAACGGTGTTTTTCTACTAAAAGAGAGGTTTACGCTAACAAGTCTACCACATTGAATGTTCATCCTATAAACATTAATTATGTGTTAAATTCTTTGTTTTGAACTGATGCATGCAATGACCCTCTAGAATTACATACAAATTACAAGAGAAGAAGTTATTAAGAAAAATTTTAAAAATTAACCACAAAAACGAGATTTTTTTCGTTTAACTTGCACTTGGACATTTTATAAAAAAAACACTCGTATATTTATACCAGATGTTAGAGGTTCATGGCACAGATATATTATATATTGAAATAGCATCTGTAAAAAATTTCAGGTAAATTAATGTAAAACTTTTTATGCTAGAAGTGTTAGCGTAACCCCCTTTTTTAAGTTGAAAAACACCGTTTAAAATAAATCAATTATATTTAAATAAAAAAAATTGCCTAAATAGTATTATTCATTATATTTGAAATCACTATGCCAAATTTGGAAAAGATTAAAGTAATAGTAAAAATTTCAGAATTTTGGGTACTCGCCTACCTTAAGTCTTGAACATTGTATTGATCTCTATTGTATGTTTTATTATGACCTGTCCGCCACCTAAGCCCAAGTTGGCGTGCTTGATTCTCGGCTGAGTCGTCTGATTTTCTGGAGGGGAAAACCATGGGCATGCATGTCACATGCTTATGTGGCATGTAAAAGGTCCCTTGAGTACCCATTGGGTTTGGGCTCTCTTAGCAAAACTAAATATCGGCACACTTTAACATCCAGAGACCTCAGATTTATTGTAAACTGAGCTTTAAAATTCGCAGTGAGAGTCGCCTAGATGGGGCCACAAAAAATGCATCTCAGTTCTGGGGAATAGGTCGAGTCTGCAAAGGCTTATAGTCACCAATAAAGTAGCTCCGTTAAAAAAAAAAAAGTTTTTTTTTATGGTTATTATACAATTAACCCTTTCAGTCCCAAAAATTTACTACACTACAGAAACATCTGATATTCACAAAATAAGCTTATTTTAGATTAAATATAAGATTTCCATAAGAAAAAAAAATCATTTTAATTTTTTATATGGTTTTTGAAATAACGCCAAAATTTTTTAACTGTGGAAAACAATAAAATTAAAATATATTTATTACCTAAAAACCCTTCGAGTTATATATTTTAAGGTATCTGACCATATTATTAAAAAAATTTAATAATTATTTTAACCGAAATAGTTTAAATTGTGTTTTAAATATGAGGAACTGAAGTGAAATTTTCAAAAATCAGGTGAAACGCTTGTTAGTTATTTTCTGAATAAAAAGAATAGTAGTTCTGATTTCTATTGAGATTAATGTAAAATATTGTCTAATAGAACAGAGTATGAAGAATCGAATAATGTGTATTTGGATGTCATAACGGGGCATAAACATTTAAAAAAAAATATTGAAAGTGATGATGCCAATGGGTCAATCACTGGGACTGAAAGGGTTAATCAAACTAGTACTCATTACAGCTCTCGAACGTTGATTCGAAAGTCCACACCGGGTGAAAAGCAACACAAATATGTTTTCCTCAGCATCATCGGGGCAATTACGCAGAGAGCAGAAAGGGTGAGGCCCGAAATCGCTCTCAGCAAAAAGGGGTTGAGCTGTCTCGACTCCAACTATCGTCTGCTGTTCCTTTATTACTGTGCAATCGCCAATCAGTCCATCAAAAGGGGTGCTTAGAGCGACCAGCAGAGCGGTTTCGAATACTATTGGGCGCGAAGAGATGGATCGAGTGCTTGCGAATGCAGACGATTATTTTGCGATCCTTCACTGGGTGGGGCGGCCCATGCTAGGAATATACTTTAAAATATTGCACTTCGAGTCCCTTGTAGCTTGAGGTACACACAAGGTGTTTCCCTCATTTTCGGTTCCAGCATTTATAACAGAGGTTCCCAACATGGGGGCGATCGCCCCTAAGTGGGCGATTTGTGTTATCAAGGGGGCAAAAAATACTTGAGGGGCGATGAGTATTCAAAGGGGAGGGGATTAAAATAGTAATGTTGTACCTTTGTTCAGTAAAACCATTCTCCATCCATAACCAAACCCAGCCAATTTTTACTTTCAACTCTCTTAAATTTTGTAGAAACCATTAAAAATATCTTACTTAATTATTCACTTTTGCTCTTTAAATATATTTTAAAAATATATGTTTTATGTTTTTTCTATTTTATTTAAATGAGACCGGGTGAAGCTTCTTTAGTTGTTTTTATAAAAGGTAGTAAATGTTATAAAACTGTTTTAAAGTTACACTTTAACTCAAATTATGATTAGACATAACATTAAAACTAAAAGGGGGCGATGGATGTTAATCAACCTAAAGAAGGGGGCGATGGTCCAGAAAAGGTTGGGAACCACTGATTTATAACTTTGGCAATGGTATGTCAATTGGAGTTTTCCCAAATGCGATGTAGCGTTTTAAAGCTACATTGCAGTGTATGGTGACTGTACACTCTTAAAACAAAAGAGTGAAAACCACTCCAGTAGGAAAAGTGCATTTTCGACACTGGAAAGGAGTGAATATGAGCTCAGACTGAGTTAAAATCACTCGTTCGGAGTGATCTTGTCGGAGGTTTAACACACAAAGGATCCACTCCAGTAGAAGTGCATTTTCTAGACTGGAGGAGTTAAAATTTACTCAGACAGTTAAAATCGCTTGTTCGTTTTAAGAGTGTAGTGTACTGTAGTGGTACTGGCAATGTTAAAATATTGCCAGTTATCATAGCAAATAATTTTTGCTGAACCATACTATGGTATTTTTCCAGCCCGCGGAAAAACTTCAATTGACTGAACATTGCCATTGTGGATGTGTCAAACGGACAACGTTTTTTTTTTTTTTTTTTTTTTTTTGAAAATTTTGGATTTGATCTTGTCGGTGGATAAAAAAAAGGTTGAGTTGCAGTTGCTCATAAATAATCACCTAAATCCAATTATTATTAAAAATCTAAGTAGTCTAAATAAAGAATAAAAAAACTGTTTTTCCCAAATTCTTCGTATTTTAATGACCCGAGTTCCATTCCTGGTTCAGCCAATTTTAAATTCGTTTCATAGTTTACTCTATTTATATTAGATGGCAAAACACAGAACATTTTAGTGGGCAATCTTAATAGAAGAATGAAGAAGAATTGTTCTGATCTTCGCTGAATAATAAAATATTATACACAGCATTTTGTTCTTAACGCAGACATTTGTTTGCATACAAATCTCCATTTCTTGAGAATGCAGAAAGATGCAGGAAAAATGTCTGTATTGAGATCACGAAAGATTATTAGGCACTGAGTGGTCAATGAAATTTCAGAAATATTGCAGGAATGAATGAAACAATTCAATTCGTCCTTCCCCATCATAACCCTTTTCAACCGGCGGTCAGGTGGCGCTGATTTAAAATTATGAGACTAAATTTGGAGTTTTATCGAAAAAAATGCGCTAAACAGCATTAATGCCTGCAATTCCTTAAAAACTAAGTCATTTTTTATGCAAATAACGAATGGTACAAGTTACCTGCTTCGGTATCGATATTTTTGAAGAGCTTGAACATTCTCTTAACTACCGCACGATCGTGCGATCCCGGTCGGAAAGGGTTAAAGGGGAATCTTTTAGAAAAATTAAAACCAATAATTTAGAACCTAATCTTATTGCAGTTCCACATTTGTATTATAAACTTTAGGAATAATGTGTACGTAGGATAGGGATGTTGAATTTTATGATGTGTTATCAAAATTTGAGATTCCAAAGTATTTGATTGGGTCGTTCTCTAACAATAAAATGAGAACATCCTAGCGCTCATTTTTCAGAGTTTCACTTTTTTACAATGCTCAAATGTTATATGTCAACGCATTAACCTTTGATCGTATTGTTCTCAGAATAAAAGGAGAGCACTCCAGCATTCGCGTTTCATGTCTTCATTTTCATCCAGCGTACAAAGTAAGAAACTTGAGCGATATAAGCATTTTGTTAAACACATGTGAAGAGTACACGGGAAGAACCGCTTGATTTCTTGAGAGTCTTTCCGTAATTGTCTCTGCTTGGCGGACATTGGCAACCGGGTACCGTTTTTTTTTCTTTTGGTTCTTCATTTGCGGTACAAACGTGTGACTCGTTCCACTGAACTCTGACGCGAATGAAGGGTTGCCGCGAAAGATAAACAGAGCGAGTAACTGGCTTCTTTACACCAGTTTAGGCGATTTCTCGCTATCATCCCCAAAGAGGCTACTAAGGAAAGCCTTGTACGAAATCAAGCGGTTCTTTACGTGTACTCTTCATGTGCTTTCCGTCGCTTCGGCCAGGGGGTCATCGGCTGTCCTCAGAAACGCCCTTGCTTCCAGAAGTCGTCTGATCGAACCTGTCCGGGGCGAAGTACTCGCCCCTGTTCTGTCCAGGGGCGTAACTCCTGGAGGAGTAGGCATCGCCACTGAAAGCAGGGGCGTAGGTCTGTTGCTGCAGCATGCAGGAGGGCGCGCCGCCCACCTCGCACTTGGCGAAGTTGTTGGCGACGAATCTGTCCGGCGGGCAGAAGCCGGCCATGGGGTGCTCTTTACTCGGTTCTCCGTAGAACGGGACCTGGGACCGGGGCTTGAGTTCGCTGTCGCAACAGCCGTTCGTCTTGCAGAAGGGCTTCAGCATTGCGTCGGATTCGTAGGTCGACGTCTGAGAGTTTTTCAGCAAGACGTCCGAATCGTTCGCCTTGCAGTAGGACGTCACTTCGTGAGGCTGCTTCAGCAAGACGTCGGGCTTCTGACCGACGTCGTAGTACGCACCCTGTTTCAGTTCGCAGCCCGCTTCCGCGGCGGGATAAGTCGTCGGCCCTTCCTTCAGAACGTTCGTTTTTTCGGCGTAGAACCGCTGCTTGAGTTCGCAGTCACTTTCGTTCAGCTTGCAGCCGAAACCTTCTGCCAGTGGATCCTTCAACGCGTCGACCTTCCTCGATCCCTCGCTGATGCACATCGGGTCCATCAACCGGCCGCTGCAGCCGAAGCCCTCCTTCGGTTCTTTGTCGTGACGTCGGTCGTACTGTTCGCAGAAGACCCTGTCCGCGGCCTGTCCGTACTCGTCGAACAGGACGGGTTTCCGAACAGCAGGGGGGCTGTCGGAGGTGGCCGTCCGGGCGAGGGACCAGATCTTGGGAGGCGGGGCGAAGTCCTCCTGCAAAAAGTTCAGATAAAAATGAGTCAAACAAGTGTTACCGTTAAAACCCGAAATCTGCTAGAACTAGAATTAACTGGTGAAAACTACCTTTAACTGATTCCATTTGTTAAAACTAGTTTCCACTAGCTAAAACCAGTTATTGCCAGTTAAAACTAGTTTTGACGAAATAGATTCATTTAATCTAGTTTTAACTATAACACACTTATATTTGGTAAAACTAGAATAAAAGGAAAATACCACGATTTAGGAAAAAAGGTTTTGTTTAGTTAATTATTGAGCCGAAATGCAACGAAAGAGTTCGTACATTGGAAGACACTCCATCAACAACTTAACAATGGTACACCGAGAGTTTTTAAGGATTCCATTGTCGTAATAAGATTCTAAAATTAACGTTCATTACAAATAAAAAGTCAAGCAGTTACCTAATTCTAGTTTTATTTAAAACATGTTAGACAATTTTAATTTAGGAAAAATTACAACTAGTTTTAACCAAAGCAATTGGCCAAAACAGCTATTATCTAGTGAGATCTAGTTTTGGATAGAGGAAACTAGTTTTCACCAATGGTCACACATGCACCGAAATACGTCTAATTTTTATTACTCTTCGTTTAAGTATTTTCACCTTGTCTTCGGCGTGCTTGAAGGCGGGCGACTCGGTAGAGGAGGAACCCTCCTCCGACCTGAAGCAGTCGACGAAGGGCGACTTGCTGGGCTGCGGATCGAACGAGAAGCCGCCGCCGCCCTGCTGCTTGCTGCTGCTGCTGTCAGGCTGCTTCAGGAAATCTGGGGGAGGAAAAGTATAGTTACTTAGCCCTCTTTAATTATTGTTTATCAATAGTACCCCTAAAGCTTTAAAAGAGTTACTAAATCTTTAATACTACTCTAGTAGTTGTGTACTAGATTGATGGTGGGAATTTGCAGAGAAATCTGCTGGTCGTCTTTTTCACAGTACTCAAGATCGGACACGATAGGACGGTGAAGAAAAGCCGAAAGCACATAACTTGATTGTAAGGATTTAGCGGGATTTCAAAAGAAAAGTAATTTAAGTCTGGAATAATTTTTTAAGGGCATCAACATCCCCTAGGAAATAATGAATAACATTAGCATGTTCATTTTCTAATTAAAACGGCATCTTAAAGTTTTTAAAATTCGTTTTTGGGGCAACTTAATTTGTGCGACATAAATTCCTCTGGAGCATTGTCTTTTCCTGTCATATATTTTGTTTGTTTAGTAAACTTAAGCTGAAAGTTCATTTTTGAGTGGCAAATATTCTTTCCAATCGCGTCGTTACTTGGTTAAAAGCATAGAGTTAGTAAAACCGTTAAAAGCTGATGAGAGAGAGAGAGAGAGGTTATCCTTGTTTTGAAGGTCCTCAAGTTCAGATCTACACTGTTAAAAATTTCAGTTCGACGTTGAACCAAATATTGGTATACCGTTGTTGTTTCTTCACCTTCCACTATTGTTATGCATCGGGAGAACCTTTTTATGGTTCAACTTTTCACTATAGTAACGCGTTGGGAAAATCCCGCATATAGTTCAACCTCTCACCATAGTTAAGCAATCTGAAATAACCATTTAATGGTTCAACAGTCTACCAAATCATGTTTGCATCAAATTTGAACCGTATTTTGGTTCAACCTTGAACTATTATTTTTTAACAGTGTAGTGACGAGCTCGTCATACCTGCGGCGTCGTCGTCGTCGATGCGCGAGTCGTCGTCCCCCTCGCTCGTCTTGTTCCTCGGCTCCCACGTCATCTTGTTCTCCTTCTTGAGGCGACGACGCGCGTTCGCGAACCACGTGGACACCTGGCGAGAAATTGTCGAATTAGTTAATGTATTCATAGTTTTCTGGCTTCAAAGAACTCAGTCTGTTTCATCAAAATTTGTCAGTCAATGGTTAACAAAACATCATCAACATAGATGGCGCCTGCTTCTCTAATTCGACAGGTATGCACTCTAAAAAATGGATGCTCAAAAACGATGAAATTTTCCTTAATTTTGACGACTCCGTTACTGGCAAATGCTCCGAGTTTTTGTTTCCTCTAAGTGAGGAAATTTGAATCGTCATTTTTATGAGGATTTGAATGTCGTCTAATCTAACGAAATATTTCGTCATTTTTGAGCATGTGAGTACAGCAATGAGATTCAATTTCCTCAAAATCAAGATACAGAATCGTCAAATCACGATCGTAAAAGTGAGGATTCGTGTTTACTCAAAAGTCACGTGATAGTTTGACGAAGCAATCCTCAAAATTATCGAAATGAGGCTTGAGGATTCCTGAATCGTCAAAAATGAAAGTGTTATTTCTGAGAGTGTTTTAATGTTAAAGACTATCAATGAACGGATGTATCATATCAAGCCGGAAATGTGGTTAGGACACCCTAACTTACCAAGTAAGTGGGCCCGGGTTTGAATCCCGGATGTTGCATGGATGTATCTTCAGGAACTAGTCGGAGTTTCACCTTTCCTTAGATTTGTCTCAAAATTAAATCTCGAAGGCTGAATTTTTAAATATGTTTCAACGGTTTTTTTTTCTCACTTTGCGGCTCACATAAGAGTATTGGCTTAGATATGTGTTTTTCGTATAGTTTCGTTGAAATAACACCTCTCTTGGTCTTACACCTCTCTTGGTCTTAACACCTCTCTTGGTCTTCCAACTGGACTAGAAAACTATAATACTTCGATTCTAACTCAATGCTTTGAAAGCACGTTCTTCCAATTGTGTGGATTTTCATTAAAGGTTGTGGAGAGGGTATGGGAAGAAGTTGCTTTCGAAGATTGCGTTGTTGTTGGAAAGACACTTATAGTCCGCCTGTTGCTTCTTAGCATTTCAAATATTTTGATTGTGGAATAGTCTACTTTGTAAACAGGAAACAGGTAGAGAACCTACAGGACTCAGGGTTGCCAATTATAGCAATTGGCGAGCATTGGGGATCGTTTGTTTATTTTGGTTGGAAATAATGTGTCTCACACTCAAACTACACATGGGTTATTGGTGAAAGGAGGATTATAGTTAATTGGTGATGGCCGTTTGGTTAATTTTAGTCTGAACTATCGTCGTACTAGACTATTGGCGACGGGCGTCATAATTTAGAGCCACAGTCAGGTGACGAGCCGACACCTGTGCAGGCACCCAACGCTAAGAAGTGGCAATACCTGTGTGAGGGTCATCTTGGTGATGATGGCCAGCATGATCTTCTCCCCTTTCGTGGGGTAGGGGTTCTTGCGGTGCTCGTACAGCCACGCCTTCAGCGTGTTGGTGGTCTCGCGGGTGGCGTTCTTCCGCCGGGACACGCTGTCGTACCTGCGGACACACATGAGACATGTTAGGCATTTGGATAATACAGGGTGAGGCAAACAAAACCGGCCCCGATCTAGAGATGGGAATGCGTTGAAATGCTTGGCAAGAAAAATTCTTGAAGCCGCCTGAAACCTGTTTTTGCATGGGTTGGATTGGATTAGCTTCACATTAGAGCTACTCATAGACTAGTGGCGAGTTCAGATCTTGGTTCGTATTGTATAAAGACGCCCCATAATGCAAATTTTGTGTCTTGCAATCAATTTAAAATGTTTTGTACTACCAAAAACAAAAAGGTCCGATTCTCTAGGATAAATAACAACCGAAATAATCACAAGTGGGAACTTTTTTGATCAGCCCTACCAACCTTGTTCAAATTTAATTTCAACTATCTTTTCTAACCATAGCGTAGTTGCCGGCAAATAAGTCGCCAAGCGTTTGTTTGGGCTTAATATTGAAGCGATCAAAAGCTTCAGTTAGCAAACCTGTTTTTGTATAGGTTTTTGACTTCGCAACATTTCTGTCGTATTCTTATCTCCACCTCGGTGCCGGTTTTGTTTTTTCTCACCCTGTACTTTATCAGGCCTGCCTCCAATATAACTAACACGTCAATGTCGGATTTTGTGTGCTTGGTCAGAGATCCGCTTATAACCCTTTCCGACCGGGCTCGCACGATCGTGCGGGTAGTAAAAAGAATGTTTAAGCTCTTCAGAAATATCGATAACGAATCAACTGCCTTACCATTCGTTATTTGTATAACAAAAACGACTTTGTTTTTAAGGAGTTGCTGGCATTGATGCTGTTGAGCGCATTTTTTTTCGATAAAACTCCCAATTTAGTCTCATAATTTTAAATCAGCGCCACCTGACCGCAGGTCGAAAAGGGATAAACCTTCGTCAAGTAAGACAGACACAACATGCACAAGCAAGTTGATCCATCTAAATTCCACGTAAGAGGCCATCTAGAGAATCCCCAGAATTACCTTGTCACCCCCAGAGGTATTGTTTTTGTATGGGAACTTGGAGGACTTTGTGACCACGAAGGATTTAACATGCACCAGTCACCATTAGCGTACGCGGGGTCTTCGGAAGGCAGCGGGAATCGAACTCGCAACCT
The DNA here is from genome assembly GCA_023701765.1 of Hylyphantes graminicola. Classification (NCBI taxonomy): domain Eukaryota; kingdom Metazoa; phylum Arthropoda; class Arachnida; order Araneae; family Linyphiidae; genus Hylyphantes; species Hylyphantes graminicola. Next base: position 19,942,894 of record CM043112.1, read on the forward strand.
TAGGGATGCCAATAAGAGACCTTACCGACCAGGCTATCCCATCCTTTAAAGTAAGGTAGCTACACTTCTCAAAAACTCGGTACAGGTTGATATGATATAATCAGAATATTGAACTGATATTAGTTTATTCACTGATTGAACTGATTAGTTTATTACATTATTATATATTTAACTTATATCAGTAGACTCTACTGACATCAGTTCGAACCGAGTGATGTCTTAGTGATTATACATATCACTTGTACTACTTTAAAGGTTGACTGTTTGAGGGGTTGAATCAATGCTATTAGAAACAAAAATTTAAATAAAATTTCTAGAGATATCGTAACAATTCTCGGAAACCCTTCCAGATCAGCCCCTGGTACCTTAAGGGGGTATAGGACACAAAATCTTCAAAACAATAAAAAAAATTATTATTATCATAAAAAATAACACAAATATTTCAGAATAATTTAAAACAAAAATTTTATTTATATTTGCTGTAGAACGTGAGATATGTAGTTTTTTGTGTCATGACATCTGTATTGGCCAACCACGTTTATAATCTTTGCTTCCTCGTAATATTAAATAGGAATAACGTTATCGAATCCTTAGTTGTTCGGTCGGTTTGGAGCGCTTCAGTAAGGAAAGGGATAAACTTCAATGCTGTTTTTCTCCTTGATCGTGTTTTCGATGATTTTTTGACTTTAAATTGATATAACTCAAAATCTACTGCCCATAGAGTGTCAAAATTTTCCACTCATATTTTTCAAACATATATCTTTAATTTGTCTTTAGGGATTAGTTGTAAGTAGTTTATTTTTTTATTTATTAATTTTTATAATAAAGCGAACCTGTGAAATTATTTAAAAAAACTTCAATAATTTTAAAAAAAAGGAACTATGGCAAATATGAAAAATCGGTAAAGACAGTTTGTTAAATACATTTTTCTGTTTATAAAAATGCTAACTATTTGTTTGCCAATAAATAAGTTCTTGACTTATAACAAAAATAAGAAACATCACTTTTTGATACATTTTTTTTAATAATGATAATTTAAAACCTTTGACTATCTAAAAATGTAAGTATATTTAGTTTACATTTATGGAAAAAAATTATATTGATATCTGCAATATTAAAAAAAAAAGTTAAAAGTGTCCCATACCCATACCTGCATTATCCCATACATGCATTGGAGACTTTTTACGATCGTAGAAGATAGGTTTTTTTTTCAATTAAGGTAATTGAAAAAAAAACCCTATCTTCTACGATCGTAAAAAGTCTCCAATGCACAGACCTAACCCTGTTATATCTTCCCTTTTGAGTTTGAATGTTTGGGAAAAGTTTCACAATTCCTATAACCATTTCCGACCGAGCTATTACGATCGTGTGGGTATAAAAGAGCATGTTCAAGCTCTTCAAAAATATCGATACCGAAGCAGCTGACTTATACCATTCGTTATTTTGTATGAAAAAATGACTTTGTTTTTAAGGAGTTGCTGGCATGGATGCTGTTCAACCCATTTTTTTTCGATAAAACTTCAAATGTAGTCTCATAATTTTAAATCAGCGCCATCTGACCGCCGGTCCTAAAGGGATAACGGTATAGTCGGAATTTTAATTCATTAAAAGAGCTAAAACGAGAAATAACGGTAGTTGATTAAACTGTGTTGGAGTCTAGAAATAGACAGCCGGTAACGTTCAAACTAACCTATAACCAAACTATTACAGCTCAATTCATATTTATTCTAACTCGTGTAATTTGGGATTCCTAATTTATAGCCATGATTGACAGACGAAGTCAACGCCTGAGCAGGCACACAGCGAATTTCGAGGGACATCGTGCGCTGGAGCTCTGCCTATTTCTAGCCTCCATGTAGATTTAATACAGCCAATTGCGCCCGTAATATAGAACCATAATATACAACCAACTCGGCCGCAGTGAGTCCATTAATAAAATAATATTGTTTGGAATAAGGCAGCCATTTGCTTCATCATAAAACAATTGGCCTAAATGTAAGAAAAACCATGAAGCTAATCGAATTGAAATCGAATATATATTTTTTTAAAAAGTAAATTTGAAAAAAGATACTGGTATTAATTGTTACTCGTAAAACTTTTAGAGTCAAACATAAAAAAAATAAAAACTATATTTAAACACCTCTGCTCTAGCATGTAGGCTCTAGCTTATCGAGTTTTAAAAGACAGTGTTAATGGCGTACTAATTTACTATAAGCTAATGTATTTTTGATTAACCCTGTTATGCATGATTTTTTTTATCACGAAAATATTTATATGTATCTTTAATACTCATACATTATGGGAAAGATACTGATGTAACTGCATTGAATTAAAATAATTTCAACTAAATAATTTTTTCATATGACAAAAACCAACTACGAAATTCCGATTTTGATAATAATGACTAGAAAACTACTAAATATATATTTCAAAATTACCCTTATTCAACTATAATTAATTTTTTCAAAGCAATTAATTTGTATTTAGTACTAATATTATTATGCTTTGACAACTGCCAAAACGTAATTTCACAACAGTTAATAACCTCACTCTTTAATTTTGAATACACATTTACTACTGTCATCTATAAGGATTACTAGTAACTGAAACTTCAAAATGGAATGTAATAAATGAGAACATACAGATTTGCCAAGAGAAAGCTCTACTTTAATAGAATAAAGTGGAATATGTTACTTGTCATATAACAACAGTATGCATTAGTGGTTAACTTTTTACATTAGTATAGTCCTATAGACTTGTATCGGCCTTAGTAACCCATAGTCTAACAAAAGGATCCTCAATGAGTAAATCGGAAATCGAACAACAACCGACGAGCGTTGGCGTGAAGCGCCCTTACTCCCATGGAAGAGGTTGCCAGAGCCTCCGAAGAGGTTGGACTTCTTTTTGCACTCATAAATGCGACTACAAACATATCGACAAATAACATTTTATTGACAATACAAATATCCATACTCTTACTAACCGGGGTTCTAACCTGGGACCTACTGGTTGGGATTCAGACGCGCTGTCCACTATGCCGAGTAGGCAGCAATTACTAATTGATGGAGGTTAAAAGTGAAGCGCCCTCGGTCAGTAATTAATGTCTTTTCTAAAACTTGAAAAAACTAATAATTATATAACAAGGTAATATTTCTTTTTTCATTTATTTAACCGTAATTTTGAGACAAAAATATGGTAGGAAAGTTATACTTTGACAGAACTCGGGATGTTGAATATCTCTTTAAGACCGGCGGCCAGATGGCGCTGATTTAAAATTATGAGACTGAAATTGGAGTTTATAAAAAAAATTGCGTTAAACAGCATCAATGCTAGCAACTCCTTAAAAACAAAGTCATTTTTTATACAAAGAACGAATGGTATAAGTCAGCTGCTTCGGTATAGATATTTTTGAAGAGCTTGAACATTCTTGTTAATACCCGTTCGATCGTGCAAGCCCGGTCGGAAAGGGACTTCCTGTATTATGTCAAAGAGACTGATTTTTCCCTTAATCGTGGTCGACTTTTGATTCCATTAAAGTAAACCTAATTAATACATTACATTAATAAGAAAAAGTGAAATATAAAGTTTTAAACGATAGGACATTGTGGAGCATATTTTCTTTCAATGAAATCTGTCACTAGGTGGCGCTCTTGTATGCATTTTATTATTTTCTGGGTTTTCTCGTTTCACGAATACTTCGAAAGAGTACGAAGTAGTAAATTTGCAAAGTTCATCACCGATCCATTGTATGAATAATTGAATGTGCAATTTCATGGCGAATTCGTTCTCTAAAGGTCAGATTTTTGATGTCTCGTTTAAAGTTTTTTTTTTTTACACTTGAAAAACTCTTTCGCCAGAGCTGACTGCTAGCGCTTGAATTTGCATGCCGCCAATACTTGGTAAATGTTTTTACTGGGAATTCATAGTATTTTAACTTAGTATTATCTTAATGAATACAGTTATATTTTATATAAATTGTTAGTTTACAATTTGAAATCCCAATAATTTTCTTGAAAATTTTAGAACTGCAAATAAAAAGCGACATCTAGCGAGCACTTCTGAGTAGATCGATTACTTTAATTCACAACAGCTTCTACCCTGTGTTTGAATTTTGTTTTTATCTTTTAGACATTTTAGGAAAAAGTATATCTACTAAATTTAGACTCAACGGACTGTTTTGTTTTATTTATTTCTCTTAGTCGCTTTCGGTTTCGGCGCAAAGTTTGTAACTTATTCCACACACACACACAAAAATGAAATGAAGTTATTCACAATATTTTCTCTGTGCAAATTTAAGAATGAGTGTTGATTAAAAATATTTTTACTACTTGATTTGTTTATGAGTAGTGTTGCAAGTAAATAACTAAGTTGACTATTAATTTGTTATCCATTCGGCGGTTAAATTGCGGTTACATGGCACTGATTTAAAATTATGAGACTAAACTTTTGGAGTTTTATCGTAAAAAAATGAGTTAAACAGCATCAACTCCTCAAAATCAAGTCATTTTTTATACAACTAACGACTGATACAAGTCAGCTGCTTCGGTATCGATATTTTTGAAGAGCTTGAACATTCTCTTTACTACCCGCACGATCGTGGTAGCTCGTTCGGAAAGGGTTATACAATCATAACATTTTAGTTTTATCGAAATTAAATATACTTTACGTTTAAAAAAAGATGAAAACAACGACTCTTTGTTATTGCTTCACATAACATGTATTAAACGGACATACACAATACAGTTAGTTGCAAATGTACTTGAGCATGTTTCGGGTTTTGAATCGCAAACGAAATGCTAAAAATGAAAATTATATTTTGTTAGTTTAGTTTGATTTATCGTCACACTAGAGCTACACTTAGGGCTATTATATTCTTTCTCTTGAGCCTTGATTAGTAAATCAATGTCAACTTAGAACAGAGCACCAACAGAAGGCCAATCAAAGAAAGCGCAGGAATGATAGCTGGAAGAAATTGCTGCATCATGAAACAAGTCAATCTGGCATGATCTTAAATCCGATCTGGTGTCGGACTCGTCACTTGACTGTGGTTCTAAATTACGACACTCGTCGCAAATAGCCCTAACGCAGCTCTAGCACAATGAAATTTTAACTCACCAACTCTTAAATCTGTCCCTGAGTCAACGCAATATGTTTAACCAAACTTTTAACGCAGCCTTAGTGCAAAAGTTAAACCGAGGCAACCAAGCCTAACCAAAACTGTGCCATCGCCTTGGTGATAAAACGTTTGTTGCCATACCCCGATGAAAAATAATCGTCTGATGATTATTAATCGAACCCCCTTGCCCATTAAAGTGCAGTTTCGCATGAGCTGGCAATTTAGAATCATTTCTCAAAACTCCCCCCCCCCCTTCTTGATTCTTATTCGAATGAAGTCGTCTGCCATTTTTATTAGAAGATATTGTTTGTTTCTCGTTCATCCCCTTTTCATGAGGTAGTGCGCTGGCGATATTTGTTACGATGCCGCCAAAAATGTTGCCAATGAGTTGAACACACTTTTTGTTCTGGCTGGATCACTCGTAATTGGACAATGATGGGCAAAACATCGATGCAGGGCTGTGAGGCGCCCTGTGGTCAGTGTAGCGATCTACGGATCGGAAGGTCCCGCGATAGAAATCTGGTCGCTGAAAACTCACCGAGTATATGCGGAGTACGTGCTCGTTAAATCTGTTGGGTCCGAAAGTCCTGTGGGCGGTCATTGCGCAGTTTCCCACGGGTACAGGTTCCTGGAGACTATTTCCCTCCCCTTCAGGGACATGTCTAAATTGTGGAGGTGGCGCGTGATAGATGGCAGCATCTGTCACGTATATGTGTGCATGTGAGTGTGAGTGTGTGTTGTGACTGTCTTACTGGACGAAGGTTTGTAAGCGGCTCTCTGAGCAAGCACACGAGCCTGAAAATATATGTATACCAACCAATCCCACATCGATGCACTGACGGATTGGTGTGTTCTTTCTTCCTTATCCCTTTCCGACCGGGCTCGCACGATCGTGCGGGTAGTAAAGAGAATGTTCAAGCTCTTCAAAAATATCGATACCGAAGCAGCTAACTTTTATCATTCGTTATTTGCATAAAAAATGACTGTGCTTTTAAGTAGTTGCTGGACATTGATGCTGTTTAACGCATTTTTTCGATAAAACCTCAAATTTAGTCTCGTAATTTTAAACCAGCGCCACCTGACCGCCGGTCGAAAAGGGTTATAGAATACATCAAGAGCTTTTGGTAAACGGCCTGGCTGCTCAATGTAAACTACCATTTTCTAAAAAATATTAAAATTGAAAAGTGTTTCTGAGGTTTGTTTCCAGTACTAAATTCAAGTTTATTGTATTTCGGCATAGAAAAAAAGAAAATGGGGGTGTAAAATTACAAAGCAGAACAAGGTCTTTGGTATTTGGGATATTCTACAAAATCTTTAGGTTAACCAAAATGAACTAAAAAGAACACATCCCTTAGTCAATACACCGCGCACCAAGCGTGTTGAATGAGTTGGCGACTTTTTTTTGGAGATCTGGTCACAAATATCGCCAGCGCCATAAACGCCCCATGCCCCCTTTTCAGCAGACGATCACGATTTCGAACGAAGAAGAAGGTAACAAAAAAATCCCATTCCTCAGAACAATTCAAATAATCGTTTGACATTAATTATGGGTTGTCCGGGGTTAAATCGTTTGGTTTTTCAGCAGTTCGAGAAATTGTTCCGCTCCTCCCCTCGTTGAAGGATCGAATGGAAGAAACGAAAAAAAAATTATCAGAAAACAAACGATCTGACTGCCAAACTATATAATTCAAGGGGTCTCAACAGTTTTTCATTTTGGGGCTGGGTCAAATATATTTTTTATTATGGAGAACTGAAATAGCTCGACTTGTAATAAGAATAATGTAATTAATGTACATATCTTTCTCATGATAGATCTACTATCATCTACAAGTGCGCCCCCCCCCCCTTTAAAGATAAATGTCACAACAAAAACTGGAATACATGTTTAACCCTTTTACATTTAAAACAGCCCAGGCGGAATTTCCACAAAGGATTTGTAATTATATTCCTATCATCGTATCACATATTACACGGAAACAAAAATCATGCGTACGAAAATGTTAAGAGAAAAATCGTAGGAAGGGCACCGATAGAAGGAAATGCAGAACTGAATTTCGGAAGGAATTACGTCAGCGGAAACAGGTTAATCGATCGTAATAACCTTCGTGTAATTCTAGTTCAATCAAAACTCAAATCAAATTTTAATGTTCATTAAAGCGAATGGTTAGGCCCATAGAACTAATGCATTACTTTCAGAATTTTAAGATCAGTGAAAGTAATGCTATCGAATCCGATCCGGTCAAATATTCGGCTATTTGGTTTACCTTTTCAGTCCCAGTGATGCCATTTGGCATCATCACTTTCAATATTTTTTTCAAAATGTTTTCAAAATGTCCCGCTATGACATCCAAACACACATCATTCGATTCTTCACACTTTGTTCTATCAGACAAAATTTTACTCTAATCTCAATAGAAGTCAGAACTACTATATTTTTTATTTAGAAAATAGTCAACAAGCGTTTCCCCTGATTTTTGATAAGTTCACTTCAGTTCCACATATTTAAAACACAATTTAAACTATTTTGGTTAAAATAATTACTAAATTTTTTTTTTTAATAATATGGTCAGATACCTTAAAATATATAACTCGAAGTGTTTTTAGCTAATATATATTTTTTTATTTTGTTGTTTTCCACAGTTAGAGAATTTTGGCATTGTTTCAAAAACCATATAAAAATTTAAATGGATTTTATTTTCTTATGGAATTCGTATATTTGACCTAAAATAAGCTTATTTTGTGAATATCAGATGTTTCTGTTGTGTAGTAAATTTTTGGGACTGAAAGGGTTAATAATGAAGAATTTTACAAACCGCAACCATAGCAGTTGAATGATTAGAAAACATTCAACTGCTATGTGTGCAGATATAGAGTAGAAGTTTGAAGAATAGAATAGAATTGTTTGAAGAATTTTCGAACACAGAGAAAAAAGTTCAAAGAAATAAATGCACTACATTTCCGATCTTTTTAAGACTATCGGCCGGACCGGACGACGTCGGACAGACGACATCGGTTTGGTTTGGTTTGGTTTGAATTAACGTCGCACTAGAGCTACACGAGGGCTATTGGCGACGGGCGTCGTATTTTAGAACCACCTTTAGCCAACACCTGAATGGGCACCCAGCGCAACCGTTAAGGGCGACATCGTACGCAGCGTTAGGTTGAGCGCTACGTTACTTTGAAGGATATTTAACGTGCACTCCCTTACACGGGGTATTATTCGTCGGACATTTTTGGCTGCACTGGCCGTTTATAGGTCGGCAGCTATTTTGGCGATGCCCGGACCCGAACCTGGGACCTTCCGCATGCTAAGCGAGTGCTTAACCGACTGGGCTCCCCAGCAATACATCGGTTTGGAGACCCCTTCTTCCAAGCATCAAGAAGAAGTGGCTTTTTATTTAGGTAATCGCGAGTGGACAATCAATAAATCAAAGTGTTTGCACGGGGCCCGTGATTGAGATGAATTGGGATCTTCGAACGTGCACCTCGGGGTGGGCGGGGCGAAATTAGAACGCGGGATAAACGGACAGACGATTATCGGATTAGAAAAAAAAAGAATGGGGAGGTTTTTTAGGAAGAATCGGCAGGCGTGCTTCCGAGAAAAGTTTAGATAAAGTTTAGAGAGGTGTGGGAAATAAGATCAAATAGTTTAGCCGTAACATTTGAAATCGCTAGAGGTCTCTTATGTAAAACAATAGTTTGGAGCCCAGGTTAATCGCACCTCATTACACTAACAGACTGCGCACTGTACTGGGTGTTGGTTCGATTCCCGCCTTCGCCCTGGATGTATTTTCTCCCTCTGTGTCAATAAAAATTCTGTCTGTGTCTGTCTAACTGGACGAAGGTTTATAAGTGTGTATCTAATCAAGCACACACAAACCGGAAAATACATGCACCAACCTACCTAACAATAGTTTTTGCAAAAATCAATGTTAGGATGACATTGCCACGACCGCTGCTCATCTTTGAAACCTCCTTTCCGTCTGTAAAGCGTTTTGAAAACCACTCATAAACACTTTTTACTCACTGGTTGGTTGGTTGGTTGGTTTGACATATATTTTCAGGCTTGTGTGCTTGGTCTCGAGGATCCGCTTATAAACCATCGTCAAGTAGGACAACACAAGACGCACACATACACATATGGCAGATGTTGCCATCTGTCACCACCTCCACAATTTAGACATGTCCCTGAAGGGGAGGGAAATTTTCTCCAGGAACCTATACCCATGGTGAACTGCGCAATGACCGACCACAGGACTTTCGGACCCAACAGATTTTACGAGCACGTACTCCGCATTTTCTCGGTAAGTCTTCAGTGGCACCGGGTCTCGAACTCTCAACCTTCCGATCTCGAGTCCGAGATTGTGACCACTAGGCTCCTTACAGCCCTTTTTACTCACTGTTTCCTGACCGTAAACTTCCACTAACATGCCATGTGTCTCCGTCGCCGTTTTGTCTTACTTGAAGCAAAACTTTATGTCTATGTGTTGCTCCATGTCACACTGACATTCTTTCTCACACTGACTGTGTTAAACTGCTCATAGCGAGCGCTTCCTCTTATCTGTCGTCAAATCTCCGTTACATGGCTCTAGATGACATTTCTCTCAATGCGTCTGCGTGAGTGCAAGATCCTACACTCTTAAAACAAACACCCAATTTACCTCAGTCTGAGTGGATTTCACTCCTCCAGACTGGAAAATGCACTTCTCCTTTTGGAGTGGATCCTTTGTGTGTTAAACCTCCGACAGGATCACTCCAAACGAGTCATTTTAACTCAGTCTGAGAAAATATGCATGCCTTTAGGGTGTCGAAAATGCACTTCTCCAACTGGAGTGGATTTCACTCTTTTGTTTTAAGAGTGTAACAGGCGCATTTTTTTAAATTATGAGACCAATCACCGAACTTTTCGAACGTAGGAAAGACTAACCAGTGAATGAACGTTTAAGGCGCTGCGTTCGACAGTGAATAAACCACCAGGACATAACGATCAGGACAGCCAACCATGTCTCAGATAGCTTCGTCCTACATGGGAGGAAGTCAGTTGCCAATCCATCTAGTGGAATGATTTTCAGTCCTTATTTTTTAATTATATTCATCAAATGTTAATTCACTGGGGCCTGTTCACTCACTGGTCAGTCTACCCTACTTTGTACAGGGTGAGGCAAACAAAACCGGCCCCGAGATGGAGATTAGAATACGACAGAAATGCTGCCAAGTCTAAAACCAATACAAAAACAGGCTTACTCACTGAAGCTATTGATCGCTTCAATATTAAGTCCAAGCAAACGCTTGGCGACTTATTTGCCGGCAACTACGCTACGCTTTTAAGGGGTCATAGGAGTCTTAAAAATGTGCAAAGAAGGTACTACAAAGCATAGTTTGATCTTTCATGTAATTTTTTAACTACTCAATTTATAAGTATATTTTTTATATGTAATTCTATAAGCTTTATTTAATATAAAGCAAATTTTAAAATTTATGAAACTTTAGCCAAAACTAAAATAAATGATATTAAACATAAAGCTATTTGAACACATTGTGATTAGTCTTGCGCGGCAAATTTTGAGGTCAAAATTGAAAAAAATGACCTAGAAAATGACTTTATATTGTACAAATATGTACAAACAAAGACTTATACTTAAATTCTCAGCTCAATTTTAATTGGAAATTATTTTAAGAACTTTTTCTTTAAAAAAAATAATAAAAATTTTAAAATTTTGATTTTAATTTTTTAAAAATAATTTCTTATTAAAATTGAGCTGAGAATTTAGGTATAAGTCTTTGTTTATACATATTTGTACAATGTAAAGTCATCTTCTTGGTCATTTTTTCAATTTTGACCTCAAAATTTGCCGTGCAAGCCTAATCACAATGTGTTCAAATAGCTTTATGTTTAATATCATTTATTTTAGCTTTGGCTAAAGTTTCATAAATTTTAAAATTTGTCTTATATTAAATAAATCCTTATAGAATTACATATAAAAAATTATAGTACTTATATATTGAGTAGTTAAAAAAATACATGAAATATCAAACTATACTTTGTAGTACCTTCTTTGCACATTTTTAAGACTCCTATGACCCCTTAAAAGCTAGTTGAAATGGAATATAAACAAGGTTAGTAGAGCTGATCAAGATTTAGTGATTATTTGATTGTTTCGATCGTTATTTATCCTAGAGAATCGGACCTTTTTGTATTTGGTAATACAAAACATTCTAAATTGATTGCAAGACCCTAAATTTGCATTATGGGACGTCTTCATACAATACGAACTATAAGATCTGAATTCGCCACTAGTCTATGAGTAGCTCTAATGTAAAGCTAATCCGATCCAACCAATGCAAAAACAGGTTTCAGGCGGCTTCAAGAGTTTTTCTCGCCAAGCAATTTAACGTATTCCCATCTCTAGCTCGGGGGCGGTTTTGTTTGCCTCACCCTGTATATTGAGGTTGCGCGTGTCGTCAACCGCCACATATCATAGGGTTGAATGCCATGACTACAAACTTCCTTCAAGTCGGTTTTTAAAATCACTTCAGGAAACTTACTTTCGGCTCACGCTGTGTACCATTACGTATTCTAAATTACACACATCACCATCACTCTTGACTGATGGCAATCTCTATTCTAATAATCCAGGTTTCCGTTACGGAGTTCCGTTCCTTCATATCACGTGGGCAAACAATAGGCAAATGGTCCCGCACACACCGTGTTATTACGGAGCAGAGAAGACCGGCAATTGTATCCGAACGCTATCGGGAGATTAGCCTATTGAGTAATTATACACATCTTCGGAGACGTCTGCGAGCCATGTTTCCGTCGACGGTTCCATTTCTGCCACACGAGTGCCAAATTACGAGGGCTGTTGTTTTTATGCATCCTAAGATGGGGCTGCTATTGAGTCGAAAAGTTTGAAGCAAAATTTTTAATTGTTCACTGTTGTTGAAACGTTGGTTTGCCGCCTCGGTGGCTGAATGGTTAGTGTACTAGCCTTTGGAGCTGCTGGGGTCGGGTTCGAATCCCTGTCAGGCATGGATGTTTGTGACAGTCAATAAATGTTGTTATTTGTCTATGTGTTATTCATTTCTTTGTGACTGTTAATATTCTTTCTGTGTTTGTCCCACTTGACGAAAGCTTATAAGCGGTTCTCTGAACAAGCACACAAGCTGGAATATATATGTATCATACCATACCATACCATACCATACCATACCATACCAACGTTGGTTCTATGTTTAGTATATTTGTCCTGTATCCCTGTAAGACAGGTGATCAGATGACGCTGATTTAAAATTATGAGACTAAATTTGAAGTTTCATCTAAAAAAATGCTTTAAACAGCATCAATGCCAGCAACTCCTTAAAAACAAAGTAATTTTTAATACAAATAACGAATGATACGAATGGTACAAGTCAGCTGCTTCGGTATCGATATTTTTGAAGAGCTTGAACATTCTCTTTTATGCCCGAAGGATCGTGATAGCTCGGTCGGAAAGGGGTATAAGAAATTTTAGGCAGAAGCTTTATACCATTAGTTTGTTAAACTGCAAATATCACCATTACTCTTTAGGGATAGCAATCTATTTATATTACTGCAATTTTGTTCAAACGTTTCGGCTAACAAATTTCCAAGGACAAACAATAGACAAATGATCCAGCGCTCAAAGCAGTTATTTCGAAACTAAAATAATAAAAAAAACTTGTAATACAAGGGTTGTTTTTTTCCCAACCTCCGACGGGCTGTAACAAAAAGACGTTCAAAACAAACAGTTTTTTTATTAAAAATAGTGTACAATAATGCTTATTTCTCCACATAATCATCACCTTGACGATTAAAGGCATTTGTATGCCTAAACAAGCTTTGAAATACCATCTTCATAAAATGTAGCTACCAATGATTGGGAGGGAGTTGTGACGGTTTAGTTTAAATAGGTAAATTTGGAAGCTTCACTTCAAATTTTTTTTTCTGTCCTCCCCAAGCCACTTCTAGTCCATAATTCACTTATGGGGAACATTTGAGTTTACCTAAACACTTGGTCAACTCGCTGAACAATACCGTCTGTAGCGACAGACTCGCTTCCTTGGTCCCCTTCTTCATGAACATCAGTATTGTTCAGCCCAGGTTGACCAAGTGTTTAGGGAAACTGGAAGGCTTACCATAAGTCAATTATTGATAAGCATGGTGGCTTGGATTGTAGCGCTTCCATGTTGACGTGGAGCTCAAAGAAACCGTCACAACTCCCTTCAAATAATTGGCGGCTACATTTTATGAAGACGGTATTTCAAAGCTTGTTTACAAATATGACAAATGCTTTGATAGTCAAGGTGATTATATGGAGAAATAAGCAGTATTGTACATTACTTTTGGTAAAAAAAACTTTTTTTTATATTGCCCCTTTCTTTTTGTTACAGCCCACTGGAGGTTGAAAAAAAAACAACCCTCGTACGAAGTTATACTAAAGCGTAAAAAGTAGACATCACGGTACTTTAAAATTAATGTTACAATTTTCTTAGACATATTTTCGAAAACAATGTAGTTACAGCGTTTTATGAATCGATCATTGATATCATAATCGTCCTACCTCGCGATTGTCAATTTCGTTGAAACAACGCAAATGCGTGTTCTTACGTCATCAACCAAATAACATTGTGTTGTTTCAATTCAATCCTTGTATTGAAACAACACAATACTGTTACATTGACACAATACATTTAGCCTGATTGAACACGAAGATTGAAGTTTTTCTGAGTGGACGTTGTTAATTGTTTTCGTATTATTTTCGGGCAGATATCTTTTCGCCAAAAAATAAGAGTAAAAGGTATTTAAAAAAAATCATGAGCCATGTAAAAAAAATATTACGCCAAAAAGAAGTCACTTCGACTGCATAACCTTTTTCGACCGGCGGTCAGGGGGCGCTGATTTAAAATTATGAAACACAATTTGAAGTTTTATCGAAAAGGAAGGAGTTAAACAGCATCAATGTCATCAACTCCTTAAAAACAAAGTCATTTTTTATACAAATAAACAAATGGTACAAGTCAGCTGCTTCGATATCGATATTTTTGAAGAGCTTGAACATTCTCTTTAATACCCGCACGATCGTGCGAGCCCGGTCGGAAAGGGTTAAATTAATTAAGATTTTTTTCAATGTAAGACCTTATTTTCCCAATTAAAATATAACACTTTTTTCTATCCATATGGCATAATATCAGCTGCTTGTTTTACTAACCTTAATATTTCTGTTATTTTCTAATATGCAGATATCGGAAAGTTACTTTTCAAAAAAATCCTATTGCAGTTACAGTAAATAAATATAAAAAAAATTAGCTGCAGTTACTTAATCCGAAAGTTAACTAATTACAGTTATTTTTAGAAATTTCAAGTCGAATACAAATACGAATCGATACAAACTAAACGCACACGAATGCAGTCTGCAACAAATAAGCTACGTGAAGAGCGGCTTGTAAAGTGACTGAAAAGTTTCGAAATTTGTCGTTGGCTGGTAGACATATATATTCAGGGCTTGGTCAGAGACCCGCTTATCCAGAGACCCGCTTTGTCAAGTAAGGCAGATACAGCACACACATATACACAAGTGGATCCATCTAATTTTTAGAGACAGAGGAAGCCAACTAGAGGATCCCCAGAATTGATTTGTCACCCCAAAAGGTATTGATTTGGTATGGGAACTTGGAGGACTTTGTGACCACGACGGAGTTAACGTGCACCAGTCAGCATGAGCGTACACAGGGGTCTTCGGAAGGCAGCGGGGTTCGAACTCGCAACCTCAGAGATGCCAGTCCAAGACATTACCGACCAGGCTATCCCAGACCCCTTTACTTCGTTATCGCAGGAAGTAATTAAGTTGTAGTTACTTTCTGAAAAAATCTAGCGGCGTTTCTCGGAGTTACCATGGGCCATTCTTTCGGGTTCCTTATTAAGGTATCCGACTACGTTGAAATCGTATTTTTCGGAAAAAAAATAGAATTTTTTTTTATAATCTTAAAATAAAGCACCACTCTTTAAGATTCTAAAACTCTCTTTATTTTGTTTGTGCGGCAAATATTTTAGAACTCCATTGGTACTCCATTATGCGAAAACGGCATTCAAATAATTTAGAAAAGACCACAAGTAGAAAATTGCGATCGACAAGAATAATTAAAAATATGAGACTTGAAGATGAAGAATGCCTTACGTACCAAAAAGAAGGCTTTCCTGCTATTTGAATGTAACTTCAAACTTTAAATTGATTTTGTGCAAAATGAAAGTTTTTAACATTTTCTTCAGGTCAAACCATATTTCACAAAAAGTACTTAATTGAATGTTCTCATTTTTTTGTACATATTTGTTATACTATCATCTAGGGAATAGACTACAGAATAGTAATTTCAAGCAATATTTTAAAAATTATAACACTTACTATCAAAAATGGTAGAAAAAAAGTTGATAAAAATCTTTAACTTAGCTTCGACAACTTATAACTTTTTATTGGTGCAATAAATATCTAAGATTGTAGTCTATTTCCTAGGTATCAAATTAAGATTTATTAATTTATTATTATTTTTAAAAAATCTTAAATATTTTTTAGTTATAAGGTCTATCGTAAAGGCAAAAAACATCAAAATTTATTTACAGAATCTTAAATTACCCATAATATATTTATTTAAAATAAAAATTGTGACTTATTATTATTATTAGTTGTGTTGGTGAACAAAAAAAAATACATAAAATATAAGTAAATTAAAATTTAATTAAAAAAATAAGCGTCAAACGTAGTCGGATACCTTAAGGGGTCACAGGAGTCTTAAAAATGTGCAAAGAAGGTACTACAATGTTTTGTTTGATCTTTCATGTAATTTTTTAACTACTCAATATATAAGTATAATTTTTTTATATGTAATTCTATAAGATTTATTAAAAAAAAAACAAATCTTAAAATTTATGAAACTTTAGCCAAAACAAAAATAAATGATATTAAACATAAAGCTATTTGAACGCATGGTGATTAGGCTTGCGCGGCAAATTTTGAAGTCAAAATTGAAGACATGGCCAAGAAAATAACTTCATATTGTACAAATATGTACAAACAAAGGCTTATACCTAAATTCCCAGCTCAATTTTTATTAGAAATTATTTTAAAAACTTTTTTCTAAAAAATTTAATAATTTTTTTTTAAATTTTGATTTTAAATTGTTTTTAAAATAATTTCTAATGAAAATTGATCTGAGAATTTAGGTATAAGTCTTTGTTTGTACATATTTGTACAATGTAAAGTCATTTTCTTGGTCATGTCTTCAATTTTTACTTCAAAATTTGCAGCGCAAGCCTAATCCCAAAGTGTTCAAATAGCTTTATGTTTAATATCATTTATTTTTGTTTTGGCTAAAGTTTCATAAATTTTAAAATTTGTTTTATATTAAATAAATCTTATAGAATTACATATAAAAAAATTATACTTATATATTGAGTAGTTAAAAAATTACATGAAAGATCAAACAAAACTTTGTAGTACCTTCTTTGCACATTTTTAAGACTCCTGTGACCCCTTAATATCAAAAGATGACCCACTCTGACCTGAGAGTTAGGAACTGTGATATTCGCTGGGATTTTCAACACAAGTAAGATACATTCATTTTGTACATTCAATCACTCCTAAAAATTAGTTCTAAAGCCAGAGCTGTAAAAAAATATCACTGGAATTTTTAACCCTCTAATGCATGAATTTTAATTATCATCCTAAAAAAAATATATATGTATCTTTAATACCTTAAGTATCTTAATAAGTATCTTTAATACCCACACATATTATGGGAAAAATAATAAAAAAAATTAACTGCATTAGAATTCAAATAATTTCAATTTTTAAAAAAAATTCTAAATGACAAAAATCAACTGCAAAATTCCAATTTTGATAATAATGACTAGAAAACTACTAAAAATATTTCAAAATAACCCTTTTTAACTATGGTTAATTTTTCAAAACAATTTATTAGTATTTAGCACTAATATTATTATTCTTTGAATATTGCCAAAAACGCAATTTCGCAAAAGTTAATAACCTCACTCTTTAAATTTGAATACACTTTTACTACTGTCATCTATGAGGATTATTAGTAACTAAAACTTTAAAAGGAAATGTAATAGATGAAAAAACACATATTTGTCTAGGAGGAGCTCTACTTTAATAGAATAAAGTGGATTATGTTACTTGTTACCAAACGATAACAGTATGCATTAGAGGGTTAAACTCGGCATGTCAGAATTTGTTACTTTTCTCCCACAGTTTTTTTTCGATGTTATTTTGTCTGAAAGTAATGTGGAATTTTATTTATGTTACAAAATACCAGTAAGTCGGTTTTTAAAAGATGTATATAAAATTTTTTAAAGGAAGTAAAATGCCTATAAGTATGAGTAAAAACAGCAATGCTAAAATTGAAAATGATAGTCAACCATTTTCAATGTAAAAGAAAAGTAAAAAACCTCTTGCTTTGAAGCGAGTGCTGTGGAGCCCAGTCGGTTATGCACTCGCCTAGCATGCGAAAGGTCCCAGGTTCGGGTCCGGGCATCGCCAAATTAACTGCCGACCTATAAACGGCACGTGCAGCCCAAAAATGTACCGCCGTGTTGTCATGTATAACCGTCTTCTTGCTACCAGAAAAATCCTTAGAAACAGGACCTGGCTCACTTTTACCAATGCCCCGACACAAGACAAAGAAGCCCCCGACAGCTGCTGCTTCTTAATTCCATACTATAATCGGCGCAAATTAAAGACGGGAATAACAATTTGTATCTATTTTCCCGCCTGTGCTCCGTAATGGATATCCTATGATGATTGTGATGAGTCTTCCTCTCTCTAAATGGATAATTGGGGGTGCGATTCGGTGACGCTTCCGGTCCCCCCCGCCAGATTCCTGCCTCCTATTAAGCAACTTCAAGACGGCCTTTTGGAGTTTGGAGTTTGGAGCTGCTGGGTCCGGGTGCGAATCCCGTTGAGGCATGGATGTTAGAGCCGCGGTAGCTCAGTCGTGTGAAGCGTCGTGCTCGCATCGGAAGGGTTGTGGGTTCTGTCCTCGGCGGCGCTCGCAATTCTGATGGTCGCTGGGTCAACGCTTGTACTCGGCTAAAGACCGCCGTGTTGACTAATGGTGGCTGGGACACGTTAAATATGTCGTGGTCACAAAGTCCTCCATGTTCCCATACCAAATTAATACCTCTGGGGGTGCCAGATCAGGGGGTTATCGGCCTTTGATCTGGATGAAAATTCCGATATGTGAGTGAGAATGGATGTGTGAAAGGGACCTTCCTGTAAAACGGATGTGTCATGCTGACGGGCTGAAGTCGGTCTTCCTCCCTTGTAAACGGAAAAACTTCCTCCCTTGTAAACTTGTTGTCCTCAATAAAACGGAAGCCGCCCTCTTCGCCTTAAATCGGGTAGTCCTCTACTCCGGGCTCGGTTACCGAGTGGCATTAGAAACAACAACAATGTTTGTGTTTGTCGAGTATATGCGGAGTACGTGCTCGTTAAATCTGTTGGGTCCAAAAGTCCTGTGGGCGGTCATTGCGCAGTTTCCCACGGGTACAGGTCTCTGGAGAAAATTCCCCTCCCCTTCAGGGACAAATATAAATTGTGGAGGTGGCGACAGATGGCAGCATCTGTCATTTGTGTATGTGTGTGTCTTGTGTTGTCCTACTTGACAATGGTTTATAAGCGGGTCCTTGCGACCAAGCTCATAAACCTGAAAATGTATGTCTACCAACCAACCAAAGACGGCTTTAATTATTCTCATTTATTTATACAGTTAAAAAAAAAAGAATGTTCAAGCTCTTCAAAAATATCGAGACCGAAGCAGCTGACTTGTACCATTCGTTATTTGTATAAAAAAAATAACTTTGTTTTTAAGGAGTTGCTGGCATTGATGCTGTTTAAAGCCATATATTTTTTCGATGAGACGCCCCATTTAGTCTCATAGTTTTAAATCAGCGCCACCTGACCGCTGGTATTAATGGGTTATCCGTCCATCTTTCTTCCGGAACTCTCTGTTAACCGACTGTCCCAAAGTCATCAACGACAAAAATTTCTCCAAAATCCAAATTTCTCTTGTCAATCCAGGCCAAACATAGTCTTCTTCCCTTAAGAGGGTTAAATTTGTTTTATTACGTTTTTATCCAGCATTTTATTAAAGGCTGAGGCATTTTAAATCAAAGAGTTCTATAGCAGGGCAGTAACTGCCCTGCTATAGAACTCTTTGATTTAAAATGGCAGTAACTGAACCTGGCGACAGCACCATGGACCAACGCGGAAACAATATAGGGTGGTAATGTCTGGCCCGATGGCCGAGTGGTTTGGATCCCAGCCTATTATGCTAGCAGTCCGCGCTCTGTAACGGGTGCGGATTCGATTCCCGCCTTTGCCCTGAGAGTACGTAATTTCTCAGTAACAAAATTATAAATTAACTAACAACTTTTGCCACTCTATTCGGGCTCCGTAGTGAGAGATGGCTGCCAATGGCAGCTCAGTACGAGTCGTTTTTCAGCCCTACTATAGAACTCATTGGTAACTATCATGTATTTCACTGTGCTTGCTCAGAAGTTAGTCGAAGCTTTAACACTACTTTAAAAGTGGTTTAGATATCCATCTTCAAATGCATCGTTTCTCTTTCACGCTCATAGTGACGAACTAGTGACAAAGTCAAATGTCGTCACGAAATATATCACTCAATGTATAGCATGAGTGGATTGCGGGGGCAGTCCTGTCAGAGTGTCATTAGTATTATGAGTGATGCGGGGAATGTGCCATATGCCTGACACTTTTCTCTTGTCACTCCGTGTCAAACATTGTGTCTTCTTCCGGAGGGTCAAGCCGTGAGGGACACTTGATGCGAGTTCGAGGTGAAAGGTGCACTAGAGGGGAAAGTTATCGTCATTTAAACATCATCGGGAACCGGGTAGCCTGGTGGGTGAGGTCTCGGACTGGCATCCCTAAGCTTGCGAGTTCGAGCCCCGCTGCTCTCCGAACGATCTTGTGTACGCTAATGGTGACTGGTGCACGTTAAATTCCGTCGTATTCATAAAGTCCTCAAAGTTCCCAATTCAAATTCCTCCAAGTTCACCGATTCAATACCTCTATTGTTAACAAGTCAATTCTGAGGATCCTAAAGATGGCCTATGTCTCTAAAAATTATATAGATCCACTTACGTGTGTGTGTTGTGTCTGTCTTATTTGACGAAAGTTTATAAGTGTGTCTTTGACCAAGCACACAAACCTGAATATAGGTTATGGTAATCCTATAGAATATAGGAATATGTCTACCAACCAACCGTCATCAAGTATGGGATCGAAGGTATGTTGTAAGAGAAACAAGGAACGAGGTTTTCGATTCCATTTAAGTCCATTAGTGAATGAGCTTGAGCTGACTTCATTAACTTATTTCTTTCATATCGTTGCCCCACAGTCCAAGTTTTCACATTTCATTTTCCCCATGCAAATTATTTCAGAAATTTTTAAACATGTCGCCGACAAACCCGACGCCGCGTACGATGTAGTCCTTACAAAAATTACTTTAAGAGCCAGGTATCGGCTCGTCACTGGGCTGTGGTTCTGATATCTTTGGTATGAGGCGGTGCGAACCTCCGTACACTTAGGTCTCGAGCTGCTAATATTTGACATTGAACCATCATTTAACTTACCAAGCAAAATTGATACTCTTTTTTTTTTTGAGCGCCTTGCACGGCTGGATTAGAAAATAATAATAATATATGAATTACATCCCCCCCCCCTGCATAACAATTAAATAAAAAAATAAGAAAGTTAAAATTTTAAAAAGTATATCTCCATAATAAATTGACCCCAGAAGAAATTGTAACTCATTAACTTAAAGAAAATGTATAAAACATATATGTTTTAAAGTGTCTGAAATTGAAGCAATTGAATTGAACAGAAAGTGAGTCGACACTACAGTTAAAAAAAAAAAGATTTGAAGAAATTTCAAAGGCAAGAATCAAACAGGGACAATCAAGTTCAGAGACAAGATGTAAATGACAAAGAAGTATATGGGGGATGGGAGGGGGGCGCAATCGTGTCATTGTCTCCCACAGGTGCTGTATCTAGGGGGGCAATAATTATTATGGACGCGACAAATTCGTGTAAATGCTGATGGGAATTGTTGTTTCCCGTCACCGGCAGACGATCCCGGGGGCTTCCCCCCCTGTTACTTGAGAAAGAAAACAATAAGAAATAAAAAGACAATTTTTCATCCCCCCCTACATCTGTAGCAAATTTCTGCAAGAATATACAGCATACTTACACGAATTCTGCTGCATTTGATTTTAGATTTAAGCTCAATTTTATAGAACTTGGCTTGGATATTTTAATTTTACGCATGCTCATAATGCCTTGGCATTATGGTCCGCGTTCTTTTCTATACCAATCGGGGGATTTGAATCGGAACGTAGTTGAGGCACAAGTGTTTCAAAATTTCAGCACACTCTTAAGTAGGCGTTACCTTTATCAGCACGGGTGCTGTATGACAACTACATTTTTTACAGCGTAGAAAAGGTGATACGTTATGAGAAGTTGATGTCAGAAAATGCCAATATATAATCTCCTTCGTAAGATCCCGAAGAAATTCCTGATGTCGACACGTCACCAAATTACTTATTTATTATCCTTGACACATGGGCGCGAAGCGCCTGTACTCCTAACGTGGTCATTTAAGCATATAACAAATATGAGATGGTAATAACGTAGCTAGAAAGTACGGGGCGATTGCAGGGCCAAGAGAATGTTGTCCGTAATAAAAAAAAATCATTAATTTTCGTAGAAAATTAAAATAATTATGTTTAAAAACTGGAAAAAATCCAAAGGCACTTGTTAAACCCTCTTGGATTGTTTGTAAAGAACAAAGTTGTTCTATGCTTAAATAACCACCTTAGGACTACAGGTCCTTCGCGCGTATGTGTCAAGGATAATAAATAATGTAATTTGGTGACGTGTCGACATCAGGTCTTTCTTCGGGATCTTACGAAGTCCATCCATAATGAAGGGAAATTTGGTGAAAATAAGTGTCCACAGCTCCCAAAAATTTACATAAAAAATGTTCAACGGTGGTCTGTGAAGTTCATTTATAAATGAGTGTTTTCCTCTCTAAACTGATCAAGAATTATTGAAAATAAATCTCCGATTAATAGTGATAGGCAAAAAAAAGTAAAATAAGTTCAGTTGAAAAAATTTATAATTCACATTTGGTGAAACTTGGATAAGCAGTGAAGTCAAGGGAAAGTCATTATTTTTTTTTTTAAAGTTCCAAGAATTGTCATGGAAATTATAGTAGAGCAGCTTCATTTACTGGCGGTTATTCTGCAACCTTCCTGCAGACAATTTAATCACACGTGAATATTTAACATTTCCCAAAGACACTCTTCAGTGTTTATTAAAACTATTTTTTTTCTCATCCTCAGTCGTTTAGAGGGTGTTGAAAAATCTCATATGCCGAGTCCGCAGGAGTCGTAGTGGTTGAAGTGTTTTGCTGAATTATTTTATTGACTTAACAAAATTTTACTTGTCCCAATAAAGCAATTAGTTAACCTTAACAAAACTATTTGGGTTAGGTAACCTTGGCCTGCTATTTTTTTTATTTGATATCCGGACGTCTGTCAGCAGCAGCAAGGCGAAGGAGTGGAGCAACATTTTTAAGGAGAAAATCGGACATGCGGTACCCGGTTTGTAGCTGCATTTATTTGTGCAGGAAAAAATATCTCACAAATCACTCTTGTCCCCGAGTACGCAGGGACTGATATGGTCGTCAAATCTGTGAAGTCTGAACCGAAATCTGTGGTAAGCTTTCCTTGAACCATCAAAATTATTCGTTAACAATGAAAAAAACTTAGTTGAATCAACGAAGTCATTTAGTTAAACAAACAAATTAATTTCCAGAATATAATTTGATATTGACAACAAAATTTTTGTTGGCGCTACTTTGAATTTTTTTTGTTCTTTCAACAAAATATTTTTTCTATGTAGCTAATTTATTTAGCAGGTTCCGATTGAAAAAACAGTGGTTATACCTTGTCTATTTACTATGCGGGCCGCGAAAAGACTTTCTTTTCCCTATCCCTTTGCTTGGTTTTTTTGGAAACGGGGGGGGGGGGGGGGGGGGCATTGCTTATCTAAAAAGAGGTTCTGTTATGAGGTTAACAATCCGAGCAGTTCAAACCAAAGTAGGGTAGGGAAAAAACACACTCACGCCGTTTTGAAGAAAACAAATGCGGGTATGGGGGAAGAAAATGCTTTCGAGGCTCTCATTCTGGAGAGACAAGGTATAGGATTAGAACAGTGGCTGCTCTCACCTGTCCGCGGCGTATCCGAGTCCACTCGGGTCGTAGGGGTAGCAGGCGGACGACTGCTGCATCCAGGCACCCTCCTTCAGCTCGTACGGCTGCAACACACACAAGGCACAGCGAGTCAAGACACTTTCACACAAAAAAAGTAGGTTAAATGTAACATTGACAGGACATTATTAACCTCTAGAGTTCTAGAGTAAAATAAATACCCTAAAAAATCAACCCTTTCAGTCCCAATAAAAATTTGGCATCATCATTTTAGAAGTTTTTTTCTGATCATCTATAGCCATTTATATGATGTCAAAAAGCACAATATTCGATTCTTCTAACTTTTTTCGATTAGAAAATATTTTGTATTAATCCCAATAGATGTCAACCCGATTATTATTTAAAAAAAATATGATCAGAAACGTGATGATGCCAAATGGCATCGCTGGGACTGAAAGGGTTAATATAATCATCACCATCTTATCTTATTTTAAAAAAAAAAGATCTTTAACAGATGTCTGTTATGACTGTTATTATTATTTTTATAACTTTGACAAAAAAAAAAGTTTAAATGTAACATGGATGATGTATGGGACCTTATTAACCTCTAGAGTATATTAACCCTCTAATGCATGAATTTTTTTTCATCATGAAAAAATATATATGAATCCTTAATACTCATACATTATGGGAAAAATACTGAAAAATTTAACTGCATTAGAATTTAAATAATTAAAAAAAATTTTAAAAATTTCATATGACAAAAACAAACTACAAAATTCCAATTTTGATAATAATGACATGAAAACTACTAAATGTATTTCAAAATAACCCTCTTGAACTATGATTAATTTTTCAAAACAATTTATTTGTATTTAGTGCACTAATATTATTATACTCTGAATACTGCCAAAAACGTAATTTCAGAACAGTTAATAACCTCACTCTTTAATTTTTAATACACTTTTACTACTGTCATCTATATGATTGTTGTTAGTACCTATAACTTCAAAATGGAATGTAATAGATGAAAAAAAATACAAAACTGTCGAGAGGGTGCTCTACTTTAATAGAATAAGGTGGATTATGTTACTTATTACCAAACGGTAACAGTATGCAGTAGAGGGTTAAATACCCTAAAACAATTAATACAATGCTCAAAAGAATTAGGGGAGCGCATGGTTTAAACCCTTTCACCCCCAATGATTCCATTTGGAATCATCAGCTTGCGATTTTTTCTCTCTCACTAAGTTGAGCTTGCACTTATTTGTCGTTGGATGGAAGATGCAGAATTAAACAATATTTGTTTTATAGTTAAATAAAAATATGAAAAGCATATGTCAAAATAAATTTCAACCAGAAACATTTTTATAAAATAAATTTGCCCTAAAATTTTCGTGCTTTTTTTAGAAATTTTAGTTTAAAAAATTAAGATTTCCCCCCCTGTTTTTTAACCATTTCATTATGGAGTCCAAATGAATATATTTCACAAATTCTAGATTTTTAGAATAAAATATAAAAAGTTGAGACTGAAAAGGTTAACAAAGTACTCGAAGTGCTTCCCTAATTGTTTCGAGCAGTGTGTAATCATTACCATTTAATTTTATGGCAAAAAAAAAGATATTTAACCGATGTCTTGTTATGACTGTTTTTACATCAAGACCTAGAAGTCGACTCCTCCATCCTGAGCGTCGCTCACTCTCGGGCAATGGAAGGAGTACGAATTTGACCAAATCAGAGGAAAAATCGTAAGACACGATTCTACACCCGAACAGCCCTAACAGCAACAGACCTAAAGCAAATTCTGTGTCTTGCAATCAATTTGGAATTTTTTGTATGAAAAAACACAAATGCACACATTCAGTATAACCCTTTTCGACCGGCGGTCAGGTGGCGCTGATTTAAAATTACGAGACTAAAGTTGGAGTTTTATCGAAAAAAAAAAATGCATTAAAAAGCATCAATGCTAGAAACTCATTAAAAACAAAGTCATTTTTTAAACAAATAACGAATGGCACAAGTCAGCTGCTCCGGTATCGATATTTTTGAAGAGCTTGAACGTTCTCTTTACTACCCGCACGATCGTGCGAGCCCGGTCGGAAAGGGTTATATATTGCATTCCAAATATGTCATTACACCATGACTTCCATGGGCAACTAATTCGGGCTTGATATTGATGTGATCAATAGCTTCGCTTAGCAAACCTGTTTTGCATCGGTTTTTGAATTGGCAACAGTTCTATCTTCTTCCTATCTCCAAGACGGGGCCACTTTCATTTGCGCCACCCTGTACAACGATGGGGTCATAAAACAGAAAAGGAGATTTGGAGTTGTCTACTCGTTTTGGAGGGGGCTGATTCTAAAAAAGTGGTTTTTGAACATTATTCCGATCTTGTTTGCATGTTTTTAAGTATAGATAATAACTTATTCAAATATAAAGTTCACCCGAAAAAAAAATCTCTCTTTGAAAGATTTTTGTCATGTTTTAATTTGAAATTCTACTTGCAACTACTTATTTGCCTTTCTTTAAATTTTAGTAACTACCAGAAATTTCAAGAAAATCTTTTATTTATGATTTGTTTTTTGGAACTAGTGTTCGATGGTACTACTAACTAAAGTGCAATGTTTATCGCTGGTTCGGCTTTGTGGTAGAATCGGCATGAATATTAATAAAATCAGAGCATCGTGTTTAGCGCAATTCATTATTTAACCCTTTAATACCGGCAGTCAGATGACGCTGATTAAAAATTATCAGTCTAAATTTGGAGTTTTTTTTATCGAAAAATGTGCGTTAAACAGCATCAACGCCAGCGCGCACACACACACACACACACAAGTCCTTAAAAACAAAGTCATTTTTTATGCAAACAACGAATGGTACAAGTCAGCTGCTTCGGTATCGATATCTTTGAAGAACTTGAACATTCACTTTTTTACCCGCATGATTGTGCCAGCCCGGATTTTTTAAAAACAAAGAACGAATGGTATATAACGAATTTTAAATTTGTCGAGAGGGAGTTCTACTTGAATAGAATAAAGTGGATTATATTACTTGTTGCCATATGGCAACAGTATGCACTAGAGGGTAATAACTAAAAATCGGACGCAGTGGAGTATTTCACCATAAATCCTGAAATGATTTTTCAGGTTTTTTTTAGCTTATTTTCACTTCCTTTGTATCAACATGAACATAAATTTAGATTGATATTAATTTTTGGTTTTGTTTAACCCATTAAGACCCTTTCAGGTGGCGCTAATTTAAGGTTATGAGACTAAAATGTTAAGAGTTTTACCAGAAAAGTTGCCATAAGGTAGGCGAATACCCAAAATTCTAAAATTTTTACTATTATTTTAATCTTTTCCAAATTCGGCATAGTGATTTCAAATATAATGAACAATGCTTTTGGGGCAATTTTTTTATTTAAATATAATTGATTTATTTTAAACGGTGTTTTTCAACTAAAAAAATGGGTTTACGCCAACACTTCTAGCATAAAAAGTTTTACATTAATTTACCTGAAATTTTTCACAGATGCTATTTCAATGTATATCTGTGCCATGAACCTCTAACATCCGGTGTAAGTATGTAAGTTTTTTTTTAAAAAAAATGTCCAAGTGTAAGTTAATAAAAAAAAATCAGTTTTTTATGGTTAATTTATAACATTTTTCTTAATAACTTTTTTTCTTGTAATTTGTATGTACTCTAGAGGGTCATTGCATGTATCAGTTCAAAACGAAGAATTTAACACATAATAAATGTTCATAGGATGAAAATTCAATGTGGTAGACTTGTTGGCGTAAACCTCTTTTTTTAGTAGAAAAACACCTTTTAAAATAAATAAATTATATTTAAATAAAAACAAAAGCCTAAATAGTATTATTCGTTATGTTTGAAATCACTATGCCAAATTTGGAAAAGATTAGAGCAATAGTAAAAATTTTAGAATTTTGGGAATTTTTGGGTATTCGTCTACCTTAAACAGTATCAATGCCCTTGGGTCAGTTGAAATGTACACTATTGAATACAATGGAGCAATTTTTTAATTGAAAAGATTATTCATTAAAAATTGCGAATTTTTTAAAAAAGTGTCCCGAAAAAGGGACGCCAGGCATTAATGGGTTAACTTTGAAAGAATTAGAAAAAAAGCATTCTTTGACATCTAAGAGAGTTCCATCCCTCCGTACTATTAGTTTAATTTGCGATAGAAAATTAATGAAAACAGTAGATTTCGGCTTTAAGAAGTTTAAATTATAGCTGGATGCTGTATTTAGTGAAATACATTCTAACGTGTATACTTTTTTTTTTGTAGAAACGGTAGTAAATTACACTTTCTGTTACGAACCTAGTTGTTTCCCGATAAGAATTTCAGTAAGTATTTAAGTAACAGGAAAGTAGGCTATTTTAGTTCTTTTAGAACCTCTTGTTAAATAATTAAAATACTTCTAATTGGAATTTTTTCTGAGATTTTCAATGTCTTGTAATTTTGATGAGATTAAGTTTTTGACGTATCACACTTGCCTGTAGCATTTGTAGTTTTGGGCTATAAAAATGGGTGACAGACAGACAGACTGAGCGATTACAATACCTTCCACTTTTTACGTTATAAACGTAGAGTGGAAGCGAAAAAATAAAAGTTATCGTTTTTATTTGGAGGTATGAATTTTAGTCACATATTCGTCGTTGAAGGGTTAATAAGAGTTTAAGAACCTTCGTTTCAAACAAAAATGGAAAGTAACAGATCTCGAATCCAAACCTGCCTGACTCTTTAAAAAAACTGGCTCTTAACTGATTTCTATTGTTGAGGATGTAGTGTGCCATCCAGAAATCTAGGTCTCCCAGAAACACAGCCTTAGCAGTTAAACATTTTAAATGCCACTAGAAATCGAATGAAAACATATTTTCCAAGTAAGAGTTTTAACTTAAATCTTTTAGTTGAAGTGGAATAATGAAAACAGTTCGCACACTTTATATAACTGTCATGGAATATGGATCTTTTGTATCTGTTTGACTGAGTATCAAATAAATAAAATAATGAAAATAAGATAGTAAAGTATATTAATAAAACAACATAATAAAATAAAATATTTTTTTTTTATCATTTTATTATTATATTTTATTAATTTATTTTAATAAAATAAAATAATGTCGAACTTCGCTTGTTCAGATATCGTACTGTTCAGAGCAAGCTTGTCCATATCCGAACCACCGAAATAGTGTTCCGAAACACGTGACTACTTTAGATACCTGAAGTACCCCTCAAGCCCTCACCCACCCCCTAATGGGGCTTATCCGCTGCCAACCGAAATCAGCCCGCGATTCCCCCTTTTAAAACTTTTTGGGGTCTCGTCTCCTGCCTCGATTGCTGATTCCCGCATTTCGCCCTCGAAGTATCGCTGTGAGAGTGTAAATAGCTACTGCTCTTGGCCTCCTTAATATACTATTCAGCGTTATTATCCTAGCTAATTTTTTGATTCCCATTACAATATATTCATTTCCTTATATTTCATGTTAAGTAATTGAAACTAAAAACTAGGAAACCATGATGGATAACGGCCGGAGGTAGCTGGGCGGGGAGAATAGTTGTTTAACCCTTTCGCTACGAATGATTTTTGTTCCCTCGTAATATGTGATAGGAATATCATTATCGAATACTTAGTCGGACGGTGTTCGTGGGCCGTTTCGGTAGCGAAAGGGTTAAGGCCTGCCGCCTTGCATGCAAAGTTTCCAGGTTCGAGTCCACTAACTTATAAACGGTCCACGCATCCAAAAAAAAAGAAAAACTATCCGACGAATACTTCCTTGTGTAGAGGAAGTAGACGTTAAATATGATTCAAAGTCCTGAAGCTGATGTCTCGCCTAAAATATGCGTTGGATGGCTACTGAGGTGTCAGGTCGTCCCTTGACTGTGGCTCACAATTACAACGCCCGTCGTCAATAGCCCTCATGTAGCTCTCGTACTGCAATAATTCCACCTAACCCAACCGGGGGTAATTCTTATATATATATATATATATATATATATATATATATATATATATAATATATATATATATTTATTTTCACAGTATCTCCCTGCCACGTCTCGTCTAATGCGGCAGTCCGGGAGTGCCTTCTGACACGTCTACCGCGAGGGGTCGCTGTGCGGAGCGCGATTGCTACTGCATTTGTGGCCTTCTCGAGATCTTCAACTTCATATCCTTCCTATGTTTTGATTTTCCCCCTCCTATATACCTACAGATTTCCATGTATTTTTGGAGATGCTCGCCCTAAGGTCATTTTTATCTACTTGGCATCTCCTGTCCAGGCGTCGTCTCGCCCAATATGGTGCCCGCCGTTTGGCGAGTGCCTTCTGACGGGGGCCGCGAGGGGTCGCTGTCGGAGCGTGAATCGGTACACGGCATTTCCATTAGCCCTCCCTTCATTTCACTTCAATTAGGAGTAACACTTCTCGAAAAGGGGGGTCTGGATGAGTGGAGATCGGAGGAAAACTTCCCTTTGTGGAAATTCTGCCTGAAGTGGATTCATTTATTGGACTCTTTCGTGGCTCTAATTGAGGTTTCCGAGTCACCATTTTAACCCTTTCGATAATTTTAAACATAACGTTGGATGATTTTTTGGTTTTACCGTGGCTTGCACTAGGTGTTTCTTTAAAAAGTTCATTTTTTCGCTTATTTTTTCGCTAAAAATATTTTTATTAAACAGAAGGTAGAAGTAATTCTACTTGCTTTTTGAATATTATAAATGTTTAAAAACTGCAAAAAAAAAAATGATTTATCCACACATGGGAAAATTCGAGAAAAATAAATATATTTTAGCACTTGCTGTATGGAGTTCTTTTAAATTGAAACAGCACGTGTATAATAATAACAATAATTATTTTAACAACTTTAACAATCATAATAATATCTTAGCAACTTTATAATAACAGTAAAAAATAACAATAAAAATACTCTCTTAACAACTATAACAATTAGAAACCCAACAGTATATAAATGAAACAACTCACTATGGTGGCGTAGAAAGCGTAAAAGAGAAATTTAAATTTAACCATCTCACCGGTTTTTAAAGAGATCCAAGATTTAAGAAAATTGGACAATCGGGAAAAGTTTGAAAAACGAAAGTTCAACGTTCTTAAAAGTAAACTTTTACGGGGGATAGGTATTCGAAAATTGGTCAATATATCGATTTATCAGTTTTTATTTATTATTAACAAGATCTTTCTGAATATTTACTGAAAGTTTCATAATGATATCTTTTGTTGAAAAAAAGTTATTAAATATTTCCCCCCATTTCTATAAGTTTGTCATTCCTGCAAGTATTGTCACTCCTATAAGTTTGAATAGGTATATCGTCTTTGCTTGCATACTTTTTTCTCCGTTTCGCGTTTTCCAATTCTAGTGTTTAAAAAAATCTCTAAGGCTTTTTGGCTAATTAAGTTATAATTTTGATTTTTTTAACCTGTGTTCTTATATATAATGCACAAAAATGTGCAAGGAATAAGGTCTACCTTGTATAGTTTTTCTTTAATGTTGAATTCAAAATCTTGTGATTTTATTTTATGATTTTGAGTATAAAGGCAGGTACTTTTAAAATGTAGCTCACATTTTAAAATCCATGCACAGTTCTTGAACATATAGTACTAAAAACAAGCTATAAAACTTTGGTGGAGTTATTCTCAAAATCGAAAGAGGAGTAGTGTTTTTTAAAAAAGTTTAAAATTTTGATCTTTTTTTTTAAATAAATGAAAAACTACTTGTGAATATTGTTTTCATTACTAGAAAATGTTAATTTAGAGTGAACATTATATAAAACCTCTATAATTTACAAGTTTATGTTATTATTTCTAGAAATAATGTTTTGGATACCGTATCCCTTTAAATAATTAAATTTATACCGAATTGCGGAAAATATCAGTAAAGAACGCAGCGGGAGAATAAAGTAAAATTAACTAAATTTTTCGTTATTTTGTTATCGCTAAAATTTTAAAAAAATAACTAAATAACATTGACTTTCGGAAAAAGCTAACGACGTTACTCGGGTTTACCTGAAATGAGTAACTGTTACATTTAACGGCGTTACAAGTTGCGCGTAACTCTAATCCCTGAATGAAACAAACACCAACAATAACTAACCGAAATAACAATAACAGCATTCATAACAAGAATTAAACATTTTTAATAATAATGAAAATAATAATAATAACAATGTAACAAGGCAAGAATAAAACACTAACAATGTGCGCAATAGGGCTAATGTAATTATTCGAATTCGCAAATGTTTTCGTTTTTGGCTTAATAAAAAAAAGTGCAACTAGGGATACTTGACCCAAACCAATTAGGGATATGTGACCCAAGTAAAAAACATAAAAGTAGACAGAAGTCGACCAAGTAAATTTAAAAAGGAAAAATTCTGTCCAAAAAATGACCGGGTTTTTCTGGGAGTGCAAGATTTGTTGGGAAAGTACAAGGGAACTTTTTTAACGAGCCTTTAGCGAGCTTCGGTATGCAGAAAGAATCGATGGAAGGTGTTTTAAATTTTCTGAAATGGATAATACATCCCAAATTGATATTGATCAAATAGGATTTTTCAACCACCTGTGATTTCTCTGCAAAATAAAGAATACCTAGTTTTGTATTTCAACAAGATTACGTTTAAATTTTATAAATAGTACGGTAATATATGTGATAAAAATAAGAAAAATAACTTTTGTCTTAAAAAACTATAAAATCTATTAAAAATTTATAATATGATGTAAGTTTTTGTTATTGGGTAAAAGTATTTTGATAATTTTAAGTCTTACTAAAAAATTTTTGGGTAGGGTCACGTATTCCTCAAAGATGAGTCATGTATCCCTATGTATTGGGATACATGACCCAAAACTAAAGTTTTAAATACTTTGTATGTTACTAATATTGCAGTTAATATGCTTCAGAAAGATACTTATGTTGTGCAATACATATTAAAGCATAAATGACTGCATCTGCACATCCGTAAATAGTGTTTTTCAAAAGTTACAAGCCATAAAACTACAAGTTGGGTCATGTGTCCCTGGTTCAATCTAATAATAAAACAACAACTCACCATGGTGGCGTACAGGGTGGCGTTGTCGTAGGGTGGCGCGTAGAGGCGGCCGAAGGAGGAGGCGAGGCGGGGGAAAGAGAGGAGGCGGGAGTCGTAGCCGCCGGAGCCCCCCTCCAGCAACTGAGAAAGAACAGAAGATAAACACTTACTACAGGCTCAAGGTGGTATACTATATAGTATAACAACTACTAAAACTGCAGTATAGGCATAGTACAGGGTGGAGGATAAGTAGGGATATGACAGGAAATGCTGAAAAGTCATAAACCAATAATCGGTTTGGCATATAAGTCATTGATCGGTCTAATATCAAGCTCAAACAGACGCTTGACATCAGACTTAATATCAGACTACTCAAACAGAATTAACCTGTAAGTTTTCTTAACCCTTTATAAGGTTGCGGGAAGTATTCTGCCCAGAAACTTCATCAATTTTGATTAGTGCTGCCATCTCCTGATAACTTCAGAAAACACTAACGAAATTACTAATGCAAGATTCTTATGGACGATACGTTTGAATAGCTCCCAGCGAGCGATGGGAAACATACTTTCCAGCGAAATATAATGGTCTTAATAATCAAATTTAATTGTAGGTAATGAGCTAAATGAATTTCTTTTTTATAAATCGATCTCAATCCCAGAAATACTTTAACGTAACATTACTAGAAAAAAATGGCCTTATAAAGGGTTAAAAAACAGAGTCATTTCATAGGTAAGCACCTAATATAACGATTTTTCTAACCTACTGCCTACCAACCTCCCGTTACTGAGAGTTGGGTTAGAACCTAATTGAATGTAAACAATGCATAAATAAGAACTAAAAACGAAAACGATTTCTAGTAAAACAACGGTCAACCAAACGGTACGCATAAAATCCGTCGATATGCACAGGGCCAGATTTCAGAATAGACAAAGTAGCCTGTAGCCTAATGCGGCGAATTTTTTGGGGCGAAAAATTTTAAAAAAGTTAGGAGTTAAATTGGCATTCGGTATAAAACAT
This sequence comes from Hylyphantes graminicola, assembly GCA_023701765.1. Taxonomy (NCBI): domain Eukaryota; kingdom Metazoa; phylum Arthropoda; class Arachnida; order Araneae; family Linyphiidae; genus Hylyphantes; species Hylyphantes graminicola. The sequence continues at coordinate 19,976,412 of CM043112.1, forward strand.
TATTATAAAGATAAGAATATTTTTAAGAAAGAGAGCAAATAATTTACATTAATGCTTAAACGGTAAACGTATTATAGTACTACTATTTCGTAACGAACATGGTCACTGCAAGAGCAATTGCACCCTTCCTCCCGGATTTCGAAATTGAAAGAAACAGTTGAACAGTTTTTAAAAAATATTTGCATATTTCGCTTTCGATTTAGTGTGTTAAGGTACATAGAAGATTCGAATATGTGTATCTATTTTAAACAGCACATACCCCCCGATTTTGCAGCTAACCATCAGCTACCTTTCCTCGAAGGGTGAAAATATTGTGACAGGGGCGGCAAATCAACCGTAACCTACACGCGGCAAATCTTTAAATCCGGCCCTGGATATACACTCTTGAAACAAACGAGTGAAATCCACTCCAGTTGGAGAAGTGCATTTTCGACACTAGAAATGAGTGAATATTAAATCAGACTGAGTTAAAATCACTCGTTTGGAGTGATCCTGTTGGAGGTTTAACACGCAAAGGATCCACTCTAGAGGAGAAGTGCATTTTCCAGACTGGAAGAGTGATAATTACTCAGACAGAGTTAAAATCGCTCGTTCGTTTTAAGAGTGTACAGGCTCTCTACATAACTTTCTATACAACTCCTACGACGTAATCGAAACCAAACAGCTCTATTTACGGTATCCGTTTTAATTTGCCTTTCCTTTTCTTCTGCCTTTTCCCATTCCAATCATTAAAAAGGGTCCGACGACATTTTTACGAGGATGTTAATGACGCGACGCAGGTAATGACCATTGTGACACGCACAGCCGCGAGATGGCGCTCTTTTTGGATAACGGTTTCTTCTCTGGTACTTAAATAAAAAAATTAGATCTTGGAAATAAATCTCATTATTAATTGGAAGGTTCAGAGTACAAGTGAACCAAGTCCGTAAAAAGTGTCTTTGAACTACAGAGGTTCAAAGTTAACATATATTGTGACCTGGCGTTCCCATTTGGGGACATTTTTTAAAACAACAAACAATTAACACTTTAATTGGTTCCAAAATTGACCTGGACCGATAGAAGAAGATTCAAATATCAGTTTTCAGCCTTTGATTACATGTACCAGTCATTTATTACTATAAAAAATTAAATTGAATGAGGGTCAGTGAGGAAATGAGGGTCAGAGGGTATTAAAGTTCTCAAAAATATTATTTCAAACTATCCAAAAAGTTCTTTTAGTAGTTAATTTTAAGGGCATTTGGTTCTAAAAACAATGTCAAAATAATCTGTTAACTACAAATAAGTGACACGGCCTTTTTTGTTGCATTTATAGCACAAAAAAAATATTTTTTTAGAGTTTAAAGCGTATTCCTAAGAAACAATTTAACACAACTGTTTTCAATATTTCTTTGCAAAACATACTTTTTAGCATATATTTGTATGAAAAGTATGTAGAGATTTAGAATATACGTGTCGTATTTTGCTGGGGTCTTAAGAGGTTAAAGAAAACATTCGAACCCATTTCAAAAAGTGGGATTACAGAGACCTGTAGTCAAGCTACATTTAACATATAATAAGACAATCTCTAAAACACTGAGGCATTTTGGCTTAACCCTGGGGCATTTGGGTTTGGTGACCCTCAGTAATTTAGTCTCATTCTCCCTTTTACCCCTCTGAGACCGGCTGTCAGATGGCGCTGATTTAAAATTATGAGACTAAAATTGGAGTTTTATCGAAACAAATTGCGTTAAGTGTCATCAATACCAGCAACTCCTTGAAAACAAAGTCATTTTTGATACAAATACCGAATGGTACAAGTCAGCTGCTTTGGTATCGATATTTTTGGGTATCGATATTTTTTTTAAGAGCATGAACATTCTCTTTAATACCCGCACGATAGTTCGAGCCCGGTCGGGAATTGGTATATAATAAAACCATCGCTTACACTCTTAAAACAAAAGAGTGAAACCCACTCATATAGGAGAAGTGCATTTTCGACCCTGGTAAGGAGTGAAAATGAACTCAGACTGAGTTAAAATCACTCGTTTGAAGTGCTCCTGTCGGAGTTTTAACTAAACAAAAGAGCGAATTCCACTGCAATAAGATAAGTGCATAAGTGCATTTTCGACACTGAAAAGAGTGAAAATTTAAACTCAGACTGAGTTAAATTCACTCGTTTGTTTTAAGAGTGTACACTCTTAAAACGAGCGATTTTAACTCAGTCTGATTGAATTTTCACTCCTCCAGACTGGAAAATGCATTTCTCCTTTTGGAGTGGATCCTTTGTGTGTTAAACCTCCGACAGGATCACTCCAAACGAGCGATTTTAACTCAGTCAGAGATAATATTCACCCCTTTCCAGTGTCGAAAATGCACTTCTCCAACTGGAGTGGAACTCACTCTTTTGTTTTAAGAGTGTACTGTTCTGCATAGCAGGTATAATAAAACAATCGTTCCACCTTTCGTGTCTACCCTCCACGGCGGAAGTCAATTAGCGACGAAAGTAACAGGGATTATTATTCATGTATTCCTTGTCCGTCGACAGGCAGCGAACAAGACTCGGAACACAAGAACATGACGTGTCAACAAAAACATGACGTGTCAACAAAAACATGACGTGTCAACAACACTCGTTTCCGATATGACACGACAACATATTGGGAAAATGTTGATCAAATTGACTTTGTTAATGAATGGAATGTTAACTAGAATTAGAGCAAAGTGTAACTGGAACAGAAAGGAAGAGTTGAGTGGAAGAGCGTGCTAAGCGACAAAGAGGTGAAAACGATAAAATGAGCTTTAAAGTTTTCAGTTTTCTCTTAAATCCTTTAAAATATGTACTTGCAAACTGTAAAAAATCTACTTAACTTTAAGTTTATGAAATAGTAGAAACTTATTATCCTTAAAAAATTAAATAATATATTCATTCACTCAAAAATGTCATTTATCACGTTCTTCCACTAAGCTGTCCAAATTTGCTAAATGAAACTCAAATTTCGCTGAGTACGCATCGAAGCGATGTTTGTGTATGTGTTGGATAATGATTCAAAGTAAAATAAAGAAATGAATCAGCGTGAGTTGAACTAAATTTTACTTAATTAAGCGATGTTTGCCGTTTTGATGAACTATTTTGAAAGCTATAATTACTTGATTGAATTTGTGTATAGCTGCTTTATTATAATTAGTTTTTATAGTTTTGTATGTGAGAGGCACTTGCTACTTTGATTTTCATTAATTTTACTGCCTTGATTAAAATTGAGGAATACACAAGTTTCAGTCAATATTATGAGCTATGAGTTTTGGAGAAATTTCGGTTTTGTGCTAATGTAACCCAGGCGTCTCGCTTTCAGCTACAGTCCTTAAAAATCCCGAAAAATGGGGACAAATATAAGTAAAATGTAGGTTTTACAAAACTTTTGTGAATACTCTTTGTTGAGAATGTTAAAATGACATTAAAATTATTATATTAGAATGTTATTTATATATTTTGATTTCTCAAGATAATGGTAACTATCTACTAGTTATTTGCTTATTATCAGTCTTGCCCTATTGTTAATTATAGGGGAGAGGGGGGGCTAATGGGACATTTTTATTAACCTCTGTATTCCATCAAGCGTATAAGAATTTATATTTCTATTTTTTTACACAAGCTCATAAACTGAACATTCGTTTACTTAAAAACTCATCCGACAGTTGTTAACAAATTACCTTTTTTTGGTTGCTGAGCATTTTAAACAGACACGTAACTGTCCCATTAGCCCTATATGTGGGGTCTAATACGACAAGGTGCTGGGCTAATGGAATATGGTAAATTTTGAAAAAATTAAAATTTAAAAAAAAATGGAAAAAGAAGGAAAATAGAGTTAAAAATAAAATTTTAAAGTAAATAACATTTACATAATGTATGAAAAATGAAATGAAAGTTTGAAAAAAGTTACTTCCTATTGAAAAGTAAACTATCAAAGTTAAAACTCAAAATCGAAGATGCTCCCATATTTTTTTATTCAATCACTGGGAATGATAGTTTTCTAACTAAATCTTCTAAAACGTATCCCAAACAAGCCATTGTCATTTATCTTTCATCCAGTTCTCAGCTGTAATTAATAAAATTGCAGGGAAATGTGAAAAAATGTGTCATCAAAAAAGCTACTTGAGCATTCTACATGTGATACAATCTCAAAAATGAATGCTCAAAAACGACGAAATTTTCCTTAATTTTGACGATTCCGTTACTGGCAAATGCTCCGAGTTTTCGTTTCCTCAAAGTGAAGAAATTTGAATCGTCATTTTTATGAGGATTTGAATGTCGTCTAATCTGAAGAAATATTTCGTCATTTTTGAGCATGTGAGTACAACAATGAGATTCAGTTTCCTCAAAATCAAGATAAAGAATCGTTAAATCACGATCGGTTAAAGTGAGGATTCGCGTTTACTCAAGTCACGTGATATTGAAGAAAAATCCTCAAAATTAACGAAATGGAGCTTGAGGATTTCTGAATCGTCAAAAATTGAAAGTGTTTTTTTCTGAGAGTGTATGAGCTTTCGCAGGGTGCGGGGGTCGTTCCTAGGATCCCTCAGGCGATACGGAAATGCAGAGTCCGCCATAATGGAGGCGATAGAGAGGGTATGTCCCATAGAGATCTTAATTAAAGTATTAGAGTGGAAGCTCACGTGACCTCCACTGCTAATGGCTTGACGAGCTTGGAGGCCGCCATATTGTCAAATTTGGCAGCAATGGGGCCAGTGTTGCCAGTACTTTAAGTAGAAAAAATTTTGCGAAAAAATAAGTTTAATTCTAAAATTATCAAAAAATATCATAAAAATAATTGCTGCATTTTGGAATACTTTTATTGGCTTTTAAAAAAAACTTGAAACACTTTTCTAGTATTTTTATAATATTTATTTTGTAATTTTATAATTAAATTTTATTTTTTCGTAGCATTCTTCATGTGATGGCAACACTGGTAACTTGTCGCCACCGCCGCCACATTAAGAAGAATACTCAGAATACTCTGTACTCAGAATTTCTGCCAAATTTGACAATATGGCGGCGTCCATGCTCGTCAAGCTGTTAGCAGTGGAGGTCACGTGAGCTTCCACTCCAATACTTTAATTAAGATTTCTATGGTATGTCCTGATTTTTGATCTTGAAAATCTGGTCACATTAATTTACACTATAGTTTTTTTGGTTAATTAAATTGCAATTACATGTTTGAAACGTCTTCTGTTGGTGGTTTACTTTAAGCTTCCAAATTTTTATTTACAACGTCATCAGCTGGGAGGTCCTTTTATAGGTTCCTACGAGGGATTGGAGCAACGCGTTACTTGTAACAGTTACTTTTTTCAGGTAACACCGAGTAACGCCATTATATTTTTAAGAAAGGAACTGTGACTTACTTAATTTTAGCGGTAACGAAATGTTGAAACATTTCGTTACTGTCCCATTACTTGCACTGTTACTGTCCCGTTAACATGCGTACTTAACTTTACGGTTATTTTCAGAAGTTCGACGTTAGCCTTAAATTCAATTATTTAAAATGTAACTTTCAACTGCGCTGAATTTTCGTGCATAACTTTTCCGACTGCTCCTACTTCTTTAGTCTTGGTTTTTTTTTGAGAAACGGTAAGAATAGCTAAATTTCAATTTTTCTTATAACTCGAAAATTCTAAAGTAGTTGAGTAGTTTACTTGATTAGTTATTTTTCCTATAAAGTTATCGAAGCTAATTACTTTTCACATAAAGTAACTGAAACTTTAACAAAGTCACTTTTAGCAATTTGTAACTGCAACATAGTTACTTTTTGCAGTTTGCAACTGTAACAGCGTTACTTTTTGCATTTTGTATCGGTAACAGAGTTACTTTTTTGCATTTTGCAACTGTAACAGAGTTACTTTTTGGATTTTGCAACTGTAACATAATTACTTTTTGCATTTTGCAACTGTAAACGAGTTACTTTTTGCATTTTGTTACTGTAACAGAGTTACTTTTTAAGAGTAACTTTCCAATCCCTGTTTTTCCTTCCCATTGAAAATTATCGCTACGTGACTTATGCTATTTTAGTTAGAACGGAGAGCAGGAAAATGGTTCTTTCAATGGTTGTCATGTCCGTCTAAATGCTACAAAACTGCGTTGCCGATGAAAAAATTACACCCAGATTCCATTGTAAACAATCCACGTTACAAAGCCCATTCTTGCAAAGCATCATAGAAAACAGAACATGAATTGCAGAGACCATCAATCAGCTGCACAAAAGGGAATTATCACCCGATGCTAGGGAAGGCAAGAGGAAGGTAAAGATGTTGTCGAGAGAAAGCCCAATGCAACACTGTAAAACAATTCAGGAACGTTACTGGGAAATAATGGGCAGCTGAGCTGCCCAATTTTCACCAGTAATGTTCCTGGAATACACCGCAGTAACCTTCCCCAAAAATATTGAAACAATCCCTCTTAGAGCCAGTAACTTCTCTGGAAAATACCTGGAACCTTTCTGGAAAATAACTGGAACTTTTCTGGAAAATACCAGGAACCTTCCTAAAAAGAATTTTCAGAAATCCTTCCGTGTACTCGGACCCATCCGTCACGAATTGGATTTTGTACTCTTTCCCAACACAGATATCCGATTTATAGAATGACTGGCAGTAGGTGGGATTCGAACCCCCGAACTCTTGAGAAGGCTGAATCCTGAGGCGGACGTCTTAACCACTCGGCCACATGGCAATTAACTTCGATATACCAACAACGTTAGAAAACAACTGATTTTGAGCGAGGCGCCGCCGCGAGAAATGGCGGCGGTTCATAGCAAACGTTGCCAGATTTGAAAGTGAAAACCTGAAAATCCCAGGAACTTATCACGAAGCGATGGATACTTGAAAAAGCCAGGAAAGTTCCTGGTGTATATACGGAAAGTTAAGGAAATTTTTTACAGTGAAAAACAGGGCAACCAGGCCACACTCTCAGAAATAACACTTTCATTTTTGACGATTCATGAATCCTCAAGCCCCATTTCGTTAATCTTGAGGATTGTTTCGTCAAACTATCGCGTGACTATCCTCACTTTTACGATCGTGATTTATCGATTCTGTTATCTTGATTTTGAGGAAACTGAATCTCATTGTTGTACTCACATGCTCAAAAACGACGAAATATTTCTTTGGATTCAAATCCTCATAAAAATGACGATTCAAATTTCCTCACTTCGAGGAAACGAAAACTCGGTGCATTTGTCAGTAAACGGATCGTCAAAATTAAGGAAAATTTCGTCGTTTTTGAGCATTCATTTTTTAGAGTGCAATCTACGGCCTTTTGCAGGCCAAGGCTGACTCGCTGATCCTCCTCGAGTTGGCCTTATTAGCAGCAAACAGGGCCGGATTTCTAAATATGGTAGGCTGTAGCCTAGAGCGGCAAATTTTTTGGGGGTGGCAAATTTTACGAACAATTTAAGCGGCATTCGACATAAAAAGAAAATATTTTTAAGATTCTAACATGTTTAAGAAAATTAAGGATTAAAAAAAATTACATAACGTGTAAACCGTAAACGTATATATAGTACCAATATTCGGAAGTTTAAAGACAAATAGTAGAAGTTAAAAAAATTTACCTATTACTACGCTTTTGACTTAGAGTGATGATTCTAATATGTAAAAAGAAGAAAAAAATAGTGAAGAAAGCTATAATGAAAACTAACTCTGAGGGAAAAATCGATTGTAGCCAACAAGCAGCAAATCTTTTAATCCGTCCCTGGCAGCAGAGGCCAGTGCCTGATTTCCGTCATGGCAAACGGGGCACGTGCCCCCCCCCCCCCCATTTTAAAGGATCCCCAAATTTTCTTCATGAACATTTGTGCTCAATACAACTGCAACAAACTTTTTAATCTGAAGTAACCAAAAAATTAAATTCATGAACAAAAGTTTGTGTTTAAACTCTGAATTAAGTAATTAACAGAAATAGTAATTTTGGAGGGGATTAAACATGCTTTCCAAGTTAATTACATCGGTATATTTTTTTGCAATATCAATAAACAATTTAATTTTAAAATTTGAAATGAAAGGTTATGGTTAGAAAGACTGGTGCACAACACGCAAAAAGCCGGATCTAACTCTCGGGATGTCTTAACAACTACATACAGAAGTTTCCTATTTCTGTGTGAATTTGAGTTGAATCATCATCGAGCATTGGCAGAAATTCGAAAGTATAAAAAATTAATTTATGAAATCTCTTTTTGTAAAACCAATTAAACGGTTAATAACCCATTTTACTGACTTTTTAGGCCATTTTTCAAAGCTAAATTTTGAAATTTCTACTCAACTGTATTTTACAGTTTTTGGGGTACACTCTAAAAAAATATCTGTAAGGTTACTAAGAATTCTCTAGGAAACTCAGCTTCCATAAGTTTTTTTAGTAGTGTTACATAAGAAATATGTGTATATATTACTAATTAAAGCTTAGTAAGTTATACTAAGAAAAATTAGTAGATTTTACAGGGGATTTTCTTGTATGTTTACAAAGAAACTGGTAGTAAACTGGTTACAAAAGTTTAAAACCAGAGGGCGCCACTAATTTTTCTGTTAGTCAGGTTTTATTTCGAACTTCTCGAGGACAGAACCCAACATTATCGGGATCCGTGGAACAGCGCGTTAGTCCTCTCTGCTATCGGGGACTTGCATTTTGGTTGCGTGTAAATAAAGAGGTTAAAATCTTGATCGTTAAAGGCGTTTTATGTTATTGATTAAGAAATTTTAAGATTCATTTTTTTTTTTTCGGATATGAAGTTTTCGAAATAATTTAACGTAGTTTTTATATACTAAAAAAAAAAACACGTTTTTAGGTTTTTTATCGTTGCGATATCGATTCGTCATAATCTCTAGAAAAGATAGCCAGGGGGCGCTGTAAGCGTTACATCAATTTACTTAGTATTGTTTAGTATTACTACAGTAGTTTCTTTAGGTTACAGATGATTTTCTAGTAAATGGTGAAAACCTGTAAAGTTACTAAGTAATCGTTAGTAAATTCAAGCCAAATTTTTTACAGTGTAGGACGGTCATAGCTTGTTATTCAATCAATACCGGTATGCCTCCACTCTAAAAAATGAAGCTCAAAAACGACGAAATTTTCCTTAATTTTGACGATTCCGTTACTGGCAAATGCTCCGAGTTTTCGTTTCCTCAAAGTGAGGAAATTTGAATCGTCATTTTTATGAGGATTTGAATGTCGTCTAATCTAAAGAAATATTTCGTCATTTTTGAGCATGTGAGTACAACAATGAGATTCAGTTCCCTCAAAATCAAGATACAGAATCGTCAAATCACGATCGTAAAAGTGAGGATTCGTGCTTACTCAAAAGTCACGTGATAGTTTGACGAAACAATCCTCAAAATTAACGAAATGAGGCTTGAGGATTCATGAATCGTCAAAAACGAAAGTGTTATTTCTGAGAGTGTATGTGCCTCAACTGATCATTATATATATATTTATTTATGGGCCTAACTCACCCATTTGAGAAGGCTTCACATTTTTTCCCAACCACATCTTGCCTCCTATCACAAGCGATCTCCACTTCGGTGAACGAACTTCGACGGGATTCTAAAAAGGCGAGCGGGAATCCATCACTGTCTAATCCAAGTGTTTGGGGAACAGTTATCTCCCGGCGTTCCATGGTATCCCAACAAAACGTTCTATTTTCTAATGGGATCTTTTGTTTTTGATCTCCCAGCCCCGAAAGGGGTAGAACGCATCAGCGGCCGCGGTTACGGTTGGTGGGCCGGCCATAATACGCCCACCGAGAGGCGAAAAGGATATTTTTTTACTTCAAAAAATTAATTAGGCGTGTGAATAAGATGACAGCTAAAGTTATATAACAAAAATAGCTTTTATACCTTTATTTGCTGACGGTACTTATTTATATAACATATTATAACTAACTTAAAACCCTCAAAATCTTATATTTTTAAACCCAATTAAACTTAATCTTTTAACTTTCTCATAAAAATCTGATCCTCTGATTGGTCTGTGGGAGAGCTTCGACATCCTTCGCCATTTTTGTAGGCATTCCGTCCTCATCTATTGTCGACTTCAGACGACCAATTAATAATTTACCAATATCTAGCAGCTAAATAAAATAGGCTAAATTTTATCTAAGTTTCCCCTTCGACTTATTTCACATCTATCACTTATAAGGCCGCTTCTCAATTTTAAGAGAGGCGAAACCTAACTAATTCAATAATTCTTTTTAAAAAGAAAATTTCTAAATATACTGAAATCGAGGATGTTCACAGCATTTAACCAAATATATACTACAATTTAAGGGATCCTAAATTTTAATAGCACTAGGCCCGAGATTTATGAAATATTCGGCAACATAACAATGCAAAAAAATGTTTTTAAAGTTTTCATTTCAGAAGCTCACATGAGTCTCATGCATCAGTTTCAGGGCGTCTCCCTGACTTTGAAAGAATCATCCAGTTCTATACGGAAAATTTTAACTTACGCACCTATTACCTAACAATTCATTATTTTACTAAAGCTGTTTGGTACTATTTTGTGAGCTTTTATGAGGGCTAAGTCTTTCCATCTATCCGCCACCCATTTCCATTGCGCATACTACAAATGCTGCAGGTAAGTGAATTCGAAGTTATTCAATTTTGAAAAAAAAATATATATATATATATACTGCAGAAATTTCATACTCTTTGAAAAGGATAAGAATATTTTTTTAATTGTTTCACCAATGCCACTTACAACAATCACCCAAGAAACATTATTAATGATATTTAATGAAAATTTATTTGTGTGATATAAATCAGTTTGGAGTGACGTCATAATATGTGTCACAATAAGATTATTTTATATTTTTCGGATTATTTATTTAGAAAGAGGAAAAATGCGTTTCATTTTTTAGTTTAAAATGCAGGGGTAATTTTTTATTTCTATTTAAGCATGTATTAATGAAAAATGACCTTTTAATTCCCATATTTCTTGCTGGAGAGTTTTTTTTATTGCCTTTTGTTTATTACATGCTACTTAAAAATCCATTCGTTTAATTATGTTATTTTTTGATGGAAATAGATGGCTTTATTTTTTTTATATGAAAAGTTTTACTTCGTTTTAAATATGGGCCATATTGCATATTCATTTTTCAAAATATAAATAAATTTAGCAAATAATAAATGAAAATTATTAAATAGTTGATATTTTTTTGTCGTTTAAAAGTTTGTAGAACTAAATGCTGTGTTTGACACTTTTTTTTAATTGCACGGGGAGAATTTTGTGTGAGAGCTGATCCAAATGACAGTTTCTGTTACAAGCATACTTGTTTTGCCAAAAAAAAAAAAAAAAAAAAAAAACTCGCTAGGATTACTTTTTATGGCCTGTCAAAAAAAAAAGCCAACTTGTTAAGACCGTCGCTAGTAGCACCTTCTTCCTACATCGATGATATCGGGTGATGTTTGTCTTTTGTGCAGCTGATTTATCGTCATTTCAACTAATGTTCGTTTTTCTATATAATGTTTTGCAAGAATGAGCTTTGTAACATGGATTGTTTACAATGGAATCGGGTGTAATTTTTTCATCAGCAACGCAGCTTTGTAGCATTTTGAAGAGCATGACAACCCCAGCGAAAGAGCACTGCTCTCCCAGAACAATAGTAAGAATCAAAACTTGTTTTTATATTATTAGTGATGACAATACTTAAGTGTTACTCCTTACGCTTCAGTGTTATTTTCATTATTTCACGAAATAATCTTGCAATTTTACGCATTTTTTAACAGTTCAAAATCTCGATCGATTTACAAATTTTAATTTTTTTTTGCATATAAAAATAATGCTGCATTTTAACTTCGAATTGGGTGTGAATACAGAAAAAACAATAGGGAAAGTTATTTACCGCCTTTCCTAGGGACTCTGTTTTTTACAAAGAAATTTAATTAAAATATACACTGCTCCAAACAAATTGGGGTGCGCATGGTTTAAATCCTTTCACCCCCATTGATTCCATTTGCAATCATCAGCTTGTGATTTTTTCCTTACTTAGTTGAGCTCACAGTTATTTATCGTAGGGTTTAAGAATTATGTTTTTTGAAGAATTAAATAATGTTTTCTATGACCCCAAATTTATTCACGCTTGCCTTTTTATATGTTTAAAAATTGTACGCCTCCCCTCATTGTTTTGAGCAGCGTTCTTTTCTTTAATCAAACTCGGGTTCTTTCTACCAGGTGAGGCCGCAGACCACCTGGGCGGGCGAATGTAATCAAGTAATTGGCTTAATGAATTATTGATCTTGGATACTCGATTACTTAGGGGAACGAACGCGCACTTCAGCTGCTCAAAAAAGTATTGCGTAAACACATTTGGACCCATTTTAACCTCTTCATTTCGAAGATACACTCAGTAGACTTTTGTAAGATTAACTTCACAACCTCATCTTACAATTTTTCTTAATTCGAACTTTTTTATATTACAAACTAAATATTCAAGATTTCCAAAAATGACGATTCCAAAGGAGCTGATTTATCAATTATGCATTAAAATAAATTATGAGCAAGAAGATCAAGCAAATTTCGGAGATCGTTTTCAACGGTAAATTCATGAGAAATTTTGCATGAAACTGAATATCAGAATTGAATTTCAATTGCATGAAACTGAATGTTAGAATGGACTTTTAATTGCATGAAACTGAATGTCAGAATGGTTAGGTTAGGTTTATGTTTTGAATTATCGTCGCACTAGAGTTACACGAGGGCTATTAATGTCAGAGTGGACTTTTATTTGCATAAACTGAATGTTCGAATGGCCTTTTAATTGCATGAAACTGAATGTCAGAATGGACTTTTATTTGCATGAAACTGAATGTCAGAATGGACTTTTAATTCCATGAAACTGAATGTCAGAATTGACTCTTAATTGTATAAAACTAATGGGCTGCTTTGCTTAATCTAGCGTAGCAAAAATGCGCATTTTCATTGCTCCAAACCTCAAATCCACTAAATTAACGGGCATGTCATCAAATGTTAAACTTTATTTTTTTTCACAATACCTTGCAAAAAGTCATTTTAAATAGATATTTGCTACAAATATCGGGCCGTATTGGTAGGGATACAGCGTATTCCCTGTTTCTTTTCTTTCTTTTGTTGAAAAAATAGACTATACTCTGTGATTATTTTCCAAATTAGCATAAACCCTTTAAATTTTAATGAGTTTGTGTCGATAATCAACTTATTATAGTAACCGCAAACCAACAGTGTTACTGTAAGCTTAGGGAAAAAAGTACAACAATGTAATCATGCAATAATGCGAGAAGTGTAACCGAAATGAAAGCTTATAACAATGTAAACGGAAATACGGGAGAAGAAGAATGAAAACATATGTGCAACTAGCAATGTTGTAAACAAAAACTTAACCAAACAATATGAACATAAATATAAGTGCCATTCAAAGTTAATGGAAACGCAGGCCAGAAACAATGTAAACAAAAATATAAATTCGTAACAAAGCAAATCCCAACGAAAACCTGCAACATTTACCCGCGAGCAGCCGCGTGCTATTGACGACATACGAAGAGTACACGGGAATAACCGATTGATTTAGTAGGCGGACGCCCGCAATTGTCTGCTTGGCGGAAGAAAACCGGTTTCTCTCTTTCTTCTTCGCATGGTCCAAGCGTTGGGATCGCCAATCGCCTGAATCTTGGTAGCTAGGAACCACAGAGATAGTAGTAAAAGTATTAGCGTGGCATATCACGTGACCTACAACACTGACTTCATTTGGAGCTTTTCTTGGAGCTCCTTGCGCGTCCCGTCGTTAGCATTGGAGGTCACGTGATCTGCCACTCTATTACTTTAACTATGATATCTGTGGTAGGAACTGGTTTCCTTACACAAGTTTAGGAGATCCCTCCGTTTCCACAATTTTTGTTTTTGTATTAGTATATCTCAAACCTCTGTAAGGGCCTTAGCTGCCCATCAAGGTGTTTTTATATTTTGTAAAACTTTTTCATTGTTTCAATAAATTATTATTATTATTATATTATTATTACTCGCTATCATCGCCAAAGTGGCCTGCTAAGGAAACTTCTCTGCAAAATCAATCGGTTTTTCCCGTGTACTCTTCATATTTCATCAACCTTTTGCGACCTGGCTTCCCCATTTGGGGACATTTTTTAAAATCTCCCCACAAACAATTAACAGGTTAATTAGTTCCGAAATTGACCTGTATGGTCCGATAGCAGAAGATCCAAATATCAGTCTTCAACCTTTGATTACAGGTATCAGGTATTTATTTGTATAAAAAAATAAATTTGAACAAAGGTCAATACGATATTCGAGTTCTTAAATTTTAAAAAAAAATTTCAAGCTTTTTAAAAAGTTTTTTTAGTAATTAATTTTAAAAGCATTTTGCATTAAAAACAATGTTATTATCTGTTTACCACATATAAGTGATACGGACATTTTTATTGCATTTATAGCACAAAAAATGTAAAAATCTCTAAATCCTTTCGCAGTATTTTTAGAGTTTAAGGCTTGTCCCTAAGTAACAATTAAACATAATTATTTTAAAGGTTTCTTTGCAAGACATACTTTTTAACATACATTTGTATGATATAATGTTTAGATTAATAATATACGTGTAGGATTTCGCTCGCATCTTACGGGTTTGAAATACCCGGTGCGACTTCTGGCGGATTATGAACTGAAAAGTGAAACTTTAAAGTTCTAGGCAAAAGTTCATGTTTACAGAGCATCAACTTGAATGTAAAACTGTGTAAGATTGCATATTTGTTATTTTACATTGAAGCATGGGAAGTCGGCATCCCGTTCTCGCGTTGATCTTATAACATATAAAGTTATAATGGTAATTATTATCAAACAAACCTAAAAAAATTTTAAACATACAAAATTAATTTGTTCAATTTTTGTTAAAGGCAAATGTGAGCGGAAACATTAAAAATGCCAAATTGTTAAAGATTCTGGGGATTAGCTACATTTATTAATTTAAAGTTTGTTTATATATTTTTAATAATCCTGATGTGGGCTCTGGCAATAAGCAGACATGTATATGAACCCAGACTTAATGATAATTACATCATTTCCTAAACCTAAAAAGAAGGTTTTCTGTAAAAATTTTATTTATCTTGCACCAAGTTTTTAAATAGTCTTCTGCTTCAAATACAATTTTTAAATAATCTTAATTCCTTCAAAAAGCAATTAAATTTTTTTTGTTTGATATTTCCGATATAGAGAATTTTTGATTACGCATACATAAATTATTGAAATAAAATACCTGTACAGTCACTCATTTGTATTGACTAAACCCATCATAAATATACCCCCAACACTTCTTTTGCCATAATAATATTTTTTACTTATGATTTAATATTTGTTCTTTTTTTGTGTTTGTAAACTTACATCATGTTCTTTTTTATGTTCGCCAATATAGTCCTTGTGATCCTTGGTGTTCTTTCTACTTTATGGTGTTATTACTTGTCTTTCCCTCAAATTAATGCCTGTTATTATTTTGTGCACAAAAATTATTATTATTTAATTTGATGTGTTTAATTATTATTAAAGTTTATTTTACAGATTAAATTTAATCATTTCAACAATTAATACACCCACAAAATATTATCTATATTTTAAAAAGAACTTATGTTTGTTTATCTATTGATATAGATTGAAAAGATATACTTAAAAAATGATTGTAAATTAAAAATTCTCATAAAAATAAATTAATCATTCAGGAATTCGTTATTATAATACTACTTTATTGTGCATTTTACTGATTTAGAAAAAGACTAAATTTTCAATCCTCTTTAAAAAAAATGCCTGAAAACATTAATGTATAAAGATTGATTCACTCACAACTTTATAGTTATTTTAAACGAGTTTTTTTGCGCAATAAAAAATCAAAAATATTCATAATACTAACTGCCACAAAATCAATAAACAAAAAGGAGTCAAAAAATGTCATATACTTCACAGTAAAACACAATGCCGCGCTTCACATTTTCATAAAAAAATACTTAAACAAAAAAAATTATACAATGTTAGTTTCCGACAAAAAAGCAAGGTGTACGATAACATTGTAACAATTTAGGGACGGATGTGTAACGGTTAGCAGTCAACATTTCCGCTCTGTTGAGTGCGTATTAATTATGATAATTCCGCCTTGTCGAATGGCAACTGCGGCGGCTGCAGACCAGAACGACTCCCGGCACGCGAACCCACAATTCCCGGCGGTTACCGTTAGCCGCTTTGTTGACATCGATCTCAGTGGGCGAGGAAGAAAGGCATTAGGGTTTTTTTTTTTGTCTTGTATGTTTAGTGTTTTTTGTGTATACATACCACAGATAATGGTCCAAGAGCCCAGGGGCCCCCCCAGACCTAAGTTATTTTCTCACGAATGAAATGTATCGGATTAGGTTCGGTTTTGATTTACTTTTTAGTGTATGCATACAAAGGGTGGTTATAAAATAACGTTCGCTATTCGGAAGCTTGAATGAATAATCAAAAAGCATCAAATATTGAGACACTCACTAATCAAGAAGGGGGAAAGGAATGGAATCATAAAAAACAAACTCGTCTCTTGACCAAGGCTCTAAATTACGAGGCGTATTTGGATGTGTTGGCCGTAATGAGCTATAATCGGCTATGCCTCGTAATTTAGAACCTTGGTCAAGAGACAAGTTTCTCTTTTATGATTCCAATCTTTTTGAAAAAAAGAAACTCGTCTCTTGACCAGGGTTCTAAATTACGAGGCGTAATTGGACGTGTTGGGCGTAATTTGCCATAATTGGCTATATGGTTTTTGTGTATGCATACCACAGATAATAGTCCGAGAGCCCAGGGGCCCCCCACACCTAAGTTATTTTCTCACGAATGAAATGTATCGGATCGGATAGGTTCGGTAGGTTCGTTTGATTTACTTTTTAGTGTATGCATACAGGGTGTTTATAAAATAACGTTCTCTATTCGGAGTGGTCTGTAGCTTTAATGAATAATAGAAATGCAATTTTTATATGCAATTCTGCAAAATTTATTTATTGTAAAACAAATTTTAAAATTTATGAAACTTTAGCCAAAACTAAAATAAATGATATTAAGCATGAAGCTATTTTAACACATTGGGATTAGGCTTGCGCGGCAAATTGTGAGGTCAAAATTGAAAAAATGATCAAGAAAATGACTTTATATTGTACAAATATGTACAAACAAAGACTTATACCTAAATTCTCAGCTCAATTTCAATTAAAAAATTATTTTATGAACTTTTTTCTAAAAAAATCAATAAATTTTTTTAAAATTTTGATTAAATTTTTTTAATCCCCCCCCCCCCCCCCCCCCTTATTCCTTCTGGGTTGTGTTGTTATTATTATTGTTTTTTTGCATTTTTGTTCTACACTCTTAAAACAAAAGAGTGAAATCCACTCCAGTAGGAGAAGTACATTTTCGACACTGGAAAGGAGTGAATATTAACTCAGAGTTAAAATAACTCGTTTGGAGTGATCCTGTCGGAGGTTTAGCACACAAAGGATCCACTCCTTTCGGGGAAGTGCATTATGAAGACTAAAGTTGTGAAAATTAACTCAGACTGAGTGAAAATCGCTCGTTTGTTTTAAGAGTGTACTGTTGTCGTCCTATGCCATCGTCTGTGTTGTTTATCTTCTCTGTGATGTGATCCTGTGTACTTAGTTGATTAAATTCCAATAAAATTGCCATATGTAAAAAAAATTAGCAATATTAAAAAAGTTTATTAGGTTAAGTGAAAAAGGTAATAATTTTGTATAAAAATAAATTTTAATATCTCAATTTCAGTGCTCAATGCATGATGTTGCCATATGGCAACAATTTTTAAAAATTGTAATTATTTAAATTCCAATGCAGTTATTTATTTTTTTTTTTGTATTTTTACCATATGAGTATTAAAGATACAAATATATTTTTTCGGGATGGAAAAAAACATGCATTATATGGTTATTGCATTATTGCTTTTACAGGCAGGTAATAAGCATAGTTTTTATCATCAAGTTTATTTCACCAATCGCTTCAATGAGAAGCAATTATATATAAGTAATTACATAGTGTATAGAGAATGAATAAGTGATGGAAATTTATTTTTTTATAATGTACAATATTAAACTTATCTACTGGTATTTGTTTTAAGCCCAAATATTTCAATATTAAACAACACCTGAAAAGTGGAGTTATCGACGGGTGGAACTGTTTACCACATTATGTTTTTCATTCGATGCGAATTTTTTTCAATCATGCTAGCTTTATTAACTCGGCGTTGCAAGGGTGCAACATTAATAATGGTGATTGTTTTTTGTAAATATTAATTTTATTCTCTTGACACATGATACTCTTGAAGTTCATTAAACAGGGAGACATGGAGGGCTTAGGTTTTAAATTAACTAGCCGGACCAGAGGGCATGGTCAGAAATTGAATAAATCATGCTTTAGAAGGGAGGTTAGAAAAACATTTTTTTTACAATAGAGTCGTCAATGAGTGGAATGCTTTACCAGATATATTGTGTATTCGAAGAGAGTGGAAGATTTTAAGAAGAAATCTCGATAATTATTGGAAACTGGTAAGGGAATTAGATATATTTTGGACCAACCTTGCTGGGCCTCTGGCCTGTTGTTGGTCGACAATTTTTGTATTTGTAAAAAGTATTGCGTATGTAAGTTGGTTCGTTTGTACTTCAAAAAACGGAAGATCTTCAACTTTGACCCCCAAAACTTTAATATATTTTTTAGCAAAAAACAAAAATAAACTTTTTAAATAGTTTTTATATAAAGAACATATTCTGTAATTTTCAGCAAAATTAAAATGTCAACTCTCCAAGCCTGCCTGTTTTGCCAAGTTTTTACAAAAACTGGCTTTTAAGCAACAAAAAAAAATTCTTTGGAAGCATAATGATATTTTTAGAATGGGGTATGTGTATGTCTGCTCGTTGTGTTAATGATACACTGATTACTTCTTTATGAAATAATCAGCATATTTTATTTAGTGTTCCTGGAATGTATTTTTTTTTCTAGTACAATTATTTTATTAAGTACTTTTTTTTTAATTAAAAAAACTGGTTTTTATTTTGAAGCAAAAATATTTTAATTATTTCAGAAATTGTTTTCAAACAACCTCTGCCCTAATATAAATGTTGAACAATGCTCGAAAATTATTGCTAAAAATATGATCCAAATATATTTTGAGGAAATTTTCCGTTAGATGGCACTTTTTTTTAAAAAGTATTTATGTTTTGGCTTGGTTAGATTAACGTCGTATAAGTGATAAATGAGCAGTTTTGAACACATGTAAGGTTTTGGTTTAGCTGTAAGCATCGCGCGCGAAGTACCTTAGACAACGACTTTTTTTTTTTTTTTTAAATATATACCTTTGCGAATCCGGCTTGCATAATCTTCACTGACTATGTTTTAAAAATTATAATGGTTTTTTTTTTCAATGGTAGTTTGTGCTAGACTAACCCTAACTTCTTTTATTCGACCGTAATTTTCTTACTCAACTCGTAAATATAGGTATTGACTGGTACTTGACTGTATCGCTAAAATACCTTCCAATGTTATTTTAATTATAGTTGAAAGTAAAAAATAACAAATGTATATATAATTTTTGCTAAATAAATCTTTAAATCATTAAAAAAATCGTTTTAAAAAGGCATTCCTTTCACGTGATCACAAACATGTCGGTTTGGCTGACGTCACTATGAACTATAAACAAAGCGGCGCGGCGTGATGTTTTTTGTTTCTGAATAAACTTGATTTAATCTAAATACTATTGAAATAATAAACTTTGAGAAAATGTAGGACTGTTTTACAGAAGGGGGGGGGGGGGGGCATTTGCCCCGCGTTTGGGGTAAGTGGGCCACCACAATGGCGGGGTAAGTGGGCAAGGGATGGCCTACTTGCCTCAACTCTTTAATATATTAAAAAAAGTCATTTTCACTGATTCATAGGATTAGTCATATTCACTATTCATAGTCCTATTCATTGACATAGGCCAGTTCAAAATCTGTAGCCCCTAAAAAAATTTTTTTACACTTCATGCAAAAATGACCAGATGAAAATAAACGTATTTTTTCTTTTAGTAAGCTTGCATGCCAGAAAAAAATGCTATGGGGGAACTATTAAAGATACATCATGACTTTTATTTTTCAAACACTCAAAAAATCATGTAGATTATTAAACTTGCCCCACCATATCTCTACCAGTTATGTGTAAAAATATATTAGAACGTTTCCCACTTACCTCACCTTGCGGGGCAAGTGGGCCACTCGGATGACCAAAAAGAAAAACATATTTTTTAAATTTATTATTTGCCAATTTGTGTTAAGGTTGCTATGGGTACAGTAATAACATATGAGAGAATGGACCACAAAAAAAAAGTTGTTATGCCGATTATATCCAGTGGTATGAGGGTCTAAAGTCGAATTATGCCAAAAAGGAGGCCCACTTATCCCACCTTACCCTACTAATAACCCTCTTAGATGACAGTTGTAAAAGTGTATTCAAAATTAAAGAGTGAAGTTATTAACTGTTGTGAAATTACGTCTTTGGCAGTATTCAAAGTAATAATATTAGTACTAAATACAAATAGATTGTTTTGAAAAAATAATTTGTCAGGAGATTTATTTAAAAAAATATTTAGTAGTTTTCCAATCATTCTTATCAAAATTGGAATTTTGTTGTAGGTTTTTACATGTGTTGCCGTATGGCAACATCATACAGTAAGCACGACTTTTGTTTGCTTATGTGTGTGTGTCTTTGTAAAGGACTCACAAGAGTTCAGTGCTTAAAATGTTTGCTACCACTTTGCTTTAACAATAACTGTTTTATGTCGTATTGTGCTGCCATTGAAAATTCTGTTTCTAAGTGTTTGTTTTTTTTGTATATTTTTTCATTCATACCAACTAATATTTCGTTACTAGGGCTCGTTGGCTCTTGTATAAATACATATATTTTGTTTCAATAGTAACTAACAATTCATAATTATTTTCAAAACTAATTTTTCTTTTATGACAGAATCTAATTACCTGAGTACTGAATATTAATACTTTTTTTATAATAAAAAATAGTTAAAAATGTTTTCATTAAAACTTTTAATACTTAAAGCTATGTGTCCATGCCTCTGCAATTTATTATATAATAATAAGATTATCAAGTAACTTTAAGTATAATTTATTAGCAATATAAAAAAAGGTCATAAGGTTAAGTGAAAAAAGGTAATAATTTGTATAAAAAAAAAAAAAATATTAACATCCCAAACGTTAGGCATCTATTCAGTGCTCAATGCATGATGTTGCCATATGGCAACAATTGAAAAATTTAAATCATTTAAATTCCAACGCTGTTAACTTTTTTTGGAATTTTTCCCATAATATATGAGTATTAAATATACAAATACATTTTTTTCATATGAAAAAAAAATCATGCTTTATATGGTGGTTAATAAAATTTTCATGCATTAGATTTTTTATGGTGAAACTAAAAATAAGTAAGGGCTATTCGAATGTGGTAGCAATAGCCTCAAATTCCGAGTTGCTTTCACAAACCGATTATAAGTACAGTTTTTAATCATCAAGTTTATTTCACCAATCGCTTCAATGAGAATAGTGGCAATTATATTTAAGTAATTACTCCTTAATTATGAATGCAATATGTGATTGGAAATTTTTATTTTTTATAATGTACATGTACAATATTTAAAACATATCTACTGGTATTAATTTTAAAGCCCCAAAATAATTTCATTATTAAACATACACCTGAAAAAAATTAGAGTTATCGATGATAGTGGAAATATTTACCATATATATGTTTTTCATTCGATGCGGAATTTTTTATAATCATGCTAAAAACATTATTAACTCGGCTGTTGTAAGGATGTTGCAAACATTAATAATGGTGATTTTTTTTTGTGTAAATAATTAATTTTATTACTCCTGTCACACAAAAGTATTTGCCATATGTAAGTTGGTTTCGTTTTTACTTCCCCCAAAAATAAACGGAAGATCTTCTGTTGACCCCCCAAAATGTTAATAAAAAATTTGTTTGTTTTTAGCAAAACAAAAAATATACATGTCTAATAGTTTTAAATAACGATAATATTCCGCAATTTTCAGCAAAAAATAAAAATGTCAACTATCCAAGCCTGCCTGTTTTTTTTTTTTTTAAAAACTGGCTCTTGAGCAAAAAGAAATTTCTTCTGAAGCATAACGCTATTCTTAGAATAGGGTATGTATCTGTCTGCCCATGTTGTGTTAATGATACATTGATTACTTCATGAAGTATTCAGCGTTTCATTATTGACTTCTTATGGTCAACGTTTTATTATGATCTTCTCATTCGTTTTCTGCAAGAATTGTGTTAATATATCTATCAATTTCATTTTTATTAACTTTTAAAAACAGATACTCCATTTTGGGACACTCTGTATCTGTCTGTTTGTTTTGTGATGCACTGATTACTTGATGAAGTACTCAGCATTTTAGAATGGACCGTGGACAAGCACTTCTTCTAATTAGAAACAATTTTTTTAATTAAGCACTTGTTTGTTTTGAAGCTAAATATTTAATTCTTTCGGAAATTGTTTTCAAACAACCTCTGCCTAAAAAGTAATATAAATCCCTTTTCGACCGGCGGTTAGGTGGCGCTGATTTAAAATTACGAGACCAAATTTGGAGTTTTATCGTAAAAAATGCGTTAAACAGCATCAATGCCAACAACTCTTTAAGTAATAACCATTTTTTTTTATACAAAAACGAAACGAATGAGTCAAGCTGCTTCAGTTCAGATAGATGTTGAAGACGTTTGAACAATCTTTCTCTACCCCCCCCGCACGATCGTGCGCGCCCGGGGAAGGGATTAAGGTTAAACAATGCCCTAAAAGTATTGCAGTTTGCGGGAATATGATCTAAATGTAAATTTCGAGGAAGTTTACCGCTATATCGTTACCACTAAAAGTAACTGTAGAATGTAAGATGCAGTTTTTTCCCCGATAAATCTAACAGCGGCGTTACCTGAAAAAAAAATAGATAACAGTTGCACAAGTTACGGTTTACTCCAATCCCCGGGTATCTATTTTTAAGGGCGAATGAGGCCGACACCGGGTCCCCAAATCGAAGTGCCTCTGTGTCAATCCAATGAGAAAAAAATATTTTCTTAGCCGAATTTCTCGATCTGCATTGAATATTTAAAAGAAAATGTTTTTTTAATGATAAATGTTGATAAATTACAGGTGTCTATAATCCAATTTTTTTTAAATTGCTTCGAAAATATTCGAATTGGATAAATACTCAGGCACTTCGGTTTGGATTAGGTTTGTTAGTTGGTATACATATATTTTAAGGCTTGCGTGCTTGCTCGAAGAGCGGCTAATAAGCCTTCGTTAAGTAAGACAATCACGAGACACAACACACACACACACGTGACAGATGATGTCGTCTGTCGCGCGCCACCTAAACAATTTAGACATGTCCGTGAAGGGGAGGGAAATAGTCTCCTGGAACCTGTACCCATGAGAAACTGCGCAAGGACCGCCCACAGGACTTTCGGACCCAACGGATTTAACGAGCAGATCTGTTTGGATCGGATCGCAAGCGTTAGGATCCCGGTGACAGCCACTGCTTTTCTATAGACGGAAATAGGCAGCTGAAATCCAACTAAAATACCTTATTATTCTGGGATAGATGGGCTGTGGGGCGCCCTGTGTGGTCAGAGTCTCGATCTCCGGATCGGGAGGTCCCGCAATCGAGTCCTGGTCGCTGAAACCCACCGAGTATATACGCAGAACGTGCTCGTTAAATCCGTTGGGTCCGAAAGTTCTGTGGGCGGTCATTGCGCAGTTTCCCATGCGTACAGATTCCTGGAGACTATTTCCCTCCCCTTCAGGGACATGTCTAAATAGTGGAGGTGGCGCGCGACGGATGCCAGCATCTGTCACGTATATGTGTGTGTTGTGACTGTCTTGACGAAGGTTTATAAGCGGTTCTCTGACCAAGCACGAAAATATATGTATACCAACCAACCAACTGGGAAAGACGTGCTCGTTAAATCTGTGGATTTCAAAGTCCCCGCGTTAGCGTATGATGTCGCTCGAAATTCCGTTGGGTGATCACTCACGTGTCGACTTTGTCACTTGACCAGGTCTCTAATTTACGAATCGTAAGTGGATGTGTTACAGCTCCTGAGGGAGGCTAGAAATAGACAACCGGAAACTATGTCCACGCTTGCTTATCCGTGGTCCCCTTCGATACACGGACAGCCTTAGCAAATACAAAAAATAATAATAATAATAAAAATAATTAATAGCATAGGTAAAAAGTTTTTTGTTGTAAAGGAGCAAACCACAACTTCTTAAAAAGGGGCATGTATCGATCTGTTTGTTATGTTAATGATACATTGATTACTTCAAGATGAAGTATTCAGTGTTTTAGAATTGCTTTGATATCTGGCACTCTTCAGTGATCCATTCGTAGCACAATTATTTGATAAAGGACGTTTCTAAAATAAAAAAAAACTGGTGTTAATTTAATTCTTTCGGAAGTATTTTTCGAACAGCCTCTGCCTAAAAAGTAATATAAATGTTAAACAATGCCCTAAAATTATTGCAGTTTGCGGGAATATGATCTAAATGTATTTCGTGGAAGTTTACCGCTACATCGTAAAAGCTCAAAGTAACTGTATAAAAAATAACACTTGCACAAGTTACGGTTTACTCCAATCCCCGGGTATCTATTTTTAAGGGCGAATGAGGCCGAATGACACGGGGTCCCCAAACCGAAGTGCCTCTGTGTTAATCCAATGAGAAAAAATATATTCTTAGCCGAATTTCTCGATCTGCATATTGAATATTTAAAAAAAAAATGTTTTTTAATGATAAATGTTGATAAATTACATGTCTCTATTATCCTATTTTTTTTTAAATTGCTTCGAAAATATTCGAATTGAATTAACACTCAGGCACTTCGGTTTGGATTTGGTTGGTTTGTTGGTACACATATATTTTAAGGCTTGTGTGCTTGCTCGGAGAGCGGCTAATAGCACCTCGTCAAGTAAGACAATCACAAGACACAACACACACGTGACAGATGATGTCATCTATCACGCGCCACCTCCGCAATTTGGACATGTCCCTGAAGGGGAGGGAAATAGTCTCCAGGAACCTGTGCCCATGGGAAACTGCTTTATTAGTTAAAAATGTTTTCATTAAAACTTTTAATACTTAAAGCTATGTGTCCATGCCTCGGCAATTTATGATTTAATAATAATATTATCAAGTAACTTTAAGTATAATTTATTAGCAATATAAAAAAAGGTCATAAGGTTAAGTGAAAAAGGTAATAAATTGTATAAAAATAAATTTTAATATTCCAAAC
The DNA here is from genome assembly GCA_023701765.1 of Hylyphantes graminicola. Classification (NCBI taxonomy): domain Eukaryota; kingdom Metazoa; phylum Arthropoda; class Arachnida; order Araneae; family Linyphiidae; genus Hylyphantes; species Hylyphantes graminicola. Next base: position 20,001,774 of record CM043112.1, read on the forward strand.
GTTAGGCATCTATTCAGTGCTCAATGCATGATGTTGCCATATGGCAACAATTAAAAAAATTTAAATCATTTAAATTCCAACGCTGTTAACTTTTTCCATAATATATGAGTATTAAAGATACAAATACATTTTTTCATGATGAAAAAAAAATCATGCTTTATATGGTGGTTAATAAAATATTCATGCATTATATTCTCATGGGGAAGCCAAAAATAAGTAAGGCTATTCGAATTCGAAGTGGTAGCAATAGCCTCAATTCCGAGTTGCTTTCGCAAACCGATTATAAGTATAGGTTTTATCATCAAGTTTATTTCACCAATCGCTTCAATGAGAAGCAATTATATTTAAGCAACTACTCCTTAATAGTGAATCAATATGCGATGGAAATTTATTTTTTTTATAATGTACAATATTAAACATACCTACTGGTATTAATTTTAACCCCAAGTATTTCATTATTAAACAACACCTGAAAAATAGAGTTATCGATGAGTAGAAATATTTACCATATTATGTTTTTCATTCGATGCGAATTTTTTATAATCATGCTAGCATTATTAACTCGGCTTTGCAAGGGTGCAACATTAATAATGGTGATTTTTTTTTTGTAAATATTAATTTTATACTCTTGCACAAAAAGTTTTGCCATATGTAAGTTGGTTCGTTTTTACTTCAATAAACGGAAGGTCTTCTTTGACCCCCCAAAACTTAGATAAAAAAAAATTAGCCAAAAACAAAAAATATACATGTCGAATAGTTTTAAATAAAGAACAGATTCTGTAATTTTCAGCAAAATTAAAAATGTCAACTATCCAGCCTGTTTTTAAACAAACTGGCTCTTGAGCAAAAAGACATTTCTTCTGAAGCATAACGCTATTCTTAGAATAGGGTATGTATCTGTCTGCCCATGTTGTGTTAATGATACATTGATTACTTCATGAAGTATTCAGCGTTTCATTATTGACTTCTTATGGTCAACGTTTTATTATGATCTTCTCATTCGTTTTCTGCAAGAATTGTGTTAATATATCTATCAATTTCTTTTTTATGAACTTTTAAAAACAAGTAGGGTCAAGTGGGGTAAGTGTGATTGGGGGTAAGTGTGATAAACAGCTCTTGTAACTTTGGAAATCATTCTAAAAATCTGAAAGTTTGCAGTATATAACATTAGACCACTTATAATTAAACTAAAAAGAAATATTGACCTTATTTTTTGTTTAAAGAAAGTTTTGAGCTTTTAAATTTAAGTGCAACTGTCTTCTTTTTATATGGGTTTTCCTATGTGGGGTAAGTGTGATAAAAGAGCAATGGATTTTGAAATGCAAATTTTGTAAACTTAGAATTGGAATTCAAACATATAATTTTTTTTCTACATATGTATGTTTCTTATAATAATTCACTACCAATTTTAGGATTTGGAATTTACTTGAAGCAGTGAGCGAATTTTCTTAATGAAAAATGCAGAAACCCTATCACACTTGACCCTACTCCATTTTGGAACACCCTGTATCTGTCTGCTTGTTTTGCGATGCACTGATTACTTGATGAAGTACTCAGCATTTTAGAATGGTCCATGGACATTCACTTCCTCTAATTAGAAACATTCTTTTAATTAAGCATTTTTCTAAAACAAAAAAAAACTGGTGATTGTTTTGTAGCTAAATATTTTAATTCTTTCGGAAATTGTGTTCAAACAACCTCTGCCTAAAAAGTAATGTAAATGTTAAACCATGCCCTAAAAGTATTGCAGTTTGCGGGAATATGATCTAAATGTATTTCGAGGAAGTTTACCGCTACATCGTTACCACTAAAAGTAACTGTAGAATGTAAGATGCAGTTTTTTCCCCGATAAATCTAACAGCAGCGTTACCTGAAAAAAAAAATAACAATTGCACAAGTTACGGTTTACTCCAATCCCCGGGTATCTATTTTTAAGGGCGAATGAGGCCGAATGACACCGGGTCTCCAAACCGAAATGCCTCTGTGTTAATCCAAAGAGAAATACTTTCTTAGCCGCATTTCTCGATCTGCATTGTGTGAATATTTAAAAAAAATGTTTTTTTAATGATAAATTTTGATAAATTACAGGTATCTATAATAATATTTTTTTTAATTGCTTCGAAAATATTCGAATTGGATTAACACTCAGGCACTTCGATTTGGATTTGGTTGGTTTGTTGGTATACATATATTTTAAGACTTGTGTGCTTGCTCGAAGAGCGGCTAATAAAACCTCGTCAAGTAAGACAATCACGAGACACAACACACACACACACACGTGACAGATGCTGTCATCTATCACGCGCCACCTCCACAATTTAGACATGTCCGTGAAGGGGAGGGAAATAGTCTCCAGGAACCTGTACCCATGAGAAACTGCGCAAGGACCGCCCACAGGACTTTCGGACCCAACAGATTTTACGAGCACATCGGTTTGGATCGGATCGCAAGCGTTAGGATCCCGGTGACAGTCACTGCTTTTCTATAGACGGAAATAGGCAGCTGAAATCCAACTAAAATACCTTATTATTCTGGGATAGATGGGATGTGGGGCACCCTGTGGTCAGAGTCTCGATCTCCGGATCGGAAGGTCACGCGATCGAGTCCTGGTCGCTGAAAACCCACCGAGTATATGCGGAGTACATACTCGTTAAATCTGTTGGGTCCGAAATTCCTGTGGGTGGCCATTGCGCAGTTTCCCAAGGGTACAGGTCCCTGGAGATTATTTCCCTCCCCCTCAGGGACTATGTCTAAATTGTGGAGGTGGCGCGCGACAGATGGCAGCATCTGTCACGTAAATGTGTGAGTGTTGTGTCTGTCTTACTTGACGAAGTTTATAAGCGGGGTCTCTGACCAAGCACACAAGCCTGAAAGTATATGTATACCAACCAACCAGCTGGGATAGACGTGCTCGTTAAATCTGTGGATTTCAAAGTCCTCGCGTTAGCGTATGATGTCGCTCGAAATTCCGTTGGGTGATCACTCACGTGTCGACTTCGTCACTTGACCAGGTCTCTAATTTCCGAATTGTAAGTGGATGTGTTGCAGCTCCTGAGGGAGGCTAGAAATAGACAACCGGAAACTATGAAATTACTAGTCCACGCTTGCTTATCCGTTGTTCCCATCGATACACGGACAGCCTTAGCAAATACAAAAAAAAAAAATTGAATAGCTATTAGGTAAAAAGTTTTTTGTTGTAAAGGAGCAAACCACAACTTTTTAAAAAGGGATATGTATCTACCAGTTTGTTATGTTAATGATACATTGATTACTTCAAGATGAAGCATTCAGTGTTTTAGAATTGCTTTGATATCTGGCACTCTTCAGTGATCCATTCGTAGTACAATTATTTGATAAAGGACGTTTCTAAAATAAAAAAAACTGGTGTTAAATTTAATTCTTTCGGAAGTAGTTTTCAAGCAGCCTCTGGAAGAAAAAGTTATAAAAATGTTTGATATACATGTGTTCTCAACTGCTCATGTATCTCTTACACGCCGTTAATCCTTTCAAACCAAACAAATACCTCGTAAAAAAGTGCCATCTAGCGGTAAATTTTTTAAAATATTATTTTATCGTAGGAAAAACATCGAAATACATTTTAATAGTTTTCCAGTAAAATGCAATCATTTTAAAGTATTGTTTGACTATCCTGGGCAGTGCCCAGTCAGTTAGGGGTTCTCCTAGCATGCGGATGGTCCCAGGTTTGGGTCTGGGCATCTCCAAAATAACTGCTGACCTATATACGGCCAGTGCAACAAAAATGTCCAACCGAATAGTACCACTTGTAAAGGGAGTGCACGTTACATATGCTCCAAAGTTCCAGCGCTGCGTAAGATGTCCTTAAAAAGTTGCGTTGGGTGCCTACTCAGGTGTCGGCTAGTCACTTGACTGTGGTTCTAAATTATGACGCTAAGCACGTATCAACTTTGCTTAGGAAAATTAATTTGCATTTAAAAGAATAAATATGTAATGTTCCTCTCTTTTGAATAGAAACAAAACATTTCATATCAACATACAAAAAATCTCTCCTTAAATTGTATATGACGTCATTTCAAACTGATTGATGTCGCAAAATTAAACTTGTATTCATTTATTATTTAAAAGAACTAAAGTTTCACGATTCATTGATGTAAATGGCAATGGTGATTTAATTCTAATAAAATTGCTTCTTATGCCTTTTAAACGACCATTCAATTTTGCAGTTTTTTTTAAATAATTAAAGAACTTCGCATTCGATTTTTTTCCTAAGATTTTCACTGTCTTGTAATTTCGATGAGCTGAATTATTCGACGTATCACACTTGCCTAAAGCATGCGTAGTTTGGGCTATGAAAGTGGGTGACTGAAGGACTGAACGATTATAATACATTGCACTTTTCACGTTATAAACGTAGTGTGGAAGCTAAAAATACGTAACGCTATTCGAAATAATAGCCTGAAGTCCGAGTCGTTTTTTCTGACCAATAACAGGTACATGTTTTATCATTGATAGTTAATTTCATCAATCGCTTCAATGAGAAGCAATTGTTTTTAATATCATTCAAAAGTCTATAAGGATATATTAAGTTTAAAATTATTATTTTATAATGCACAATATTAAACTTATCTACTGGTATTTGTTTCAAGCCTAAATATTTCATTTTTAAGCAACTAGAGTTATCTATGAGTTGAACTGTTTTCCACATTATGCTTTTCATTCGATGCGAATTTTTATAATCATGTCAGCTTTATAAACACGGTGCGCGTTGCACGGGTGCAACCTTAATAGCGGTGAGGTTTTTTTTTTTTAATGTAAATATTAATTTTATAAAAATTGATACCTCCCATTCTGTTATGAGGGGTTGTCCGATTGTATCCAGGAGGGATTGTCCCTGGAGTAAGAGGGCTTACCCATAGGCCCATTGCGAAGTTATAAAAAAGTTAACCCTTTAACGCATGCTGTTACGGTTTGGTAACAAGTAACATAATCCACTGTATTCTATTAAATTAGAGCTCCCTCTCTACAAATTTGTGTTTTTTTTTATTTATTGCATTTCATTTTAAAGTTATAGTTACTAATAATCCTCATAAATGACAGTAGTAAATGTGTATTCAAAATTAAAGAGTGAGGTTATTAACTTTTGTGAAATTACGTTTTTGGCAGTATTCAAAGAATTATAATATTAGTACTAAATACTAATAAATGGGTTTGAAAAATTATTCATAGTTAAAAAGGGTTATTTTGAACTATTTTTAGTAGTTTTCTAGTCATTATTATCAAAATTGGAATTTTGCAGTTGGTTTTTGTCATATTGCAAAAAATTTAAAAATTGAATTTTTTTTAATTTCTAATGCAGTTTTTTTTTTTTTTTAGTATTTTTCCCATACTGTGTGAGTATTAAAGATACATATATATTTTTTTGGGATGAAAATAAAAATTCATACATTAGAGGGTTAAACAATGCTCTAAAATGATTGCAGGTTAATGATTGTATATTAATAAACATAATCCACTTTATTCAAACAAAGTAGAGCTCCCTCTCGACAAATTTACCATTCGCTATTCGTACAAAAAAATGACTTTCATTTTAAGGAGTTTCTGGCATTGATGCTGTTTACCGATTCTTTTTTTCCCCAAAAAAACTCAAAATTAAGTCTCATGATTTTAAATCAGCGCCATCTGACCGCCGGTCTTAAAGGGTTAAATTCTCAACTTCGCCCAAAGGCGCCAACACGAATAATCGATCGGAATTTATGTCTCAGCTGGACCATGTGATGCTTGTAAACATCAATTAAATTAAATTCGAAAACATAATTACAATCGAGTTAAAGAAATCTGATCCGCCATAAACAATCAAAAGATTTAAAATCAATGAATAAAATAAAATGATATTCAAATAACAATCCTATAAATTAAATCCGCGTGCTTTTACGTGTGAATAGTACTTAATTTTCGTTCACGCTGAAATTTCTTAGAATTTGAAAATAAAAAAAGTATAAATTCTAATTTTACAATGCTATTCCTAATTCGAAATCGGCTTATGTTTTGGGCTTACACCCGTTCGAATTTCGAAAAATTGATTATTAAATGAAGCTTTCACTGCATAAGAAATCAACTCCTAAAATTTGATGTTCGTATTTCAAATGATCGGACTTTGCTTTCTATATAGATTAAATTCCAAACGCTCGCAGACGGAGCATTCGGTTGTTAAATTCATTTACAAATTAATGCTCCATTTACTGAGATTTTAGACAGAATTCTTTTTAATAAAACAAATTGTTTAAAACAAATACTGGTACATTTAGTAATCGTAATATTTTGTTTTTTCGTTTGGATGAATGCTATTCGTGGTTTTATTAAGTGAATTCCGGTTTTTTTTTCTGAGATTTTCAGTCTTCTAATTTCGATGAGCTGAATTTTTCGCCGTATCACACTTGCCTAGAGCATGTGTAGTTTGGGCTATGAAAGTGGGTGACTAACGGACTGAACGGTTATAATACCCTCCACTTTTCCCGTTATAAACGTTGTGTGGAAGCTAAAAATAATAGGCTATTCGAAGTAATAGTCTCAAGTCCGAGTTGCTTGTACTGTCCGATAACAGGTACAGGTTTTTTCATTGATAGCTCATTTCACCAATCGCTTCAATGAGAAGCAATTGCTTTTTTATATCACTAATATTCATAATGATAAAATTCATTAACGTTTAAAATTATTATTTTATAATTCACAATATTAAACTTATCTACTGGTACTTGTTTTAAGCTTAAATATTTCATTTTTAAGCAGCTAGAGTTATCTATGAGTGGTACTGTTTTCCACATTATGTTTTTCATTCGATGCGAATTTCTATAATCATGTTAGCTTTATAAACACGGCGCGCGTGGCACGGGTGCAACCTTAATAACGGTGATTTTTTTAAATGTAAATATTGATTTTATAAAAATTGACATACCTCCCATTCAGTAATGAGGGGTTGTCCGGTTGTATCCAGGCCATCCCTGGAGTTAGAGGGCTTACCTATAGGCCCATTGCGAAGTTATAAAAAAGTTAACCCTCTCATGCATACTGTTACCGTTTGGTAACAAGTAACATAATCCACTTTGTTCTATTAAATTAGAGCTCCCTCTCTACAAATTTGTGTTTTTTTTATTTATTGCATTTCATTTTAAAGTTATAGTTACTAATAATCCTCATAAATGACAGTAGTAAATGTGTATTCAAAATTAAAGAGTGAGGTTATTAACTTTTGTGAAATTACTTTTTTGGCAGTATTCAAAGAATTATAATATTAGTACTAAATACTAATAAATGGGTTTGAAAAATGTATCATAGTTAAAAAGGATTATTTTGAAATAATTTTAGTAGTTTTCTAGTTATTATTATCAAAATTGGAATTTTGCAGTTGGTTTTTGTCCTATGGAAAAAAAATTAAAAATTTAAATTTTTAAATTCTAATGCAGAATTTTATTTTAGTATTTTTCCATACTGTGTGAGTTTGATACATATATATTTTTTGGGGATGAAAATAAAAATTCATACATTAGAGGGTTAAACAATGCTCTAAAATGCTTGTAGGTTAATAAACATAATCCACTTTATTCTAACAAAGTAGAGCTCCCTCTCGACAAATTAACCATTCGTTATTTATACAAAAAAAAAAGGACTTTCCTTTTAAGGAGTTTCTGGCATTAATGCTGTTTAGTGAATCCTTTTTTTTCTTCCAAAAAGCTCAAAATTAAGTCTCATAATTTAAAATCAGCGCCGTCTGACCGCCGGTCTTAAAGGGTTAAATTTTCAACTTCGCCCAAAGGCGCCAACGCGAATAGTCGACCGGAATTTATGTCTCAGCTGGACCATGTGATGCTTGTAAACATCAATTAAATTAAATTCGAAAACATAATTACAATCGAGTTGAGGAAATCTTTTCCGCCATAAACAATCAAAGATTTAAAATCAATGAATGAAATAAAATGATATATCTGATGATATAATGATATCAAATAACAATCTTATAAATTAAATCCGCGTGCTTTTACGTGTTTATGGTACTTAATATTCGTTCACGCTGAAATTTCTTAGAATTTGAAAATAAAAAAAAGTATAAATTTTAATTTTACAATGCTATTCCTAATTCGAAATCGGCTTATGTTTTGGGCTTATACCCGTTCGAATTTCGAAAAATTGATTATTAAATGAAGCCTTCAGTGCATAAGAAATCAGCTAATAAAATTTGATGTTCGTATTTCAAATGGATTGGACTTTGCTTTCTATATCCCTTTTTCGACCGGCGGTCAGGTGGGCGCTGATTTAAAATTATGAGACTAAATTTGGAGTTTTATCGAAAAAAGGGCGTTTAACGGCATCAATGCCAGCAACTCCTTAAAAGCAAAGTCATTATTTATGCAAATAACGAAGGGTACAAGTCAGCTGCTTCGGTATCGATATTTTTGAAAAGCTTGAACATTTTCTTTACTACCCGCACGATCGTGCGAGCCCGGTCGGAAATTGATATGGACGAAATTACAAACGCTCTCAGACGGAGCATTCGGTTGTTAAATTCATTTACAAATTTATGCTTTAGTTACTGAGTTTTAGACAGAATTCTTTTTAATAAAAAAATTGTTTAAAACAAATACTGGTACATTTATAAATCGTAATATTTTGTTTTTTTTCGTTTGGATGAATGCTATTCGCGGTTTTATTTAGTAAATGAGATGATAAAATCTGACTTGACTAAAATTAAAAATTGGTTTTTAGAGAATGACTTGGTTATAAATAGTGACAAGACAAAATATATAAATTTTAATCTGGTGCCTGATTATGCAAATGACTACATTATCAAGTACCATATTTTTTGTCATGAAACTGATCCTACCTGTAACTGCCCTGTCATTTCTAAAGTTCAAACTATAAAATATCTTAGTTTAGTTGTACACCAATCTTTTCAATGGAATCATCATGTAAAAAAAGTTAATGACAAATTAAGATTCTTTGTTTATGCTTTCTATGATCATTTGAAAAGAGTTCTTAGTATATATTTTTTTGAAACAATTCTATTTTTCTTGGATTCCAGTCAATAATTCAATATGGTATACTTTCATGATGAGGTGACTATTTTAATAATATTAAGCCTTTATTAAATACTCAAAATAGACTGATCTAAAGGATAACTTTCAGAACTGAAATAAATGGAAATCTCTTTTTAAGTGTTAGAAGATTGTACATTTATAATATACTTCTTTACTTATATAAGAATAGATCTGTTTGTAAAATAAAAGACCCTGTAAATTACAGTTTCAGGAATAAACCTATTTATGACCTTCCAAAATTAAAAAAAGAAATTTTTTGGAAATGCTTTTCATATTTAATACCCAAAATTTTTAATTTATTACTAGAAAATATACAAAATGCAGTCAATTTAACAAATTTTAAACGAAACCTTAAAATGTACATTTTAAACTCCGATGAAGAATCTTTGTTAAACTCTAATTTAAACTAAATTAATTATTGTCAGTTACATTGATATGATTTTTTTTTTTTTTTTGTAAATCATGTAAATTTTTAAAACTTTGTTTTCTTTAATTTGTTTCTATTTTATGTAAATTTTTTAGTCTCATTGAAAATATACAGCTGCTATGTGCCTTTTGTTTAAAATTTTTATAAGTTTGTCCGACCTCTTTCTGTTTGTTACAATTATACTGTTTTATATTTTTGTTGCCACGCAAGTGCCGAGCTTCTCTGTTCATGTTTAAAATTTTGTATTTCCTCAATTATGTATTGTTTTAGTCGTCCGGACGGGCCTTGGGGCCCCTGGACGGCCAACATCATGTGTTCAATAAAGTTCTTCTTCTTCTTGTGTTTAAAAATAAATTTTGACGGAAGTGAATGGCTAGACAACTGTTCGTTCACGGCCACTTCTCCTAATGAATGGGGGCTGGGGGGTCCAGTCGGTTGGGCACTCGCCTAGCATGCGAAAGGTCCCAGGTTCGGGTCCGGGCATCGCCAAAATACCTGCCGACCTATAAATGGTCCGTGCAGCCAAAAAATGTCCGACGAATAATACCCCGTGTGGGGAGTGCTCGTTAAGTATCCTTCAAAGTCCTAACGCTGCGTACGATGTCGCTCTTAACGGTTGCATTGGGTGCCTTTCAGGTTTCGGCTCGTCACTTAACTGGGTTTCTAAAATGCGACGCTTGTCGCCAATAGCCCTCGTGTAACTCTAGTGCGACTATAATTCAGATTTAACTAAACCTAATACTAATAAAAATCGCCGAGCGCAATTTTTTTACAATAATAATAACAACAACGTCGCTGGAATAATGGTTTGGATCGCAGACCCTTACGCTTGCAGTTTGCGCGCTGTAACGGACTCTTATTAGGCTTAGACGCTTATTGTAGACTTATTAGGACGATAAGGATAAGTAGCAAGAGATCTTGGATCATCTAAAAAAACATATAAATTTTAAGATCTCAGTCATGATATTAAGAGGGAGTGTCAGTTCCATGAGCTAATTCACCAGTTTTGAAAACGCAACTTTTGCAAAACGAATAGAAATAGACAAAAGGAAACGGTGAAATTACAATTCCATAATGTTATTCTTAGAATGAAGTATGCATCAATCTGCTTGCTATGTTCATGATACACTGATTACTTAATGAAGTGCTCAGCATTTTATGATTGAATTATCGCCGAATCATATCTATAATTGACTACCAAATTTTTTTATTTTTTTTATTTTTACCCTTTATCTAAAATAAAAAAACTGGTGTTTATTTTGAAGTTGAATATTTTAATTATTTCAGAAATTGTTTTTTTTTTCAAACAGCCTCTGTTGAACAAAGTAATAAAAATGTTAAACAATGCTATAAAATCATTGCAGGTTGCGAGAATATGATCTAAATGTATTTCGATGTTTTCCCCCACAATAAAAAAGTATTTTGGCAATTTACCGCTAGGTGGCACTTTTTTAAAAGGTATTTATGATTGGTTTGCATATATTAACGTCGTTTAATTGATAAATGAGCAGGTGTAAACACATGTTAGGTTTCGTTGAGTCGTAAACGTCACGCACGAACCACCTTAGGCAACATGTTCCGAAATGGTTCCGATTCCAACATGTTCCGATCCATGTATGAAAACGAACCACCTTAGGTTCAAATTTTGATTAGTGATTACACTAATTGGTCATCTATTTCCATAAAAATATGTTGAACGAAGGTCAATATGATATTAGAGTTCTTGAAAATATTTTTTTTTAACTTTTCAAAAAGTTATTTTTGAAGTTAAATTTAAACGCATTTTGCTTTAAAAACAACGTTAAAATAATTTGTTAACTACAAATAAGTGATACGGCTTTTTTTTTGTTTCATTTATAGCAAAAAACAAATGTGTATTTTTAGAGTTTAAGGCGTGCCCCTAAGTAATTATTAAACATTTATTTTTTTAATTTCTTTGCAAAACATACTTTTTAGCAAACATTTGCATGAAAAGTATGTTTAGATTAAAAATATACGTGTAGGATTTTGCTCTTGTCTTAAGATGTATTGCAGCTTTCAGTGCATAAGAAATCAGCTTCAACTTGGTTCTCCGTATCTTTAATATGCGTAGAGCCTCCATGCGTTGACACGTATGTGGGTTAGGACTTTGCGTTTTACATAGATTAATTCTGAACGCTCTCAGACGGAGCATTCGAATGCAAATTTATTAATATGCTTTATTTTCTGAGAATTATCGACAGAATTCTTTTTAATAAAACAAATTGTTTTAAACAAATACTGGTACGTTTTATGAATCGTAATATTTTGTTTATTTCGTTTGGAAGAATGCTATTCGTAGTTTTATGTTTAAAAATGCACCTTGACTGTAGTGAATGGCTAGAACTTCGTTCACAGCCACTTAACTAAGATCTGAACTCACCACTAGTCTATGAGTAGCTCTAATGTGAAGCGAATCCGATCCAACAAATGCAAAAACAGGTTTCAGGCGGCTTCAAGAGTTTTTCCTTGCCAAGCATTTCAGCATATTCCTATCTCTAGACCGGGGCCCCTGTTGTTTGCCTCACCCTGCAGATTGGGCCTTGCCTTTTAAATAGATTAAATTCCGAACGCTCTCAGACGGAGCATTCGGTTGTTAAATTGATCAATAAACTAAAGTCTGCATAACACTATACTTAAGGCAGAATTTTTTTAAATAAAACAAATTGTTTAAAACAAATACTGGTAAATTTTATAAATCGTAATATATATATATATATATATATATATATATATATATTTTCGTTTGGATGAATGCTATTCGTGGGTTTTATGTTTAAAAATGCACCTTGACGGTAGTGGATGGCTAGAAAGCAGTTCGTTCACGGCCACTTATCCGATTTCTGGGGGCTGTGGGGCGCCCTGTGGTCAGTGTCCTGTTTGCTGAAAACCCACCGAGTATATGCGGAGTACGTGCTCGTTAAATGTGTTGGGTCCGAAACTCCGGTGGGTGGTCATTGCGCAGTTTCCCACGGGTACAGGTCCCTGGAGACTAATTCCCTCCCCTTCAGAGACATGTCTAAATTGAGCAGGTGGCGCGTGATATAGGGCAGCATGTGTCACATATATGTGTGCATGTCAGTGTGAGTGTGTATCTTGTGACTGTCTTACTTGACGAAGGTTTATAAGCGGCTCTCTGAGCAAGCACACAAACCTGAAAATATATGTAAACCAACCAACCATCCGATTTCCGATCTCCAAAATGGAACGGGTGACTTGCTTGGTTCATTTTTTTCCCGTCTTGTGTGCTTGATCGGAGACCCGCTTTAACACATTCTTCAAGTAGGGGAGCCTGGGAACGGTTGTGACAGGTACGCGGTTGTGACAGTCGCTATATTAGCGAAACCATAAGGAATACCGGGTTGGGTGTAAGGAGCAGCTTGCCTGTCTGAACATGTGCCACAGTATACCATCAGTCATCGCACGAAATTAACCCTACCAGAGGCCTCTAATGCTTTTTGACTGTAAAAGTAAGAATTTTTATTACATTTCTTTTCATAAGTTATGAAAAGAAATGGAATAAAAATACTTCTATCTGTGCACATAAAATAACAGTTATGAATCATAACTGTTATTATATGTGCACAGATAGAGTAATGAACTTTTTCCTCGGTATAAATTAGACTTTAATAATGAAATATCAGGGATTACTTTGGATGTATATGTTTTGTTTGATTATATTAACGTCGTTTTATTGATAAATGAGCAGGTGTAAACACATGTTAGGTTTGGTTGAGTCGTAAACGTCAAGCACGTAACACCAAAGGCAACATGTTTTTTTTTTAATTTTTAACCATTGCTAATCCGGTTTGCATAATCTTCACTGAGTATGTCTTAAAATAGGGTTCAGATTTTAATTAGTGATTACACGTGTTGGTCATTTATTTCTATAAAAATATGATGTGAACGAGGGTCAATATGATATTAGAGTTCTTGAAAATAATTTTTTTTAACTTTTCAAAAAGTTATTTTTTGTAAGTTAATTTTAAAGACATTTTGCATTAAAAACAGTGTTAAAATAATTTGTTAACTACAAATAAGTAATACGGCCTTTTTTTGTTTCATTTATAGCCCCAAAAAATGTGTATTTTTAGAGTTTAAGGCGTGTCCCTAAGTAACTATTAAACATTTTTTAAAAAATTTCTTTGCAAAACATACTTTTTAGCATATATTTGTATGAAAAGTATGTTTAGATTAAAAATATACGTGTAGGTTTTTGCTCGAGTCTTAAGATGTATTGCAGCTTTCAGTGCATAAGAAATCAGCTTCAAATTGGTCCCCGTATCTTTAATGGGCGTAGAACCTCTGTGCGGGAGCGGGTCAGGATGTTTTTTGCCTTTAAAATAGATCAAATTCCGAACGCTCTCAGACGGAGCATTCGGTTATAAAATCTTTAAGAAACCCTGTTTTTCATCCTCTGAGAATTCTCGATAGAATTCTTTTCAATAAAACTAATTATTTAAAACAAATACTGGTTTTATTAACCGTAAAATTTTGTTTATTTCATTTGGATGAATGCTATTCGTGGGTTTTGCGCTTAAAAATGCACCTTGACGATAGTGAAATGCTAGAAAACTGTTCGTTCACGGCCACTTATCCGATTTCCGGGGGCTGTGGGGCGAACTGTGGTCAGTGTCCCGGTTGCTGAAAACCCACCGAGTATATGCGGAGTACGTGCTCGCTAAATCTGCTGGGTCCGAAAGTCCAGTGGGCGGTCATTGCGCAGTTTCCCACGGATACAGGTCCCTGGAGACTTTTTTCCACCCCTTCAGGGACGTGTCTAAATTGTGGAGATGGCGCGCGACAGATGGCAGCATCTGTCACGTATATGTGTGCATGTGAGTGTGTGTGTGTTTTGACTGTCTTACTTGACGAAGGTTTATAAGCAGCTCTCTGAGCAAGCACACAAGCCTGAAAATATATGCATACCAACCAACCAACCAACCAACCATCCGATTTCCGATCTCCAAAAGGGAACGAGTGACTTGGTTGGTTCATTTGTTTTCCGACTTGTGTGCTTGATCAGTGACCCGCTAAAATACATTCTTCAAGTAAAGCAGACACACACAGAATTTTTACTGACACAGAGAAAGGAAGTACACCCAGAGCGAAGGCGGGAACCGAACCCAAACCCGTTACAGCGCGCTGACTGCAAACGTAAGGATCTGCGATCCAAACCATTAGGACAGCGACGTTGTTGTTATTATTATTGTAAAAAAATTGCGCTCGGCGATTTTTATTAGTATTAGGTTTAGTTTAATCTGAATTATAATCGCACTAGAGCTACACGAGGGCTATTGGCGACGGGCGTCGTATTTTAGAAACTCAGTCAAGTGATGAGCCGAAACCTGAATAGGCACCCAATGCAACCGTTAAGAGCGACATCGTACGCAGCGTTAGGACTTTATAGGATACTTAACGTGCACTCCCCACACGGGGTATTATTCGTCGGACATTTTTTCGCTGAACGGAACATTTATAGGTCGGCAGGAAATTTGGCGATGCCCGGACCCGAACCAGGGACCTTCCACATGCTAAGCAAGTGCCTAACCGACTGTGCTCCCTAGCCCCCATTTATTAGGATTAGGACGAAAACACGACATTTGCAAAAAAGAATAGAAATAGACAAAAGGAAACGGTGAAATTACAAATCCATAACGGTATTCTTAGAATGAAGTATGCATCAATCTGCTTGCTATGTATGTTCATGATACATCTGATTACTTGATGAAGTGCTCATCATTTTATGATTGAATTATCGCCGAATCATTTCTATAATTGACTACCAAATTTTTTTTTATTTTTTTTATTTTTACCCTTTATCTAAAATAAAAAAACTGGTGTTTATTTTGAAGCTGAATATTTTAATTATTTCAGAAATTGTTTTTTTCAAACAGCCTCTGCTGAACAAAGTAATAAAAATGTTAAACAATGCTATAAAATTATTGCAGGTTGCGAGTATATGAACTAAATGTATTTCGATGTTTTCCCCCACAGTAAAAAAAAGTATTTTGGTAATTTACCGCAAGGTATCACTTTTTTAAAAGGTATTTATGTTTGGTTTGCTTATATTAACGTCGTTTAATTCATAAATGAGCAGGTGTAAACACATGTTAGGTTTGGTGGAGTCGTAAACGTCACGCACCCACCTTAGGCAGCATGTTTTTTTTTTTTTTTTTTTTAAATTTTGAACCATTGCTTATCCGGTTTGCATAATCTTCACTGACTATGTCTTAAAATAGGGTTCAAATTTTGATTAGTGATTACACCTACAGTGGTGGAAATTGATTTATTAACTAACATTCTTTTCACCAGATATCGCTTTGTATTAAGTGCTCACAATTCGAATTTTGTGTGTTGTATATTCAGAGTATAATAAAAGATTTTCTCACATAATTTTTTCAGAAAATGATATTAAATAAAAATATATCTATTTTTAGTTTTTTAGCATGTCAAATGGTGGAAATTGATTTAAGAACTTAAATTTATTTTGAACCCAGGTACCAAATACTTTAACTAGTTCTTCATTTGAACTTCAGGGGAGCTTACTATCATTGTTTATAAATAAGCTTAAGGCCAACTTTGTTTAAAGTTATCTGTTTTATTCCCATTTTACTAAATAGGAAAGCTTGCGGGACTGCCTGAAGCCAAAAAGGTAAAAAATGACCCTTATATAATATTGTAACTAATCTGTAAGAGAAATCAGCATATTAATTAAACGAACAATAAATATAATTTATAAATATTTGAAGAATCATTCTGACTACGGCAAAAACCATCAATAAAAAAGGTGTAACCCTCGTGGGACGAGGGAGAAAAGCAGGATTAGTGGACTTGCATCCCAAAAAGTTACCATTTGTGGCAGAATTTGTGCATTGCATTACGAATTTGTTATGAACTATCACTTCCTGTAACTCCCAGAAGAGTAGGACAAATATTGATATCGTCGTCGAACTTGAAATGTTCCAAAATGAAGGCTGGTCCAAAGCTGACTCTTCACCATAAGAACAGGCTATTAAAATATGGTCATAACTACATAAAAAGGGATTGGGGTGGAGGTGTATTGAGAGAAATGGGAAAAAAGTGAAATTTGCTGATGAAAAAAATTCAATTTGGATGGACGTGATGGTTTAAACTTTTATTGAAAGGATCTTCGAAAATATACAAGATCTGTCTTCAGCAGAAATGTTAGTGGTGGAAGTTTGATGGTTTGGGCAATGATATCTTATGATTGAAGAAACAAGGTTTTGTTTCTGAAGGGCTGACAAACATCACTTTATTGCTGATTTGTTCTAGAAAATTCTTTGATTCCTTTTTGCATGGCAAAACTATGCTTTTGATTATATTTTTATGCATGATAATGCACGTATGTACATTTCAAACAAAATATAAGACTGGTTTAATGAACAAAGTGTTGTTCATTTAGATCGTACTGCCAATAGCCATGAGTTAAACCCCAAGGTAATGTCTGAGATCAATTGGTATGAATAATTTACTCAAATGGAGTATGGTGTCAATGGAGTGTGCATCAGTTATGGAATAGAAGGACTTAATCATTAAAAACTGCTTGACCTAAACTTGACCCAAAGTTTCGTGTTGTCTATGAAAAACAAAATAAAGGAAGCAATAACGAAAAAAAAATAGTTTTAGTAATTATTAATTGAGATTGAATGTAAAAGTTCATAAATCAATTTCCCTATGCTAAAACTAATATATCAAGAAAATAAATTGTTTACGATTACGGGTATAATTTATAATACAAAGCCTGCTGTATAGTGCATGAATTTTAAATCGATAAAAGCGCATTTAAGAAAGAAATACTGTTAAAAAAATGTCAGTTCATAAATCAATTTCCACCACTGTATTGGTCATTTATTTCTATAAAAATAGGATGTTGAACGAGAGTCAATATGATATTAGAGTTCTTGAAAATAATTTTTTTTTTAAACCTTTAAAAAAGTTATTTTTGAAGTTAATTTTAAAGGCATTGTGCATTAAAAACAACGTTAAAATAATTTGTTGACTACAAATAAGTGATACGGAATTTTTTGTTTCATTTATAGCCAAAAAAAATGTGTATTTTTACAGTTTAAGTGTCCCTAAGTAACTATTAAACATATTTTTTTTAATTTCTTTGCAAAACATACTTTTTAGCATATATTTGTATGAAAAGTATGTTTAGATTAAAAATATACGTGTAGGTTTTTGCTCGAGTCTTAAGATGTATTGCAGCTTTCAGTGCATAAGAAATCAGCTTCAACTTGGTTCTCCGTATCTTTAAAGTGCGTAAAACTTCCATTCGTTGATACGTGAGTGGGTCAGGACTTTGCCTTTTACATAGATTAATTCTGAACGCTCTCAGGCGGAGCATTCGAATGCAAAATTTAATAACAAGCTATATTTTACGAGAATTATCGGCAGAATTCTTTTTAATCAAACAAATTATTTAAAACAAATACTGGTACATTTTATTAACCGTAAAAATTTGTTTATTTCATTTGGATGAATGCTATTCGTGGGTTTTATGTCTAAAAATGCACCTTGACTGTAGTGAATAACTAGAACTTCGTTCACAGCCACTTAACTAAGATCTGAACTCACCACTAGTCTATGCGTAGCTCTAATGTGAAGCTAATCCGATCCAACAAATGCAAAAACAGGTTTCAGGCGGCTTCAATAGTTTTTCCTTGCCAAGCATTTCAGCATATTCCTATCTCTAGACCGGGGCACCTTTTGTTTCTCACCTAGATTGGGATTTGCCTTTTACATAGATTAAATTCCGAACGCTCTCAGACGGAGCATTCGGTTGTTAAATTCACTCACAAACTATTTAATGCTTTCTTTTCTGAGAATAATCGGAGATCGAAATAGCAATATGAAGTATCGACGCGAAGCGTCCTTACTTCTCCATCTAAGATACCCCAAAAAGGGAGAGCGTTTGTTTTCCAAAAGTAAACTATAAGTTCATATAAAAATAATGTGGAAAACCCGTGGAAGAGACCCCAGGGCAAAGCGATATAGGCTTGTCTAATAAAACTAACAATAAATAAAAAAAACAATGATGAAAATGAACACCAAAAAGGGCAATGAACACAAATCGTTAAAAACTGGACATAACAATGATATTCAAAGTGGCTACTTGTAAGTAAGGGGTAAGTATTAGTTAAGGAAAAATCTTAACTGTCATACCGGTATTACCAAGATGGGTCGTGATGAACGGTGCATGGACGTTTGTATTTTTGTTCAACTGTTTGATCGTAAGCGATAATGTCTCTAAGGTTCTCATACGCAGATTTATCAATAGAGGTTTTGTAATTATGTGAGGCAGAAATAATCGCTGAGTCAACAAAATCAATATAAAGGTCGATGAGAATAATCGACAGAATTCTTTTTAATAAAACAAATTGTTTAAAACAAATACTGGCACATTTTATTAACCGTAAATATTTGTTTATTTCGTTTGGATGAATGCTATTCGTGGGTTTTATGTTTAAAAATGCACCTTGACGGTAGTGGATGGCTAGAAAACTGTTCGTTCACGGCCACTTCTCCGATTTCTGGGGGGCTGTGGGGCGCCCTGGGGTCAGTGTCCTGGTCGCTGAAAACCCACCGAGTATATGCGGAGTACGTGCTCGTTAAATCTGTTCGGTCTGAAAGTCCGGTGGGCGGTCATTGCGCAGTTTCCTACGGGTACAGGACCCTGGAGACTATTTCCCTAACCATCAGATACATGTCTAAATTGTGGAGGTGGCTCGCGATAGAGGGCAGCATCTGTCACGTATATGTGTGCATGTCAGCGTGAGTGTGTGTGTTGTGACTGTCTTACTTGACGAAGGTTTATTAGCCGCTCTCTGAGCAAGCACACAACCCTGAAAATATATGTATATCAACCAACCAACCATCCGAATTCCGATCGCCAAAAGGGAACGGGTGACTTGCTTGGTTCATTTCTTTTCCGACTTGTGTGCTTGATCAGAGACCCGCTTAGACACATTCTTCAAGTAGGGGAGCCCGGGTTAGGTTGTGCCAGGGTACGGTTGTGACAGTCGCCATATTAGCGAAACCATAAGGAATACCGAGTTGGGTGTAAGGGGTAAGGGGCAGCTTGCCTACCCGAACATGTGTCACAGAATACCATCAGTCATCGCACGACATTAACCCTACCAGAGGCCTCTAATACTTTTTGACTGTCAAAAGTATTTTTATTCCGTTTCTTTTTATAACTGATATTATATGTGTACAAATAGAGTAATTAATTTTTTCCTCAGTATAAATTAGACTTTAATAATGAAATATCAGGGATTACTTTGAATGTATATTATTTTTTGTTGTCATGGCGATTTTTTTTTTTTTTTTTTTTTTTTTTTTTTGCAAAAGAGTGGGCTGGGTACGGTAGTGACAACGCAGTGAAATGTATTTATTTTTCTTTTAGATGCCTATAAAACGCCTAAGGAAGGCAGAAAGGGCACAGTGTGACCTAAGGAAATATGAAGAAGCTTTTATAGAAGTGAAACGCGGGATTTAATTACGAAGAGCTGCGAAAAATCACCAAATTAATGGTATGTCTTCGTTGCGATACATCTGTATCGATACAAGCTTCTATAAAACCAAAGTGCAATATTTTTATTACTATGCAAATGGTTATGTACATACACTCCTATGAGCCACAGGATATATACATTGTTTGACGAAACAGGTCTCACTACTGTCAAAAAGATTTCCAAGTGTTATATAAGAAAATGTAAATTTTTTTTATGTAGATAAGATATTTTGTAAATTTAAAAAAAAAAAACATATTTTTATTTATTTGTTTTGTATTTTGACACTGTTACAGTAATGTATAAATCTGAATATTAAGTTAACATTATTGATGGATAGTGATAATATGAAGAGTTTGTATTAATATTTATAAATTTAGTTATAATTATTACATTTAAAAATTAAATATTAAATGAAATATTATTATTATAACTATTGAATTTATAACAACTAAATATGCTGCAAAAATAGTGATTTGACCCCAGGTTGGGGTCGGTTGTGACACTACTTCCTCTTTTTTCTAATTTGCTCATACAAGTAAACTATCGCACTTAGGAACAAAAAATTTTATTTATGCTAGACGAATGTTACACTTTACTATTAATGCAACTTTCATCTAGGCTACCAGGCATAATAAAGAATTTAGAAGCGATCAAATAAAAACTGTCACAACCGTACCCAGGCTCCCCTACGGCAGTTACACACAGAATTTTTACTGACACAGAGAAAAGAAGTACACCCAGGGCAATGGCGGGAGTCGAACCCGCACCTAGTAAAGCGCGCAGACTGCTAGCGTAAGGGTCTGCGATCCAACCCACTAGGCCAGCCCGGCAGAGCGACGTTGTTATTATTATTGTAAATAATTGTACTCGTCGATTTTTATTAATATTCGGACGATTAGGATAAGTAGCAAGAGATCATGGTTCATCTAAAAAATATATAAATTAAAGATCCCAGTCATAATGTTTAGCTCTATGAGACTGTCTGGCCCATAGAGCTGGCGCACCAGTTTTGGAATCACAACTTTTGCAAAATAAGTAGTAGCCCTGTTACAGCTCCTAAGGAGGATAGGAATAGACAACCGGAAACGATGAAGTTACCAGCCCACTCTTACTTATCCAAAAGGGCTAGCAACTTAAGCAAAAAAAATTAATAAATTAAATTACTTCGTAATGCATATTGATTAGTTTTCTTAAAATAGGGTATGTCTGATTACTTGATGAAGTACTCAGCATTTTAGAATTGAATTTTACTTTATTTGTAATAAATGAAATAAAAAAAAATATTTATTAACCATTTTTTCTAAAATAAAAAAAATGGTGTTTATTTTAAAGCTAAATATTTTAATTCTGTTGAAAATTGTTTTCAAACAGCCTCAGCTAAACAAAGTAATAATAATGCTAAACGATGCTTACAGAATTATTCAAAATTATTACAGATGCGGGAAAATGTTCTAATTGTATTTCGATGTTTTTCCCCACAATAAAAAAGTATTTTGGTAATTTACCGCTAGGTGGCAGTTCTTTAAAAGGTACTTATGTTTGGTTTGATTATATTTACGTCGTTTAAGAGATAAACGAGCAGTTGTGAACACATGTTAGGTTTTGGTTCAGTTGTAAACATAGCGCACGAACTACCTTGGGCAACGAGTGTTTTTTTTTTTTTTTTTTAAATTATGAACCACTGACTGCTAATCCGGTTTGCATAATCTTCACTGACTATGCTTTAAAATAGGGTGTTATGCTAATTATTTTTATCATCATAAATTAAGCGTGTGTACAAAATAAAAATAAAAATATTTTCTTTTGTCAAAAAAACGAAAAAAGAAATGAATTTTAAAGTTAGGACGAGAAATGACTCCCGAAAAAGTTTTGTGGCTGTCACGTGGTATCAATGACGTCCCTAGTAACTGCAAACAAACTGTGAAACACCATTTTGGAATGAACTTTAAACAAATTTGAATTATCCTCTACTGTGAAACCTCCTTCCATTATCTATATAATTCTTATTTTAGTCTAGCACGAAGTAACTATTAATTCCAGTTTAATTCAAAAAAAAAAACATAACACCGGTTTGTTTATAATTTATATATACTAGTGACGTCGTACAAATAAACGTATTTCTCATGACGTGAATCGATGAAAAACACGTTTAAATATGATATGATTTTGATTAATTATTAAAAGATTTATTTTGCAAAAAAATATATGCGATTGCTATTTTTGGGTTCAAACCATAATTAATTTAGTATTAGAAGGCATTTTAGAGATACAGTCAAATCCACAATTATATAGTTTTTTTTAATGATACTTCGTGCTTGCCTAACTCTAGGTGAAAACGGGATTAGAACACGCACGCGGTACTTTTCTTACTCAACCAGACATGTGACACGTGTTGATACACTTTCATTTTTCTCTTAAGTGACGTTCATTAAATCAAACCCAACATAAATACCTTGTTAAAAAGTGCAGTCGAGCGGCATATTCCTGCAAATCACAACCCTTTTGATTTGGTTTGGTTTGAATTATCGTCGCACTAGAGCTACACGAGGGCTATTGGCGACGGGCGTCGTATTTTAGAACCACAGTCAGGTGACGAGCCACACCTGAATAGGCACCCAACGCAACCGTTAAGGGCGACATCGTACGCAGCGTTAGGACTTTGAAGGATATTTAACGTGTACTCCCTTACACGGGGTATTATTCGTCGGACATTTTTGGCTGCACGGGCCGTTTATAGGTCGGCAGCTATTTTGGCGATGCCCGGACCCGAACCTGGGACCTTCCGCATGCTAAGCGAGTGCTTAACCGACTGGGCTCCCCAGCCCCCCAACCCTTTTGATGCATTGCTTGATTTTTTATACATTTTTCAAATTGTCGGTTAAATTGTTGGTCACCCGAATTAAGAGCAAAATGTTGTTCTATTTTCTTCCTTTCGTTTTGCGTATTAATTATATGAGTTAGAGGCGCAATTGCCCTATTGTAAGTCATTCAGCTAGATGCATTGAGTACATGGAAGGCCAGAAAGTTTCCCAAAGATATTTTATCTTGTACGTTTTCATTTTTTACAGTTATTTAAGTAAAAGTAGTTTTTACTATATGGTGTCACACACACAAGACATGGTGCAACCAGTAACAAATTAGAATTTTTTGGACAGAATGGCTGACTAAAGATATTTAAAATTTTCTGGCAAAAGAAAAGGAAACATGAGGATATGATAAAACAAGCTAATATCAGCACAGAAGTCTCCAAGAGAAGATTGGTGTGTGGTGGGAGTGTACGTTAAATATCCTTCAAAGTCCCGACGCTGAGTTAGTACAACATAGAGCCCTCTATCCCTACTGTGTAGAAAGAGATGCGACAATGCGGCCGAAAATTGTCCAAGCCGGGTTGCCACGGCGAAACCGCCGGGGAGAAACTGGTCAGGCTTGCTTGAGCTTGGCGTTTTATCGCTTATCAAGTAAATATCGCAATACAAGTTAATATTCATTTTATTAATAAATCACAAAATCAAAAATTACTCAAATCAAAAATTCCACATTTACCAATAATATTTAATAAGTAACACGATATTTTTAGGTTTTGAGCAGACGAGTCAGTTTACAAAAAGAATCTTTGCCAAGAGACGCCAAGATGTAGCCAACTAGAAAAGCAAGCGAATCAATGTTTATACTCGTATTTCAAGAAAATACGAAGATTCTTTGAATATTTAAACGGTGAAAATATTTCTACACACACAAAGTGAATAAATACAGTTTTTTAAAACGAAATGAAGCAATATTTTATGCATAATATGTCTTAATAGCCATCATTAATACATTCAGAAAGCGTTCTGTTAAAGGAAAACTGTCTTTTTTCTAACTGCCAAAGTATTTTTGAAGAAAATTATTGTTTTATAATATTCTTTACACATTTAGGAAGCCATAAATAAACATAAAATAGTTGTACTTTTCCTAAATTTTATGGATTGTTGACGATTGCAAAGGCTACTTTTTTTTCCTATGCTAACTCTATGAGGGAGAAAACGGAAAGTGCCCGAGGGGGACAATTTTGGACCTCGACCAATCAGGAGCGGCTGCCAATATGTCGCGTCTCTTTTAGACGCAGTAGTGATGTAGGGCTCTAAGTACAACACCCTTAAAATTTGCGTAGGGTGTCTACTCAGGTGTCGGCTCGTCACTTAACTGTGTTTCGAAACCCGTGGCCCATAGACCTCATGGATAGCTCTAGTGCTACGATAATTCAAACTAACTCTAATCCGTACAACTGGATGGCCTCAGCTTCCCGATGTTAAACTTTCAACTTCGCCAAAAGGCTCTAGAGCGAACAGTCGATCGGAAATTATAATTCAGCTGGACCATGTGATGTTTGTAAACATCAATTAAATTAAATTCGAAAACATAATTACAAACCAGTTGAGGAAATCTGATTCACCATAAACAATCAAGATTTAAAATCAATGAATGAAATAAAATTTCGAAATCGGATCATATTTTGAGCTCCTACTCCCGTTAGGGTTGGAATTTTGAAAAATCGCTCCTTACAAGAAGCCTTCAGTGCATAAGAAATCAGTTCCTAAAATTTAGTCTCCATACCTCTATTAGAATGCGTTGATAAGTGAGTGAGTCAGGACTTTGCCTTTTATAGATTAAATTCCGAACGCTCTCAGACGGAGCATTCGGTTGTTAAATTCAGAAGAAAAATAATTAATTTCGTCTCTGTAAATCTCGACTGAATTTTTTTAATAAAACAAATTGTTTAAAACAAATACTGGTACATTTTAACAAACGTAATATTTTGTTTTTTTTTTCGCTTGGATGAATACTACTCGTGGTTTCATGTTTAAAAATGTTATGTTTGTGACTGTAGTGCATGGCTGGAAAACTGTTCGTTCACGGAAATCTATGCGATTTCCGATCGCCAAAAGGGAATTCGGGTGACGTTGGTTGGTTCATTTATTTTCCGGTTTGTCTGCTTGGACACAGAGAGAGAGGAAGTACACCCAAGGCGAAATCGGGAATCAAATCCGCCCCCGGTACAGCGAGCAGACTGCTAGCGTAAGGGTCTGCGATCCAACCCACTAGGCCAGCCTGTCCCCTGCAACGTTGTCTTATTATTGTAATTGTAATTGTACTCGTCGATTTTAAAATGTGTCTCCATCTACTGTGTATTTCAAGCATTTTAAAACTTCTAAAGTATATAATTAAATAACTAAAAAACACTTTCGTTTCAAATGTGTTACATTTCGTTGTTGTGTCGATTCCCATACATAAGTTAAAAAAGGCTAACCTGCTCTCTCAAAAATGAATGCTCAAAAACGACGAAATTTTCCTCAATTTTGACGATTCCATTACTGGCAAATGCTCCGAGTTTTCGTTTCCTCAAAGTGAGGAAATTTGAATCGTCATTTTTATGAGGATTTGAATGTCGGCTAATCAAAAGAAATATTTCGTCATTTTTGAGCATGTGAGTACAACAATGAGATTCCCTTTTCTCAAAATCAAGATACAGAATCGTCAAATCACGATCGTAAAAGTGAGGATTCGCTCTTACTCAAGAGTCCCGTGATAGTTTGACGAAACAATCCTCAAAATTAACGAAATGAGGCTTGAGGATTCATGAATCGTCAAAAATGAATGATTGTACTTTAAATATAATTCAAAGTCCCGACACTGAGTTAGTTTAACCCCCTTAAAATTTGCGTTGGGTGCCTACTCAGTTGTCGTTTCGTCACTTAGCTGTGGTTCGAAACTCGTGACCCACAGATAGCTCTAGTGCTACGATAATTCAAACTAACTCTAATCCGTACAACTGGATGGCCATAGCTACCCTATGTTAAATTTTCAACTTCGCCAAAAGGCGGCAATGCGAATAGTCGATCGGAATTTATATCTTAGCTGGACCATGTGATGTTTGTAAACAGCAATTAAACTAAATTCGAAAACACAATTACAAATGAGTTGAGGAAATCTGATCCACCATAAGCAATTAAAAAATCAATGAATAAAATACAATTTCGAAATCGGCTCAAGTTTTGGGCTCCTATACCCGTTTGTGTTGGAATTTTGCAAAATCGCTTCTTAAAAGAAGCCTTCAGTGCATAAGAAATCAGCTCCTAATGTTTGGTCTTCGTACCTCTGTTGGTATTCTTATTATATAAATTAAATTCCGAACGCTGTCAGACGGAGCATTCGGGTGTAAAATTCCATATCAAATTGAGAGCTAATTCTCTTTTCCTAATTCTTTTTAATAAAGCAAATTGTTTAAAAGAAATACTGGTACTTTTTATCAATCGCAATATTTTTTTTTTTTTCGTTTGGATGAATACCATTCGTGGTTTATGTTTAAAAATGTTATGTTTGACTGTAGTGAATATATGAACCTTTGCTAATCCGGTTTGCATACTCTTCACTGACTATGTCTTAAAAATTATAATGGTAGTTTTCACTGGTAGTTCGTGCTCGGCAAACTCTAGCTTTTCTTACTCAACCAAACATGACACGTGTTCATACCCGCTCACTTATCTCTTAAGTGACGCAAATTAAATCAAACCCAGCACATAAATACCTTGCTTCAAAGTGCCACCTAGCGGCATATTCCTGCAAACCACAATTATTTTAATGCATTGTTTGATTTTTGTTATACATTTTTCAAATTGTCGGTCAATTGGTGGTCACCCGAATGAAGCTGTTCGATTTCCTTTCGGGGTTTGGCATATTAAGTCTATGAGTCGGTTTTAAAGGCACAATTGCCTTATTGTCTTTCAAAGATATATTAAGTACATGGAAGGCCCAAAAAGTCTCCTAAAGATATTTTAGCTTGTACTTTTTAATTTTTTACAGTTATTTTAGTAAAAGTAGTTTTTATTATATGTTGCCAAAGCATGGTGCAACCAGTAACAAATTAGAAGTTTTTTGGCAGAGTGGCTGACTAAAGATATTTGAAATTTTCTGTCGAACGAAAAGGAAACATGAGGAAATAATAAAACAAGCTGCACAGAAGAAGTCTCCAATATCCTTCAAAGTCCCGACGCTGAGTTAGTGCAACGCCCTTAAAATTTGCGTTGGGTGCCTACTCAGGTGTCGGCTTGTCACTAAACTATGGTTTCAAACCCGTGGCCCATAGACCTCATGGATAGCTCTAGTGCTACGACATTTCAAACGAACTCTAATCCGTACAACTGATGGCCACAGCTACCCGATGTTAAACTTTCAACTTCGCCAATGAGAACAGCCGATCATAATTTATAACTCATCTGGACCATGTGACGTTTGTAAACATCAATTAAATTAAATTTGTAAACATAATTACAAACCAGTTGAGGAAATCTGATCCACCATAAACAATCAAGATTTAAAATCAATGAATGAAATAAAATTTCGAAATCGGCTCATGTTTTGGGCTCCTACACCCGTTTGTGTTGGAATTTTGAAAAATCGCTAATTAAATGAAGCCTTCAGTGCACAAGAAATCAGCTCCTAAAATTTAGTCTCCGTACCTGGAGAATGGTCTGTACGTTGATACGTGAGTGAGTCACGACTTAGCCTTTCGTATGGATTAAATTCCGAACGCTCTCAGACGGAGCATTCGGGCGCAAAATTTAAGCGCACGGAGTAGCTCCTTTTCTGAAATTTTCGACAGAATTCTTTTAAATATAACAAATTTTTTAAAACAAATACTGGTACAATTTATGAATTGTAATATTTTGTTTTTTCGTTTGGATGAATACTATTCGTGGTTTTATGTTTAAAAATGTTATGTAGTCGGTATAAATCGTCAAAAATGAAAGTGTTATTTTTTACAGTGCAGCAAAGCAATACTTCTGCGGAAGTAGTGATTCCAAAACTAATGCATTAGCTTTATGGGACTGACAGTCCCTCTTAATTTCAGGTGTTGGCTGTATGAAGGAACAAGGAATGCATATACACCAAAAATTACAAGTGGTCGTAACTGAACATTTATGACTATGATCCTTTTTTTCGGTGTATGCGCATAGTTCTTTCATACAGCCAACACACGGTATTGAAGCACCATCTCTCGATTGAATAGAACATAATTAATTTTAATAACATAATAAAGTGTTCCATATGAAATTCCAGACATGACTCATTCGTTTTCTGCAAGAATTGTGTTAATATCTTTATCAATTTCTTTTTTATTAACTTTAAAAAACAGTTACTCTATTTTAGGACACTCTGTATTTATCTGCTTGTTACGTGATACGCTGATTACTTGATGAAGTACTCAGCATTTTAGAATGGAACTTGGTGTTGTCTTGTTGCGTAGTCCTTATGGTCCTTTGATTAAAAACAATTTTTTAGCATTTTTCTAAAACAAAAAAACTGGTATTTGTTTTAAAGCTAAATATTTCATTTCTTTCGGAAATTGTTTTTTAAACAATCTCTGCTAGAAAAAGTAATTAAAGTGTTAAACAATGAGCCAAAATTATTGCAGTGTGCGGGTTATGTATTTCGATGTTTTTCCCTACTATAAAAAAGTATTTTGGAAATTTACCGCTAGATAGCACTTATTTATGTTTGGTTATTAGATTAAGGTATTTATGTTTGGTTTGATTAGATTAACGTCGTTTAAGAGATAAACGACCAGTTGTTAACACATGTAAGGTTTTGGTTTAGTTGTAAGGA
This sequence comes from Hylyphantes graminicola, assembly GCA_023701765.1. Taxonomy (NCBI): domain Eukaryota; kingdom Metazoa; phylum Arthropoda; class Arachnida; order Araneae; family Linyphiidae; genus Hylyphantes; species Hylyphantes graminicola. The sequence goes on from CM043112.1 coordinate 20,030,471, forward strand.
TCGCGCGCGAACTAAGACAACGACTTTTTTTTTAATTCTGAACCTTTGCTAGTCTAGTGTGCATAATTTTTTTGTGAATTTTTTTGTCGGTTAAATAGTGGTCACCCGAATTAAGTTGCTCCATTTACTAAATTTCGTTTGGCATATTAAGTCTATGAGTCGGTTTTAAAGGCACAATTGCCTTATTGTATGTCTTTCAAAGATGTATGAAGCACATGGAAAGCCAAAAAGTTTCCTATGGATATTTAAGCTTGCACTTTTTAATTTTTTACAGTTATTTAAGTAAAAGGCAGAGTGGCTGACTAAAGATATTTAAAATGTTTTTCTGCTGGATGGGTAGTAGGGTGGGCCGAAAAAAACTTTTTATTTTATTTCGGATCGCTATAGTGCGGAAAAGTTGCCATTGGTAAAAACATGAAAAATACACTAATTATTATTTTTTTTGACTATATCTTCCGTTCGCGCAATGCCATCAAAGTTAGCAAAAATTGTCAAAAACCGTAATTTTTCATAATTTTTTAAAACCCGATACATGATTTTAATTGCTTTCCTATATCATGTTGTATGATTTAAATTTACAAAAAGTTAAAACTTTGAAATTTAGCAAAAAATACGAATTTTCCTATATTTATACTACGTTGAGTGGTCGGAAGATCTGACACAAATGTATAATAACTTATTATACAGTATATTATACCATTTATTATCAATAAGTGCTATAATATTTGGATTTTACATACTTTTAGTAGTTAGTTCATGATATAGGAACGTAATTAAAAACATTTGCCTTTTTTTAAAAAAAATTATGGTTTTTAAAAATTTTTCGCCAACTTTGAAGGCATTGCGCGAACGGAAGATATGGTAATAAAAAAAATAATAATTAGTGCATTTTTCATGTCTTTAATAATGGCAACTTTTCCGCACTATAGCGATCTGAAATAAAATAAAAAGTTTTTTTCGGCCCACCCTAATGGGTAGGATCTTGTGTTATCTGGAGACATGTTCATGCCTTTGAATGCCCTGTACGAAGTCGCCAAGCAGCCACCATAAGGGAAGACTCCTAAAAATCAAGTAGTTCTCCCCGTGTACTCTTCGTGTTTCACTCTCTTAGGTTCCTGGTAGAAAACAAAAAGGAGGAAGACCCAAATGGCCCGTGTGGCCTAGTGGTTTGGATTGCAGCCCATTACAATAACAGTTGACGCGCTGCACCGGTTAGATTCCCGCCTGAGCCTTGGGTGCAATTTATCTCTCTGTGTGACTGTAGAAATAATGTCTTTGTGTTTTTTACTTGACGAAGATGCATAAGCGGAAAGCACCCAAGCCCGAAATATATGTACCAACCAAATATATAAAAAAAAGACCCAGAATGACAAAGCAGAGACAGTTCCAAAAAGATTTAAAGAATTGAAGATTATCTGATTTGGAGGTTTCCAGAGCCACATGCCAAACAATTTGAGGCTTGGAAGACTAGGCTAGACGGTCTTCACCCTTTGCGACCTGAGCCACACAATAGGGTAATTGACAAAAAAAATTTTTATTGGCTTAAAATGTTCTTTTGCCAAAAAGACCCGTATTTTTTCCTTTTTTTTCAAATACCCAATAAAAGGCAGAAAAAAAAAGAATTTAAAAATTAGGACGAAAAATCACTCCTGAAAACGCTTTCTGGCTGTCACGTGGTATCTGTGATGTCACTGTGAACTATAAACAAACTTTGAAACACCCCATTGAAATCGATTTTAAGCAAATTTGAAATATACGCTTCTGTAAAACAGCCCTACATTTTCTCAATATTTATTATTTCAATAGTAATTAATCAAGTTTAATCAGAAAACCAAAAATATCACCCCTGTTTGTTTATAGTTCATAGTGACTTCAGCCAAACCGACGTGTTTGTGATAACGTGATGATCGCGTGAAAAAAATGTATTTTTAAAATATTTTTTTTAATGTTTTAAAGATTTATTTCGCAAAAATTAAATATGCATTTGATATTTTTTGCTTTCAACTATAATTTAAATAACATTGGAAGGTATTTTGGCTCATCAAGCGCTTTAAAAATATTGATACGGACGCAAATGACTTGTATCAGTCGTTTATTTGCATAAAAAAAATGACATAATTCTCAAAGAGTTAATGCATTGATGTTGTTTAAGGCAACCTTTTTGGTAAAACTCGATAACTTTAAATCAGCGCCATCTGAAGCGGTTAAAGTGTTATGCGCCAGTGGTTCTTGAATAAGTAATTAAAAAAATCTTTGAATAGTAAAGAAGTTGCCCACTAATATTTTTAGGAAACGACTTTCACAGGCAAAAGACAGCTAAATGACAAAAAAAAAAAAAAAAAAGCGAACTATTTTTTCAACTATGCGAAATATTTTTGGCGATTGAAGCCAAATCTTTAACATAAGAAAAGAAGAGAGGAGGAGAGGTGTTTGAATTTAACTTTAATTTCACTTTCTTCCTATTGCTTCAATAGAGCACATAGATTTCTTCACAATGAGCTATGCCGAAATCAACTTTTTTTCATATAAAAAATTCTAAAAAGGAAATAGATATTTATTTAGTAATATACACTCTTAAAAATAACACTTTCATTTTTGACGATTCATGAATCCTCAAGCCTCATTTCGTTAATTTTGAGGATTGTTTCGTCAAACTATCACGGGACTTTTGAGTAAACGCGAATCCTCACTTTTACGATCGTGATTTGACGATTCTGTATCTTGATTTTGAGGAAACTGAATCTCATTGTTGAACTCGCACCGTTGCATTCTGGGATTGGAACTTAGCGGTTCAAACAATGGCGGCTTCTTGAAGTTTGGTTAGGCCTAACATAAAAATTCGTAATATATACAAGCAGCTTGAACATTAAATTTTACAGTAAAGAACAATAAGTTGCATGTTTCTAAACATAAAACTATTTTCCTTCATTAGAATATGTAAGTATTATAAAAATAGAACGGAATTATAGCTTTTGTTTACTATTGATGCTGATTTTCAACTGTCAATTTACACTGCACTCTTGAATCAAGTTTAACGCAGCTAAAGAACGCTTTGCAGTTGAGAGGTTTCATCAAACGACTTAATGAAATTAGCATATTAAAATTAAGAACAGTATTTTTAAAAAATAATTAGATAATGAGTGTATAAACGGAACACATTAAATAAAAAAAGATAATATTTTAAAGCAACTTTAAATATTCGTAAATCGTTGGAAAAACTTTTGAAGATTGCATGGTACTGCTCAACTCTTCTTTTTTTTAATAAGAATAATTCTTTTATTTTTTTCGTTTTCTTTCGATGAAATTAGAAGCTTGATAGAATATACGAATTAGTAAAAAGTAGTCACATAAAGTTTTCAGCCAACTGAAAAAAGGAAGACGACGTTACACTTTGTTATGTGTTTAAAAACGACAGGTGTCGAAATCAAATATGAAATTCGAAGTTCGCTTTCTATGATAATAAACTGCTTTTTATTCGGACCGCAGATGTGATCATCGCCAGGTGCCATTGCTAAATTCGAACTTCGATACTCCAGGATTTTTTTTTTAAATATGTGAAGCAGAAACGGAACAAAGTTAAAATATATAGAAAAGGGGTTATGTTGTTGGAAAGTATTTGGATTATTATTAATATTTATTAAGGTAAGTTTAAGTCATTTCATTTTGTGTCAAAATAAAAATGTATTATAAATTTTTTTTATTTTCTTCATTCATCTAATATGGTATAAAATAATTATTAGTTGGCTATTAATAAAAAAAGTTTATTTATATTCTGCATATTTATTAAAAGTGAAAAGTATTATTTTGACGATGCATAATTTGTGTCTTTAAATTATGGTTTTTATAATTAAAAAATATTTCACACTGAAAGATAAAATTTATGTTCACTGAATGCATTATATTTCCATAATTTTTTTCTTTAAAGGTACCTTTAATGCAAAAAGTATTTAATAAAATACCTTAACAATAAGTTTTTTTTTTCTAAATATAACGTTTAACGGCCTTGTTTTTTAGGTAGATGCTTTTGGGTTCGACTCGAAGATACAACTAAAATTGATTTAATATAGTATATTAGTTTTGTGCCATCGACTATGTTGATTCCAAGCTTCAGGAATAGGGATTTGGATCTCTAATAGAAATAATTAAAAACAAGATTAAATGTAAAGCTATAATATTCAAAATAAGCCTAACTTTTTAAAAAGAATTATTTTTTTTAAAAAAGTTCTTTCTGTAATTTATGTTTGAGAAAATTATCTACCTGAAATTTTGTGTACTATTTTATTGTTTAAATGCACAACTTCTAAAAAACTGCCTCATAACCCCAAGTACTAAAATTTTAAATTCAGTAAATTTGATGTGTTAGTATTCCACTTAAACGCTATATTTGTTGTTTTAGCTGTTGTTTTTTTAGACTCGCCTTTATAAGGGTTGGCCCAATTAAGTTATGAAAAGTATATTAAATGCTTCCTATTTTTTTAGAAGACAAAACTGCTGTAATGATACGACTGAAGTACTGATGATTGAAGCAGCAGTTTGTGAAGTACAACACAAAATGCCTGCCTGCCCAGCAGTTCCCAGTCCACCGGCCCGTCATCATGTAATCAATATGTATATAAAAAAAATTCGAAACTTGTGTTTATTTTGATAAAATAAATATACAGATTTAAATAAAGTGAAATGTTATTTTGTTGTAAAAATAAATGAACAATTTAAAAGTGGATTTTCTAGATTTGAATGCAATAAACTGATTGTATAACTTATATTCAAAGCAAATTTTGGTTCCGAAATGCATTGAGAATCTTTTTAATATTTTATAAACATTATATATTATAGTTTTACATGCAAATAGTCAATTTTGTATCAAAATGCCTTCAATATTTCAGAAGCTGTACATAGATGGATTCGTGTCCGTAAAAAAAAAAATGTGGAATATAATTATAGCTTTTTTTTGTATTTGGGTGAAAAATACCAATAACAAAATTATGTAGTAAAATTCTATAAAACACCCAAAAAACTTTTTAGAAAAATGCATCGCCTCAAATATGATGAAACTAGACCGAATACGACGTAACTCTAGTTAAACTCATAGTTTCCTTGCACAGAAGCCACGACCATGGGAGGAGCTATAAAACGCACGGAACAATTAGATGAAGACAAAATAACACGACTGAAATTTTCTCTTCATCTGATTGCCCCGCGCGTTTTATAGCTCCGCCCATGGTCGTGGCTTCTGTGCAAGGAAACTATGAGTTTAACTATAGAGCTGCCCGAACAATAAATATATATGCTCAAAAATGACGATGCAAAACTCTCAAATGAACAATAATAATCCTCCATTTAACGAAACCGGAACTATCAAAACAGCATCACATACTCAAAAATAACGATACCAAACTCTGAAATCAAGTATAACAATCCTCAATTTAACGTAACCAGAACTATAAAACCAAAATGACATGCTCAAAAATGACGATGCCAAACTCTCAAATTAAGAATAACAATCCTCAATTTAAGGAAACTAGCTCTCAAAACAACTAAATTCACATGCTCAAAAATGACGAAATATTTCTTTAGATTAGACGACATTCAAATCCTCAAAAAAATGACGATTCAAATGTCCTCACTTTGAGGAAAGGAAAACTCGGAGCATTTGGCAGGAAATTGAATCCTCAAAATTAAGGAAAATTTCGTCGTTTTTGAGCATTCATTTTTAAGAGTGTACACATACACCAGATGGCGCTTTTATTTTGGTTAAGGTTTTAACCATTGATTGGAGTACAGCTTAAAGCTCTAGATTAGCGGTCGCCAGTCGCCAACTGACGACTATTACATAGAAAGTGGCTACCTAAAAATCGAACCCCAGTCGCCAAAAGTGGCGATAATAATTTTCCCTTTTTGTTCAGAAAGTAATTAATACTGAAGCTGCATTTCTAAAATAATAATTAAAAAAAAACGCTCCGATTCTATTCTGTCGGGAAGAAAGACTTGATGACAGTTGTTGCTCATTGGTGAAATTTTTCCCTAATCATTGGCCGGTGTTTTGTGTGCCGGCTTCCGTGTGATGGAAATGGAGCTGGGCGACGAAAATCTCAAATACAAATTTGATTTTTTTTATCTTGCTTTACGATATTAGCAATTTACAGGTGATTGATTTACAGCTGATTAAGATCTCAACTATTCATTTAAACAATTCTAATATGAGAAAATTTAATGAACAGTCGTGGACGACATCAAGAATTCTAAGAAACCAATAGAAGTTGAGCTGTATGTACATAAAATTAATTTTCCCCTTTCAATAATGGTCAATCACGTAATACTTACATATTTGGAATGATCCTTTTTTTACTGTCAATCTTTTCGTATCAAAAATGTCTTTTATAAAATTTTGTTTTTGTGGAAAGTTGCACTTCTTTTTGCCATATATACTTAAATTTAAAACTGGCTATTAAAAATCCAAATGTGGCTACCAATTTTTTTCGCTCTGGTAGCCACTGGGTACTGTTAAAAATTCCCAGTCTAGAGCATTAAGTACAGCTTTACTTATAATAGCTTCTTACTTTTTTTCTGGATAACGCCCAGCAAAAAGTTAGGATTTTTTAAAAAAGTAAATGTAACTTAGTTACATTTAGCGGTAACACAGTAGTAAGACAACTTTTTTTTTACTTTTGCGTTACTTTCCGAAGGCTGTTGGATGCAAGTTTGAAAATCAACTGTTTTAAACGTAAAAGAAAAATTCATGTGCTAATTTGTTTTACGTAACGAAGATCGCATCGATAAATCTCTGAAACTACAAAATACAAACCTACTTTTTATAATTACGTGAAAAAATATGATTGATTCAAAAATAATTCACGCGCATTAATGTTTTTAAAAAAAGCAGATCGTTAAATCTCTGCATTTTATGTATTATGAATTTGAACTTAAACTTAAAATGTTGGCATCTTTTGAAAAGAGGGGTTGTGAGGGGTGAAAAAAAGGGGGTTTTTGGGTGAAAAAAAGTATTATCACTGTTTCTAAAAAGCACATTTTGCACACGTCTGATATTCAAAATATATTGTAAAAATAGGATTTCGTTCAAACAATTATAAAAAAAGTATAATTTTTTTTTATCAGTTTCTAAAAAGTATAACTTTTCGCATCGCGTCTGATATTAAAATTATGGTGTAAAAATCGAATTTTTTTTCACACAATTATAAATTAGTTATTTAAGCAATAAGTGTGAAATGTAATACTTTTTAAAACGAGTGAAATAATGATACTTGCTTTAAAAAAAAGTTTACTTTTCACATGCGTTGCATGCACTTTTTTTTAAATTACGTAAAAAATAATCAAATGCCATTAGTTCAACAATAATTTACGTGCATTATGTTTTTACGTGTAGAAAATCGATAATTCTCTGGAACTGCAAAAGGCAAAACAACGTTATAAAAACTTCTCACGCATTTTCTCACATCTCGTTATAAAAAATAAGATCTGAACTAGCCACTAGTCCATGAGTAGCTCTAATGTGAAACTAATCCGATCCAACCTATGCAAAAACAGGTTTCAAGCGGCTTCAATGGTTTTTCTCGCCCAGCATTTCAACGTATTCCTGTCTCTGGACCGGAGCCAGAGTGTGGAAGAGGTGTAAGTGACAGATTCTGTAACAAACCATCTTGGTTTTTTTTTCATATGTTTTTATAATATGCATCCCGATTATATGACGTAATGAGGTTGCTTGTCGTCGTGGAGGGCAAAAGCTTCAACGGTTTGTTGTCATTTTTGTTATTTTATTTATTTATTTATTTTTTTGGCCCGAATTGAACCCGAATCCACACCAAAAAAGTTCTAAACCTAAGTGATTAAATGTTTTTGATTTTGTGCCTACCACTATTTAAAAAAATAATTTAGTAATTATAAAAAAAATAATGTGATATACTTATCTATTGACTTCTCAATTTCAACGCTAAATATAAAGTTTCTTAAAAGAAACATTGTAAACTGTTGTGCTAGGCGTTATTTCTATGCTTTCTGAGGCTCAAGAACCCCGAATGCATCGCTTACTCAGTCTGTTTATCTGAAATCACTCGACACTTGAACTAATCATTATGTAGGGTCTTGCTGAAAAACGAATAAGGATACGACTTCATATTTGGTTCACGAGCTCCAAATGCCAGAAACTTTTAGGTTTTTAAGTTATGGAAATTACTGTATAAGGTACGAAAATAACTAAAAAAAATAATTCAAAAATATGTTTTTTAGAATGTTTTACTCATTAAATATTTTAAATGTTAAAATTTTGCCGTGCTGCTGGCTGCTCAAAACTTTAGTTAAAGAGAGCACCGCAAAAAGTTTCTTTTTATCTATATCGGTCATTTTGAGAGTAAAACCAAAACTAATAATGAAATCGCAGTATAGAGAAAAATTAAAATGATAGCATTACATCACCTGAAACACACATTCCATTATATAAAAAAAAGACTGACCCGGCGAGCTTTGTTCCGCCTTAGAGGCAATAAATGAGCAGACACTTTTTATTTGGATAATAATGTAAATTAGGGGCCATCCATAAATGATGTCACGCTTGAAGGGGGGGGGAGGGGTTCACTTAGCTGTGACACTTTGTGACAAGGGGGGGGGGGGGGTTACAAGAAGTGTGACATCACAAACATCTATTAAAAATTTACTACTTAACAGAAACTGAAAAAAAGTTCATTCTTGTTTTGGTTTGGATGTTGCTCCATACAACCAAACCAAAAGATATTTTTTATTTAACTGCCGGTTTGAGCCAGTACCTTAAAACCCTGCTTTCTATACATTACTTCTTTTCTATGCCAATTTTTTATTTATTCATTTTTTTAGCGTGACACTTTGTGACATAGGGGGGGAGGGGGTCAAAAATATGGAGAAAAAGTGTGACATCATTTATGAACAGCCCCTTATAAGGAAGTATTATAATATGATTTTTTTTTTAATCTTCCATGTATTTTAGTGTATGGGTTCCACTCTTTAGTGAAGCACCTTGTGATACACGACATTTTTCGTTCTATAATCAGGGGCAAGAACAAATACCGCAGATGGTCTTCCGACCCGTGAACATGCCCCATATAATTGACCATGGAAAAACATGGATTTTATAGATTCAGACCACTAACTTTCAAGGATTGGCCTTGTGATTTTTTGATGGTCATGGCGAATGCAATACGGATCAGAAATTGAAGTCGTTTAAACTCAAATGGCATATCGTCGGTTGGGATTTTCGGGACTCTAGGAATGAGAACTTTCTCACCTTCGAACTTTTTTTTGAGTATCGCTGCGTAAATCCCATCATTCATCAATTTCCTTACCACCAAAAGTTTCCGTTAAGACTTTCAGACCCTGTCGGCAAAGACTTTCGACTAGCTTGCGGCAGGTCCCAGGTTCAGGACCGGGCAATTCCAAAATAACTGCCGACCTTTAAACGGCTCTTACAGCCAAAAAGTGCCCGACGAATAATACCCCGTGTAGAGAAAGGCCACTTTGAATATCCTCCAAATTCCTGGCGCTGCCTATGACGTCTCCTTTAAAAGTTGCATTAGTGATACACTGATTAAAGGCCCGTCCGTGGCCGAATGGTTTAGGCATCAGCCTCAGGATTCAACATTCTCAGGTTCGAGTCCCACCTACTGCCAGTCATCCTATACATCGGATATATGTACTGGAAAGAGTAAAAAAACCCAAATCGTGACGGATGGGCCCGAGTACACTGGGACAGACGTGTTCGTTAAAGCTGTGAAGTCCAAAGTCCCGACGGCGTCAGCGTACGATGTCGCTCGAAATTCCGTTAGGTGCCCGCTCAGTTGTCGACCTCGTCACTTGACCAGGGTTCTAAATTATGAGGCGTTATTGGCTATGTCAAAGCTCCTACAAGGAGGCTAGAAATCGGCAGCCGGAAAAGATTACACTACCATTACCACGCTACACTGATTACTTCAAAATGAAGTGTTCAGTGTTTTAGATTTAGATTCTTCAACAGCCCCGCATAAATCACAGTTAAATTATTTTATTAAAAACTTTTTTAAAATAAAAAAAACTGGTGTTCATTTTAAGCTATTAACAGTATTGGGAAAATATGGGAGACATGATATGACCGCAATATATCCGATGTAATGTGGCACGAGGGAGCAGGCCCGATTAAGAATGGCAAGGACTATAGGTACAACAGGTTATGGGGGCCCCTTATGTGGAACATTATCCTAGTATTGCGATATCATTTACACTACAGTATATCAAAACAAGCCATATTAATTATGTATAAATTAGCAACCATGATATTTGTATATGAACTACCACATTATGTTAATTATATACAAATTATTGCAAGTGAAAATTGAATGAACATAATGTTAAATATAATATTTAAGAATATAAAACATATACATTAAGACATTTTTTAATACTAAGAGATAAAGCTCCTTTAATTTCAGAAAAAAGTTTGCTTAAAAAAAGCTAGGAAAATAAAGATCTATTTTAACAATAAAAAATTGGAAATGAGATGAAGCAATTCATAATAATAAAAAAAAACCGGTCACTGTGCTGGTGTGCAGTTTGTCTCAAAATGGGCTTCTGGAATAGATTAGAAACTCAATATTTTGGTTTGGATTATTATGACTACATTTTTTAATAAATCGTTTAAGGCAAGCTATAGAGCTGGATCTTCATCAAACATAACCTAGCATTCCAACTTTTTTTAGTTTAAATGTAAATTAAGTTTAATTTGTGAGAAGTTTGGGGGCCCCCAAAATTCGGGGGCCCTAGACCCGGGCCTCATGGGCCTAATGGATAATCAGGTCCAGCGAGGGAGTACTTTATTAAGAAAAATAATGTTAAAATAAAGAAACATTGAAAACATACATCAATATACTCTGTTAAAAATTGTGTACTTCGTTCCGCCTTAATAATGGTAATTAAAGGCTGTCTGGTGAAAAGTTTCACCATACTTTAGGCTTTCGGTCGAACCATTTTTAAAATTTTGGAGAAAAAAAACTTTGAAAAAGTTCAACCAAAATTTTAACAATGTACAAAAATATTTTCTGTGTTACTGGGAAAGTCTGTCACCATGGTTTTATCAGTAGCATTATCCTTTTTCGACTTGGCGTCCCCATTTGGGGACATTTTTTAAAACCTACCCACAAACAATTCACACACTTTAATTACTTCCGAATTGACCTGGTCTGATTACAGGTATCAGGCATTTATTTCTGAAGAAAATGAAGTGAACGAGGGTCAATACCACATTAGAGTTCTTAAAAATATATTTTTACATTTTTTTTCAAAAAAGTTTTTTAGTAGCTAATTTTAAAGGCATTTTGCATTAAAAACAATGTTGAAGTATTCTGTTAACTACAAATAAGTGATACGGCCCTTTTTGTTGCATTTGTAGCACAAAAATGCGTATTTTTTAGAGTTCAAGGCGAGTCCCAAAGTAGCTTAAAAAAATTCTTTGCAAAACAAACATCTTGGCATATATTTGTATGAAAAGTATGTTTAGATGATAAGTATACACGCAAGCAAAAGATTAAAAGAAATAAAAACAAAAATTACAATGACAATAGCGCTAAAAGCAGCTTGATGGTACAAAATAATCTGGATTTTATAGCAAAAAGAAAATAAAAAGTGAAGAAAGTAGATACCGACTGAACTTCTCATCAGGGGGTCTCGCCGGCCAAGATCTCCGGAGAGGCGTTTCTGAAATGGACTGCCCACTAAGCAGAAAACGGCAGTCCACAGACCCCGACGCCTCCGAAACCAAACAAAGAGGAATAAAATATATAGGAACAAAATACCAAGCCCAATCACACTCTAAAAAATGAATGCTCAAAAACGACGAAATTTTCCTTAATTTTGACGATTCCGTTACTGGCAAATGCTCCGAGTTTTCGCCTCCTCAAAGTGAGGAAATTTGAATCGTCATTTTTATGAGGATTCGAATGTCGTCTAATCTAAAGAAATATTTCGTCATTTTTGAGCATGTGATTACAACAATGAGATTCAGTTTCCTCAAAATCAAGATACAGAATCGTCAAATCAAGATCGTAAAAGTGAGGATTCGCGTTTACTCAAAAGTCACGTGAAAGTTTGACGAAACAATCCTCAAAATTAACGAAATGAGGCTTGAGGATTCATGAATCGTCAAAATTGAAAGTGTTATTTCTGAGAGTGCATCCAACAGTAAAAATGAAGACTACTCTACACTCGGCACGCACATCAAAATACAATAAAAATCAAAGCATCGCCGCAGAAATCTCAGCTCCTCACAAAATGAGCAAAAACGAAAATCAGAATTTAAAATTGCAATAGTAATCCGGAAAATTATTCACCGGTGAATTTTGTTTAAGAATATTAAAGGCATATTTTCTAAATCAGCCTTGTTGTTCACAAAGCTGCATTAATTCAATAAAATGATTCAATCAAATTATTTGTATCTCCCCGAATCAGTCTCTCTTTTCTTTTTATAAAACAGTGAAAGTGGTGCGATGTTGTCAAAAATCCAAAATGTAGATTTTGTGTTTTGGAGATTGAATCTGAAAGAGTGTTTTTTAAACATTGGTAAGTAGTTTTATTTACTAGACTAAGCTTTTTGGCATAAAGAAGCGCCACACCATAATCTTAAACATTCTGATAAAAGTAGAGGCCATTCGATCTTCTACAACACTACAGGAGTAACCCATTTTTTATAGCGGCATTCAAATAGTTGACTGCAGTAGGGTGTTTTAATAGTAAGAAGCAAAAAATTATGTTGGACCTCTACCCTGAAATATACTCCGATTCCACACCAAAAAGTTCTAAACTTAAGTGATTAAATGTATTTGATTTTGTGCCTACCACTATTTAAAAAATAATTCAGTAATTATAAAAAAATAATGTATTATATATGTTTAATTATCATTTCAATACTTAGCGCCATTTTATATATAAAGTTTCTAACCAGGAAACGTTATAAACTGATGTGTTAGCCGTTATTTGTATGCTTTCTGAGGCTCAAGAACCCCGAACTCGACACTTGAACTAAGGATAACAAGGTTTTGCTGAAATACGAACACAGATACAGACTTCATAAATGGTTTTACGAGTTCAAAATACCTGTCGTATGTCATTATAAGGTTTTTGAGAAAAATTCCGCGGAAGCTGCCATAGAAACTTTTAGGTTTTTTTAAGTTATGGAAATTACTGTTATAAGGTAAGAAAATAACTAAAAAAAATAATTCGAAAATATGTTTTTTAGAATGTTTTGCTCATTAAGTATCTTAAATGTTAAAATTTTGCTGTGCTGCTGGTTGCTCAAAACTTTTGTTAAAGAAAGCTCCGTAATAAGTTTCTTTTTATCTATATCGGTCATTTTGAGAGTAAAACCAAAACTACCAATGAAATCGCAGAAAAGAGAAAAATTAAAATGATAGCATTACGTCACCTGAAACACACTTTCCATTATATTAAAAAAAGCTGACCCGGCGAGCTTTGTTTCGCCTTAGAGGCAATAAATGAGCAGACATTTGATTTTATCAAGATACATTTTTTATTTGAATAATAAATGTAAATTATAAGTACATAAGTATTATAATGATTTTTTTTATCGGCCATGTATTTTAGTGTATGTTTTCCACTCTTTAGTGAAGCACCTTATGATACACGACATTTTTCGTTCTATAATCAAGGGTAAGAACAAATAACGCAGATGGTCTTCCGACCCGTGAACATGCCACATATATTGACCATGGCAAAACATGGATTTTATAGATTTAGACCACAAACTTTCAAGGATTGGCCTTGTGATTTTTTGATGGCCATGGCGAATGCAATACGGATCAGAAATTGAAGTCGTTTAAACTCAAATGGCATATCGTCGGTTGGGATTTTCGGGACTCTAGGAATGACAACTTCCTTACCTTCGAACTTTTCTTTGAGTATCGTTGCGTAAATCCCATCATTCATCAACATCCTTAACATCAAACGTTTCCGTTAAGACTTTCGGACCCAGTCGGCAAAGACTTTCGACTAGCTTGCGGCAGGTCCCAGGCTCAGGACCGGGCAATTCCAAAATAACTGCCGACCTCTAAACGGCTCTTACAGCCAAAAAGTGCCCGACGAATAATACCCCGTGCAGAGAAAGGCCACTTTGAATATCCTCCAATTTCCTGGCGCTGCCTATGACGTCTCCTTTAAAAGGTTGCCTTTAAAAGTTGCATTAGTGATACACTGATTAAAGGCCCGTCCGTGGCCGAGTGGTTTAGGCATCAGCCTCAGGATTCAACCTTCTCGGATTCAAGTCCCACCTACTGCCAGTCATCCTATAAATCGGATATCTGTACTGGAAAGAGTAGAAAATCCAAATCGTGACGGATGGGCTCGAGTACACTGGGACACACGTGTTCGTTAAAGCTGTGGAGTCCAAAGTCCCGTACGATGTCGCTCGAAGTTCCGTTGGGTGCCCGCTCAGGTATCGACCTCGTCCCTTGACCAGGGTTCTAAATTATGAGACGTTATTGGCTATGTTAAAGCTCCTACAAGGAGGCTAGAAATCGGCAGCCGGAAAAGATTACACTACCATTACCACGCTACACTGATTACTTCAAAATGAAGTATTCAGTGTTTTAGATTTGGATTCTTCAACATCCCCGCATAAATCACAGATAAATTATTTTATTAAAAACTTTTTTTTAAATAAAAAAACTGGTGTTCATTTTAAGCTATTACACTGAAAAAAATGATTCTTAAAATTCTACCAAATTTATTTGGTAACTGATATTTTGTATCGGTTACCAAACTTTATTGGCCCTTACAAAACAATTTTACTACACAAAACCAAATATATTTGCTTAATACGGTTTGCAACATCTGATTCACTGGTCCAAAAAAATATTAACCGATACCAAATTATTTTGTAACGACTACCAAATGATTTGGTAAAAGATTTTTAGTTCCATTTACCAAACTTTTTCGTCAAGAAGAGGGCGCCAGCGTTCCATGACGTCACACAAGACTCAAGGAAAGGAAGAAGAACATCATTGTTTATGTTTCGGCCGCTTTTTAGAATTTGAAAGGTAATTTTATTTTTAAATATTTTATTGTATCCATTATCCCAGTTTTTATGATAAGACTTAATGCATTTGGCAGTACCGTATTTAACTTTTTATGGTCGTGTTGCTTGTTGTTGGTGGTAACATCAAATTGTACTTTGGGCTGTACTGCAAAATTTGTTAAATACAGTTCACAAATAATTACGTCGTTGAGTTATTGTTATAAAGTGTATGTGTGTGGTGCTTTTGAAATTCCTTTTAATTAAAGTTGTATCCCAATACGGTAAAATCCTCGTCGCTAGCCAAAAGATTTCACCAATATCAAAATGTCGCCGACCAGCTACTACGATTAACCGTAGATTCGATTGACGATAACCCTAATCGGTATCTCGTAATATAATGAAAACTATATGTTTGCATTAGTGATTTGCAGCAGTTTAACAATTTGTTTCTGATTGAAGACTACTTTAGGTACTGCTAGCTTATTCGGGCCGGTCTCGATTTGGTGGCTTAACTTTTGCAGCCAAGTAGCGAATACGTACTAGCCGAACCGAACGCCAAAAGTCGCCAAATTGCATTCCGGCCCGAATACGCTAGGTTTCCCTACTTTATTAACCTGATAATTCTCGATTAGTTTTTGGTTCATTTGTCATAAAAATTGTCGTATGTAATATACATTGCTTCAAATTGATCTATAGGGGCTGGGGAGCCCAGTCGGTTAAGCACTCACTCAGCATGGAGAAGGTCCCAGGTTCGGGTCCGGGCATCGCCAAAATAGCTGACGACCTATAAACGTCCCATTCAGCCAAATATTTCTGACAAATAATACCGTGTAAGGGAGTGCACGTTAAATATCCTTCAAAGTCCTAATGCTGCGTAAGATGTCGCCCTTAACTGCTGCATTGGGTGCCTATTCAGGTATTGGCTCGTCACCTGAATGTGGTTCTAAAATACGACGTCCCGCGCCAATAGCCCTTGTGTAGCTCTAGTGCGATGATAAATCAAACTAATCTATAACTTTTTTTTCCTAAGCTATTAATCTTTTACCTAATATAGGGGCTGGGGAGCCTAGTTGGTTAAGTAACCACCTGGCACGGCTGAAGGTCCCAGGTTAGGGTCCGAGCATCGCCAAAAAAACTACCAGCCTATAAACGGCCCTTACAGCAAAAATAATGCCCCGTGTAGAGGGAGTGCACATTAAATATCATCCAAAGTCCCAATGCTGCTTACAGTTTTGTTTTTGCTAAAAAAAACACCAGTATCAGAGCAGTATTGTAGGGTCTGTTGAAAGCCTAAACACTTGTTTGTAGAAGCAGGCAATTTTAATTTGAAAGACATTTTATTGAGTTTTGTTTGGGTACGTCGACATTGTTTAGTTTTGTTTTAAATCAAAACGCGCTCCAGAAGCTCAAAATAGGATTTGCCCTGGTGCTATGCTATTTGTTGAATCTTCTTTCTCCCATACTTATCTATTATAATAGAATTTTTCCCTACATTTCCTCAAAAAGAAAGATGTATATCCCAGTTCCCAACCCTGCTAGAAATCGGCCAAGCCTTTGGCAACAGAAGCACTGTCGAATTATCATTAACCCTTAGTCAATGTACAGATACTTTTCAAGCATGTCGCATCCTTGGCAGAATCTTGAACATAATGGGATCTCCGAAGCTATATTATTTTTTAATCGCTAGCCAAGAGATATCGCCAAGCTTAAAAGTCACGGAGCAGGGACTAGTTTTAACCCTAATCGGTATCTCGTTGCATGTAAAATATATTTTTTACGTTTAAAACACTCATTCATTTTTTTTATCGAAGGAGTTAAAAAGAAATCCTCCCACTATTATTAAACATTTCAAGATGTCAAATTTTCTAGATACTTAATATGTATTTTATATTTTTTAGAATATTCTTGAGGTCTTGCAGAATGACTGGAAGAAAGATAAAAGAACTCAAGTACTCTCTTAGAGACTCTCTAATGGACCACAGTGGTCCCATACTCCTGCGCCAGTCATCACCAACGCCATTCTGAACCCCATTTGCTCGACTGCCTCGTACCCCCCCCCCCCCCCCCCTTGGAGCCTGGTCTTCAGCCCCTCCCAATCCCAGAGGGCAACCTACTCCAAGGACAGGACCCCAAGCCAACTTCTGCTGTTCGAGGCCTCTTCCGCGGTGACTTTTGTCCCCCGACCATCTCCACCTCTGGTTCACACTCGTGTGTCCCCTCAGAATTTTAAGACAGATGAAGCAACCATTTCCCCAGTTTCACCTGCTGCCCACTGATGCCTACTAACGGGCTACTCAGCATCACCACCACTTCGAAGGATGCCTGGACAAGCACTTTCTGCAAAACCCCGTTCCCAACTAGAGCTGAGTACGATGACCACCTTTAAGACATCCACCTCATCTCGAATGACACTGAACATCGAACACACTCCTCTTCCCCCAAGTCCGGCCCAAGTATCATCCCTTGCCCTGCCTCATCCCAGCTGCCCCTGAGTCCTCCCCCTCCTCCTGCCTTTCCAGCGACAGGCCAGGGCCTGTTTGGGATTTCCTCAACCTTGGTCCCCCCCCCCCCATCCCAAAGGAAAAGGCATTTATATGCCAGACTTGTGGCTTCCGCTTCTAGAAGTCCCAGGAGTTCCGGAGACATAGGGCTCACCACCGCCCAAGCTCCCTACCCTGCATGCCGCCGGGCCCTCCACCTCCACGCTACACCAAGGACCAAAGCCACAGTCAACCGCACCAGGATCTTTCCCATCCACAACAGGCACTCCCACTTCAAGGCTTGCGTACTCGGATATATTTCAATCCATTCCACCCTGGACCACTCACAAGTCTCCAGTCCAACTGGACCCTCCCCGAGGACAGATGTGTCCATCATGCAAGGCCGGTCCCTTCCTGGATATTGAAACAAGGAACCTACATGTGGAGTTCAAACACTCAAAAAGGATTCCGAGCGTTGTCCTGCAATGTACGAAAATCTACTCCTTGTCGAAGCCCGACCCCACATCCCCTTACCCCTTCTTGCAAGTGGCAAGAGTATGCAGCGGCCCCCCGAAAGCACCGGCCTTTCCTCAAGCCTCCCCACCGCCTGAGCCCAGGACATCCTCCTCCTCCATCCCTCGGGATCTGGCAAGGGGAGGGGTCCCCAAGCGTAGGGCCGTCCACCATACAACGTTTTCAAAACTGCCCCCCCAGCCCCTTCCTAGGAAGACGGCAGGAGAAGACATAGAGCACCACCAGCCCCCAGCTCCAACAGACAGGCTGTGCCCCAGCAACTGCCGGCCCCACGGCGGGGCAGACCACCGGGAAACGGCAACTGCAACAACGTCCCCAAAGAGGACTTGAAAGACTCCCCTGTCTGCTGCACCAGAAGAGGTAGCACTCTTCATGTCTCCTTCCCGATGGCCCGCAGCGCACCCTCCGATGCCTCGAGACTGGCTGCCCTACTGTCTGCGCCAGCGGAGCTTGGAACATGATGCTCCAATCCGTCGAGTCATCTCAAGTTGGACCATCTCACACCCATCACCCACGTGAAGAAATGGTGCAGGCTGTGCCCAGCCATTAATACCGCCCTCCTTGCTGCCGGAGCCGGGGCGGTGCTCTAAAAAGTTGCAACGGTTAACTTGTGAGAGTGTCATTTGCCAAATAAAAGAATTGTTCTTGTGCTTTAAAATAACTCGGAAAATATCAAAAAGTGCATTATTTGATTCCTCAAACTTTTTTCTATTCAAAATATTTTTATTAATCCCAATAGATGTCAGCCCTAATTTTTTTAATTATGATCAGAAACATGATGATGCCAAATGGCATCACTGGAGCTGAAAGGGTTAAATTCTAAAATCTTTTGTTTTGACTATAGCCCTGCATGCACTAATAAGTCTCCTGCTATTATATGGGATAATAAAAAAAATGGCACTTTAAAATATAGTTAATCTAAAATTTTTGTGTTTATTGCCGGATTGCATGTAAATGGTATGTCTGGTAAGTAACCTTTAAACGTTGGGAAATCATCCGAAGGAATTATTTGTATTTTGTCAAAATTATTGTCGTAACCAGGTCTTTTACACTGCCTATTGTGTATACTTAGAGTTGTGTGATACGTTGCATTCCACTGTGGATTAATATGTGTGAATTCATCCAGACTGTATTAACTACTTTTTTTTTGCCCGATACCTGCATTGATTAAATAAAGTGTTTGTAAATGTTGTCAGTTATTGTTTATTTTTATAAAGTAACCTTAAGTACAACATTCTTCTTTCATTGCATACTTACAAAATGCTAAAATAGTAATGCAACATACTTTTGCATGTTTAATTGTACCAAATTTTGAGCAAGCATTAAAAACAATTTTTAGTTCATTTGATAATTTTCTGTCAAAATGTGATGCAAAGCAATTATAATTCTGTACAATTCATTATGTGAAAGTCTATAGCTAAATTTTCAACTTATTTATAGTATTAGATATGTTTTGCCTAATAATAATTTCTACTCATTGATTTAGTAGGCGTAACTAAAGTATTTTGTGAATTTTATCACATAATTATATTAATCAAAAATTTAGCTGTTTTTAATAAAATTTGTTAATTTATATTCATTAATTTAGTAAATATATTACCACATATTAGCCTAATATGTGGTAATATATTTACTAAATGAATATAAACTAACAAATTTTATTAAACACAACAGCTACATTTTTGGTAAATAAAAATATAATAATTTGTGATAAAATTAACAAAATATTTAAGTTGCGCCTACCAAATCAATGAGTATAAATTACCAAATTGTTAGTAAACACAACAGCGTCGTACTACGTTAAACAAAATATTTGGTAAAATGTACGAAATACTTAAGTTACACCCACCAAATCAATGAGTATAAACTACCAAATCGTTGGTAAACACAACAGCGTCATACTGCGTTTAACAAAATATTTCGTAAGATTTACTAAATACTTTGGTTACACTCACCAAATCAATGAGTATAAACTACCAAATTGCTAGTAAACGCAACAGTGCCTTGTTTGGTAAAATTTACAAAATACTTTTGTTACATATACCAAATCGTCATCTGTGTCCGATACCAAAATATTTGGTAGAATTTACCAAATGCCGTTTACTAAATCTTAATGGTAGCATTTACCAAATCTTTATTTGTCCCCTATTGCACCAAAAATCTTAGTTGATTTTACCAAAATTTAGTACAGATTACCAAACTTTTTTTTGAGTGTAACAGTATTGGGAAAATATGGGAGACATGATATGACCGCAATATATCCGATGTAAAGTGGCACGAGGGAGCAGGCCCGATTAAGAATAGCAAGGACTATAGGTACAACAGGTTATGGGAGCCCTTATGTGGAACATTATCCTAGTATTGCGATATCATTTACACTACAGTATATCAAAACAAGCCATATTAATTATGTATAAATTAGCAACCTTGTATATAAACTACCACATTATGTTAATTATATACAAATTATTGCAAGTGAAAATTGAATGAACATAATGTTAAATATAATATTTAAGAATATAAAACATATACATTAAGAAATTTTTTAATACTAAGAGATAAAGCTCCTTTAATTTCAGAAAAAAGTTTGCTTAAAAAAGCTATTAGAAAAATAAAGATCTATTTTAACTTATCAATGTATATTTTAATACGAGTAATAAAAGATTGGAAATGAGATGAAGCAATTTATAATGAAAAAAAAAAAAAAAAAAACTGGTCATTGCGTGCTGGTGTGCAGTTTGTCTCAAGATGGGCTTCTGGAATAGATTAGAAACTCAATAGTTTGGTTTGGATTATTATGACTAAATTTTTTTTAATAAATCGTTTAAGGCCAGCTGGATCTTCATCAAACATATAACCTAGCATTCTAACTTTTTTTAATTTAAATGAAAATAAAAAAAGTTTAATTTATGAGAAGTTTGGGGGCCCCAAAATTCGGGGGCCCTAGCCCAGGCCTCATGGATAATCAGGTCCAGCGAGGGAGTACTTTATTAAGGAAAGGAATGTTAAAATAAAGAAACATCGAAAACATACATTAATATACTCTGTTAAAAATTGTGTACTTCGTTCCGCCTTAATAATTGTAATTAAAGGCTGTCTGGTGAAAAGTTTCACCATACTTTAGGCTTTCGGTCGAACCATTTTTAAAGTTTTGGAAAAAAAGAACTTTGAAAAAGTTCAACCAAAATTTTAACACTGTACAAAAATATTTTCTGTGTTACTGGGAGAATCTGTCACCATGGTTTTTCCAGTAGCATTATCCTTTTGCGACCTGGCGTCCCCATTTGGGGACATTTTTTAAAACCTCCCCGCAAACAATTCACACACTTTAATAACTTCCGAATTGACCGGGTCTGATTACAGGTATTAGGCATTTATTTCCAAAGAAAATGAAGTGAACGAGAGTCAATACCACATTAGAGTTCTTAAAAAATATATTTTTACATTTTATTTTCAAAAAAGTTTTTAGAAGATAATTTTAAAGACATTTTGCATTAATGACTATGTTGAAGTATTTTGTTTACTACACAATTAAGTGATACGGCCCTTTTTGTTGCATTTATAGCCCAAAAATGTGTATTTTTTAGAGTTCAAGGCGCATACTTTTCACACAAATATATGCTAAGATGTATGTTTTGCAAAGAATTTTTTTAAGCTACTTAGGGACTCTAAGATGCTTAAAAAAATTCTTTGCAAAACATACATCTTAGCATTCTTGGCATATATTTGTGTGAAAAGTATGTTTAGATTATAAGAATATACGTGTAGGATTTTTCTGGGGTCTTAAATTTTTATGTATATTTTCTGGCAACTTTGTTACCAGAAACCTTTCTGTAATATATTTAACACGATTTATTTCACAATGTTGCCTTATTTCAAGAAAATGATTAAATCAAATTATTTGCACTTTGCCGAATCAATCTCTTTTTATTTATATAAAACAATGAAAGTGATGCGATGTTGTCGAAAATCCAAAATGTAGGTTTTGTGTTTTGGAGATTGAATCTGAAAGAGTGGTTTTCAAACATTGGTAAGTAGTTTTATTTACTAGACTAAGTTTTTTGGCATAAGGACGCGCCACGCCATAATCTTAACCCGGCAGCACTCGCCTGGGGTCTAATGGACCCCAGATAGATTCAATACACTCTAAGATCTGAAACTCTGATAGGATTACCATTATAAGGATTTTCTATATTGAAATTGATATAGACACTAACTCCCACAATTGTGCCTGAGGGAACTAATATAATGGTTTACGGCTGCCATTTTCTAGCCTCCTTTCGGAGCTTTAGCACAGTTGCGGTTTAGTTTGTTATTTAACTATCTAGCTATAAAAAATTGCAAACAGTCTATGTTATATTGTTTTGTAGTTTTTTCAAACAAAAACAACCCCCCCAAAAAATGAATTATGAAAATTTAATGATAATTTCATGGACGAAAAGTTAATCACTGAAACTCATTGGCTTTCAATTCAATGATTAGTGACAGTAGATGAGTTATCCGATCTGAAAAGGCCAGGAACAGTTCCTCGTACTTTTACGACTAGCTGTCGTGTAGACAGCTTAGTAAGCGACATTTTAGTTAGAGTTAGCGACATTAGCCCTAAGATCGAAAATTTTAATTATCCATTAAAATCTGACGTATTATAGTACATTTCGAAGAAACAGAGCTGCAATCGGAGAGTTTAATTATGCCAATCACAAATCAATCGTTAATAGTGTGTTGGTTCCATTCGATACTTTCGAGGCGCTAGGCATCAGATTGAGTTCCCGATCTAGAAGATTCTTAGTCTATGCTAAGTTAGCGCGAGTTCTGCAGGGTTAAAAATTCTGATAAAAGTAGAGGCCATTCGGTCTCCTCCAACACTACAGGAGTAACCCATTTTTTATAGCCGCATTTAAAAAGTTGACTGCAGTAGGGTGTTTTAATATTAAAAAGAAAAAAAAAATATGTTGGACCTCTACCCTGAAATATAACCCAAATCCACACAAAAAAGTTCTAAATCTCAGTGATTAAATGTATTTGATTTTGTGCCTACCAGTTTTTTTATTTTTAAAATTGTTATATATTATAATTGTACTGCAGTACTGTCACATATGACATTTAGGTCCAATTTATATATACAGTTTCTAACCAGAAACGTTGTAAACTGATGTGCTAGGCGTTATTCCTCTGCTTTCTGAGGCTCAAGAACCCCGAACGTATCGCTAACTCATTAAGTCTGTAATCACTTGAACTATGGATTATAAGGTCTTGCTGAAAAACGAATAAAGATACGACTTCATATTTGGTTTACGAGTTCAAAAAATGCCTATCGTATATGTCATTATAAGGTTTTTGAGAAACATTCCACACGTGCTGCCCCGGTGGCGCAATCGTTAGGATGCGAGCCTTTGGAGCTGCTGGGGTCGGGTTCGAATCCCGGTCAGGCATGGATGTCTGTGACCGTCAATAAATGTTGTTATTTTTGTTTGTGTTGTCCTTTCTTTGTTTGTCTCTTGTGCATGTAAAAACTCTTTCTGTGTGACTGTCCCTCTTGACGAAAGATTATAAGCGGTTCTCTGAACAAGCACACAAGCTGGAATATATATGTTCCTACCATACCATACAAATTCCGAATGTGCGGGGTAGCTGCCATAGAAACTTTTAGGTTTTTAAGTTATTGAAATTACTTTATAATTTAAGAAAATGACGTTTAAATGTATTGATTTATTTGGCGGTAATATTGGAAGTATTGTAGCGATACACACACCTAGTTTTCAAGCTAAAACCTTTAGAATAATATCATTTGTGACAATGTCAGATTTCGTAATCAACCCTTTAGGTACACGGAATTAAGATTCAATATTTCTTATTTCCCGTTGCCTATTTTAAAGCTATACTTCCAATAAACAATAATACACTGCTCACAACAATTAGGGGAGCGCATGGTTTAAACTCTTTCAACCCCAATGTTTCCATTTGTAATCATAAGCTAGCGATTTTTTCTTTCTAATTTGAGCTTGCACTAATTTATCGTTAGATGGAAGAAACATGTATTTTGAGGATGTAAATAATGTTTGTTTTAATCAAATGAAAATATGAAAACATGGTAAAATAAAATTCACTCCAAAAAATGTTTATCAAATAAATTGACTCTAAATTCTTCACGCTTGCATTCTCAGATGTTTAAAAATTGATTTTAACTCTTTTTGCAAATAAAAATTTGAAAAATTTACTGTTATATTTTATTTTTAATTAATTTTTTATTCGAATTTCCCCCCTTAAATTTTAGTTTAAAAAATTAATATTTTCCCGCCTGTTTTTTACCATTTCATTCTGGATGCATAATGAATCTATTTCACACATTTTAGATTTTTAGAATGAAAAATGAGAAATTGAAAATGTGAACAAAAGTACGCAAAGTGCTCCCCTAATTGTTTTGAGCAGCGTAGTTGGAATATAAAATGCACTTTATGATGGATTTATTTTTGTTTTTCCTCCTTTCTATCTATATACATAAAAGGCAACTTCCGTTTGTCTGTTTGTTTGTATAAGACACGAGATCTAAAGAACCACGCTACAGATCGTCACGAAATTTGGCACAAAAATTCGTCTCATCTCCGGAACAAACATAGGCTAAGAATTTTCCTATAATCAGACCATTCCTTCTATCGTTTTCGAACGTTTTTATGTTTACCATTGCATTGAAAACCTTAGAGGTTTATTGCTCCTTCAACTGCACGTTTTCACTGAATTTTTTATTTAGTTTTATTTCACAATTTTTTAAGCGATTTTTAAGTATATTTCGCTGATTAAACTTTGAAGAAATGTGCAAAAAGATTATTTTTCATTTTCAACAGCATTAATCATCAGCATTATCACTAAGGAGAGGATTTTAAATTTTACTCCGGTATTTGAAATTGTATTGGGGGATTGTAACAACCATTTATGTTTCTTAAAAAGTCTTTTATCTGCATGACTTAAAAATAGGATATTATGTAACTAAAATGCAAGAAAAAATACAGTTAAAATGACCGTTTATTTTTTCACCTCTACCCGTGCAACGTCGGGTATAACAGCTAGTTTATAATAACTAAATGACCAGCAACGAAATTTTGTGGAATGAATATGATACACCACTTCAGACTTTCATGTTTTGAAAGTGAATGCTGCATTAACCTTCTAATGCATACTGTTACCATATGGAAACGGGTAACAAAATCCACTTTATTCTATAATAAAGTAGAGCTCCCTCTCGACAAATCTGGTGTTTTTTCATCTATTACATTAAATTTTTAAGTTTTAGTAACTAATAAACTTCATAGATTACAGTAGTAAAAGTGTATTCAAAATTAAAGAGTGAAGTTATTAACTGTTGTGAAATGACGTCTTTGTGGCAGTATTCAAAGTAAAATAATATTTGTACACTAAATACAAATAAATTGTTTTGAAAAATAATTATTGTTCAAGAGAGTTATTTTAAAGTAAATTTAGTAGTTTTCTAGTCATTCTTATCTAAATTGGAATTTTGTAATTGGTTTTTGCCATGTGACAAATTTTTTTGTTGAAGTTATTTGGAAGTGAAAGTATGGCCGCGAAAGTATTTATTTTAGCTTGAATCTCGATCGGTAACACCGAATTGTAGTAGTAGTGGTAGAGAGATATTTGCTCGCCCGGGTACACCCAATTTGGTGCTTTGTTTTCAAAATGTCGTCGAAAGATTACAGTTATACCATTCTTGGCAGGGCCTGCTCTTCTATAAAGGCTGGTTGGCCCGGGCCTAGGACCCCCAAATTTTAGGGGTCCCTAAATTTCAGTTTCTATTGTGCTAAATGCTCTAAATCCCCGAAATACCAGTAAACTAAAAAAAATTCGGATACTACACTTTGTTTTTCACTCAATTTTAAGTAAGTAATTGTCCTAACGTTATTGTTTTGATCGATGTTTGTAAAGGAATCCTATTAAATTGTAGCAAAAATTTTACATATGGGTCCTATAGCACCATCATTATTGGAAATCATACATAAAATTTTAAGAAAGGGCCCTCAAAATAGGTTGTGCCTAATAGTCTGAGATTTCCTAGAGCAGGCATTGATTCTTGGTGTATGTTAACACCGATTTTTCAAAAGCTTAAATAAAAAAACAATTTTGAGTGAATAATAACACCTATTTTGTTGCTGACACCACATTTCGCGTATATTTACAGCTTATTTAGCATTTCATAAACCATAAACAAGCGTAATAATACTCCCTAGCTTTTACGGTGTAAAAGAGCAGCCTTATATAAGGGATATTTATAAGTACACTGTACAAAAAAGTCTGCTGTTTTTACAGAAAATCTGCAAGCTGATGTACCAGAAATGTAACGTAAAATTTACAAGGATAACATGTTTACTTTATTGCAAGTAATTTGTAAAAAATAGACAAGTCATAAAGAAAAAAAAATAAATTTATCCCCGCCTTTGTCATACCAGCGACAGCAACCTCAGTGACGACTAATAGAGTGCTTACCCCGCATTCAAACTAGAAAACTTTTAATTTATTTTTATAGAAATATTTAAAAAAAGTTAACTGAATATTTCTGGAAATAAATGATATTTTTCTGCAAATATAATTTTTTTGTAAATATGCGGTATTTTTCTGTCAATCTATAGCATTTTTCAGTAAATATAATGTATTTTTCTGCAAAAATAGTCTTTTTTGGATAAACATATGGTATTTTTCGGTGAATATATGGTATATTTCTGTATAATTGATCGATTTTTTTTGCAGAATACCATCAGTAAATAAAGGGTTAAGACATGACTGTAACATGTGAACATTTATGAAAGATTTTATCGTAGAGTAATATTATAGAGTACATTTATGGAATGTCTAAAAAATACTTTTTAAACAAATTGAATACTGTCGAACTTCGATTATCATTTCTCATTGGGATCGGAAACAGGTCGGATAATCGAAAATTCCGGATAATAGAGAATTTTCTTTAAATCGTAAAACCTATCGCACAGAAGATCGCCCCAAGTCCCAAGACTTCGGACTCGCCAAAGTCCTAAATCCGCTCTATTTTTGCAGTTGCAAATATTGAATTTTAGCATTTATAGTTATCTCTAAAATAGAGACTTTCTGGCACAAAGTAAAATCTAAAACATTGGTTGGATTTTTTAAAAATATCTGATCGGAGTTTTGGGAAAAGTTCTTATTTTTTGGTTTTGTTGATATACTGATGGGCTAAAGGGGCTACTAATCAGTTCTTTCTACATGACTCTGGATCAGAAGGTTAATTTAGCTGAAGGTGTTGAACGTTTGAAATAAGGCTTATCTTGAACGTTAACAAATATGTATAATTTATTAAAATAAATAAAAGTAAAATCTAAACTGCTCTTAAGGCACAGTGCTAGAGCTTAGACAGTAACTAACGAGACTAGCGGTACATAAGCAGAACACGTTTTTTAGAGAATCAGAATTTGCATATTACAGAAGCAAGATAACATATTACATATTGGTCGAGATAGTTCGCTGTACTAGATCGTTCAAATTTGCTAGTACCACAGTTTCATTATAGATATTAGTTGTTGTCTCACGATTTCTGGCGATTGCGGGAGTTTAGGGTTTTTGGAACTTCGCTGTTTATTTTGCCAATGTATACGGCATTAGATAAAGGGTTGAGTGTGTAATATTCACTCACCTGCGATGAGGCCGGGTACGTGTAGCCGAACTGCGAGTAGGACATGGTGGACGGATAACTGGATCTCCCCCGTCACCGTACTCCCGGATGGACGGGGCGCCGGATGACCGGACCGCCGGATGAGCGAGGCATCGTCAGGGATATCCAAGAGAGGGGTATCCGTGCAGACGACTGCGCGGAGGAGAACTGAAGGGAAGGGAGTGAAGGAAGATCCCGCCCGCCCCTCGGAGAAGGAGCTGGAAGGCCGATCCCACCACGCCCCCGAAGAAGGGGAAGTTGGAGTCCATCAGGGATTGGAAGGTTACTTTAAAAAAGTAACTCTGTTACAGTTATGGTACAGCTGCGGAAATAAAAAAAGTACCACTAGTGATTATTTCTGCCGTTAGTCACCCTATAGAATCGGACCTTTTTGAAATTGTAAACAAATAACATTCTGAGTTAATTGCATGACACAAATTTTGCATAAGGGGTCATCTTCTTATTAAAAATGTTACTAACTTTAAAATTCCCAATAGTAACACCCCTTTTTGAGTCCATATTTCAAATCTATGACATATGTTAATACAAAATGCCAAATTTTGTTAGTTTTTAAGCATTATTAGGGGAGTTAGAGACATGCAAAGTTTAGGTCCCATAATGTTAAATGAGCTGCACATAAAAAACTATCCCAATCTATAAATAATTAAGATAATGAAACGAATTTTTTACTGAAAAGAAATTATAACAACCCAAACAAAATGCCTTCAATAGTGGGGTATTTAAAACAATTTTTATATTTTTTAATAATTATTATATTAATTTTCAAAAAAAATATGAATAGAAACCCCTCAATATTTTTACAGAAATGCATTTAAGACAGGAAGTTTAAGCGAAATCCCAAATTTTAAAAATTTTTATTCATAATTTGCTGAGTAAATCACAAAATACTTTTTAATTACCCTTTAGGGAACTGTGTATAACATTATGTGTAATTGATAAATAAAGACGGCCTTGCAAAAAGGAAGAACTAGACTGCGCTTGTCATTTTAAAGATGATCCCCAAAAGGTCCACAAGTGATTCGATTGAATAACTCGTCAAATATTCATCCAAATGTAACAAAAACTTAGATTTAAGGGTTTTCAAGAGTGCTTAACATTTCTAAGTTATTAAAATTGGGTGTTGCTATTGGAAATTTCAAAGTTCGTAACATATTTAATATGAAGACGGCCCCTTATGCAAATTTTGTGTCATGCAATTAACTCAGAACGTTAATTGTTCACAATCTCAAAAAGGTCCGATTCTATAGGGTGACTAATGGCTGAAATAATCACTAGTGGTACTTTTTTTATTTCCGCAGCTGTACCTAATTTACTCTGTTTCAGTTAAGTTACCTATGAATAAAGTAACTATGTTGCAGTTAAGTTACACTCTTAAAACAAAAGAGTGAAATCCACTCCAGTTGGAGAAGTGGATTTTCGACACCCTAAAGGCATGCATATTTTCTCAGACTGAGTTGAAATCCCTCGTTTGGAGTGATCCTGTCGGAGGTTTAACACACAAAGGATCCACTCCAAAAGGAGAAGTGCATTTTCCAGTCTGGAGGAGTGAAATCCACTGAGACTGCGTTAAATTAGGAGTGTTTGTTTTAAGAGTGTACCTTACGAATAAAGTAGCTCTGTTGCAGTTAAGTTACATTCCGATTGAAGTAACTTTGTTTCAGTTACGTTGCATTACGAATAAAGTAACTCTGTTGCAGTTAAGTTTCCTTATGAATAAAGTAACTCTTCCAGCACTCTTTAGGCGATTAAAAAATCCAACAAAAACCCTTTTGCCCTAAATTTTATTTGAAAGTATGCATCTAAGGAAAACGAATTTCGCTGACCAAAAAAATAGCACTCTTTTATCGGATTCGAAGAAGTTTCTTCATATCCGGACAAAATCGAAAGTATATAGTCCATATCTTAATATTATTTAATTTAAAAGAAAAAACCTTCCTGTAAGAGACAATTATTTGTGTTTATTTGGGGAGGGGGAGTATTTTAAAATATTTCATAAACAACGCTGCTGGCGCCGAAATTTCGCCTGCTCTGATTGGTTGCTCCTTTGATCCTGATATTCGTGCGCCCTGTTACGTCAAAAAGGAAAAAAAATAATTAAAATTACACTCTAACTGAAGCTAAACTAATAAGAATAATAAATATATGTCTTGAAATAACAAATAAATTTGTTTATTGAATGGGAAATACCTTTTTGTATTCGATTCTCGCCCTCGAAAATGAGAACTATTTACCCTTTTTCTCGTAGAACATTTGTATACTGCAAACTTCGGTTTTACTGTAGCACATAAATTCAATTTCAAGTCATTTAAATCACTGTTGTCAACTCAACAATGGCATCAATAACCTTATTCATTTAAAAATTATTAAACATATTTGAAGCAGAATTTTTTTCGTTATAAATCAGTTTGGAATGACGTCGGGAATGTGATTATTTGCTTGTTTATAAGGCTTATCTCTATATCTTGCCAAGGCATATTTTTTGCGTTATAATCCTGATAATAGTTTTAATTTACATTTTTTATTTTAAGAGCATTTTAGAGTAGTTTCTTGTTTATTGTTATGAATAAATATTTAATTGTTCGTAGAAATACAAATAAATCAAGCTGACGATAAATAATATTAATTTTATTCGCGATAGAAAATTTATCAAAATAGTTGATTTTAGCTTTAAGAAGTTGAAATTATAGCTGGATGTTGTGTTTAGTAAAATTTATTCTAATGGCATAAATTGTATGTAGAAACAATTGTGGATGACACTTTCTGTTACGAACCTAGTTGTATCCCGATAAGAATTTCCGTAAGTATTTAAGAAACAGGAAAGAAGGCTATTTTAGTTCTTTTGGAACTTCTTGTTTTCTATAGAATCGCCAACCCTGTAGTGGGATTGAATGGTGCCATCTCAATCCCGTCTGTCACTCACTCTCCCGATGCCCCGCCCTTCTCATCCGCGATTGGCCCCTTTCCGCTCCCTCGCCCCGCCCCCCTGGTCGCCCCTGGTGACGCGGGCGCAAACAATCGCTGCCAACTCGGTAAGTGCGAAAACACGCGTTTCGTGTGAAGTGTTCTGTTGTTTTTGCGGCGAAATTATAATTTCAGATGAGGCTCACTTATTATCCATTATTAAAGCGAAAAGTTCGATTGGTATCGTCTTTTTTGTTTTAAAGTAACGGGCACATTGTATTCCATAATTTAGATTTATAATGGGACTACAGGAAAATCTAAATTTCAAATGAATGTCCTGGCAATTTTAAAAGGAAATATTGTTCAATAATGTTTATCACATTCGTTAGCAAAGTGTATTTTTATAAAAGATTGCATCGTAGAGTAATAATTTATTCATAGAACTTATGAAAAAACAATACTTTTTAAACAAATGGAATAAATTAGTTGACAAGTTTCGTTTTTAAATTCATGATTTAAACACAATGTTTTTATAATAGTTATATGCGGTATTTTGTATACATACGTGCAAATGTATGTTGCACTTATGCATTAACATGTGTCAAAGTACTTTTATGCTCTACTCAGACCATTTTTACCACACTCAAAACAAATTTTGAAACTTTATTTGAATACACAGATATGAATATGCAATAAAAATATATTGTAATATAGATTCACACATTTTAATCTTTTTTCAAAATTTAGCTAAAATATATACATACTATTACGAAAGTTAATAAAAGTTTACTTGTTTTTACAATTCGATGAATAAGCAATTGTTATCAATGCGTATAAAAACAATACTGATCTATACAAAACCTCAAATTAAGTTTGCAACAGAGAAATGTACTAAGCCGAGGAAACTGCGTAAACAACGCTGCTGGCGCCGAAATTTTACCTGCTCTAATTGATTGCTCCTTTGACCCGGAGCACCCTGTTACGTCAAAATCGAAGGAAAAAGTAATTAAAATTACACTCCAACTGAAGCTAAACTAATAAAAATATGTCTTGAAATAACGAATAAATTGGTTAATTGAATGTGAAACACCTTTTTTTTATTCGATTCTCGCACTCGAAAATGAGAACTATTTACCCTTTTCTTGTAGAACATTTGTATACTGCAAACTTAAGGTCGGTTTTACTTTAGTTATATAATCAACCGCCAACTTCGAAAATAAAGTTAAAATACATCTTTTCCATTTTGTCAA
Source organism: Hylyphantes graminicola (assembly GCA_023701765.1). Lineage (NCBI taxonomy): Eukaryota > Metazoa > Arthropoda > Arachnida > Araneae > Linyphiidae > Hylyphantes > Hylyphantes graminicola. Next base: position 20,062,382 of record CM043112.1, read on the forward strand.
CTTTACTTTATAAATGTAGACATGCAACCAGTTTCGAAACTTTAAAATGGTATCTATAAAAGCTGTTTTTCGGCGAATGTCGTTACTCGACACGAAAAAGTGATTGCTGGTATAAATAATTCAGAGCTGCAATAGCGTCATTAAACTTGTGTTGTTAGAAAATAAGTATTATACATTGAGCTTTTTTTAGAATGGAAATGCGTTAAAAATGGTATCTGTAAAGTTTCTCCCACTCAAAATCTCAGACAATTATCAGTTGCTTTTGTTTTTATACGTTAAGGTAGGCGAATACCCAAAATTCCCCCAAATTCAAACATTTTTACTATTACTTTAATCTTTTCCAAAATTTTCAGTGATTTCAAATATAATGAAGAATACTATTTAGGCGTTTTTTTTAAATTTAAATATAATTTATTTATTTTAAACGGTGTTTTTCTACACTCTTAAAACAAAAGAGTGAATTCCACTCCAGTTGGAGAAGTGCATTTTCGACACTGGAAAGGAGTGAATATTATCTCAGACTGAGTTAAAATCCCTCGTTTGGAGTGATCCTGTCGGAGGTTTAACACACAAAGGATCCACTCCAAAAGGAGAAGTGCATTTTCCAGACTGAAGGAGTGAAAATTAATCAGACTGAGTTAAAATCGCTCGTTAGTTTTAAGAGTGTACTAAAAAAGTAGGTTTACGCTAACAAGTCAACCACATTGAATTTTCATCCTATAAACATTAATTATGTGTTAAATTCTTCGTTTTGAACTGATGCATGGAATGACCCTCTACACTCTTAAAACAAGAGAGTGGATTTGAACTCAGTCTGAGTTAATTTCACTCCTCCAGACTGGAAAATGCACTTACCCGGAAGGAGTGGATTCTTTGTGTGTTAAACCAACGACAGGATCACTCCAAACGAGTGATTTCAACTCAGCCTGAACTAATATTCAATCCTTTCCAGTGTCGAAAATGCACTTCTCCAACTGGAGTGGATATCACCCTTTTGTTTTAAGAGTGTTGAGTTGCATACAAATTGCAAGAAAAGAAGTTATTAAGAAAAATGTTATAAATTAGCCTAAAAAAAGGATTTTTTTCGATTAACTTACACTTGGACATTAAAAAAAATTATATTTACACCGGATGTTACAAGTTCATGGCACAGATATATATTGAAATAGCATCTGTAAAAAAATTCAGGTAAATTAATGCAAAACTTTTTATACTATAGAAGTGTTGGCGCAACCCCTTTTTTTTAGGTGAAAAACACCGTTTAAAATAAATCAATTATGTTTAAATAAAAAAAATTGCCCCAAAAGCATTGTTCATTATATTTGAAATCACTATGCCAAATTTGGAAAAGATTAAAGTAATAGTAAAAATTTTAGAATTTTGGGTATTCGCCTACCTTAAGGAGAACAAGGGGAGATTTAATTCAGTTATTCAAGTTCATAAAACAGGAAGACATTGCAGGGCTTAGGTGTTACCTCAAATAGCCGGACCAGAGGACATGGAGCAAAAAAAGAAATGAAAAAATAATTCATTAACTGGTTATTTGTGCAAAGGTCATCGCACTAGAGCTGAATGGGTGTGTTGTAGCTATATCTTTTCCTAGCCAAATTAGCAAAAACGCGCCAAATGAGCTAAAAGAATTTTATGCGGGAATTGCGATGGCATTTATCCGGGAATTTTATAGTGTATTTATAATTTTTAATTTTAAGGTAATATAAGTAACGGGATTCTATACTCGAGCGCGAACAATAAACATAAGCTTAATGTCCTATAACGGATTAAATGGTACATATTTTAGGATCCTTTTGAATTTTTTTAGTCCGTGCGAAGAACGGGTATTTATTTGCTTGCTAATTACAAAATACAATTTGTTTTTGTTTCGAAACGTTCGACTTTACAAATAGCGTAATTAACATTTCTTCTAAAAGTATACTTAATTAAATTATATAATTTCCTTACCGCCCTCTGTCACAATTTTACACTCTGTCTCAAATTAAAAATTATGGTAGAACTGCCCATCTAACAATATTGGATTTTAATCAAAAATTTTATAATTTTTTTTCGTTTCCGTGTGATGAATTTCCATTTTAAATATTCATGCTATTTGTTTTTTTTTTAACAAAGCGAGCGATTTTGTAATACCAGTATTTATTTTGAATGCACTTTTACTTATAAAAAAATGTTTTCCTTTCCGTAAGGGCTATTTGTATGGCGATGTTTTCATGCTAATTGCTTCTCGCAGAAGCGATCGGCAATATCATAAATCAGACCAGAGACAAATGTATACCAATGTTTGTTGTTAAATAAAGTTTCATTAATTAAAAAAAAAACGTTTTTATTACGTCAATTTCAATTCCTATCTTTAAATCCGAGACCAATGTATACCTATGTTTGTTTTTAAATATATTTTTATTAATGAAAGAAAATTATTTCGTCAATTTCATTTCCTATCTTTTCGAGTCAATTGCTTCTTGCGACCAGTATCATAAAATATCATAATTGGTAATGTTAGAAATTAAAGAACTAATGCATACCAGTATTTATATTAAATGCACTCTTTCTTATAAAAAAATATTTTAGTATCTATGTCAATTATTTCTGCTTCGTTGTTTTCATGCTAATTGCTTCGTGAAGAAGCGATCGGTAAAATCATAGATTAGAGGCTCTTACAGATAGGATATTGCAGGGGTTCCCAACAAAATTTTCTCGCGGACCCCTCATCGAACCATTATTATGACAAGGACTTCCATAAATTCCTAATCCTAAAATTAAAGGTGAGAACCAAATTAAGAGACTTTTTAAATTTTATACGTTTTTTTAGTTACAAAACATTGAGTTCCATCAGTTATACAGTTTTAATTTTTAGTTCTTAAGGAGACTATTTAAATTGGTACTTTGAGCCCATTATTTCTGAAATATTAGGTTCCAAACTTGAAACTTTCACTCTCACTTTCATTCAGCTAAGTACACAACTGAGTAAAGCTAAGATAAGTTAATGAGAAAATGAAACGCTATAAACTCTGTCTCATGCAGGAAGCTGCCGAAACAAAAATTCTGTTATTATACGAAACCTATATTTAATTTTTTTTCATTCTAATAGCCTCTTGCGTACCCCTTTGGCATAGCTCGCGGACCCCTGGGGGTCCGCGGACCACCTGTGGGAACCACTGGGATATTGTAATGAGATCTACGGGATATATTCTGTATCGAAATTGCCATAGGAACTAGCGCACCAGTTCGCGATTTTTCTTCTCTCTCACTAATTTGAGCTCGCACTTATTATCATTCGATGGAAGAATCATGTCTTTTGAAGAATTAAATAATGTTTTGTTTTAAATAAAATGAAAAACTCGATAAAAAACAAAATTCACTCCCAAAAAAATTAAATGAAATAAATTGACGTTAATTCTTCACGCTCGCATTCTTAGATGTTTAAAAATTGTTTTAAACTTTTTTTTACAAAGAAAATTTTTAAAAAAAGTTATTTTTATAATTTATTCACAAATGTGATACCATTTTCCCCCTTAAATTTTAGTTAACAATTTAAGATTTTCTTACCCCTGTGTTTAACCATTTCATTGAAAGTTTATAATGAATCTATTCACAAAGTTTAGATTTTTAAAATAAAAAGCTGAAACTGGAAGGGTTTACAGAAGTGCGGAAAGTGCTTCCCTAATTGCTTTGAGCAGTGTGTATTTAAATACACTCTAAAAAATGAATGCTCAAAAACGACGAAATTTTCCTTAATTTTGACGATTCCGTTACTGGCAAATGCCCCGAGTTTTCGTTTCCTCAAAGTGAGGAAATTTGAATCGTCATTTTAGGATTATTTGAATGTCGTCTAATCTAAAGAAATATTTCGTCATTTTTGAGCATGTGAGTACAACCAATGAGATTCAGTTTCCTCATAATCAAGACACAGAATCGTCAAATCACGATCGTAAAAGTGAGGATTCGCGTTTACTCAAAAGTCACGTGATAGTTTGACGAAACAATTCTTAAACTTATCGAAATGAGGCTTGAGGATTCATGAATCGTCAAAAATAAAAGTGTTATTTCTGAGAGTGTAACTTGATACCATTTTCGTTTAATATTTTTTCCCCATTTCGATGCTATGTGGATTCCCATACTTGTCGAAAAATGGCTGACATATGGCAAAGCAATACTTTTGCTGAAGTTGTGATTCTGAAACTACAGTGTGAGGCAAACTACAGTGGCCCCGGTCTAGAAATAAGAATACATTAGAAATGTTGCCAAGTCTAAAACCAATACTAAAACAGATTTGTTAAGGGGAGCGTACACCCCCATTCCCTTTCCTACCTCGATCGGGCTGGCTAATGCTAAGTCTATGGGGGAAAAATGGTTTTTCTTCCAAAAAAAAGCAAAGAAATTATAGGAATATTTTGATGCGTTTTTTTTTAAATTGTTAAAACTCCAATAATGGTGTGCTTTTAGATGTTATTTTTTTAAAAACGCTATTTACTTTTTTTTAATCAAAAAAAATTTAGATTAAAAAAAAGTAAATAACGTTTTTAAAAAAATAACATCTAAAAGCACACCTTTATTGGAGTTTTATGAATTTAAAAAAAACCGCATCAAAATATTCCTATAATTTCTTTGCTTTTTTTTGGAAGAAAAACCATTTTTCCCCCATAGACTTAGCATTAGCCAGCCCGATCGAGGTAGGAAAGGGAATGGGGGTGTACGCTCCCCTTAACTGAAGCTATTGATCGCTTCAATATTAAGCCCAAACAATCGTTTGGCGACTCTTATTTGCCGGCAACTACGCTATGGTTTTAGAAGCTATTTGAAATGAAATATAAACAAGGTTTGTAGCCCTGATCCAAAAAAAGTTCCCACTAGTTTATATTTGATTGTTTCAGTCTTTATTTATCCTAGAGAATCTGACCTTTTTGTTTTAGGTAATACAAAATATTCTAAAAAAGAATATTTTGCAAGATTAATTTATTGCAAGACACAAAATTTGCATTATGGGAAGTCTTCATACAATACGAACTTAGATCTGAACTCGCCACTAGTCTTTGAGTAGCTCTAATGTAAAGCTAAAACAATGCAACCCATGCAAAAACAGATCTTGTATTTGAATACATTTTTAAGATAAGATGAATCAAGATGCGACGTCATCTTAGGATACGACGTTATTGGTCAACAATTCGAAATTGGTCTACTAGTGTGACGTTGTGTTGCTTAGTTCTTCGGCCTTCTAATATAGGTGGTATTGGTTAACCTCCGACAGGATCACTCCAAACGAGTGATTTGAACTCAGTCTGAGTTACTATTCACTCCTTTCCAGTGTCGAAAATGCACTTCTCCTACTAGAATGGATTTCACCCTTTTGTTTCAAGAGTGTAATCGGAAGGATTTATCGCCAATTGCTGCAGCCCTGCATCGTGTCGAGTGGTTGCAGGAAGTCCAGAGTGGCGAGAAACCGGCAACCCCTGAAGCACGCCATCCGCCAGAGTGGTCTCAGCTGCGGGTCCACTTTGTAACGCCGAATAATGGACACATGGATTCGGACTAATCGCCCAACACCTCCGCATTCGAACAAAAAAAAACCTATTTGGCGTTATTTCCTTCACGCTGTGAAAAGTTCCGCGATTTCGTTGCATTCTTATTTATTTTAATCGAATGTGTTTCATTGCATGATGAACGGCATACGAAGCACAACAGGAAAATATAGACTATTATTTCGTAAAAACGTGTAAGTTGTCAAATTGAAAGGGGCTACAACCAGTGTGTTGTTTAAATTTTAATTGCAATAACTATTTAAAGATTAACAATTATTTAATTGGCAAATGTAGTGGTAACAATTAAGTAATTGTAATTGTGGAAAATTGTCATTAACTATTATTTAATTGTTAACTGTAATAGTAACAATGAATTAATTGTTAATTTTTTTGTTAATTTTAATTCAAAAAAACAATTAACCACGTTTTTATTCGTCTTAAGTCTAAGACTAACTGTTGCGATTCAGCGATCCCCGGGTAAAAACACCTGCACACCTTGCCCAGGCACGGGACATGACGTGATTGGGAACCAATCAGCGTTGATTACCTGGACTTAGCTTTGTCCGGGATTGCCCGGGGTGGCTTGCTTAGCCGAAGACTTTTTGTCATCAGAACGGAATAAAACTTTAGAAGGCAAGGACGTGAGTTCCTCTAAAAGCCTATTTTTGTAAAAAGATGTAAAATTTAATTTAGAATATATTTACGTTGTTGTTTGAGAAGCGATGTATTTATTTAGAGTTGAATTTCATGTGTTAAAGTATTAGTCATAAGGACTTTCATCTTCAAATGGTTTACAAAATCTTGAAGAATACAGTCGAGAATCGACATCTGGCGCCCCCGGGGTGGGCATGGATTCGCCTACCTGTACACCGCTTCTGAGCGAAGGACTTATAGAGGTAAGCTAAGCTTGCTTACTCTTTAGAATAGAATATTAGGACTCAATTTCTATTGCGTGCTAGTGCTATTATATATTAGAAAATAAGGAATTTATTGAGAAATAAATTTATTCGTGAGTTTTATTATTTTATTATTTAAACATGGATCAGTTAAAAAGATTAAAAGCGGCCGAACGTACCGCTTTCACGAAGGCACTTAATGCCGTGAAGGAAATAATTAATAAAGAGGATAGCACTAGCGAAGATATTGAATTGAGTTATAGTTTATTTAAACAAAAACAAGAAAAATTAGAGAAAACACATCAGTTGTTTTTAGATAGTATAAAAGACGACACAGAATTTTACGTAGCTTTTAATGAAATCGAAGACTATAATGACAAGTCTGTAGAAATATCTGTGTTGGTAAAAAGGGCTTTGAATAAAGCTAAACCGGTTTCAGTACCCATAAATAATACTGAAATTATCCGTAATAATGCAATTAATTACGATGAGATTAAAAGACGTCCGCGTTTACCGGAGATCGAGTTGAAAAAATTTGGCGGTGATATAAAAGAGTATTTGTCATTCCGTAATCAATTCGAGAAGATTCATAACAGTGAACACTTAAGTAACGCCGAAAAGTTCCATTATTTAATACAATCTACCGAAGAAAATTCCGATCCTAGAGAGCTCATTGAATCATTTCCGGTAACAAACGAAAATTATTTATTGGCGTATCAGAGCTTGGAAGATCGTTATGGTCAAGACGATCTAATCATTGAAGTGTACGTCAGGGAAATAATTTCACTGGTGTTAAATAATGCGAACAGAAATAAATCGAAAATTTCTCTGAATACGTTGTATAATAAACTATCGACGCAACTGCGTTCATTGAGTTCACTAGGAGTTACGACCGATAAATGTGCTGTAATTTTATTTCCATTGGTTGAAAATTGTTTACCTTTGGATGTACTAAAAAACTGGGAAAGAGTGAGGGTAAATTTGAAAAAGGACCCAACTACGAAGAATAACGAAACACAGTTGGACGCGTTACTGGCATTTTTGAAACAAGAAGTAGAGTCAGCCGAGAGAATAAAATTGTCAAGAACTGATTTTACTGTCCCGAAAAAAGATGTGTGTCAAGGTCGCGTGTCACATCCTCCCGCTCCTGAAAAGCAAATTTACAGCCTACAGAACTGTTGGCAACTCAAAAAGCGGATGAAAGACTTTGTTGTATTTTCTGCCCTGATAAATTCAATCACGAAAGCCGTTTCTGTAGACGGGCTTTTTCAATTCCTTTAGTTGAGAAAACAGCCATAGTAAAAAAGAGTGGTTTGTGTTTCCAGTGCCTTGGTACTCATTTGGCAAGATTTTGTCGGTCCAAGGTTAATTGCGCTAAATGTTCCAAGCGACATCTAAAGTTCATGTGCCCCTCGTTAGACCAAAAGAAACCATTTGAGTCCAATGAAGCTGGCGACGACAAGGTCATGAACTCAGAGTCTACAGACGTTTTACACTCTTTTCCGCAAACCAAATGTAATGTATTTCTCCAGACTCTGGTGGTAAGATTGATGAATAACAAGAGAGAAAAGAATGTTCGCGTTCTTTGTGATTCGGGTAGCCAAAAAAGCTATATTTTGAAGTCCACAGCCGAAGAGTTGGGATATAAATCACAGGGCGAACATGTCATCACTCATTCACTATTTGGGGGAACCAAAACTGATGAGTGTAGACACCAGAGCTATAAGATTTACCTAGGCAACCTAAAAGGGGGATATTTGTGTAATCTGGACGCCTTGGACCAAGGACTGATATGCAATGAGATCCCAAGTATTTGTGAAGGCCCATGGATAGAGGAACTACGGAAAAAGAAAATCGACATCTCTGATATTGGAAGACAAAACATTCCTATAGAAGTTCTGCTCGGTTCAGACGTACTTGGAAAGCTCTACACTGGACGAAAAGAACAACTTCCTTCCGGACTCGTAGCCTTTGAAACCAAATTGGGTTGGTCCTTGTCTGGGAAGATCCCTACCGAGCTTCGGTCACAGAACGTCAACATGTCCGTGATATCCATGCTGAGTCAAGGAAACACACCTATTCCAAATTTATGGGACCTGGAACTAATCGGAATTAGAGACCCTATTGAACAACGAAGTAAAGAAGAGACAAAACAAGCGGTACTTCTACATTTTCAAGAAACAGTACATGTTAGAGAAGACGGAAGATATGAAGTAAGCATGCCGTGGAAATTTGACCATGCTCCTCTTCCAGATAACTATGAAATGGCCAAGAAAAGATTGGACTCTACATGTAAGAAGCTTGAAAAAGGCGACTTGCTGAAACAATATCACCAAGTACTTGAAGATTGGAAGAAGGAAGGAATTGTAGAAGATGTACCAGATGCAGAATTGACAAATCCTGGACATTACCTTCCTCACTTACCCGTTGTAAAAGAACAGAGTACTACTCCACTTCGTATATGCTTCGATGCTTCAGCCAAGACCCTGAACGCACCTTCACTGAACGACTGCCTCGAGATAGGAGTAAATCTCATAGAAAAGATCCCTTCTATTCTGGCACGTTTTCGTCTGTACAAAATAGGAGTCGTTTCGGACATTAGGAAAGCATTTCTACAGATTTCTTTGCAACCCAAGGAGAGAGACTTTTTACGGTTCCTCTGGTATGACGAAGAAAGAAAACTGAGGGTACTACGACATGCAAGAGTAGTATTTGGAGTTTGCAGTAGTCCTTTTCTCTTAGGTGCTGTAATCGACCACCATTTGAATAAAGAAGCACTTGCGGCTCAAGACAACTCCTTTACGAAGAGTGCTATTGAAAAATTGAAGGATAGCTTTTATGTCGACAATTGCGTCACGAGCATCAACCGTGAATCCAACCTGGAACCTTTTATAAAAGAAGCTACTGAAATAAAGAAGAGAGGAAAATTCGACTTGAGGGTTGGGAAAATACATCCTTGGATAACAGCAAAGCTATGGATCCCATTAAACTCAATGTCTTAGGTTTAGTGTGGAACAAGCAAACAGACACTCTGGAGCTAAGTTCGGAAGGATTGCATTTCGACGAAGATCAAAAAGTGACAAAGAGAAAAATTCTTTCTCTCCTCAACAAGATCTACGATCCGGTCGGATATGCAACTCCGGTACTGTTGCAGCCGAAAATGTTGTTACAGTCTGTCTGGCAAGAGAAGACTCCGTGGGATGCCGAGGTGAAAGAAGACATCCAAAAGAAATTTCTAAAATGGTCTAAGGAACTGCCGTACCTCGTGAACATCAGAATTCCTCGTTGGATTGGTGCCTCAAGTGATACCACAATTAGCCTACACATTTTCTGCGACGCTAGTCAGATTGCGTACGCCGCTGTAGTGTTCGCAAGATGTGAATCCAGTGACGGAGTAGCAGTACAGTTACTTCAAGCAAAGAGCAGAATCTCTCCTTTGAAGAATGTCACAATCCCGAGAATGGAACTGCTTTCCGCCACAATTGCAGCTAGGTTGTTTGATTCAGTTAAAAACAGCCTGAAGTTGAACAAAGTACAAAGTTTCTTTTGGACAGATTCTTCTACAGTTCTGACATGGATAAAAAGACAAGAACAATGGTCAGTCTTCGTGAACAACAGAATAACCGAAATAAGAAAATTGACTTCATCTGAAGATTGGTTTCACATCCCGGGTGATCAAAATCCTGCCGATTTACCATCCAGAGGCTGCGGAGCCAAGAGATTGGCGGAAACAAGATTTTGGGAAGGTCCGGACTGGTTGAAGTTACCACAAGAATATTGGCCCAAGTCATCCGTCAACCCAGATGAAGGTGCAGTCGAATCAGAAAAAAGACGAACTGTTGTGTCAGCAAATAACACGGAAATCGAATCAGTAATAGGATTATTACTGAAAAGAATATCAAGCTTAACGAAAATAATCAGAGTCATCGCTTGGATCATGCGTTTCCGACCAACAGCCAGGAGACGTGGTCCAAAGTTGAGGTCCAGAAGCATTCCAAACTTGACACCTGAAGAATACGCAAGAGCACAACACATACTCTTCCGATGTGTGCAGAACGAGTCCTTTAAAGATGAAGCTGAGAAGAAATCTCGGAGAAATTTGAACGCTTACAGAGATGAAGACGGAATTTTGAGGATGAAGACCAGACTTACAGATGAAGATGAAACCAAAGAATTTCTCTCACCGGTTATCCTTCCGTCCAAACATTTGGCAGTCAAGAGACTGATTGAGCAGCAACATCTTCTGCACAAACATGCGGGAACTCTCACATTGCTAACAGTTTTACGCAATGAATTTTGGATAGTGAAAGGACGCAGGACTGTCAAGAGCGTTGTAGAAAATTGTAAATTTTGCAGGAGGTACCAAGCCCAGTCTCTCAGGGTACCGTTTCCTCCACTCCCAAAAGATCGTACCAGTTTGTCTCATGTTTTCCAAGTGACTGGTGTAGATCTGGCCGGCCCTCTCATTGGTAGAACTGGTGAAAAGCACTGGATAGTGATCTTTACATGTGCTTTATACCGAGCGGTGCACCTCGAGCTCATTCCATCTCTGAGTACACCTGCATTCATTCTTGCCCTACGAAGATTTATAGCCCGTAGAGGTCGGATTTCGGTCATGTACTCAGACAATGGCACGAATTTCGTCGGACTGCACACAGCTTTGCGAAAATTGAACTGGTCCAAGATACAGAAAGAATTCGAAGTACAACAGATCAAGTGGAAATTCAATCCTCCTTAAGCCCCATGGTGGGGAGGGTTCTGGGAAAGGCTCATACGCATCTTGAAAGATCTGCTGCGAAAGAACTTGGGACGAGCCTCCTTGGATCTGGATGAAATCTCCACTCTGGTTGTCGAATGTGAATCCATCATGAACAGCCGTCCATTGACCTACGTTTCTGACGAGCCAGAAATAAGAACTCTAACACCAGGAATGTTTCTGCAGAGTCTTCCTGGAAATGAAGTACCAGAACTGGACAGTGTCGACAAAGAGAACCTCGTGAAGAGATGGCGTTACATACAGAGACTGAGAGAGAACTTGAAACAACGCTTCAAAAAAGAATATTTGGGGTTCCTCAGATCTTCACACGGCGGTCGCACTGATACCATCCAAGTTGGAGACGTCGTTCTCGTTGGAAGCGATGACAAGAAGCGATTGGTCTGGCCACTGGCAGTGGTGAAGGAACTGTATCCAGGCCGAGACAACATCAGGCGACTTGTCAAAGTAAAGACGTCGAAAGGGACACTCTTGAGACCCATCCAGCGACCCTACCCGTTAGAAATTCGGGGAGAGGATAGACATACTGTACATAATATGTTAAATTGTCTTAATTTGTGATTTTAATGTTGTTTTTTGAGTTTTTCAGTTTCCCTTTCCAAAACTCAAGGTGGGGAGGATGTTGCGATTCAGCGATCCCCGGGTAAAAACACCTGCACACCTTGCCCAGGCACGGGACATGACGTGATTGGGAACCAATCAGCGTTGATTACCTGGACTTAGCTTTGTCCGGGATTGCCCGGGGTGGCTTGCTTAGCCGAAGACTTTTTGTCATCAGAACGGAATAAAACTTTAGAAGGCAAGGACGTGAGTTCCTCTAAAAGCCTATTTTTGTAAAAAGATGTAAAATTTAATTTAGAATATATTTACGTTGTTGTTTGAGAAGCGATGTATTTATTTAGAGTTGAATTTCATGTGTTAAAGTATTAGTCATAAGGACTTTCATCTTCAAATGGTTTACAAAATCTTGAAGAATACAGTCGAGAATGGACACTAACAGTTTCATGTTCTTAAATCTTTCGCTCATTTCTTTTTAATATGCATTAAAACGAAAGTTAATCGTTAGAAATTTAATTGTTTCATAAAACAACTAGAATAGTTAATTGCAATTATTTTATTTGTGAGCTACATTTGACATACGTTAGTCAAATCAATATAATTACAAGATGCAATTAAAAGTTCAATTACGATCAATTTATTTGTAATTAATTTAATTGTTATTGTTAATTAACAAGATAATTGACAAATTAATTGATTAATGCCCAACACTGGCTACAGCATACAAAAAAACGTAATGTAAATCAATCGTTTCCGATTGCCTATTTCTAGCCATTAATGAGTTTCGACAGAGCCAATTACGTCTCGTAATTTAGAGCCCTGGTCAAGCGACGAGACGAGGTCAACACCTGAGAGATCACCCCTTCGTGCGATATCGTACGCAAACGCCGTTGGGACTTTGGACTCCACAGATTTAACAAACACGTCTGTCCCAGTGTACTCGCGCAACCCAGTGATTTTTCGGGGGATTTTTCGTCCATCACGAATACGTCTATAGCATGTCTTGGACAAGGACCGAACCAAGTACCTTCTCGTCGATTACCACTCTCGGTCCACGGGGGAAAAAAATAAAATTCTTAAGTGTCTTTAAAACAAAACATCAACGCTAAATGTCGGCTTCAATATATATATACTTTATTTAAGACAATAATGAAATCGTTGGGAGTGAAATGGAAAAAGGAATGTAAAGCACGGATAGAAAAAGTATATGTCGGCTTCATTCGTCGGCGTCATTCTTTCAGGAGTAGAAGGGGGTAGAGATAACAACAAAAAACACCCTTTTAACCCTTTAAGACCGTCGATCAGATGACGCTGATTTAACCCTCTAATTCATGAATTTTTATTTTCATCCCCCAAAAAAATATATGTATCTAAAATACTCGTACATTATGGGAAAAATACTAAAAATAATTTAACTGCATTAGAATTTAAATAATTTCAATTTTTAAAATTTTTTCCATAAGACAAAAACCAACTGAAAAATTCCAATTTTGATAATAATGACTAGAAAACTACTAAAATTATTTCAAAATAACCCTTTTTAACTATGATTAATTTTTCAAAACAATTTATTAGTATTTAGTACTAATAATATTATTCTTTGAATACTGCCAAAAACGTAATTTCACAAAAGTTAATAACCTCACCCTTTAATTTTGAATACACTTTTATTACTGTCATCTATGAGGATTATTAGTAACTAAAACTTTAAAATGAAATGTAATAGATGAAAAAACACAGATTTGTCTAAGAGGAGCTCCAATTTAATCGAATAAAGTGGATTATGTTACTTGTTACCAAACGGTAACACTAGGCAATAGAGGGTTAATTTTATGAGACAGATTTTAGAGTTTTATCAAAAAAAGTTGTCTTAGCATCAGTGCCAGCAACTCTATAAAAACACGTCATTTTTTTTATTCAAATAACGAATGGTACAAGTCAGCTGCTTCGGTATCGATATTTTTGAAGAGCTAGAACATTCTCTTTTTTACCCTCACGATCGTGATAGCTCGGTCGGAAAGGGTATATTACACTGCTCAAAACAATTAGTGGAGCACTTTGCGTACTTTTGTTAACCCTTTCTGTTTCAGCGCTTCGTTTTTCATTCTAAATATAAAAAATTTGTGAAATAGATTCCTTGTGCATCCAGAATGAAATGGTAAAAAACAAGCGGAAAATATTAATTTTTTAACTAAAATTTAAGGGGGGGGGGGAATCAAAATTTAAGAATTAGTTATAACAATAATTTTTTCAAATTTTTATTTGCAAAAAAGAAGTAAAATCAATTTTTAAATATCTGAGAATGCTAAAGTGAAAAATTTAGGGTCAATTTATTTCATAACATTATTTTGGGGGTGAATTTTATTTTACCATGTTTTCATATTTTCATTTTATTAAAATAAACATTATTTACATCCTCAAAAGACTTGATTCTTCCATGTAACGATAAATTAGTGCAAGCTCAACTTAGTGAGAAAAAAATCGCAAGCTCATGATTCCAAATGGAAACTTTGGGGTTGAAAGAGTTTAAGCCATGCGCTCCCCTAATTGTTGTGAGCAGTGTATATGTCTTTTTGAGGAACCTTTTTTCACACGGGAGAACCACAGCGATTGACACACACCACACCTTTTAGCCACTGTAATCTGTTCGAAATATGCATTTAAGGTTCATGTTTTTATTGTTGCCCCTACCCCTTTCTACTCCTATATAAGAATGACACACTTTACCCGAATGAGGGCTTTTGTGTTCTCTAAATGGTTGCAAACACGGCGATGATTGAACAAACAACATACATCTATCAGTCCATCATTGGAAAACTCTTTCAAAAACCATTCGCAATACGAAGAGCTTAGTGGAAGAACGTGCTAAGTGACATTTTTGCGAAAATTTAGATTATTGCGTTAACAAGCGTGTTATTACCTCTTTTAAAGATAACAAGATTCATCTTTCACGTATACTTCAAATGAAGTAGATTTTTTTGCCTTTTGTAAGTGTCATTTTTAATGTATCAAAGGGCAAAAGAAAAACTTAAAAGCCCATTTTCTCGCTTTCACCTTTTTGTCACTTAGCACGTTCTTCCCCCAAGCTCTACAATTCCGCATAACAGGCAACATGCCACTATATTCCAAATGCGCACTATATGTTGTTTTGTTGTTTTTTACCCCCTTCTACTCCTATAAATGACACACTCTGCCCGAATTAGGGCATTGTGTCAATGAACATGGCATTGTTAGGGCACTCGAAAGGGTTACCAACCACGCGACCAAATGACACTGAAAAAAAAAACCCACAGTACACAGTCATCATTGGGAAAAACCCTTTGAAAGCCATTCACAAAATACATAAAACATGCTTTTGTTGCATAATCTGTTGTTGACTTATATGTAGACAATTGTAGAGCTTAGTGGAAAAACGTGCTAAGTGACATTTATGAAAAAATTGAGATTTTTGTATCAATGAACATATTAATCCATCCCCTAAAGAAAACAAGTTATCCCTTTTACATAAACTTAAAGTTTAGAGTATTTTTTACCGTTATAAAGTAACGTTTTTTAAGATCTGAGGACAAACTAAAAACTTCAAAGCAGATTTTCTCGTTTTTCACCTTATTGTCACTTAGCACGTTCTTCCACTAGGCTCTTCAATTGAAGTTGGCGCAAGCCATGATATTTTAACCCTTTCAGTGCGAACGGACAGCTGGCTGATCCATGTAATATGTGGGAAATACAATGGATGAATAGATTCGAATCAATACAACTGCAACCGAAAGTTCGACATCAAAGAGTTGAACATTTGTATCAGCTCTAATAACCCTTTCGTTACTAAATCAATAACAACGAAATGTGTAGGGTAGAGTGAAAATCTACTAGTGGAAAGAGACGGTCTAACATTTGTCGTTGAATTGGCAAAAGTATGACTGCTATTTTTGGCTACTTCTCGCCTTTTTTTTTAATATAGTGCAATTAAAAAAAATTTATAAGTCATATTTTTTTAAAAAGTAAATATAAAAGTTTGAATCATGTTTCAGTTATGCCCATTACTTTTTAAACTCAATGTAAATATTGATAAGAAATATATATTTTTCATAAATGAACCGAACTAAAAAACTTTTTCTTTGTCTGCTATAGAAAACCCGCCAAATTGTCACGTGACTTAGGTTGAGGACCTGTCATTATATTCGCATCCAAGTGTAGGTTTGAATGCTAAGTCTACCTTTACAGAAATCTTTGATCAATTTCGGATAACAGGGTTTTGAGAAATGAAAATATGAAACCTTCTCACGGCCGATGATACCTTTCAGGTTCCGAACAAATTTCGGTCCTCTCCATCATTCAGAACAGTCGATAACTAGGAGACTAGGACGGATTGCGTGACGTCAGAGAGAGCTTCTCTGGCCTTATGAGTTAGGTCCACCAAACCCTGTACTGCGAGGTAAGGTTTTGTTATTGACGATTTTTATATTTCTGTTGCTATTTATGCGAGCACGATAGATTTTTATAACAGGTTCGGATTTAGATTTTATGCGCCCCTAGGCCTGTGATTTTTTTTGTCGCCCCCTCTTCACACCATCGTAAAGGAGGGAGAAATTTGACCTCAGAAAGGTGTTTGTGCAAGATAATTTGTATTTTATTCTAATCCATCGTGAAGTAAAATCCTAATTAAATAATATCATGAGAGAATCAACTGTTTCTAAATTTTGGTTAATAACCTATAAATAAATAGGACAACGAGTTATTAAAATTAGTTTGAACCATTTTATATACTCATGATAAACTTACAAATATACATATACACTACATTTTACTCAAGTTCAACTGATATTAATATACAAGACTTAAATTTTCTCTTAAAAAATCATAAATTTACACGAAATTGAATTAAAAAAAATAATAATAAGTTGTACTGTTTTTGAACTCTAAAAATAACTTTTTTAATTGTAATTATCCTAGGCCCGGGCCTATAGGGCCTATTGGTAAATCCGGCCCTTTATATTAAGCAACCTTACAAATTTTACGATGACATCTTTTTCCACATTAGATATTATTTCTTTGAATACATTTTGTATAACTGTTAATCCCTAATTGCTTACTATTATTTTGTATGCATGAATTTTGTATCATAAAAGTACAGTAAATGCAAGATAAAAATTTAGAAAAATCCTTTCTCGGTGACGGTAAAAATTCTTTCTGTATCTGTCTTACTTGACAGAAGGCTTATATAAGCTGGTCCCTGATCAAAGAACAAGTTGAAATATATATGTACCTACGCCCCCCCCCCTCTCCACAGACAAACCACAATACGCTCCAATCAAATCGTCCATTATTTTTTAGGCATATTTTTTTAGAAACTCAACATTTTCGCTGTGGTGGCTTTTGTTGCCTCGTCACATGTCACGGGTATAGCATTATCAAATCCTTAGTTCTTGATGCCGTAAGGCATCACACGCAGCGAGAACGCTAACTACAAAGAGTAGTAAGGTAGAGACTGCACCTGGCAACAGTACCATGGATCAACACGCAGAAAATATAGGGTGGTATGTGGGGCCCGATTTTCGAGTGGTTTTTATCGCAGGCCATAACGTCCGATTCCGGCCATTGCCCAGGGGGATGTACTTCCTTTCTCATTATCAAAATTTCAAATTTATAAGCCATTTAAAATATAGACAAAAAACCCCTAAACAGCTTCGATTCCAATCGGCATCTAAACCGAAATTATCTCTTTTGCCACTCTATTCCCGCTCCTTAGTGAGCCATGGCTGTCGACAGCAGCTCAGTTCGAGTCGTTCCTCTACCCTACTATGGAATTCTTTGGTTAATAGGGTACTTGACTGTATCGCTAATTTACCTTCCAAGTTATTTAAATTCTAGTTGAAAGTAAAAAATAACAAATGCATATATAATGTTTGCGAAATAAATCCTTAAATCATTAAAAAAAAATCGGTTAAAAAAAGCATTTTTTTCACGTGATCACAAACACGTCGGTTTGGCCGACGTCACTATGAACTATAAACAAACCTGCGTGTTGTTTTTTGTTTTCTGATTAAACCTGATTTAATCTAATTACTATTGAAATAATAAATATTGAGATAATGTAGGGCTGTTTTACATTAGCGTATATTTCAAATTTGCCTGGAATTGATTCCAATGTGGTGTTTAAAAGCTTGTTTATAGTTCATAGGTGATATCACATATACCACGTGACAGCCAGAAGGCGTTTTCAAGAGGGATTTTTCGGCCTGATTTTTAAATTCATTTTTCTGCCTTTTTATGGAAACCAAGAAAAAATACGGGTATGATGTTTTTGGCGTAAGAACATTTTAAGCCAATAATTTTTTTTTTTAGTCAAGTACCCTATTATTCCAAATGAGGAGCACTTATACGGTTGATTTGCAGTATAAAATTATCGTTACAATCCAGGCTGTTCCGAAGGTGTAAACACATCATCGAGGAAGCAATTACGCACAATTATCCCCTTTATCACTATCGATTCGAATAAAGTATCACTTTGTATGAAATCACCTGTTGGAAAAGATCGCAATTTACCATAGGAATGAGGCTCGTCGCTGCCTTCATTTAGACTTCCGTGAGTGGCAACAATTAGATGACGGCTGTCACGTGACGGAGCAGAGTTAAGGAGAAGATGATGTTGCTTGGCGATGACGAAAAACAATGTTGCTTGGCGAGAAACAACAGATAACAAACCTGTGGAGCTGTTGCATTTCACGACGTGAAACAAACACATTATAGTGTATGTCAGGGAATCAGTAATCACTAATTCGATATCGTAAGCCTATGCAAACTCCACTGTAGAATAGCGCCGAATACGTCGTGTACAGGGCCGTATTAACAAATTTGCTGCCCTAGACACAATATTCTCCCCCTTCGGATAATAGAAAAATAGCTGGTTAGATGCAAAATAGTTTGTTATGTACTGCTTAAAATCGACACACATATTAGAATCATCTAAATATATTTACACACTAAATCAATAGCGAAAGAGGCGATTTTTTTTAAACAGTTCTACCATTTTTCTTTCAACTTCGAAATCCGGAAGGAGAGGGTGCGATTGAGAGTGGCGACAAAGTTTGCTAGGAAATATTAGAACTATATATGTTTATGATAAACGCATTAATATAATTTTTTTGTTTTCTTTTTTAAAAATATTCATTTCTTTAAAATGATATTTTGTTATGCTAAATGCCTTTAATTGGTCGTAAAATTTGCCGCCCCAAACAATTCGCCGTTCTACACTGCTCACAACAATTAGGGGAGCGCATGGTTTAAACTCTTCAACCCCAAAGTTTCCTTTCGATCATGAGCTTGCGATTTTTTTCTCACTAAATTGAAATTGCGCTGATTTATCGTTAGATGGAAGAATCATGTGTTTTGAGGATGCAAATAATGTTTGTTTAAAACAAATGAAAATATGAAAACATGGTAAAATAAAATTCACTCCCAAAAATTTTTTATGAAATAAATTGACCCTAAATTCTCCACTCTTGCATTCTCAGATGTTTAAAAATTGATTTTTCCTCTTTTTTGCGAATAAAAATGTGAAAAAATTATTGTTATAATTTATTCTTAATTTTTGATTCTAATTCCCCCCCCCCCCTCCTAAATTTTAGTTACAAAAATTAATATTTTCCCGCCTGTTTTTTACCATTTCATTCTGGAATCTGTTTCACAAATTTTAGATTTTTAGAATGAAAAACAAGGCGCTGAAACTGAAAGGGTGAACAAAAGTACGCAAAGTGCTCCCCTAATTGTTTTGAGCAATGTATGTTACAGCCTACTTAGAAATCTGGCCTTGGTCGCCGAGAGCGTTTGTTTGGGCTTACTCCAAGGCGATCTGTGGCCTCACTTGGCAGACCAGTGTCTGCGTTGTTTTTTGGGCTGCAGCATCCCCATCTCCTTCCCTACTCCCTGCGTGCCGGCGTCTACACGTGTTTCGGGCGGAGTTGTCCCTTCCTTCTGCTGTCGCTACAGTCGTTTAATTACCGGGGATTTAATCGATGATTTTTATGAGAAAAGGTCACGTTAATTATAGTCAGAACAAATTACCTCGTCAATGTTGTTTCATTGAAATGTAGATACATAAAATGGCGTGGCTACCAATGTTTAGGTGAAATAGTAAGTGTAACTAGAGCAGAATGTCATTGTATTCAATAACTTTTCTTCGCCACCTTTTAAGTTCAAGCCTGTGTAAACCTTCCGTCAAATTGTGGTAATTTTGTGTCTACGCAATGTTTTCTCAAGGCGCGTGACCTCGCAAGAAAAGTATTGTGAAAAGTCTGCGGAAAATTTTAGAATTCGAAGAATCCTCATTTTTTGAAATTTATTTTTTCGTTAGATTATGCTTTTTGCAGATTCGGCATATTTCCCAGAACTGATAGCTCTTTTTAGTGCCACCATCTAGGCGGCAATCACTCCCCATTCAAGTGAATCTTATTTCTTTGTGGAAGTTAAAGTATGTCGAAATTTAATTTCGCCAAGATAGTCCAAGCCTAATACGTTCTCAAAAGATCATTTACATGCACCATAAGCATGCGTGTCGACGATTCTTCCTATCTGAAAATCATCAGCCCTTTTGCTCGACTCTCATCTGAGAATGCACGTCCTTACTTTCAGCAATTCGAACCCAACGTATTAGAAACAACGCCCCGTGACGATGAAGTACAAAAAGTGATGTCTGGGTAGTGCTCGAATTTCACTGGAAATAAATTTGTCCCGCTTTTATTTTTCAGGGAATGGTTAAAAGAATATTCTATGTAATCGATTCCGATGGAGAGCAGGCATTCAAGCTTTCCAAACATATGATAAAAAAGCAGCTGATTTAATAATTGTGTTGAAAAATTACGTACCAAAGGGTCACAGAGGTTTCGGAGGTCTTCCAAATAAGCTTTGTTTTCAGCTGTTAACTTATAAAACATTTTGGATTAAAACGAAAGTTAGAATGGACTATTAATCCCAAAAACTTGACAGAGCTTGTTTGTTTATTCTTTAGCACGCCAAAAGTGTGTAATTTTACCCTCGTCAAACCTCAGATTCCACTTAATTGACGCTGCCCTTACCAAATGTTAAACTTAAATTTTTTCAAACTAACTCGCGAAACATACTTTTAAATGAACAATTATTAAAAAAATATGTTTATAAAAAAATATATGCGCATGGTTTTTGTCAGGAGTGAAGAGGTTATGCCCTTATTTTCAGCGGTTTGCAGCTTATTTTCAGATTACTTGGGGTATTAAGACAGCGCTCTCTCGATTGCCAAATCGAATATTTTAGAATTTATACTGTTGGGTGAGACATTTGAGTAACAGGTCTTTGATTTTAGTGCATAATTTGGATGCAAAGATAACTTCCATGTGGTAAACTCCATGTGGTAAACTCCATGTGGTAAACTCCATGTGTTAAATTTAATTTCCCAAAATGGGATGCCCGAAAAAAGAAAGCTAAAACAAATTAAATTAACTAAGATTCATCACAGGCTTAATCTGCGCAAAATCCAGCCCCGTATGCACACAAAAGAGCAATTCGACCCCAAAGTATTAGTGCAACGCTCCCTCGATAGTTCTCTAATCGATTCCGATTGTGAACCTCACGATTCCCCGTTTCATCGCGGTTCGCCCGCGGCCACAAACAGAGCAGATGATTCCCTCCTCATTAAAATGATTATTCAGTTAAGAGTGGAAGGACGGACCCCGTTCACACGGAATTACGCGAGAAAAAGGAGCGGCCCGGTTGGGTTAAGGTTTGAATTACACTGGACAACAAAATTTGAAAAAATTTCTGCGAATCAGATGAAAGTGCCAAATTCTGAATGATTTCGACGTGCTAAACTCGAATATCACCTTAAAAAAT
Organism: Hylyphantes graminicola; assembly: GCA_023701765.1. Taxonomy (NCBI): domain Eukaryota; kingdom Metazoa; phylum Arthropoda; class Arachnida; order Araneae; family Linyphiidae; genus Hylyphantes; species Hylyphantes graminicola. Next base: position 20,083,999 of record CM043112.1, read on the forward strand.
GAAAGTTAGCTCTTGTTTTTGAGTTACGGTCGTTTTTTTTTCATTGCATGGGATACGGCGAAATGCATGGGTGCACCAAGCACAAAATTAATTTAAGTCAATTTTTTTTCACAGAAACCCTCCTAATTTTTGCTCTTACTGGTTTTATTTTATATTATCAACATGGGGGTGGTAAGAAATAATAATTTACAAGATTTTTCACCCATATTCGCAGCTTAATACCCCACTAAGCAACACAATTGTTCTCACTTTAAGAGGTGCAGGAAAAAACAGGATAAAAAAATCCTCACATTTCTCCATGGTTGTTTTTAGAAGCTGTAGCATATTTAGCAGACTCATGGCTATTATCTTCATGAAAACTATAAAAAAATAATTTTAAAAAATAGTGGAGACTTTTTAGTAAATAGTGTCGCGTCCGGACGCCGAGTTGAAGGAGTGTTAGGCTATTTAACTTTTATCTTTTTCTAAAAAACACCTGATTTAACTGATCAGATGATGCAAAAATAAGTCATTAATCTGATTTGTTGGTTCCCTCTTAGTCTTAAATTGTCATTCCGTTTTGTTCCATTAAATGGCATTAGTTTTTCTTCCCAGCATACGGTACTATCTGTTCTCCCAGATGAAATTTGCCCAGTGACAATTTTCCTACACAAGTTTAACTACAGACTTGAGGAGCCCAGAAATTAATCCTGGTCTCCTATCTTGTAAACAAAACACAAATGATAAGCTTTCTTTACTTTTGCAGTGATGCTCTTTTTTTTTTGTGCAAAAAAATGCATTTTGCCCCAAATATAACCGAAGTTATTAGCTCTATTAATGCATTTAAAAGGCATTACTGTTATAGATTTATTACTAACACTAATTTTTGATATTCTGCTTCTAAAAAACCAAGTACGAAATACAAGGAATTTATTTCTCTTTATTCTGCACCTCTTAAGATGAGAACAATTACATTGCTTAGAATAGGGTTACAAAGCTGCGAATATGGTTCCAAAAACCTTGAAAGTTATCATTTCCTCCTACCCCCAGGTTGATAATATGAAATAAAATTTGTATGAGCCTCAAATTAGGAGGTTTTCCGTAAACAAAATTGACTTTAATTAATTTTGCGTATGGTGCGCCAATGCATTTCGCTGTATCTTATGCAATGAAAAAACGACCGTAACTCAAAAACAAGAGCTAACTTTCATTTTTTAAGGTGATATTCGTGTTTAGCACGTCGAAATCATTTGGAATTGGGTACTTTCATCTCATTCGCATTTTCACTGTTGACCAGTGTTATCGTCGCACTACAGCTACACGAGGGCTATTGGCGACCGGCGTCGTATTTTAGAACCACAGTCAAGTGAAGAGCCAACACCTGAATAGGCACCCAACGCAACCGTTAAGGGCGACATCGTACGCAGCGTTGGGACTTTGAAGGACATTTAACGTGCACTCCCTTACACGGGGTATTATTCGTCGGACATTTTTGGCTGCACGGACCGTTTATTAGTTATTTTGGCGATGCCCGGACCCAAACCTGGGACCTTTCGCATGCTCGGCGAACCCGGTTGGGGACTTGTCCCCATTGTGTCGTGGTTTTTGCCCATGTATCAGCTGCGTAAAGATAGAAAACTCGAAAAAGACCTATCGTGGTTTATTGTTTACTGAAGCAAACGATTAACCCCTCTAATGCAAGAATTTTTATTTTCACCCCAAAAAAATATATATGTATCTTTAATACCCATACATTATGGGAAAAATACTGAAAAAAATGTAACTGCATTGGAATTAAAATAATTTCAATAAAATTTTTTCCATATGACAAAAACCAACTACAAAATTCAGATTTTGATAATAATGACTAGAAAGCTATTAAATATATTGCAAAATAACCCTTTTTTAACTATAATTAATTTTTCAGAAAAATTTATTTGTATTTAGTTCTAATATTATTATACTTTGAATACTCTGCCAAAAACGTAATTTCACAACAGTTAATAACCTCTCTCTTTAATTTTTAATACACTTTTACTACACTGTCATCTATAAGGATTATTAGTAACTAAAACTTCAAAATGGAATATAATAGATGAAAAAAAAACACACAAATTTGTCGAGAAGGAGCTCTACTTTAATAGAATAAAGTGGATTATGGTACTCGTTGCCAAACGGCAACAGTATGCATTAGATGGTTAAGCACAAGAGGGTGAAGCACAAAATTGGCTCTCTTCAAGCGGCGACTAAAAATTTATATTGACCTCTTGCGACCTGTTAACTATAAAGAAAGTTTAGTATCTATAAGTTCTTTCCGCAACTCTTCCCAAGTACACTACTCAGAACAATTAGGGGACTTCATGGTTCAAACCCTTTCACCCTCAATGATACCATTTGGAATCACCAATTTGCAATTTTTTCTCACTAAGTTTAACTCGTACTTATTTATCGTTAGATGGGAGAATAATGTCTTTTGAAGAATTAAATAATACTTTTTCAATAAAATGAAAATATGAAAAACAAGGTAAATTAAAATTAACTCTCAAAAATTTTTATGAAATAAAATGAACTTAAATTCTTCACGTTTGCATTCTCAGATGTTTACAAATTTATTTTATCTTTTTTTTAACAAATAAAGCTTTTAAAACATTATTGTTATAATTTATTCAAAAGTTATGATACCAATTTTTTCCCCTTAAATTTTATTTAAAAAAAATTAAAATTTTTACCACTTCATTCTGGGTGCATAATGAATCTATTTCATAAATTTTAGATGTTTAGAATAAAAAATAAAACTTTGGAACTGAAAGGGTTGACAAAAGTACGCAAAGTTCTCCCCTAATTGTTTTAAGCAGTGTATGCTATAAGGTCTGGGGAGCCCAGTCGGTAAGGCGCTTGCAGGTGGGTATGGTCGCTAAGTTGTCTCGCTTAAATGCGGGACCTTCTGTATTTAGAGGCCGATACTCCGACGACTGGGCTACTACTCAATGTAATGCAGTCGTTTCTGGCCGCCTTTTTCTAGCCTCTTTTAAGAGCTTTACCACTGGCAATTCCTCCTCGTAATTTAGAACCGTGGTCAAGTGAAGAAGTCGACACCTGAGCGGGAACCAAATGGCACTTCGAGCGACATCGTACTTTTGGCTTTCGACTCCACAGATTTAAAGATCACGTATATCGCAATGTACTTGGGCACCCCAGGGATTTTCAGAGGATTTTTTTTTACTATCACGAATATTTATAAGGCACGTTTACATGATCCATCGAATCCATGGAATAAAGAGCAAACTCCGTAATTTTCCCTCTGGATTTTCATCAAAGGCAGAACCGGAATTGCAGATATCATTTTTTGGTATAAAAACCCTTCAATGAAGGAGGGTTTGACGTTTCTTACCATGAATTCAGCCACAGACTATCATTTGGGTTAGAAATCCTGCTCGAATTTTTTTCCTGTAATGGAGGGTTTGGCATTCCATGGATTCTATGGCACATATATGTAAACGCGCCTATAGTATGGCTAGGACAAAAGCAGAGCCAAGAACCCTCTTGGTGTATAACTAGTCGCTTACACCTCTCGGCCACCGAGGGACCACAACTCAATTGTTTCTGGGAAGAAATCGGTATCCAAACGCAGAGTTGCCATTTCTGACACCATAATTCCACAACACAGGTGCACGGGGGGGGGGGGGGGGTTGCACAACAGGTGTAATATTCCTGTCCCGCCCCACCAATATTCGAAGGAGAGATGAACGGCCCGTTGCCACAGGGGTCGAAGAAATAAAAGCGGGGCACGCCCCTTTCGTAATTGCCCGGCTCGGGTTGCTGAGGAGATGAGGAATTGGCCTGAACTCTGCACCGAAGAGTCGTCCCTCTATCTTGGAGATGACCAGGAAGGAACTTTAGTATACTTGGATACTTGTTGATAGATTTTCCAAGAATGATTAGCGCTTTTGACCCTCGAGACTGAACCTTCTCAGGAGTGCGGAAGTTCGAATCCCAGCTACTGGAAATAGTATAGAAACCCACAATTTATCACGGATCGACCCGAGTACTCTGTCAGAAGTGTTTTTTAAATCTGCGGAGTCCAAAGTCCCTACGTCGTTAGTGTACGATGTCGCTCAAAGTTCCGTTGGGAGCCCGCTCAGGTGTCAAACTCTTTCTAAATCACGTTGTGTTAAAGCTCCTAGTAGGCTATAATAGACAGACGGAACGTTTCAATCAAACCTATTTTGTTAGTTAGCATATGCCAATATTGGCTAGCATTTAGATTTAGCTGGGTCAGCATTGGATAGGCAATGGACTGAGGATAAAGGGACTTGTAAAATATGGAGTAGAATGAGAATTATAGAAATAACTCTTTTGTAGAAGGGGAAAAAACAACTATCTTATCTCCTCATCGGAAATTAGAGTATGAGGAAGTAATTCGTTATATGGTGCCGAAAAATACAGCTACGAGACATAATTCCAGAGAATGGTTGAGAATAACTCATGTTGGAAAGTACAATAAATGTTTTCTGGAAATAACCCTAGTTCCATCATCCCGAGTATCAAGTTTTTAATGCATGAACATTCGTTTCTTCGAGTCCACAAGCACTACTTATTTATGTCGAATACCTTCGACACATTAATCGCTGTGATATTTGCTTTTTTTTGTGCGCTTATTTCATTCCGCCATCATAAATAGTGGTACTTACCCACGTCACACGCTTCTCGGGGCTGCTTGATGAATGGTGCACATTGGTGGATTTTTTTTCTCGAATTTCTACACGTTTAAGGGGTCTAAGGAGTCTTAAAAATGTGCAAAGAAGGAACTACAAAGCATAGTTTGATCTTTCATGTAATTTTTGAACTACTCAATATACAAGTATAATTTTTTTATATGTATTTCTACAAGATTTATTTAATATGAAACAAATTTTAAAATTTATGAAACTTTAACCAAAACTAAAATAAGTGATATTAAACATAAAGCTATTTGAACACATTGTGATTAGGCTTGCGCGGCAAATTGTGAGGTCAAAATTGAAGACATGACCAAGAAAATGACTTTATATTGTACAAATATGTACAAACAAAGACTTATACCTAAATTCTCAGCTCAATTTTAATTAAAATTTATTTTAAGAACTTTTTTCTAAAAAAAATTATAAAAAATTTTGAATTTTGATTTAAAAATTTTTTAAAAATTATTTCTAATTAAAATTGAGCTGAGAATTTAGGTATAAGTTCTAGTTTGTGCATATTTGTACAATATAAAGTCATTTTCTTGGTCATGTCTTCAATTTTGACCTCACAATTTGCCGCGCAAGCCTAATCACAATGTGTTCAAATAGCTTTATGTTTAATATCATTTATTTTAGTTTTGGCTAAAGTTTCATAAATTTTAAAATTTGTTTCATATTAAATAAATCTTGTAGAATTACATATAAAAAAATTATATTTGTATATTGAGTAGTTAAAAAATTACATGAAAGATCAAACTATGCTTTGTAGTTCCTTCTTTGCACATTTTTAAGACTCCTTAGACCCCTTAAACGTGTAGAAATTCGAGAAAAAAAAGTTATTTTGGATGAAAGGTTATTTTAATATCTTGTTAGTTATCATATGAACTAACGGACTTAATTTGGGTATTAATGTTGTATTTAATTTCTTTAAAAAAATTACTAAATTACTATATTATATGTTTTCAAATCAATAATCTTAGCAAAAAAAAAAATGCCTTTATCACAATCGTCTTTTTACACAACCAGTGCTACAAAGTGAATAAGATCATTTGCTGGTGGAAACTGCTTTATGTTGGGCAGTTGTTAATTTTATTAATAATGAGTTATGCCAATAATTAAAGGGAAGATAAATGAACTAGAATTAATTAAGGGCAGCTAAAATGCTGTTAAGATTAAGGGCTGATCTAGATCAAGTGGTAACAATTTTAATAGAAATTAGTACTTGCGTTGTTAAGATTAAAATTTAATTAATTGCAATAACCATGGAATAACACAGATGAGACTTGTCAATTTACTAAAACAATCATTTATTTGAGACTGTGAACTTATGATACACAATGTTAAGTACTACAAGAATTTAATTGATTCCGGAACACATTTTGAACATGATGGACTTACCCCAGATGAAAATGAACTGGACAGCCATGCTGGGTACTACGCCACTGAGTTTAAGGGGCGTGAACACTGGAGGATGAGGGCTATATCGAAGGGGCTCGCGGTGGCGGGAGTAGAATGTCAAGAGGCTCGCTGCGGTGATGGTTGGGGGCTCAATGATGCAGGGGCTCAATGATGCAGGGACTCAATGATGCAGGGGCTCAATGGATGATAGCTATGTAGCAGACGCTTGATGGATCTGGATATTTAGGACACGCCCCAGGCATGTAGGACATCTCAGGGTTGAAATCGTCAAGTTGATGCGGATGCTGCTGGTCCGGGAGGTTTACGGAAATGCCCCAGGCATGTACCTCTCAGTTGAAGTCATCAAGTAGAGGCGGACGCTGCTAGTCCCGTGGATCAAGGAAATGCCCCAGGCATATAGGACACCTCACGGTAGCTGTCGTCAAGTTGATGCGGACAGGATTTTGGCTAGTAGCCGAGGGTTAATTCTTTCGAAGTGTAATTGCTAACTTAGCCAAGGGGAAGGTTAACTCCTTCAATTCTCAGCTTTGCTGACTATCTTTCTTTCTTATCGTTTCCTTTTCCTTCTCTCATTCTATATCCATCTCTGACTCTGTCTCCGCCATTTCCTCCTTATTTGAGTCCGGGGTGTTAATCCCCTGTAGCGAATGAGGAGGAAGACAACTCCCCCGCATATGCCCCTGGTCAAATCGTAGGCAGGTCCGTCCCACTATCTACTTCTAGTGGTCAGTTCAGATGACCACCCCTAAAACCCTATAGGTTCATCCATGAGTATTGTTATCAAGGTGTAGGGAGCATCTTCCCCCCACAAGCCATCAATTTCACCCACGCATGACTGAATTTTAAAGTCAAGGGCACAAAAGTCCATTGTGAAAATAGTGTCAAAATCTCAGAGTTATAACTTGAAGGAATGTGACCACCTGAGCCAAAAGAACACCTGAGTCTGGGAATTCGACCTTTCTGTGACCCACCGAACTGAAAGTGTGAATTTTGCCTAATTAAGTGGCGATTATTGTTGGACGATTAAATCGTGCCAACAATTTATCGACTCACCGTAGAAAAAAAAAAGCAAAAAAAAAAAAAATTTCCTGAGTTACGGGTATAAATGTGGCCTTGAAAATTTCTTCAATGATCGCCAGTCGTAAGCCCATCATGTTCAATAAATAGAGATAAGAAAACAGTCAAATGTAATAACAATATAATCGCTAAAGTCCTTGCTGAAGGTAAACAAAAGTCAATTACATACTTAAATCAATGAGATACCTCAGAGCAAGGAAAATAATAAATACAATTCTTGATTAATTACCCATAATCATATAGCCATGAAAGAAATGTCACAATAATAATAATGATAATATTAATAATAATAGTAATAATAATAATAATAATAATGAAAAATTACCTGTTCTAGCGAGAAGTAAATAACAGGTTCTTATTTAAGGTGATAATATATTCTTACCAATTGTAGTATATATCAAATTGGCCTTAAGAACATAAATGCAAAGTTGTAATAAATAGCGATGAGTAAAATAAAATTCATTTGAAAAAAAAATTTCCCATTCATGTAGATCAAAATTCAATTATCTGAGTGGGCTTATAATTCACCTGAAATATGAACTTAAATGACACTGAATGCACTCATCGACTCAACCAGCAATTAGCTGGTATTGTGAGCCGTAATTAGATGTACATAATTGGGTACATACAGTTTAAATTTTGTTTGTTGATATAAATAATTATAATAAAATACAAGAAATTTGATTAAATAATACAAGTATACACATAAACTAATGATGAAACCCTGGACATAATCGTGAGTAAATAAGCAAATGAATTAATGTCTCATTATTATTTGGAATACACAATAATTCATAAGATAATTGTCCATTCTTGTTTCGAAAGGAGTGGAGTCTTTTATGAATGGCAAGTCATTGAGGTTTCCATTCCTCAATTGCATCGGGCGCATTTTAACAGCGTAATATATCTTTGAAAAAGTAACACTATCTGTCATTCTATCCAAAATAAATCGTTTGGAATAGCTTTCATTTGCCTATACCACCCTAGGCGGGCCGATCCTTGGAGTGTGAGAAAAGCCTCTTGGGGTGGCCTTCTCTCTGAAGAAAGGAGTCGGGGGGAATGAGAGTCATGCTGATTGTGAGCCCCTAAAATACAAATCTTAATCCCTGACGCCGCACTGTGTTACACCGAAACATACACTGAAATATGCTCGAGGGTGCCATTGTCAGTGTGTTGGAAAGCTAGACTTCTTGCAATTGTGGTCGTTGATTGACGAGGGAAAGTTCAGTCTATGCAGTAAATTGTCTGGGGGTAGCGAAACCAACATTTATGTTGTCCGTTTTGAAATCTGCACAAGTGAAAAGTTTTGGGGTAGCTTTTCATTGGCCAACAGTTCAGTTATTACTGAAAGCAAGCAATCATGTTCAAAAATAAAATGTCCAGAATCAATTATATAAATAAATATTAAAATTCACCATAGTATAAATGAATACAATTTTATTTACGTATTTGTAAGAAATGCAATTAAAAATTTCTTCAAGCTATTAGTTCAATAGCCAAGAACGTATAAACATATATAGATAGATTATGTACATAATAACACACAAATATGACCAATATCAAACATCAATTCCAAAAATTTTCTCATAACTATCAAATTACTAGAGAAAAGAATCCCGTTTATAGTATTTATTCTTAATACTTTATAAAGGGGTCACGTCTAGTGACGTTAACCACTATACACAATTTTATCAAATAAATCAACCAAGGCAAACTTTTCTTTCACCTTGCCCAAAAGTATGTTAACAATTGAATTCCATCTAATTATTCATGCATTAAAGCACTCTTCTCATTATAATTCCTGAATAAGTGCAATCCTTATTCAACATGTAATACCGGAAATTCACTTGTTAGCAAATGCAAAATTCTATTCAACGGAATATATACCGTGAAATTTGTCGGATTTTACACTGTGTTTAAATTCAGTTATCGCAATTGTATTATTCTTACAATTGTATGTTTCTTAAAAACATTTTATGTTTTTTTTTTTTTTATAAACATTTGTTATGTTTTTCCTATAAATATTTTGTGTTTTTTCTTATAAACACTTTTATGTGTGCACTTTTAAATTTAATTCGGATCCCTGTCCAAAATTCCTTTTTGTTTTCATTTTTTTTATGGTACCGGTTTTCTCAAAAGGGTTTGTAAAAGTACGCTAAATTCAACGTAACAATCTTCCCTATATTTTCAAGTAATGTCGTAAAATCTATCTTTGCAACGTAATAAAAAAAAACACGCGGCTTCAACAAGCCAGATGAGCAGCCCTCCAGAAAATGGGGTCCCTTTGTTGCGCGCCTGCCGATCGGTGTGTGAAACCGAATTACAAGGAGATTAGCTTATGGCTATTCTTATTGTCGTGAGAAACTCCAATTATCGCTTCCAAGCCCCGTTCGTACTATATTGTAGTGCCTGCAGTAATTTGCAACCAACTATAGTTTACGATAGCGTCTTTTGCCTCGTAGAACATTCGTTCTGACTACATGGACAAGGTAAGTCACACATTCCGTGCTCTTCAATTTTCCTTATTAAATAGCTTTAACTTCGATTCTTAGGTTTTTTATTTATTTTCTTGAATTCATTAGAACAATTATGTTTAATTTGCATAGGGAGAAGTAATCAAATACTAAAAAAAATTGTTTAGCTGTCTCATGTAATTTTTTAATTTTTTAAGAAGTTTAGTTTTGGTTTCTCGTGGAGCATTCATTAACCCATGGAAATTAATGTCAACTCCTCTAAAATCATATGCATTTAAATTTAGCAGCTTCAACGGTGATCAATCGTTTTGCCACTCAATTTTAGCTATATTATTAAAGTAAGAGAATTTAAATGACTTTTTTGTTCATATTTATAATGATTTTCAAAAAAAATTAACTAATTGAACTGAAGATTTGATTGTTCTTGTATATAACTTTATTTTATTTATTTTATTTGGGTAGCTTGAAGAACTGTTAGTTAGCAGGGAATTGCGGGAGAAGGCTGACTACGTTCACTGGACGAGATTTCACCGAAAATAATCAATCTATTTCCTTTTCCAGCCTATAAATATTTTTACTGAAAAAACAAATTGCTAATTTAGCATAGAAGTAGTTAATAGAATTTGTAATTATAATTTAGCATATGTGTTCGGAAGTAAAATTAAGTTACATCATATTATTCTTAATAGGTCTAATTGAAATTATGAAATTTGGAAAATTAATTATTAAATAAAATATTATGTAACATAGTTTAATAAAATATTGTAGCATCATTAAGTAAAAATTTTTTTTTGCATCATTACATAATTGTGATGTAAGGTATAAACTAAAAGTCAATAGCAACTTAAGTAATTCGTTGAATGTGGTATTGGTTAGCGTTAAGATATTTAATAAATTTGATAAAAAAAAATTCAGTTTTATTCAGAAAATTTCTAGCAGAAGATTTACCTAAGAAATTTATCTATTTATTGTAGATTAACGAGTTCAATTATTAATAATTAATTATGTTTTGTTGCAGCAATGAAATTATTTTTCTATCTTATACTAATATAATTTTTAAACTGTTTAAGCTAAACTCAAGAAATGGCCCGCCTGACAGGCAAGGACTTTGAAAATGCACTAGCTTTTCGCTGGTCAAGCCCCATCAGGACAACAAAACAAGAACCAGCCGAAAGCTTCCTGATGAGCCCGCAACCAGGTAGAATTTATCAGGATGGTAAATTTCTGTAACCAATAGGTAAGTTTTTTTTTGTGTGTACTTGTATATTGTTATTATATATATACACAAGGGTAAAAAAATGTCGGCCGCAAGAACCTTCTTGCCCGCAGACATTCAAACCCCATACACCACATTCCCAGGTGCGAAGAGAAGCACCTGCATTTAGTGTTTGACCATTAGTGTGGGGGGGGGGGGGGGGAGGGGGGTGAAAAAACCAACACATTTGAAATTGTATAATATGCATAAAATATTTTGTGTTTGCAAAAATGTTTTTTTTTATGTTAAATCAGACTGTAGTTTTGCCTGAAAACTTATTTTAAGAAATGTTGTTTTAATGTAATTGATGAAATTCTTATAATATTTTTGCTTGTATTATATTAACTATTCTAAACAAATGATTTATTTGAATGTGGTTTGGTAAATTAAAAAAATGATTGTTATGCAATGGTATTAGGTTTTACATAGTTTATTTTGAATAGAAATAATTTAATGACTTAGTATCTTTTCTCAAAATTAAATCTGCGCAATTTAGTGCAGTAATACTTGTTTTGATTATATGAAATAAAATTTAGATCACATAGTTAACCTTTTTAAAATTTAACTGCTAGACTAAATATAATTTTAGCGTAATTGAATTTTTATTTGGGAACGATCACCCTGGATCGGATATGATTTTCTTATGCGTAATGTAGTAGTTAGCATTAGTGAAATTTTCATTGGGTTATTTCAATTTTACCAGTAATGGATGAACTTAACTGAAAAAAAAATGACACTTGTAATTGAAAATTAGCAATTTAAATTCTACGGAAACACTGCATAATGAAATTTTGAAATCTTACACATTAGTAATAATTTACCAGTTGTTTCAATGATAACCTTTAAATTTGATTTTACAATATTGCATGATGCAATATTTTTAAAATTGTTTTAATAAACAAAAACCATAAGGGAAAAAAAATAATTACTTTAAAGTATAATTAAATCGTCTTAAAATGATGTTATTTTTCGTAATTTAAGATTAAAGCACTTTTAACTTAAATAATTAACAAAACATTTATTAAAAGAAATTATTTAACAAAACGTTTTTTTAAATTAATCCTGCAGGGCTTGTGTGATTCGGTCAAGCCATTGAACAGCGACATGTTGGGCTTGATTTTGGGGAACCTTATGTGTATTTCGTGGTCTTAGGTTATAACGTGAAGAATTTTGTGGTGAGTTATCCTTGTCCCGTGAACCAGATTGCATCTTTGGGGAATAGATTTCCGTGGAGTCGGAGTCGTAATATATTTCTTGGTCTCGTTCATTTGTTTCGAAATTATCCACTTTTTGCTCTTGTTCGGGCGTTTCCGGGCGAGCTACAATTTTTGGTCCATTTTTTAAATTTGATTTAAGCAACTTGCTATGTCTTAGAAAATCGGCTAATGGTAATTCGTCGTCACTATCAAATTCGAATTTTGCATGCGGTTTTCTCTGGGGAGCCATATTATTTTCTGATTTTTCCAAATTTTTATCCATCGAAAATTGAGCCTTGCGCTCTTCGTATGGTATGAGTCGATCGGAGTTTACCTTCTGAATTTTTCCTTTGGGATTAGTAGTGTCAATAATAGAAAAATTTACGGCGCTGTGCCGTTCAATTATTCGGAAAGGACCTTTATACGACCGTTTTTTGGGTAAGTTAGAGTTTCGGTCCAAATCTGGACAATACAGAAAAACTAATTGTCCCACCTTAAAATCCCTCTCTTTAGCCTTTGCATGTTGATAGACTTCCTGTTTTTCGGATGCACTGACTATATTTTTCGTAACCATTTTATAAGCCTCCTGTAATTGAGATGTTTTTTTCTCAATATAACTAGAATAAGAGTCGTTAGAATTTTGTTTAGCTTCCAAGACAGTATGAGGCATGTTAATATCCCTTCCAAAAACCATGTAGCTAGGTTTATCTTTTATTACGGTATGAAAGGTATTATTATACACAAACGTGTAAAGTTCTAAATACCGATCCCATTGTTTATCTTCTCGGGCCCAAATTGAAATACTTTTCTTTATTTTCCCGTGAACGATTTCATTTTTCCCATTGCATTTGGGATTTAAAGCCGTCGTATATAATTTGGCTACGCCTAGACGACTGGCAACCTGTCGGAACATTTCCGAAGTGAAATTCGTTCCTCTATCTGTCAAAGAGAGTTTCTGGGATTCCATATACAGTTATATATTTAAAAAAAACAGTCTGACGTTTCCTGAGCAGATTGGGTTCGCATGGGAAAAGCAACCAAATATTTGGTGAAATGATCAACGAAGGTTATGAAGTATTTGTGACCTTTACTTGTCTCCGGTAACGGCCCAACCAAATCACAGGAAACCATTTGACTTGGCCGTGTAGGGGTAAAATTTCGCTGGATAGTACCGGAGCTGTCATCTTGGGAGTTTTGAAAGCAATACAATCCGGACAAGTTTTAACAAAATGCTCGGCATCTGTGTACAACCCTTTCCAATAGAACTGTTCTCTTATTTTCTCATAGGTTTTTAAATGTCCAACATGGTTTAGGTGCGCAATTTGGAGAATATTAAATTTATACTTTTCAGGAATTACCAATTGAGTAATAGAATTATTTTCTGGTCGTGGAGTCGCGCTTTTAAAACTTATCGTTGTGCATTAATACTCCATCAGAAATAAAATATCTCTGTTCCGAAGGAGTTAATCGTTGCTTCCTTGTGTTGGATAATTTTGTAACTAAATGGGAAATAACTGGGTCTAATAGCTGCGCGTCTTTTATTTCCTGGAAAGTGGGCATGTCGACCTGGGCCAAATTAACTTGGTGGAAGTCTCTCGAAAATAAATCTGCGACTTGATTTTCAGAACCCGGAATTTTCTCAAAAGTAAAATCATAGTCATTAAGGAATAAAATCATTCTTGCCAATCGGTTGGCAGGATTTTCCAATTTGGTGATAGTTTGAATTGCGGAATTGTCACAACGAACTATAAAATGCCTTCCATAAAGATAATGCTTATAAGCTTTAACTGCCTCTTGAATCGCAAATAGTTCCTTTTCATGGATCGGCCATTTTTTTTGGTGGTCGACCAATTTTTTAGAAAAATATGAAATGGGAAGGATAACACCCGTTGCTTCATCTCTATGGCCTAAGGTGGCCCCGATACTTAAGTCCGAAGCATCCGTAGACAAAATAAATGTCTTAGAAAAATCAGGGTGTTGTAATATTGGGGGGCTGGACAGAGCATCTTTTAGTGTGTCAAAAGCTATTTGTGCCGAAGGATTCCAAACGAATTTTTTTGTTTTCTTTGTAAGTTCGAATAGGGGCTCTGCTATTTTTGAAAACTGTGGAATAAATTTCCTGTAGTACGAGGCTTGGCCTAAATAACGTTTTAATCGACGCGTAGTATTAGGGATTGGAAATTCTTGTATTTTCCTTATGTTTTCAGTTAAAGGTCGGATGCCATTTTTATCAACTTCATGTCCTAAAACTTTTATTTTTTTTAACATAAATGAACACTTGCTGGGGTTTAATGTAACACCCGCTTTTCTTAATTCCTGAAATAACATCCGCAATTTATACAACATTTCTTGAAAATCCCTCGTTCCTATCACAAAATCATCTAAATAATTAACGATGTTTAAATCTTTAATGGGGCAATTATGGTATCCGTTAACCTTTGCATAGTTCCCGGACTGACATTTAATCCCTGTGGAACTACACGATACATAAAGTTTCCAAGTATCGTGCTAAAAGTTGTAAATTTGCGCTTATCTTCTGGCAAACGAATTTGAAAAAATGAGCTGTGAAGGTCCAAGTTAGTAAAATATTCGGATCCCTTTAGACTATCCAATAATTGATTAATTAGTGGCAATGGGTAATTGGCAAATGTTGTTTGTTTGTTGAGCTGGCGATAATCGATCACCTGTCTGTATTGGTCTCTTCCATCCTTAGATTTAGTCCGTTTTTTAATTAATATTAGCGGAAAAGATACCTCGGCATTACTGGGTTCCACAAGACCCGCTTCTAACAATTCCGTTATTTGCTCGCTTAGAACGGGCCTTAGCATTTGTGGAACTCCATATGCTCTTATAGAAGGCAAGTTTTCGCTTTTGACCGAAAATTCAGGGCAAACCTTATCAGTGCTACCAATGGTATACAGTCTTTTGCTAAAAATATCCGAAAATTCCATCAATAGATCAATTAATTTATTTTTATCATTAGTGTTTAAGTGGGTTAAATCAAAATCCGATGGTAGTAATTCTTCGCGTCTTAAAAGTTTGATTTCTTCCATATCTCTTACTTCAAAGTCAGATGAAATTGTGGCAACTTTCATTGACTTATTTAGATTTACAACGTTATTTGTGACATTTGTAACCAAGATTTGACAAATGTTATTAGATTTTACCGTGCAAATTGACTCTTCAATTTTAATGTTTTTATTATTAATTGGTTGAACTAAGATTTCTTCGCCAACGTTTTTATGAGTCGCAAGAACAATATTTACGATTTGTCTTTCTCCAGGTTGTAGGGTATATTTGTTTTGTAATTTTGCAAAATTATTTTTAACATTATTTATGTGACAAATGAAATTTGAATCCATCATATTTATTTGTGCATCATCAATATTTATCAATAGATTTTCAAAATCAATTTTTAATTTATTTGCTGTCATGAAATCATAACCTAATATTACACTGTACTTACTGCCAAAATTATTATTAACAACAAAAAAATTATGATAGAAAACTTTGTTTGCCAATTTTAATTGTATTTCATAGCATCCTAAAATTTGTAATTTTTCGCCTGAAATTGACTTTATGGTCGTTGGGTCATGTATTTTTTTTATATTTCTATTATTTGCGATTTTTTGAAATTCCGTTTGACATATTAAACTTACACTTGCCCCACAGTCTATCAGAGCGATTACTTCAAGATTTGACAATTTAATTTTCGTAACCGGTAAGGAGCCAGTTATCCGATTAACGATCACGTTAGAATTTACACTTTCTATTTTAATTGGGTCATGTTCAATGTGACCGCTTGGGATTCGAGTTTGACTCACAACCGAATCCCTTGCTAGTTTAAAAATCTTACTCGATTTCTTGAATCTGATCGATTCCGTGAATTATTTTCGTAACCCCGAAATCTATTATTTCTCGAGGGTGACCGTCTTCGCTCGTAATTGTACCTGTCATAACGTGGCGTTAACTCTCTACGAAAGGGAGACCGCCTTTGGGTGTAATTGTTGGGGTAATGTCTATGATCCGAAGTTTGTTGATTTACGCCATTATAATATGTAGTTTGCGAATTTGTGTTATTATAATTTCCAATGTGGGGTCTGTTTTGTCTGTTTTCGTATTGTCTGGGGAAGCGTTGAGGAGGCTCTGCCCTAGTTTCTTGTGTATTTTGACTATTTCCTCTGAAATAGCAATGCTTCGCTGTATTGATTTTTCCGTCCACAAATTTGACAAAGGACTGGCCTTGAAGAGGCCCTTGATTAGAAAACTGTCCGTTTCCGATGTTTTTATTTAACTTTAAATCATTAATTTCTTTAGTGAGGGAGCAAACAGCTTCATGTGTGCTCTGGGCATGCTGTTGAAGCAATTGCTCCAAATTTTGCTCGATTTTTAAGTTAGCGATTGTTTCCCCGGATAAGCCATCATTTAATTCTAATAATTCCGCATATTTAACCGCTTCATCAAATGTTTCGGGATCCTTTAAAAGAAGTGACCGTTTAAAATCTACCTTTACACCCTCCATAAATTTTGAAAGTTTTGTATCTTCAAAGAATTTTTTTACACTTTCGTATTTATTTGTACTTTTCCTAGAAATTTTAAAGTCGCATTTGTTACTCGTGCCGCAAACTGTTTAATGCTTTCAGAGCCGTTCATTTTGCAATTCGTAAATTGTTGTTGGCGAGCAGCGAGGCTAGTTTTTGCGCTGAAAAATTCCAGAAATTTCTTACGGAATTCTGCGAAGTTCCCTTCGCCCGAAAATTCAAGCGATTGAATAATATGCGTTAAAGCATCACCTCTTATTCGGCTTTTAAATATTAACAATTTATCGTTGTCATCAGTTTGCATCTAGGGTTTGGGCTAATCTATCGAACGTGTCAACGAAATATTGGGCAGTTACGGCAGATTCGCCATCAAACAAAGGTATTAAATTCGAGAACCCAGAAAGTTTGGACAAGGCTGGTGTGCTTTGTAATGGATTAATAATTGATGGAATATCCGTTCGGATATCCTCGTTAATTGGTAAACTAGGATTTGGGGAGCCATTTTGATTTAAAGAAAATTCCTTTTAAGTAGGAAACAATTACACAAAACAAACAAAAAATTAAATAAATAGAAATTAATCAAAAAAAAATCCAAAATTCAAATAGTTAAGAACAAATGAAACCGAAATTTTGTGTTGATAATGGTCATATGTTGCAGCGAAAGAGAAATAGCTTCTGTACGTCAATATTTAGAATTACTGTAGAATTATTTAAGCAATAACCAGTCTCATCTGAATCATTCCTTTCGATCCACAAAGTTTTAAATAAAAGCGGCACCATTGTTGGGCAGTTGTTAATTTTATTAATAATGAGTTATGCCAATAATTAAAGGGAAGATAAATGAACTAGAATTAATTAAGGGCAGCTAAAATGCTGTTAAGATTAAGGGCTGATCTAGATCAAGTGGTAACAATTTTAATAGAAATTAGTACTTGCGTTGTTAAGATTAAAATTTAATTAATTGCAATAACCATGGAATAACACAGATGAGACTTGTCAATTTACTAAAACAATCATTTATTTGAGACTGTGAAACTTATGATACACAATGTTAAGTACTACAAGAATTTAATTGATTCCGGAACACATTTTGAACATGATGGACTTACCCCAGATGAAAATGAACTGGACAGCCATGCTGGGTACTACGCCACTGAGTTTAAGGGGCGTGAACACTGGAGGATGAGGGCTATATCGAAGGGGCTCGCGGTGGCGGGAGTAGAATGTCAAGAGGCTCGCTGCGGTGATGGTTTGGGGGGCTCAATGATGCAGGGGCTCAATGATGCAGGGACTCAATGATGCAGGGGCTCAATGGATGATAGCTATGTAGCAGACGCTTGATGGATCTGGATATTTAGGACACGCCCAGGCATGTAGGACATCTCAGGGTTGAAATCGTCAAGTTGATGCGGATGCTGCTGGTCCGGGAGGTTTACGGAAATGCCCCAGGCATGTACCTCTCAGTTGAAGTCATCAAGTAGAGGCGGACGCTGCTAGTCCCGTGGATCAAGGAAATGCCCCAGGCATATAGGACACCTCACGGTAGCTGTCGTCAAGTTGATGCGGACAGGATTTTGGCTAGTAGCCGAGGGTTAATTCTTTCGAAGTGTAATTGCTAACTTAGCCAAGGGGAAGGTTAACTCCTTCAATTCTCAGCTTTGCTGACTATCTTTCTTTCTTATCGTTTCCTTTTCCTTCTCTCATTCTATATCCATCTCTGACTCTGTCTCCGCCATTTCCTCCTTATTTGAGTCCGGGGTGTTAATCCCCTGTAGCGAATGAGGAGGAAGACAACTCCCCCGCATATGCCCTGGTCAAATCGTAGGCAGGTCCGTCCCACTATCTACTTCTAGTGGTCAGTTCAGATGACCACCCCTAAAACCCTATAGGTTCATCCATGAGTATTGTTATCAAGGTGTAGGGAGCATCTTCCCCCCACAAGCCATCAATTTCACCCACGCATGACTGAATTTTAAAGTCAAGGGCACAAAAGTCCATTGTGAAAATAGTGTCAAAATCTCAGAGTTATAACTTGAAGGAATGTGACCACCTGAGCCAAAAGAACACCTGAGTCTGGGAATTCGACCTTTCTGTGACCCACCGAACTGAAAGTGTGAATTTTGCCTAATTAAGTGGCGATTATTGTTGGACGATTAAATCGTGCCAACATTTATTTGAAGTGATTAATATTTTTGTACTTTGCTTCAAAATAGGATTAACTTTTTTCTTGGTTGATTCCCAATCCTAAAGTATTATGCTTTTTATTATTAAGGGGGGGCCGAGATTCTCCAAACAGTTTTAATCCAACGAAGGAAAAAAAAATATTTTCTCCTACACATTTCTCCAGCTGCATAGAAACGGATTTTTTATGCGATAAAAGTAGCTGACTTACCGGTTCCGACAATCCCTTTTTTAAACATGGGTTTAAAATTAAAAAAATAATTAATAAATAATTTCACAAAAAGTATTCAAAGCTATTTCAAAAAGTGGGATTTAGAGGCTGCTGGATGGATGGTGTTGGAGCTACATTCATTTCTGTATTTGGTTTCGTGTATTTGAAGATGTTTAAACGAGTAGAAATTCGAGAAAACATGTTAGATTTGATGAAATGCTGTGTTGTTTATTGCTACTATACTAAAACCGACCTTAAGTTTGCAGTATACAAATGTTCTACGAGAAAAAGGGTAAATAGTTCTCATTTTTGAGTGAGGGGAATAGAATACAAAAAGGTATTTCACACTCAATAAACAAATTGATTTGTTATTTCAAGACATAAATTTATTATTTCTATTAGTTAAGCTTCAGTAAGAGTGTTATTTTAATTATTTTTTTCCTTCGAATTTGACGTAACAGGGCGCACGAATATCAGGGTCGAAAGCAGCAGCCAATCAGAGTACGCTAAATTGCGGCGCCAGACGGGTTGTTTACCTAGTTTCTTCCGCTCAGTACATTTCTCTGCTGCAAACTTAAGCTCGGTTTTGGTATAATACTAGCTCCTTCTGTATGACGAAATCAGACATTCTACGAGTTCGTTTACTGTTAGGTAATCCAAGACTAGAGAAAAGTATTGCTTCATAGAACTTCTCTAGAAGTCCCATGCAAAATTTACGTTTTGGGAAGTGGCGCAGAAGAACATGGTGCTAACTTAGCTAAAATTGCGAATGATCAGTTCCCTCTTGCCAAAAAATTACTTTTTAAAACAAATATCATACATTCACTCGTTTTAAAAAGTACTACTTTTCACACTTGTATAAATAACTACTTTTTATTTTTTTGCACGCGATTATTAAAAAAAAAATTGTATGGAAACACATAGAAAACAATCACTTTTGCTTTTAATTCGTGAATTTATTTTACTCGCTCTATCGTGCTCTTGAAAAAAATTAGTAAAATTAGCTTAAAAATAAGTCGTACGTTTCAAACGTGTTGCATAAAAATCT
This sequence comes from Hylyphantes graminicola, assembly GCA_023701765.1. Classification (NCBI taxonomy): domain Eukaryota; kingdom Metazoa; phylum Arthropoda; class Arachnida; order Araneae; family Linyphiidae; genus Hylyphantes; species Hylyphantes graminicola. Next base: position 20,104,101 of record CM043112.1, read on the forward strand.
AATGGGTTAAAATGGGTTACAAAAATGATGATGCAATCTGTGCTGCACGAAATATTCATTCACTACTATAACCTCTTAAGACCCGAACAAAATCTTACACGTATATTCTCATAATCTAAACATACTTTTCATACAAATATATGCTGAAAGCGCGGTTACACGTCGTCAACTTCAGCTTCAACTTCCATTTCAACTTGACCTTGATCTGGTTCAAGGTAAAAGTATTACATGTAGATCTTCTACACTCAGTTGAAGCTGGTGTTCAAGGTAACGAACCCATCTTTTTGCGGTTTTTCTTCTCTACATCAAAGGAAAGGGTTGCCATAAGGAAAATAGCAAACATCTTGGCGTGTTATCTCTTTTTAAGTGATCCTTTGAAAAAGTATGTAAAACATCAAATTGAATTTTTTTTTTATTTAAAGCAGGACGCATTCATTATTTTGAAAATAAAATTCACTCACATATATGAATGAAATTAAAAATTTGACACTGTAAAATATGTTGATGATAAAATGTTTCGATGTTAAATAAAGTATTCAAACTCCTATTTATATCTTAACCGTAATCAAAATAATTAATTTTTAAACAAGATTTTGCATTAAGGGGTCTAAGGAGTCTTAAAAATGTGCAAAGAAGGAACTACAAAGCATAGTTTGATCTTTCATGTAACTTTTTAACTACTCAATATACAAGTATAATTTTTTTATGTGTAGTTCTACAAGATTTATTTAATATGAAACAAATTTTAAAATTTATGAAACTTTAGCCAAAACTAAAATAAATGATATTGAGCATAAAGCTATTTGAACACATTGTGATTAGGCTTGCGCGGCAAATTGTGAGGTCAAATTGAAGACATGACAAGAAAATGACTTTATATGTACAAAATGTAGAAACAAAGACTTATACCTAAATTCTCAGCTCAATTTTAATTAGAATTTATTTTAATATTATAGAACTTTTTTCTAAAAAATTTATAAAATTTTTTTGAATTTTGATTTTAAAAAGTTTTAAAAATTATTTCTAATTAAAATTGAGCTGAGAATTTAGGTATAAGTTCTAGTTTGTACATATTTGTACAATATAAAATCATTTTCTTGTCATGTCTTCAATTTTAACCTCACAATTTGCCGCGCAAGCCTAAATCACAATGTGTTCAAATAGCTTTATGTTTAATATCATTTATTTTAGTTTTGGCTAAAGTTTCATAAATTTTAAAATTTTTTCATATTAAATAAATCTTGTAGAATTACATATAAAAAAATTATACTTGTATATTTGAGTAGTTCAAAAATTACATGAAAGATCAAACTATGCTTTGTAGTTCCTTCTTTGCACATTTTTAAGACTCCTTAGACCCCTTAAAATACTGAAATCTGGTTGGAGTTATTAGCTTAATCAGTTATTTTAATACAAATAATTTCGAAATTTTTGGCGGACAATACTGAAAACGCTTTTTTATTTGACCTGATTTCAATCAGTAATACTCCGGCATTAAAAGATTTAAATATAAGTACGAAAAAGAACAGTCATAAAAAAACAAAAATAATCCAGAAAAAAAATGCACTTTCCTATACACTTTAAAACAAAAAAAAAATTCTCCGTAAAATATTAATAATGGGCGGGGACTGGCAGCAGAGATTCCAGTCATGCCCCGTTAAAAAACAGTCATGTCCCGTTTTCTTCTTTAAATTTTTTTTTAAACAGTCATGTCCCTTAAAGATGGTACAAATAGTTAAAAACTGCACAAATACTGGTACCGGAGTACCTTCGTCCAACTTTACACGGATCTTCTGACAAATAATTATTTTCTCGCAAAATTGTCTATGCATTACATAAAAAAAACAAGATATACTTTCGTACACACAAATGTAATGCTGTAACAAGCAGCAATCAAAATTTCTTCATCCATATCTCAGCTGATATTCACAAACACTGAATAAAATCGCCGCGTTATACAATCACTCGCCAACTTCACGCCAACAAAGGTCGAATGGTTGAAGGGCAAATTGTACAAGCCGGAGTTGAAAACAGAGTTGATAACAGAGTTGACGATGTGTAACTGCTGTATGAAAAGTATGTTTGGCAAAGAAATAAAAAAAAAAAAAATATGTAGTTACTTAGGGACACGCCTTCAACTCTAAAAATACGCATTTTTTTAACTATAAATGCAACAAAAATGGCCGTATCACTTATTTGTAGTTAACAGATTATTTTACCGTTGTTTTTAATGCAAACTATTTTTAACATTAACTACTAAAAAACTTTTTTTAAAGTTTGATAAAAAAAATTAAAATAATTTTTTTGAGAACTCCATTTTCGCATTGACCCTTGTTCAACTTCATTTCTTTATAGAAATAAATGACTGATACCTGTAATGAAAGGCTGAAAACTGATATTTGGATCTTCTTTTATCGAACCAGGTCATTTTCGGTACTACCTAACGTGTTAATTGTTTGTGGGGCGTTTTTAAAAAAATTTACCCAATTGGTACGCTGCGTCGAGGCTGGGGAGCCCAGTTGGTAAAGCACTCGCTTAGCATGCGGAAGGTCCCAGGTTCGGGTTCGGGCATTGCCAAAATAGCTGCCGACCTATAAACGGCCCGTGCAGCCAAAAATGTCCGACGAATAATACCCCGTGTAAGGGAGTGCACGTTAAATATCCTTCAAAGTCCTAACGCTGCGTACGATGTCGCCCTTAACGGTTGCGTTGGGTGCCAATTCAGGTGTTGGCTCGTCATCTGACTGTGGTTCTAAAATGCGACGCCCGTCGCCAATAGCCCCTCGTGTAGCTCTAGTGCGACGATAATTCAAACCTATATGAAACATTTGGTGCAGAAGAACCCGGCAGTTTTTCTTTACCATCGTTGTCTTGTAGTTGGCGATGTTAAATGGTCACTAACAGAGCGTTCTAATGACGGTAATGGGCGTAACTTTCTCCCCGCCTTCTTTTTTCTCCATGTGATATACGATCAGATATTTATACTCACGGGCAGAGGTCAACTGCAGCAGATTAATTGTCGTCGAATCGAAATAAATAAATGCTAGGCTCGAAAAAGGAATCCGGATGCACACAAAATATTCTGCATTCGATTCGTTCTATACACTTCGTATGGTAAGGTACGTATATATTCCAGCTTGTGTGCTTGTTCAGAGAAAACCTTTTAAGAGGACTAACTTGGAATTCCACATCTTGAAAATCGTAATGTTATTCCTACGGAAAACATTCGCAAGTGAATTACCGCCACAATTTTAATAAAAGGCTACTAGTTTTTGGTATCATTGTAAAGAACGAAAGGAGTATATTTTGTGAAATTAATTTGTTTTGTGAAAATCACACATTTAGTATTTTTAATAATTTTTTGAAGTAAGTAAAAAATGGAGTACGCATTAAGTTCTGACTTCAAAAGATTACTAAAAATACTAAATATGTGATTTTCACAAAACGAATTAATTTCACAAAATATACTCCTTTCGTTCTTTACAATGATACCAAAAACTAGTAGCCTTTTATTAAAATTGTGGCGGTAATTCACTTGCGAATGTTTTCCATAGGAATAACATTACGATTTTCAAGATGTGGAATTCTAAGGGAGTCCTCTTAAGCTTTTCTATACTCTATAGCCGTTCAATTTTTAATGGACGGGCGGCTAGTTGATATTAAGTCCTAGTAATCATCAATACAAGTTAAGAATTTGACTTTTATTTTGAAAAGCTGATCTGTCGAACCTTTTTATGTGCTTTATTGAATTAATATCTCACTAGAAATACACAAGAGATACTGTCGACGAAGCCGGCCCACTGGCGCAATGGTTAATGCGTTGGCCCTTATAGCTGGTGGGCTCGGGTTCGAGTCCCGGTCATGGCATGGATGTTTGTGTCCGTCAATAAGGAGTTGTTATTTGTCGAAGTGTTTGTGTCGTCTCTTTCTTTGTGTGTCTCTTGTGACTGTATCATTCTCTGGGTTGAAATACAATAGACCTAGGTCGCAGTGTTCGGCGAACTTGCCCCCCACCAAGAAGTCATAAGTCATACTAAAACGACGAAAATTTGTTTTGAAGTAATCCTATAGATATCGAGAAGATCGAGAATGTTTATACTATAAATGATTGGACTGAAGTATTGGATCTGTTCGACTAATTTCTATATTAGGGGAGGGCAGGGGAATACCTCCAGGGGACCCCGGGGCATATCCCCCCCGGCAATCCGCGGGCATTTAGTCGACTGCACTGATCAACTCCACTGGCCTGAAGAAAAGAACAGATTGTTCTTTTTATTCGTTGTTCGCTTAAACAGTATCCGCATGTTTTTAATCTCCATTTTAAGATGACGATAGAAACAAAAAATTAGAATTTAACTGTTTTCTTTTTTTTAAATACTTCTTCAAAGTTTCGAAAATCAAATAAAACATTAAGAAAAACGGCACTGAATGTTTTCTTACTTCGGAGAAAAACCACATGATCTCACATGATTCGTCACTTTTAATCCAACGAAGGAGGAGGCAAGTGTGTTCGGATGATTCATACGTCACGTTCACGTGTTCAAATGAATTAATATTTCTTAAATCATAATGGGTTTTATATTAAACCTAAATTCCATTAATTACATTACTTTTTATTTATAAAAAATCTTGTAAATATTTTTGTAACAAGAAATTCTGAAAATTGGATTGTAAAATAACAGTATTCTAAAAAGAACTGGAAGATTTTTGTTCACTGTATGAGCCGTGCAGTTGACTTGTGTCCATGCCGCCAACCCTTGTATCTCGCCTGGCAGCGCTGTGTGTGGGAGGGGGGCTGTGAGACCTCTAGCAGGAAACACATTAATTGGTAGTATAGATGCTAATGGTCGTGCGGTGAGTTGGTGTAAAGTTATTTAAAAAATATGGTTTTTAGTGATGTTCATCTAATTTTGGTCCTCCTGAAATTAAGAGATAAGTGACTGTTATCTCTAAGTTAGATGAATCAGTTATATATATTTGAAAATAGTAATTATTAGGCTATTTTATCACGTTGTTAGTTAGGGCGCTAGGCTATCTACCGTTCCTCAAACAAGCCGATTCTGCCTGAAAATTCAATTTCAATTAAAGTGGGGCCATTCCCCTGCTCACCCCTAATTCAATTCTGATGTATGAAGTCAAAACTTGTAATTTGATTTTTTTTTAAAGGTGAAAATAGTAATGCATGGCCTATTCGAATATCTAACCATATTCGAAACTTCCTCTTTAAAATTAATTTTATTTAAAAAAAATCTAAATATAATGTCATTCATGTCCCTTTTCGCTTATATATATATAAAAAAACCTTTATAATATCATTAATAAGAATGAAAATCAACCCACCAAATCTAATTTGCAACAATCGTTCCATTTTGTTCTCAAGACCCTCAAACAAAGCGTCATCCATTACAAAACCACACAATCAAACGTCTTTTGTTTCAACCAGGTGTGAACAGCGGGTAGGGGTCGCCACCTGCTCCTCATTCGATTAAGGGGACGCCCGATTAACCGATCATTATTCTATTAAGCGGCCACTTGTTCTGTTATTCAATAAAGGGCACGAATGCTGATCGGCCCGTCTGACCTGAATTCTTATTTCATCCACCGTTAGGAGAACTAGGGGTGTGTAACACTACACGACTTTCATTTTAAACACTCAATAAATCGATACATTTAAATGTAATTTATTCAGCGCATCGAAATTAGATTACATTGAAAATTTTAGAAAAGAATTCAAATTCGAAGTACTTCAGTTTAAAAAAACAGCAAAATTTAATGCTCATTTGAAAAGCACAGAAAGCCATTTTTATTAAAATTAAATCACCATTGCCATTCGCAAAAACCGCTGTAGAAACTTTAATTTTTTTAGACAATAAATTAAAATAAATTTATTTTTGCGACATCGATCAGTTTGAAATGACGTCAAATGTATTTAACTACGAGATTCTTTGTATGATAATATGAAATGTTTCCTTCGATTTAGAAGCGAGGAATATTTAATCTTTAGTCTTATAAATATTAATTTTTGCAAACGATAAGTAATAATTATTGAATTTTCGGAAGAAAATAAATGAAAGACACCAAAATTTAGCATGTTAATGTTTAATATAGAATTAATGCTGGGTTTGGCGCCTTTTTACCTGTTAAACATAACTGTTCTGTGGAAGCGGGTTAAGTGACAGATTCTGTTACAAACCTACTTTGTTTTTCTGTAACATTAACTGATCTTTCTCTTTATAGTGTACCATTCGAGTTACGACCCAAACATTGAGGATTACCAATTATTGAACAAGACATGCTCCCGATAATGGAATAACGAAAACACACGTTTCGTCGAACTCAACTGGCTTACATTCAGAAGTAAGAGAGCTTTCTAATATTACATCTGTATCTCAAAGCAAAAAGGGCCCATGTCCGATGTTATTGCGTCAGACCAAGCTCCTTTCCCAAAAAAAAAAAAACTTTCTTTCTTAATCAAAGACTCAACATTCGAAAAACGTCCCGGAGTTTCTGTTTCTTTTCAGGACCATAAAAAAAAGCAGGCGAAGGGGGAGAAGGGGGGGGGGGGGGGAGGGCTGGCCGAGAGTGACTTTCAATAAAAATCAGACGATATCTGAACAAAACGGGAACAAAAAGTCGTCTGGCGGGGGAGGATCAGCGGCTAATCCCCGCCAAAAAATAATATACCCGGGACGCGGTATTGGCGTTCCTTGCACGGAACAGCTTCTTGAAGAGTTTCGCTATCGAAGCGAAATAATTTTTGAAACACACACAAAACACATAGATTTTCAGATTAAATAGAAGACATCAAAACATTATAATTGTTGTTATTTCCATTATTACTATATCCGTTATTATCATTATTATACTAGGGGGCAAAGCACCCTGCTCGCTACCGCTCGCCAACCCCCGATAATTGCTACGCAATTTCTCTATGCTTCGCAAACAAACATGCAAGACTAAGATATTTTAGTTAAAAAGTACCGACCAGCGGAGAGAGTGCGCAAGACGAAAAAGGGAAATTACATCGGCTTCGGCTGTTTTTACGATGCGTGGCCGGAAACTCAAGACCGATGCCAACCGTTGGTCCTGTTATGGTCCCGCAATCCCACGTGGATGACGTTTTTTTAAAAAACTAATTATATTAATTAAAAATCACAATCAAATATGAAAAAACTAAGCCTCAGGTGCACACATAGGTATTAAAAGGTATCTATAGTAAAAATTTCGAATTTTTTAGAGCAGTCTAAGTAGGTCTTTTGCGATCCACAGACACACACACAGACAGGCAGACAGACAGACTCTTTCTTTTATTATTATAGATAATCAATACCAGGCAGACCCTTAATAATTTTTGTAGCCCTTTACTGAATTTTTTCCAGCTATTCTATATCTTTTCTGAGGCAGGGAGACCAGAACTGAACAGCATATTAATGTATTAAAGATGTGGCCTTACAATTCCCTATACAAGTGTACAATGGCAAGATTATCTCCTCAGATTTGGAAGTGATACTTTTTCTAATATAACCCAACATTCGATTTTCTTTCTTGCTTGCTTCAAACACATTGTTTACTCATTTTGAGATCATTGCTCACCAAAGCTCCATAATCTTTAACAAACTCACTATCCTGGATAATTTCTCCCTGTAGAACATAATAGTAATTTATCTTCATCGAAACATCAACACTATAAGAACGAGACAAAGAAAGTGTGACTTCACAAAGATTCGCAGGATATGAAATTTCAGTAGTGGTTATAATTATATAAACTAATACTGATATAACGGTATGTTTACCCCATCCAAAAAAAAAAAATAAAAAAATATCAGAATATTCGAAAAACAGCTGGAAAAGAACAACCAGATCTCCCTTTCCCACTCTAAAAGGAGGGGGGTGATTGAAAAAAAAAGCCTCCCTATTTTTCATTACGCGGCGGTGGCAACGCAACACGAAAGGGGTGGGGCAGGGGAGGGGGGCAATATTTGTCGCCCCCCGTCGCGTTATTGCGGTTACTCGTGTCGCCCCCCTGCGGTTAGAATTGGAAAGGCGTTTTTTTTCTTCTTATTTTTACCAAACGATTTTTCTTCTTGGCGGGGGTGGTAATGCGGGAGAGGGGGTGAAGGGGGTCGGAGCTTATTAGAATGCCTCTCGCAAACGGTTTTCGGTTTGGGGTTCATCGGTGGGGTTTTTGGTTGGTGTGGAATCGAGGAGGATGGGGGGGGGGGGAGTGCTTTATCGAAAAAGGGAAGATCAGTCGGGGGTGGAATTGACTGGCTGCATCTAGGTCTATTTCCAACGACCCCCCCCCCCAAAAAAAAAAAAGAAATGATGAGATAGATTTGTTTATTTAAATTTCTTTTTATTTAACCCTTTCAGCACCATTGATGCAATTTGGCATCACTGGTATATTGTTAATTTGGCATCATAATTAAATAAAGGAATACTAATAGGGCTGACATCTATTGACAAAATTAAAAAAAAAAATTCTAATAGAAAAAAGTTTGAAGAATCGAATGATGTGCTTTTTGGTATCATAAATGGCTATAGATGATCAGAATTAAAAAAAATGATGATACCAAATTGTCATTGAGACTGAAAGGGTTAAATTATATACCGTCTACCTGACAAAGGGGACTGGTGAGCCCAGTCATTTGTTCGCCTTGTATGCGGTAAGTTCCAGGTAAGGATCCGTGCATAGCCAAAGTAACTGACGACCTATAAACAACTGCGCATTAAAAAGTCTGTCAAATAATACTCCGTGTAGAGGGAGTGCACGTTAAATACGCCCCAAAGACCTGACGCCGAGTTCGATGTCGCCTTATAGTTGTGGAAAATGCCTACTCTGGTGTCAGCTCGTCACCTGACTGTAGTTCTACATGACGACGCTCGTACTCTATAGCCGCCATGTAACTCTAGTGCGACAGTGATTCAAACATAACTTAATCGTTCAGGTTATTTGAGATTTTTTGGTTAAAAACGAACTAAATGGTAGGTTAGTTTTGAATTATCATCGCACTAGATCTACATGAGGGCTCTTGGCGACGGGCGTCGTATTTTAGAGCCACAGTCAAGTGACTAGCTGACACCTGAATAGGAACCCAACGCAACCGTGAAAAGCGACATCGCACGCAGCGTTAGGACTTTGAAGGATTCTAACGTGCACTCCCTAATGCGGGGTATTATTCGTCGGACATTTTTGGCTGCACGGGCTGTTTTTAGGTAGGCAGTTATTGTGGGGATGCCTGGACCAGAACATGGGACCTTTCGCATGCTAGACGAGTGCCTAACCGACTGTGCTCCCCACCCCCACCAACTAAATGAAATCTAGTCGTTTAATTTTGTCTTGGTTGGTTAATTAAAACTTACTGTGGTTCACATTCTCAATACATTTCGTCGAGCTAACTTGAATGATGGAATGACTATGTATAATGTCGATTTGCAGAGACCTTAAAAAATATTGGGTAGATTCATTTGCTTATTCAAATGACTTTCATTTACAGTGGTGGCCAAAAGTGTGGACACTTTTTGAAAGTTTCATGTGTTTCAACTTTTACCCGTGCTCTTGCATCTATTAAATTTCGCTTAAATACAAACATTTAAATATTAAGTTGAAGGAAATTTAATGTAGAATTTCATTATAAAAACAGAATTAAAGTATCTGTATTACAAATAAAGTTATGCTCATTTTAGTTGAGCATACAAGCACAATCAATGGATTCTCTTATGCTGAAATTGCAATACAAGTTGGTGGTTCAATGACTTGCAAAACTAAGACAGATCATACTATTAGTTGCATAACTTATTCGTAATACAGATATTGTAATACTGTATTTATTTTTAATTCTGCATTAAATTACTTTGATGACCATCAGTTGTGTCCCTGGATATAGATTATATGGGACCAAAGGTCTCATAGACGGCTTCAGCGATCTGCACACAGTGGTCCTCATAAAGATTGAATCACTTTTAATTTGATACACAATTGTTTAATTTGATATACAATTAATATATTCTGTAATCACACAAAGTTTAAAAATATGAAGCTTTCAAAAAGTGTCCACACTTTTGGCCACCACTGTAAATCATGTGCCGCTTATCTGCTGGCAAAGTGGTGGGAGCGTCGGAATCCCTACAAGTGGGTCGTCGTTTCAGATTCCGGTTGGTTGGTGTAGGCATGAATTCTGTTGTGTTCATCAATTGTATTTGTCTTGGTGTGCATCCTCATCGTCCTTACTTGTGTGGAATGAGGCTTCTAATCTCGTCGGCGTCTCTGGTAACCACGGACACGCACGACTATATAAGGACGAATGAGCCCGGAGGACCGCGGGTCTCCAAATCAACGGGCCTCTGTGGTAATGGGAGTTGGGTGGGAGGGGGGTGGGAGGTGCTTTCATTTCATAGTGAAAAGGAGGACCAGCTGAATAATTAGGGGGTTGGGGGAACAGATTGACTGCATTTAAGGCTATTTGCAACAACACCCCCTATAAATGAGATATTTTTTTAATCAAATTAATTTCTATTTAAATTATACAGCTCTTACCTGATAAAGTTTTTTTTTTCTCTACTGGGGCTTAGACATTGGCGGTCAGGCCTTTGCAAACTTGGCATATTCCCCCCGAACTAAGAGCCATTTTTTTCGGCACTATCTAGGCGACACTCGCTACCCATTTTGATGCACAGATTGCAATTAATCTGAGCTCTCTGTGGATGTTAAAGTATATGCCGAGATTTACTTTTGCCGAGAGAACCCAAGCCAAATGGGCCCTCCAGGGATCTTTTACATGCCACATAATCATGTGACATGCGTGCCCAAGATTAGCCAGAAAATCCGACGACTCAGCCAGGGGTCTCGAACCCGCTTGCGAGGCGGATATTGTCCGACCACGATAACTTGGCAATCAAAATATTTTGATTGTGGAAGATTCCACTTTGAATTGAGGATTTAAGCCGAAGGAGGAAGAGCTGCCGGCTCAAGGCGTTTGGCGAGAATAGGGTTTGTTGGTGTAGTGCGGTTGCAAATAATGTATCTCACTAGTACTGCACATCAGTTATCGGCTACAGAAAATTGTTCTGCCGTGATAAGGTAAACTGCAGTAATCGCCGCAATGAGTTACACCATTTTTGCTCTAAAATAAAAAAAAGTTCCAGCATGTTTTCTTACCGGTTAATGTAATTGAGTGCTTGCAACAAAGGTTCAAGTCACTATGGAAGATACTGCAGTTTACCTTATCACGGCAGTGTTGTTGATTGCTGGTAGCGGTTAAGGGGAGCGTACACCCCCATTCCCTTTCCTACCTCGATCGGGCTGGCTAATGCTAAGTCTATGGGGGAAAAATGGTTTTTCTTCCAAAAAAAAGCAAAGAAATTATAGGAATATTTTGATGCGGTTTTTTTTAAATTCATAAAACTCCAATAAAGGTGTGCTTTTAGATGTTATTTTTTTAAAAACGTTATTTACTTTTTTTTAATCTAAATTTTTTTTGATTAAAAAAAAGTAAATAGCGTTTTTAAAAAAATAACATCTAAAAGCACACCATTATTGGAGTTTTAACAATTTAAAAAAAACCGCATCAAAATATTCCTATAATTTCTTTGCTTTTTTTTGGAAGAAAAACCATTTTTCCCCCATAGACTTAGCATTAGCCAGCCCGATCGAGGTAGGAAAGGGAATGGGGGTGTACGCTCCCCTTAACGATTGCACGTGTATTTCTTTGATATTTTGAATCGTGAAATAACTAAGGCTATTATTATTTTACGGAAATTTAATTAACCATTGCTAAAAAAAGTCCAAAATTAATAAACAAACTCGTATTTAAGTTATAAGTTCCACTGAGTATATTTCCCTGTATACTCCATGATTTTTTTTCATTTTGATGAAGGGTTTTAAAACTTAAAAATATGACTGTGACTAGGAATTACACCGAGGGACGCTATAACTTAAATATTAATTTGAAATATAAGAGTAATCCCGATGCAAGTTCGATCTACCCTTCGATTGATAGTCAGTCTGTTTCTAAATCTTAAAGAACTATGCGCCCAAAAGCAATGAATCGCCAAACATAGTAACTCCTGCCCAAAACCTTCCTTACCTATTTTCGAAGTGGACTGGTCCACAATCAAAATATTTTGGTTGCCAAGTTATCGTTGTCGGACTATACTTCTCAGATACTGAGCAGCCACCTAATAAAGTAATCAGAGCGTCAGAATCCCGTCCAGTAGGTCCTGGGTTCAGATACCGGTTAATAATATGCGCACTTTTTGTCACTCAAGTGTTATTGTCTTCGTACTTGTTTGTGTGAAATTAGGCTCAACCCTTCGGAATGTGTGAACGGACGCGGTAAAACATTTAACCCTCTAATGCATACTGTTGCCACATGGCAACAAACAGCATTATCAACTTTATTCTATTAAAGGAGAGCTCCCTCTCGACTTTTTTTTTCGGCTATTGCATTCCATTTTTAAGTTTTAGTTATACTAAAAATCCTCATAGATGACAGTAGTAAAGTATTCAAAATTAAAGAGTGAAGTTATTAACTGTTGTGAAACTACCGTCTTTGGCAGTATTCAAAGAATAATAATATTAGTACTAAATACAAATGAATTGTTTTTAAAAAGTAGTTATAGTTCAAGAGAGTTATTTTAAAATATATTTAGTAGTTTTCTAGTCATTCTTATCAAAATTCGAATTTTGTAGTTGGATTTTGTAATATAGCAAAAATTTTAAAATTGAAACCATTTAAATTACAATGCAGTTAAATTTTTTTTCCGTATTTTTCCAATAGCCCTCGTGTAGCTCTAGTGTGACGATAATCCAAACCTAACCTAACCTAACCGTATTTTTCCCATAATGTATGAGTATTAAATATACATATATACATTTTTTCAGGATGAAAAAAAATCATGCAGTATAGGGTTAAATCCTAACCGCCATAGCGTGTTTTGTCCTTATCCAGGCTTGAATAAATGAATAAATCAAATCAATTATCCTGGCAATTATTGTTGCAGATATATGGGACTGGGCGCATCTGTCAAGGTCCAAAGAGCTCGGGTGACGTGTTACTATAGGAAAAAATATTTAAATAAAATAACAGCATTTTTTTGTTGCACTGTAAAAAAAAACCCGTTGTTTTTACAGTTAAAAACTGTCAACTTTGACGCCAGTTAATAACTGTTTATTTTACAGTTAAAAACTGTAATTTTTGTACAGTTTAAAACTGTAATTTTATCAGGGAGAAACGGTTAATGTAGCAGGGGAAAACTGTTAATTTAACAGTTTTTCTCTGCTAAAATAATTAACGGTTTCGTTGGGTGCCTATTCAGGTGTGGTTCGTCACCTGGCTGTGGTTCTAAAATACGACGCCCGTCGCCAATAGCCCTCGTGTAGCTCTAGTGCGACGATAATTCAAACCAACCAAACCAAACCCTGCTAAAATAAATTGGATTGGATTGGATTGGTTTACATATATTTTCAGGCTTGTGTGGCTGGTCGCAAGGACCCCCTTATAAACCATCGTCAAATAGGACAAACACAAGACACACACAAACACATATGACTGATGCCGCCATCTGTTGACAGATGGCAACATCTGTCTCCACCTCCACAATTTAGACATGTCCCTGAAGGGGAGGGAAATTTTCTCCAGGAACCTGTACCCATGGGGAACTGCGCAATGACCGACCACAGGACTTTCGGACCCAACAGATTTTACGAGCACGTACTCCGCGTATACTCGGTAAGTCTTCAGTGGCAACCGGGGCCCGAACTCTCAACCTTTCGATTTCAAGTCTAGGGTCCGGACCACTAGGCTCCTTACAGCCCCTGCTAAAATAAAATACTCTGTACTAGCCCTCCTGACCAAGTGATTACTTTGTCGCAAGCGGCACAGTATTGGGCAAGAGGCTCCTGGAAGATGTATAGATATGGCCCGGTTCTGGCTCCAGGAGCCTCTTGTGTACGAGTCCAATACTGATCCGCCTGCGACGAAGTAATTACTCGGTCGTGAAGGCTAGTATTGGGTATTTGTGCTTAACGATGATCTCAATCACGTGACTCTTTGCACGTCTAATTTAACAGTTTTTCCCTGCTAAAAAACAGTTTCTCCCTGTTAAAATTACAGTTTTAAACTGTAAAATAAACAGTTATTAACTGGCGTCAAAGTTGACAGTTTTTAACTGTAAAATAAACAGTTATTAACTGGCGTCAAAGTTGACAGTTTTTAACTGTAAAAACAACAGGTTTTTTTTACAGTGTGTAAATATGTGTTTATTTTTCTGTAAAATCAACAGACTTTTAACAGTGTACGAGATTCATAAGCATTGATGGTGATATATAGCTTAACAAAATTAGATTGAGTATTATAAACGTTTCAATGGAAACAGTTTTTGCTTCCAATTCTGTAGATCATGCTCTGGTCCGGTGATTTAAGGGGAGCGTACACCCCCATTCCCTTTCCTACCTCGATCGGGCTGGCTAATGCTAAGTCTATGGGGGAAAAATGGTTTTTCTTCCAAAAAAAAGCAAAGAAATTATAGGAATATTTTGATGCGGTTTTTTTTAAATTCATAAAACTCCAATAAAGGTGTGCTTTTAGATGTTATTTTTTTAAAAACGTTATTTACTTTTTTTTAATCTAAATTTTTTTTGATTAAAAAAAAGTAAATAGCGTTTTTAAAAAAATAACATCTAAAAGCACACCATTATTGGAGTTTTAACAATTTAAAAAAAACCGCATCAAAATATTCCTATAATTTCTTTGCTTTTTTTTGGAAGAAAAACCATTTTTCCCCCATAGACTTAGCATTAGCCAGCCCGATCGAGGTAGGAAAGGGAATGGGGGTGTACGCTCCCCTTAAGGTGAAACATAAGCTTTCCATGCTCTGTGATTTATGAATTTGCAACTGAATCAAATCACCCCGTGTTCTAATATTTTGGAGGGAATACATGTTTAAAGTTCTTAATCTGTTACCATAATCGATACCTGATAAACCCTTCATCATTTTTGTAGCGCTATGCTGAACCTTTTCAAGCATTCTTTTCTGAGGAAAAGAGACCAAAACTGAACAGCATATTCCAGATGTGGCCTTACCAATCCCCTGTATTTACATTCTTAAAACGAACGAGCGATTTTAACTCAGTCTGATTAATTTTCACTCCTCCAGTCTGGAAAATACCCTTCTCCTTTTGGAGTGGATCCTTTGTGTGTTAAACCTCCGACAGGATCACTCCAAACGAGTGATTTTAACTCAGTCTGAGTTAATATTCATTCTTTTCCAGTGTCGATAATGCACTTCTCCAACTGGAGTGGATTTCACTCTTTTGTTTTAAGAGTGTAAATGGCAAAATACCTCCGTATATTTAGAAGTGATAGGGTAAGGTGGGGTAAGTGGGCCACCTTTTTGGCATAATTCGACTTCAGACCCTCATACCACTGGATGTAATCGGCCTAACAACTTATTTTTTTTGTGGTCCATTCTCTCATATGTTATTACTGTACCCATGGCAACTTTAACACAAATTGGCAAAAAAAATTTTTAAAAAATATGTTTTTCTTTTTGGTCATCCGAGTGGCCCACTTGCCCCGCAAGGTGGGGTAAGTGGGCCACCCCCCTAATATATTTTTACACATAACTGGTAGAGATATGGTGGGGCAAGTGGAATATTCTACATGATTTTTTGAGTGTTTGAAAAAAAGAAGTAATGATGTATCTTTAATAGTTTCCCCATAGCAACTTTTTCTGGCATGCAAGCTTACTTCAAGAAAAAATACGTTAATTTTTATCTTGTCATTTTTGCATGTAGTGTAAAAAAATGTTAGGGCTACAGATTTTAAACTGGCCTATGTCAATGAATAGGACTATGAGTAGTGAATATGACTAACCCTATGAATCAGTGAATATGACTTTTTTTAAGTATATTAAAGAGTTGGGGAAAGTGGGCCACCCCTGGCCCACTTACCCCGCCATTGTGGTGGCCCACTTACCCCAAATACGGGGCAACTGGGCCACCCCAATTTTCTTTTAACCTTATCAACATCACAAGTAGATGACACTACAAAAAGATACTATGTTTTATACACTTTCAAAATATATAGCATTTTGTTTTGTATCACGAACCGTTTGGAAATAAATAAAAAAATAGTATGATTACGTGAATTACGAAAAGATGCAATTTTAAAAATTTTCACAAAAAGGATTGTACCTTGTTACATACTTCAATGAAAATGATACCATAATGTTTCCTGCATCTATTGGGGTAAATACGTAAAAATATTGGAACAGATTTTTTTTACGTCCATAATTCGGGAAATGCCAGGGGGGGGTGGCCCACTTGCCCCAATGGCCCACTTACCCCACCTTACCCTACTTATTCTAATGTATCCCAGCTTGTGACACGCGTTGCGTATTTTGCATCAATTTTAATGAAAATGAGAAATAATAATAAAAGACAATAAAGTACTTCAGTAATTATTTAGTAGTTCGAAAGTTTCATTCCTCAAAATGGGTTTATTTATTATTCATTTCTTCCCTATACAAACGATTTCGCAAAACGTGTGTCGAAGCAAATCTGCATTTCGATCTGGACAATGATTACAATGTTGTTTCTCGCGTTCGGACAAACGCAGAAAATAGAGCACGCAGCAGGAAAATAACCACTCTTTTCCTCGGACTGACAAACATGTAACTCGTTTTTTTTTTTTAAAAAAAATATGGATTATACAGTTTAAACTCTTGCGACCAGGCATCCCCATTTGGGGACGTTTTTTAAAATCTCCCCACAAACAATTAACACGTTGTTCCGAAATGGACCTGGTCCGATAGAAAAAGATTCAAATACCAGTTTTCAGATTTTGATTATAGGTTCAGTCATCTCTATATAATATAAAATTGTAATTGTCGGACGCTTGAAAGCCACGTGACTTAAAAAATTTTAATAATTAAGTTCTGGGACATCGAAATTTTTTTTCCCTTCAATGTATAACCATCAAAGATCCAAAGCTGCCATCTATGGCCACCTCCACAATTTAGACATGTCCCTGAAGGAGAGGGAAATAGGCTCCTCCAGGGACCTGTACCTTTGGTAAATTGCGGCATGACCGACCACAGGATTTTCGGACCCACAGATTTATCGAGCACGTTCTCCGTATGTACTCAGGAGAGCACAAATATCCATGCCTTGCCCGGGATTCGAACACGGGCCCACTCGCTTGGCAAGCGAGGGTCGAAACCACTATACTAGCTGGGCGATTCATTAAAAAGTTAAAACCTTGTCAAAACAGCTTGCCAGATTGAAAATGAAATCACATCAAGAAATTATTCAAATATTTAAACAGGTTAAACCAAAAAAAAAAAGCGAAGTTTTTTTTTTGTGAATCAATACTAAAAAATAATCTTCATAATGGCCAATATAATGGTTATCCACTCCAAAAAGATAATTTATGCTCTTGAATTTTAAGTAAGTGTGCTTCGTCAACAAATTAGACCATGTTCGAAGGTATTAGAACTCGCCAAATCATACCTCAGGACATGGAACCGTTTAGATTGCATGACAGGGAGAATTTGGGTTGCCATTATTGGCGCACGATCGCGAGTTTGGTGACATTTGAACGAGATTGAATTTAACTGAATGCATTACGATAAGAGGGGCTGGGGAGCCCAGTCGGTTAGGCATTTGCCTAGCATGCGAAAGGTCCCAGGTTCAGAAACGGGCATAGCCAAAATAACTGCCGACCTATTGACGGCCCGTGCTACCAAAAATGTCTGACGAATATTGCCCCGTGTGAGGTAGTACACGTTAAATATCCTTGAAAGTCCTAACGCTGTGTATGATGTCGCCCTTAACGGTTGTGTTGGGGGCCCACTCAGGTGTCGGCGCGTCATTTGACCGTGGTTCTAAAATACGACGCCCGTCGTCAATAGCACTCGTGTAGATCTAGTGTTATGCGACGACAATGGACAATTTGCATATTTTTCAAAGTGTTATAAAAACTATTGGTTCCGATAGAAAAAATGCTCCTGGTTTCGAATATCAACTTAAAATTTCAAAAAAATATTTCTGTCATTTAATATTTGAATAAATGCACAAACCGGTACGCCATTGGCCGTGACGTCATCTGTTATGAGCCGAGGAATCTTCCGAATTCGTGAACGTTTGTTTACCTTTTCGAAGGTTTATTTCGAAAGTTGTTTTTTTCTGTTTTTCAATATCTTATCATTTTAAACAAAAATGGGAAAGTAAAGAGTAGAAAAAGCAAACTAGTTTAGTTAAAAAATGCTCTTTCTTAATTTAAATTCCTGAATTTGTTAATAAAAATATATTTACTATAAAAAAATACAGTTTTGACACATTAACTGACAGAAAAACTATGTTTAAATTTGATTAAAATGCACATTACTGTCTCGCCAAATGAAATTATTGTAGTTAGTACATTTATGCAAGTAAACTTGTATGTTTCGAATATGATTGTGTCATAATTTGGTATACCCTTTGCTGAGAGCATTGAATGCTATATTAAAGATTAAAACTGTACTGCTCTAATTTACTACTATTTTGCCTGTATTCAGTTTCTAGACGCTAAAACATTTCTTTTGCTGTATAAGACTCCCACTTTCAGTGAGTATTTTAGCTACCAGCTAAAATGTTGGTTTTTATTCTTCGCCTAAGCAATACACATGAAAAAACTCATTAACCCCTCTGACACTATTTATTGTTTTAAAGTCCTGTTTTTGTTATTGTACACCTCCACCTATTCTAGACCTAACTTTTCAAACTCAACTTGGCACAGGCATTTGCATATTTTAAATGCAGGCCTCTATCTTTGTGAAAACTGTCATCTGTCAGTGCATGCAATGTTAAAAGATACATTTGGACTCTAAACTCTTTAAGGACATGTGGTGTCAAAACTTTTGGTATTTTCTTTTTATGGAGGCCAAGACCTTTTTTTTTTTATGTATAACAATCAAACTTTCAGTGAGTATTTAAACTACCAGCTAAGTTTCTGGTTTTTATTTTTTGCCTAATCATTACTACATGAAAAAACCCAATTTTTCCCTTCTGACACTATTTATTGTTTTAAAGTCCTGTTTTTTTTTTGTTGTAGCCCTCCACCTATTCTAGACCAAACTTTTCCAATCCAACTTGGCACAGGTACTTGCATATTTTTTAAATGCAGGCCTCTATCTTTGTGAAAACTGCCATTTGTCGATGCATGCAATGTTAACACATTTGGACCCTAAACTCTTTAGGGACATTTTTTTGCAAAAACTTTTAGTATTTTCTGTTTATGGAAGCCAAGACCTTTCTTTTGATGTATGACACTCCAACTTTCAGTGAGTATTTAAGTTAACAGCTAAATTTTTGTTTTTTATTTTTTGCCTAAGAATTACCACGTGAAAAAACTCATATTCACCCCTCTGACACTATTTATTGTTTTAAAGTCCTGTTTTTTTTGTTGTACACCTCCACCTATTCTAGACCTAACTTTTCAAACCCAACTTGGCACAGGTAGTTGCATATTTTTAAATGCAGGCCTCTGTCTTTGTGATAACTGTCATCTGTCGGTGCATGCAATGTTAAAAGACACATTTGGACCCTAAACTCTTTAGGGACGTATGGGGCCAAAACTTTTGGTATTTTCTGTTTATGGAGGCTAAGACCTTTCTTTTGATGCCCAGTACTCCAACTTTCAGTGAGTATTTAAGCTGCCAGCTAAATTTATCGTTTTTATTTTTCGCCTAAGCCTTACCACATGAAAAAACTCATATTCACCCCTCTGACACTATTTATTGTTTTAAAGTCCTGTTTCTTTTTTTGTTGTACACCTCCACCTATTCTAGACCTAACTTTTCAACCCCAACATTACACAGGTCTATGCATATTTTTAAATATGTATTAATATTTCAATTGCCATGCACACAATTCATTTGTATTTTTCAAGCAGTTCTTGTGTGCAGCAATGAAAGTTATGATCATCCAAAAATGCAACTGAAGGGCTGTTGTTTTTCATTATTTCTGCAATATTATACCAATTACAGAGATTTTTAGCGATTTAAGTTTTCAAAATACTGTTTAATGGGTAAAAAAAGTTTAAATTGGTACATGTTGTTACATTTTCTTAATAGCTTATTAATGTTTTAAAACCGTGTTTATTGAAATAACATCATCAATTAAATGAACAAAATTAGCTTGCAAGTGTTTAACGTATATTTTTATTTCTTATTTAAGTGTTTTGTATTCAGAAAAACTCATTTTTAAATACGAAAGTTTGCTTTTCGTACTAGCAATAAACTTGTTTTAATGGCTTTGCACCACTTGTTTCTAGCATATTTATTTTTGGGTAATGTAGTATTTATCTGGGCTTTTGTGCAGTTGTATTCATACACTTGCACAATACAGTACTTATAACCCATAATTAAGAAATAAACTTCAAACGGAGCGATTTTTCGGACTCAACAATAACACTAAGCGCCATTATTGCGATTACCGGAACGACAGTAGCGAGCGGTAGCCAATTCGTAACAGATGACGTCACATGACGACATCGCTGTTTTCGCGCCAAAAACTTTAAAAATTAATTAAAAAATAAGTTGCGCTTAAAAAGCGGAAATATGCGAGATTAAGGAGTTCCTCCCTGTGCTTAATCGAAATAAAATATGTTTGGAAAATGCTGTAATTGTCCATTCAAACTAAATATTTTTACTTTGATGCTTTGTTACGATGTGTAAGGGGGGGGGGGGGGGGGGGGGGAGAGAGAGAGAGACTTGTTTTCCTAGTTTCATGATTTTTTTTCCGTATTCATTATTTTGTTTTTGTTAATGCTATTATAATGAGGAAATCATTGTATCTCTCAACATCATTCATATTTATAGAAATGATAAATAATTTTTGTTATTTTAATGATATTGGAATTGTTATATTCACGTTATTGCAATTGCTATAATTATTAATGAGATATATGATATTTTGAATTTCATCTTTATTATTGTTTTGATAAAGTCACTTTTACTGTCATTATTGTAATTATTATCGTAGTTTTTCTAATTATTACTGGTGTGAATATTTTTTTATCATTTTTGTTTATTTGTTATATTGTTATCAATTCGGTTAGTGTTAATTTCATTATCATTTAGCTACACAGGGGCAGTTCAGGCGCCGAATTGTCATCTATGATTAACAAAATTGAGTAACTTTGTTTATTTTAGGGCAATTATAGTGTTAAAAGTGAAGGCTATGCGTGTTATTTTCCATTAATTATTTTTCATTTTTCTACAATTTGTGATATTTGCTCCTGCGTATTAAAAAACTACGCATGTTTTGTGTATCCAACTTTTTTAGTGAATTAGGAACTTTCTTAGAATTTAAAAAAGTAAAATAACGCACAATGAAGTAGCAGTTAAAGCCAAGGAATTTCTGAGACTAAAATAGCTTTTTGGCGACACTGTTACAGCGACAGACTTGTTACCCTAATATTCTGATTAGGGTAGCCCTCGTGCAAAGCGGCGCCAAGTTACATAATTTATGTGTTCGACAAACAGATCGCGGCACAAAACGGCCAAATTACATCATCTGTCCGTCCATTGGCCGGTTCTGCCGTGTGCAGGTCAAGAGCAGTATCTACACACATGACCTGGACCATTGTTCCAAGCAATCAGTTTCTCTAACCCATAAGAAAGAATACTGTTCAATATATATATATATATTCAGATACTGTTTTTCTATGGCATTGAAGTCTTTACGCGACCGGAAGTTTTTCATTCATTCACACCATAATAAAACTCTATGTTCTTAAGTTAAAAAATAATGAAAATTGTAACTATTACGTTAAAAAAATTCCTTAAATTATATTAAAAATAACTCGTAAAAATGTGAAATGTTCAAAATTTTGTCCAAGTTTAGGCCCTATGCACGACCGGAAGATATCAACTAATCTTAAAAAAATTAAAACACAATGTTTTTAGGCTCTTTTTGAAGACACTACAAACTATTACATTACAAAAATGTTTAACTCAAATTAAAAAAAAAAAAAAAAATACACGAAAAAATGAAGTTTTTTCAAATTTTGTCAAACTTTAAGTCCAATGCGCGACCGGAAGATGTCAACCGATTGTGAAAATTTTTTCTGCCCTTATTTTGTCTTTATAATTAGCAACTTGTCCACGCTATTACAACTTCGAAATCAAAATTTGAGTTTTTTCGGCCCACCCTAATACTGAAAGACTTAGGAAATCAGAGCAAAAGGGGTCCATGTCGTTGTTGTGGTTTACTTCGTTTTGCCAGTGTGGTAGAGTTGCGCACGGAAGGCGCGAACGCACAAAAAGTTTGTCGCCGCAAAAGAACTGCGACTCGGCGACATCACCGGCGAGGTAGCAACACTTGGCGAAAAATCTCTCTACAGTTTCCATAAAAGGAAAATTCCAAAAGTTTGTATTTTTCACGAAATTAATTTTAATACATATTTTTTATAATGGCTGTAAAATTTCTTATATTGGTTGTAAAATTTCTTATATTGGTTGTAAAATTACTTATATTGGCTGTAAAATTGCTTATATTGTTGTAAAATTATTTATATTGGTTGTTAAATTACTTATGGGTCATTAATGGTTAGAACTATTCAGTCTGGTCGAAACTATTCTAATATGTGTGAAAAACTCTCCTCCTCTTGACCCGTTTGGGATCGGATTTCAAAAAAATCGCTTCGTAAATAGTGTCATGAGTACAAAAGGAATAATCTGCCATAATTTGAAATCTGTATCTCCAATAATTTTGACATTGCATTGATGCGTGACTTAGTCCATCAGGACTTCTTCCTCTATACAATAAAGTTAAATCAATAAAAACGATTTTAGTAGAAGAAATCGAAGAGAGATGCTAAGGACATACATTCAATTTTTTTATTAGAAAAATATTTAAGAATGTAAAGTGCTACAATGTGTGGGGATTCGGACAAGGGCTCATTTACAGGGGGGCAGGTAATTGTAGAGGCCCCTATTTTCTTAGTTGGATGGGGCCCCTTAAGGAATTTTCCTTTAGAAAAGCAAAGGGGCCCTCCAAATCATCCCTTTAAATAATCCATGCTATCATCTGCTGCTTTGCCATACCGGATTAAGAAGAGTATTGGATTACAATGGTATAGCAATTTGATATAACAATTACGTTGTCTTGTTTAATGTATGGTAAATATATCCTTTTATTTTACACAAATCGGTAGCCCATTACAAAATCTCTTGGCCAATTAGTTGTCCATGTTTAGACTGAAACGATACGTTGGGGGCCCCAAATTAAAAAAAAAACTTCACTAGCAAAAAGTCTTTATAAGATTTGGGAACTCAGAAAGGTAGTGGACCCAATTATATATATATATATATATTATATATATATATATATATATATATATATATATATATATATATATATATATATATATATATATATATATATATATATATATATATATATATATATCCACAATATATACCACTATATATACACAACCACTATCCCCCAAAATTCATTCATAAATATCTACCTCCTTCAATGACGTCACCATCTTAAAACTTGTCATTGCTCTTTTCACTGTTACCATCATTAACCTTTTATTTTCTAACGGTTTTCCAAACATTCATGCCTGAAAATATTTGTCTACCAACCAACCAACTAACGGTTGTTTTTGGATTTGGTGTGGCTGCTACTCATGGGGTTAGTTTTATTTTCATTTTTTCATATATTTCATTTAATTGTTCATTATTTTTTTGGTTTATTAACTTTTTATGGTTTCTAACGCTGTTTCGGGACAAAAGGGTAATATTTATTGACTTTTCAGTCGTTACCCTAACAGAAAAACAGCGTTTGTCCTTTTTGATGACTTGTGTTACTTGTCCCCTGATGAAATGTGACACACTCATCAATTTCATGTTCATTTTTTTATTTTTTTGTGTGTTTTTTCTATTTATATATGTTTGTCATTCGTTGAGGCAGCTTCAGCGCCGAACAATGATTAACTGTACTTTCAACACCTCTTTTGTTTGTTTACTTGTCTTTTTTAAATTTTTTTCTTTATGTTTATTTGTTTTATTTGTACTATATATATATATATAGAACCCCTTTTTTATATAGAATATACGAATATACTTCAATTGTGGGCTTCAGAGGAAAGTGGGCCCAATTACTAACAAATGGCCCGATTTGAAAAATATGTGGGCCCCTTTATGCATTAGGTATTGGTCCCCCAAAGGCCAACTCAGGACCAATCGCAAAAATATGGGCCTCAATTCGAACATCATTTGTAGGCCCCTTTTATATCAAATTATATAAAAGGTCCTCTAGGGGCAAAATGGGCCCCTGGGCCCCACTGGGAAGAAATGGACTCGAATTTTTTAAAAACGCATCTTCTTTTACATATATTATATACAGGGACCCCCCACAAGACCGGGGCCCACCTCCCCCTTTCTAGAGGGGGCAGCTGCCCCCCTCTGCCCTATGGTGGGTACGCCCATGGATTCGGACCCCCACTCGCGAGAGAAGGTTCAAATGCTCATGGGAATATCATGTCAATTTGCAGACTTTTAGGCAGCTTCACCTCCTTTGGTGCCCATAGCATCAGCCTCTTATTCAAATCTCCATTGCAAGAACAGTTATTTTAAGGGGTCATAGGAGTCTTAAAAATGTGCAAAGAAGGTACTACAAAGCATAGTTTGATCGTTCATGTCATTTTCTAACTACTCAATAAATGAGTATAATTTTTTAATATGTAATTCTACAAGATTTATTTACTATAAAACAAATTTTAAAATTTATGAAGCTTTAGCCAAAACTAAAATAAATGATATTAAACATAAAGCTATTTGAACACATTGTGATTAGGCTTGCGCGGCAAATTGTGAGGTCAAAATTGAAAAAATGATCAAGAAAATGACTTTATATTGTACAAATATGTACAAACTAGGACTTATACATAAATTCGCAGCTCAATTTTAATTAGAAATTATTTTAAGAACTTTTTTCTAAAAAAATTATAAAAATTTAAAATTTTTTATTAATTTTTTTTTTAAAAAATAATTTCTAATTTAAATTGATCTGAGAATTTAGGTATAAGTCGTTGTTTGTACATCTTTGTACAATATAAAGTCATTTTCTAGGTCAATTTTTCAATTTTGACCTCACAATTTGCCGCGCAAGCCTAATCGCAAAGTGTTCAAATAGCTTTATGTTTAATATCATTTATTTTAGTTTTGGCTAAAACTTCATAAATTTTAAAATTTGTTTGATTTGAATAAATCTTGTAGAATTATATGTTAAAAAATTATACTTATATATTGAATAGTTAAAAAATGACATGAAAGATCAAACTATGCTTTGTAGTATACCTTCTTTGCACATTTTTAAGACTCCTGTGACCCCTTAAGGAAAAGAAAACACGCCAGATAAAAGAAGCGTTGTCAGATGTGGCCGGAAACGGCAAATCGCAGACGACCGGAACAAACGATAGGTGCGCAGACGATAATCACAATCACTCGATGAAGGCAGTTGATGGGGGAGTTTCATTGCTTCGAAAATGATCCCTCGTTTCGAATGATTTGATGGACGGGGAAGGAACGAGATAGGTTAGAGTCGAAGAGTGGATGGTGTGTGCTCCTGCTATTTTACTGAATCGTGGCTTATGTGAATCGTGGTTATGTTTGTGGTACAGTAGAACTCCAACTATCCGAAGGGTTCCGTGCTTAAGCCTTGGTTTTGCTCGGAGTCTGTCGCCAGAAAAATGCGACCGGTATTATACGTGGATGACGTCACTCTACCGGCCACCGCTTCATCGGAACGTTACGTTGACACGAAACTGGAAACCCAGCGAACTCACTCAACTAACTTTGTTGTTGTTTTGGTTTTCGTCTTTGCATGTCAAAAATGGAAAATTTAGGTTCTTCGTGATTTTTCACAAAATCAATTAGCATTTCTTTCTTGGCAAGCGTAAAACAGCTCTCGCCTTCCGTCATTTCCTCACATTTTTAATTTTTGGCAAGCACATCACGCAACAGACAACAGCAAAAAACGTTGTCATCAGGATTTCCCCAACGCACTCAACAGCAACTCAATCGGGCGGTCGTGTTGAGATGTCCGGCGACGCTCCCGAGGAAACCACTATAGCGTAATCAATGTCAGTAGTTTGTACGACGTCACTCACCGCACTTGTGCGACCGCTTAAATCTGTTGACGGACTCCGAGGAAACCGAGGCTTTAGAGCGGACAGTGTTCATAGCGGACAGTCGTAGAAAAAGTAATGTGTCGGAAGTTTTCTCTTTGAATTGTTCACAGCCACGCTTTTTCTCCCCAATCCTGATAGTCTGGGGTGGTCATGTTTAGTCACAAGTCATTTGAATGACTGAACGCAAAAAGGAATTTGTCCACTTTTTGGTCTCTTCTGTAAATACATATGAATAGTTTTTGTTCCAAATGGTTTTATTTGACAACCTTTGAAGTTCTGGTTATCAAAATGTATCCTTATTAAAAGCTTATACCCTCTATACCTGAAAATCATCAAATCAGCTGCTTCCTATTGTTATGCGTTAGAAGGGCTTTGTCTCCTTTTGACACGTCTACAGGGTGGTTATAAAATAACGCTCCCTATTCGGAGTGGTCTGTAGCTTGAATGAATAATCCAAATGCAACAAACTTTGAGACACTTACTAATCAAGAGGGGGAAAAAGAATGGTATCATAAAAAAGACAAAATTCTAAAAAATAATCATAAAAAATAATCATCATTAAAAAAAAAAAACTCGTCTTTTGACCAGAATCTTAATTACGAAACGTCGTCAATTAGGGCCAATTACGACCAACACAGCTAATTACGCCTCGTAATTTAGAACCCTGGTCAAGAGACGAGTTTCTTTTTTACGAAAAAGAATGGAATTATAACACAGAAACTCGTCTCTTGACCAAGGTTATGATTACGTGGAGTAGCCAATTACGGCTAATTACGGCCAACACATCCAATCACGCCTCGTAATTTAGAACCCTGGTCAAGTGACGAGTTTGTTTTTTATGATTCCATTCTTTTTCCCCCTTCTTGATTAGTAAGTGTCTCAAAGTTGTTTTTGTATGTGGATTACTCATTCAATCTGCAGACCACTCCGAATAGGGAGCGTTATTTTATAACCACCCTGTATTTCAAAATAGCGTCCGCTCTGAGCACCAAAATGCACTAAAATAAGTGTCCTCAAAATGTGCTCTGAGAACGGCACCATCCGAAGTGTTGTTGGTTATCGGAATATCACGAAAATATTCCACCAGGCCTTCCATGCATTTTGATAACCGCGTCTGCAATTTTTCGGATATTAATGTCATAAAGATCTATTAATGATTGGATTGGATTGGTTGACATATATTTTCAGGCTTGTTTGCTTGGTCGCAAGGACCCGCTTATAAACCATCGTCAAGTAGGACAATACAAGACACCACACACAAACACATATGACAGATGTTGCCATCTGTCGCCACCTCCACAATTTAGACATGTCCCTGAAGGGGAGGGAAATTTTCTCCAGGAACCTGTACCCATGGTGAACTGCGCAATGACCGACCACAGGACTTTCGGACCCAACAGATTTTACGAGCACGTACTCCGCATTTACTCGGTAAGTCTTCAGTGGCACCTGGTCTCGAACTCTCAACCTTCCGATCTCGAGTCCGAGATCCTGACCACTAGGCTTCTTACAGCCCCATCTGCATTTAAATTGTAAAGTATTGGTGGTAGTGTATCGTTTCCGGTTGCCTATTTCTAGCCTATATTAGGAGCTTTAACACAGCCAAATTGTAAAGAAGGCTCTTCGTTCGAATAGATTTTTCTCTTAATTTAGATTTAGCATTGCTTCAAATTTTCAAAATAAAAGTCTGCTTTTCTCCGTGAAGGTGCTAAGTTGTTAACTACGATAATCTTAAGCTCGTAGTTAAGAAGTTTATTTTAGATTCTCGTTTTATTGCGAGGTTTGGATGGAGTTTCCGCAAGTTTTCTCGTAGTTATCAAAAGTCATCTGCTCCAACAATCTACGTTTTTCCCCTTCGTGGGTAGGTAGGTAGATTTGAAATATCATCGCACTAGAGCTACACGAGGGTTGGCTATTGTGGACGGGCGTGGTAATTTAGAGCCACAGTCTAGTGACGAGCCGACACCTGAATAGGCACCCAACGCAACTGGTAAGGGTGTCATAGCACTCAGGGTTGGGACTTAAGTGACTATTTAACGTGCACTCCCGCTTCACGGCGTATTATTCGTCGGACATTTTTGGGCTGCACGGGCCGGCAGTTATTTGGGCGATGCGCGGACCCGATCCTGGGACCTTTCACATGCGAGGCTGGGCTCCAAAAGTCCCCTGCTTTCTTCGTGAGTCCTCTCACATTCAGAACTAGCAGTATGGTCCCGCCTTACTGGGAACCCGTTAACTTCGCATTGCTTCCTTTTAGAGGCATACTTACCTTGTGAAATACACTCAAAATTAAAACAAAATTAAATTCGTGTTGGCGCATGCGCACCTAAAAGAGCAAACACTAATAGAGGATGAAGCAGCCCTAGGGCGAGCGCATTTCTCAATCAAACTAATAGAAGATGAAGCAGCCCTAGGGCGAGCGCATATCTCAATCAAACTAATAGAGGATGGTGTCAAGCCCCCGTTTCGGCCCGGCCCATGTATTTTCAAGCCCTGTTATGGTCCCGCAATCCCACGTGGATGACGTTTTTTTGAAACTAATTATATTAATTAAAAATTTCAATCAAATATGAAAAAACTAAGCCTCAGGTGCACACGTAGGTATTAAAAGGAATCTATATTAAAAAAACGATTTTTTTAGAGCGGTCTAAGTAGGTCTTTTGCGATCCACAGACATACACACAGACAGACTCTTTCTTTTATTATTATAGATGAGTCGGAGTGCAGGTGATAAGAAGATCGTCTCGTTCTGGTGCTTCGCATCTCGGTCGGGAAAAAGTGGCGCTCGTCGCGTGCGGATCGCCGATTCAGCAAATAGGACGGGACACGCGAACGGAGGGGGTTGCCGGAAACAAAAAAGGTCGCCAAAAGGGGCGCCAGGCAATACCACCCATATTAGAAGGCCTGCGAACTAAATGCTTGACGTCATATTAGTGGACCGAT
Source organism: Hylyphantes graminicola (assembly GCA_023701765.1). Lineage (NCBI taxonomy): Eukaryota > Metazoa > Arthropoda > Arachnida > Araneae > Linyphiidae > Hylyphantes > Hylyphantes graminicola. The sequence goes on from CM043112.1 coordinate 20,133,233, forward strand.
TCTGTGGTTTTGACCAATGATCATTTGTGACTAGACCCTGTATTTGAATACATTTTTAAAATAAGATGAATGAAGATGCGACGTCATCCTAAGATACGACGTTATTGGTCAACAAATCGAAATTGGTGTACTAGTGTGTTGTGTTACTTATTATTTAAAAAAAATTTTTAATCTGAATTTTAAAATTTTTATTATTTTTCTTTTTTGAAAAATGTTCTTAAAATAATTTCTAATTAAAATTGAGCTGAGAATTTTGGTATAAGTCTTTGGTTGTACATATTTGTACATTATAAAGTCATTTTCTTGGTCATTTTTTCAATTTTGACCTCAAAATTTGCCGCGCAAGCTTAATCCCATTGTGTTCAAATAGCTTTATGTTTAATATCATTTATTTTAGTTTTGGCTAAAGTTTCATAAATATCAAAATTTGTTTTATGTTAAATAAATCTTGTAGAATTAAGTATAAAAAATTATACTTATATATTGAGTAGTTAAAAAGTTACATAAAAGATCAAACTGTGCTTTGTAGTACCTTCTTTGCACATTTTAAGACTCCTATGACCACTTAAAGGTTTTTGTCTGAGGCGCTGCATAGTTGTATTTTGGAGAATAAATATTTGTTATACAAAAACCGACCTTAAGTTTGCAGCATAGAAATGTACTAAGCGGAGGAAACTGAGTAAACAACGCTGCTGGCGCCAAAATTTAGCCTGCTCTGATTGGTTGCTCCTTTGACCCTGATATTCGTGCGCCCTGTTACGTCAAAATCGAAGGAAAAAATAATTAAAATTACACTCTAACTGAAGCTAAACTAATAAAAATAATAAATGTATGTCTTGATATATCAAATAAAATTGTTTATTGAATGGGAAACAACTTTTTTTATTCGATTCTCGCACTCGAAAATGGGAACTATTTAACCTTTTTTTGTAGAACATTTGTATACTGCAAACTTAATGTCGGTTTTACTGTAGGTGTTTATTATTTTGTTTTCTTTCATCTGTGGAACTGGTTGTTTATTTGAAAGTCGGCGTTCGTCTTTATTTCGTGGAGACTAAGTCCAGTAAGTGGGAAAATTAAACACTTACTAATGGAGTTTTTAAGAGGGATGGTTAACATGCAAAATTCATTCGTTTTTAAATTCTTACCACCGCGAAAATGTTTCTTCACTTTATTAGCTCTTTTTTTTTACTAGTTAAGAAAAAGGAGATCGAAATAGCATAACTAGGCACCGATGCGAAGCGTCCTTTCCTATTAACCCTTTCATTACTGAAACGCCCCAAAACGCCCGAACAACTAAGGATTCGAAAATGCAATTCCTATAAAATATTAAGAGGAAGCAATAATCCTTCGTAGCGAAAGGGTTAAACTAAGTTGTCCCATGCAATGAGAGCGTCCCATAAAAACAGAGAGTAAAAAAAATGGTTTTAGTCACCTTTGATAAATGTCACCCCTTTGGCACCTCCATTTATCGTCAATGTCACTTACAATAATTGAAGGACGCGCGAAGGCCAAACAGAGAGAAAAAAAAATAAACAATGATCTGAACCACACTCCGTGCCAACCTACTTGGGTAAAAACAAAGAGTAAAAAGGCAGACGGATATTGGAATGGAATGCAAATGCGCCCTCTAGAAGGGAAGGGCGTCGGCTATGTAGCCCATTACCCCGCTCGCCAGAAGGGACAGTCACAGGAGACACACAAAGAAAGGACGACACAAACACATAGACAAATAACAATATTTATTGACAAGTACAAATATCCATGCCTGACCGGGATTCGAGCCCGACCTCAGCAGCTCCAAAGGCCAGTACACTAACCATTCAGCCACCGAGGCGGCCAGACGGATATTAGTTCAGTTTTACTGTAAATACCATCTTCACCAGTAGGGACATCTGTCATATGTGTTTGTGTGTGTCTTGTGTTGTCCTACTTGACGATGGTTTATAAGCGGGTCCTTGCGACCAAGCACACAAGCCTGAAAATATGTGTCAAACCAACCAACCAACCAGTAGGGGAGCCTGGGTACTGTTGTGACAGTTTTCATTTGATCTCTTATGAATTCCTTAGTATGCCTGGTAGCTGGATAGAAGTTGCATTAATAGTAAAGTGCAACATTGGCCTACGTATAAATAAATTTTTTTGTTCCTAAGTACAATCGTTAACTTATATGAGCAAATTCCTCTGGTGCAATAGTTGGTGTACTAGCCTTTGGAGATGCTGGGCTCGGGTTCGAATCCCGGTTAAAGCATGGATGTTTGTGTTTGTCAATAAATGTTGTTATTTGTCTATGTGTTTGTGGCGTCCTTCTTTGTGTGTCTCTTGTGACTGTCTCTTCTGGCGAGCGGGGTAATGGGCTATATAGCCAACGCCCTTCCCTTCTAGAGGGCGCAATCACTGTCATTTGTCATGTATGAGCAAATTAGAGCTCGAATCCCGAAAAGGTATGGATGTTTGTCGAGTGTATGCGAAGTACGTATTCGTTAAATCTGTTAGGTCCGAAAGTCCTGTGAACGGTCATTGCGCAATTTCCCACGGGTACAGGTCCCGAAGACTATTCAGGGACTATATTAGACCTCCCCATCAGAGACATGTCTAAATTGTGGAGGTGGCGCGTCATGGATGGCAGCATCTGTCGTATGTGTGTGTGTGTGTTGTGCCTTAATTACTTGACGAATGTTTATAAGCGGGTCTCTGACCAAACACATAAACCTGAAAATATGTCTACCAACCAACCAACTTTTATTAGCGCCACCCTTGCATTGCGCCGCCTCGGTGGCTGAATGGTTAGTGTACTAGCCTTTGGAGCTGCTGAGGTCGGGTTCGAATCCCGGTCAGGCATGGATGTTTGTGACAGTCAATAAATGTTGTTATTTGTCTATGCGTTATTCATTTCTTTGTGACTGTAAAAATTTTTTCTGTGTCTGTCCCACTTGACGAAAGCTTATAAGCGGTTCTCTGAACAAGCACACAAGCTGGAATACATATGTACCATACCAAACCATACCATACCCTTGCATTGCAGATTGTTGAGTGAGACAGTCCTTTTGATTTTACTGAGTCGGGCATCCTAAGAGACAGAAAATAAATAGTCGTTCATCACATGACGTCACACGACATGATAAGGGCGTGGACCAATCAGCGAGATGACAAGGAGAAGGCGGGAAAGCAGCTGCATTGAGAAGAGAAGAAAAGAATTTCCGTTTCTGGAAAAGCTTTTGCCCTTCAAATATACAGTAGAACCCGGTTATAGCGCCATTCAAGGGATCCACACATTTTTAGGATTTAATAAACGAGTAACGTTATACACAAGAGACGAATATTGAGCGTATGAAATCTTGGGAAATACGTATAAGGGCAATTCTACCATGAGGGGCTGGGGAGCCCAGTCGGTTAAGCACTCGCTTAGCATGCGGAAGGTCCCAGGTTTGGGTCCGGGCATCGCCAAAATAGCTGCCGACCTATAAACGGCCCGTGCAGCCAAAAATGTCCGACGAATAATACCCCGTGTAAGGGAGTGCACGTTAAATATCCTTCAAAGTCCTAACGCTGCGTACGTTGTCGCCCTTAACGGTTGCGTTGGGTGCCAATTCAGGTGTTGGCTCGTCATCTGACTGTGGTTCTAAAATACGACGCCCGTCGCCAATAGCCCTCGTGTAGCTCCAGTGCGACGATAATTCAAACCAAACCAAAGCAATTCTACCATAATTTTTAATTTTATGTCCCTTGGGCATAACTTTTAAAAAAAAATAATATTTCTTTATCATTTTTTCTTATTATTCTATAAGACTGGTCCTTATATAATTGCAAAACGGAATTTTAAACCAAAGAAACTCCAAAACATTTTAGAACACAAAACAATGCAGAAAAGTCCTTACCGGCGTGTCCCAAATGTCAAATTTTTAGTTTAGGGCAAGATCTAAAACATTTTTGAGCTAAAAATTAAATTCATTTGGATTTAAAATTGAAGTAATACAGTAGCTTAACAAATTCCTTCTGTTAAATTTTGGATTTTAATATTTATAATGTGTTTTTATCGTTTCTTTACTTTGTCCCTGGGAATTGTTACATTCACTGACCTCATTCCTAAAGGGGTAAAGAGAGGCACTGGATGGAGCTATAGTGATTCTTCAACCATGAAAACTGTATTGCAGAAAACTCACATTTCAGTTAGTAGCCACATACTTTTGTTAAAATTCACCAATTAGCCCAAAATTTAAAAAAGCTCAGTTAAATTGACTGCGAGGCTTTATTGCTTTCCTTACAGTCTCCCAGGTTTAAGGTTAATTTTTTGCTTCATAATTGAAATTTTTTTCTATAAATATGTTAAAGAGGAGTACAAGATGTAAAAAAATCCATTTTTATTAAACTGGAGTTAGTTTCAACACAAAAAAGATTGGAAAACAGCGTGAATGTCCTAACTTTCCGTTCCTGACCTTCCGGTCCTCACCGTCGTCATGATCTAGGGATGGAAAACTGAAACCAGTTTTAAGACTAACCGGTTTTTGTGATTTCGGTTTCATTGAAAAACAGTTATTTTCGTAAGGTCGGTTTAGATCGGTTTCTTTGACTTATGACTTATGACCCCCCTTTAGCATCGGTGTTTTTTAAAAACTGCCATCCTTTATTATTATTTTTTGTTTTTTCCAAATGAGCTTTACTGAACTTTTTTCCCAACTCTAGAACCCTTATAAACCTTTTGACAAACATTTGAAGTGATTTAAAAAAAAAAAAAATTCAAGTTGTTTTTTACCTGAAATTAAAAATTATGGTAGAACTGACCATAAATTTACACTCATTATTAACTAAAATTATAAAGTAATACATATTTAATAATTTTTCAACTTATGTTTTATTAGGGATAGTTTAAATTAACTTTTTTCGGTAAATAACGTAAAGGCGGTAAACAAATTTCAAAATTGGCGACTTATTGTATTATTTGGCGAATGACATTTAATTTGAATAGTGACAACGGTAAAAAAAAAACTTTAGAAAGCCCTTATGACAATATTACATAAATCAAAAAATATTTATGACCTAATAAGCATTTTCAATTCACGAACCTCAGTTATTGGCCCAGCACGCTTCCACTGCGCCACTCTGCTGCAACAAACAGTCGTCTAAATGTTAAAATATTTTGTTTAATTGGTAGGTACCATAAAAGGATAAAAGGAAAACTATTTAGCAGAGCGTGGCTTCGATCCACGGACCTCTGGGTTATTGGCCCAGCACGCTTCCACTGCGCCACTCTGCTTCGACAAACTGTCTTCTTATTGTTATAGCTTCATGTTTATTTGGTTGTTACTAAAATAATAAAAGACTATAGCAGAGCGTGTTTTCTCTCCACGGACCTCTGGGTTATGGGCCCAGCACGCTTCCACTGCGCCACGCTGCTTCGACAAACTGTCCCCAGGTCAAAATTCTTGCTGTTTACTATCAACAAAAACATGCTATTTTCTGCTATGTATTGCTATGTCTGCTAGAATTTATGCTATCTTTTGCTTTATAATGCTAGCTAGCATCATATGCTATTCAGGTAGCATGGTCAGAGCTAGCATGTCATTATATTTTCCAGCATACTGTCTTTATTAGCAGTTCAAGCTAGTAAAAAGCAAGGAGAGCTAGGTAGCTTAACATGCTATTATATGCTTTTTTTGCTTGCTAGCATTACATGCTATATAGGTTCTGAACATGCTATGATCATAGCATAGGAAGAACTAGCATATTATGCTATGTTCAAGCATACTATACCAAAACCGACCTTAAGTTTGCAGTATACAAATGTTCTACGAGAAAAAGGGTAAATAGTTCTCATTTTTGAGAGCGAGAATCGAATACAAAAAGGTATTTCACATTCAATAAACAAATTTATTTGTTATTTCAGGACATAAATTTATTATTTTTATTAGTTTAGCTTCAGTTAGAGTGTTGTTTTAATTATTTTTTTCCTTCGATTTTGACGTAAGGTTATGGGCCCAGCACGCTTCCACTGCGCTACTCTGCTTCGACAAACTGTCTTCTTATTGTTATAATTTTTTTGTTTAATTCGTAGTTGCTAAAATAATAAAAGACTAGAGCAGAGCGTGGTTTCGATCCACGGACCTCTGGGTTACGGGCCCAGCACGCTTCCACTGCGCCACTCTGCTTCGACAAACTGTCTTCTTATTGTTATAATCTTTTGTTTAATTCGTAGTTGCTAAAATAATAAAATACTATAGCGCAGAGCGTGGTTTCGATCCACGGACCTCTGGGTTATGGGCCCAGCACGCTTCCACTGCGCCACTCTGCTTCGACAAACTGTCTTCTTTTTGTTATAATTTTTTGTTTAATTCGTAGTTGCTTAAATAATAAAAGACTACAGCAGAGCGTGGTTTCGATCCACGGACCTCTGGGTTATGGGCCTAGCACGCTTCCACTGCGCCACTCTGCTTCGACAAACTGTCTACTTATTGTTATAGCTTTTTGTTTATTTGGTTGTTACTAAAATAATAAAAGACTAAAGCAGAGCGTGTTATCTATCCACGGACCTCTGGGTTATGGTCCGTGGATCGAAACCACGCTCTGCTATAGTCTTTTATTATTTTAGTAACAACCAAATAAACAAAAAGCTATAACAATAAGAAGACAGTTTGTCGAAGCAGAGTGGCGCAGTGGAAGCGTGCTGGTCCCATAACCCAGAGGTCCGTGGATCGAAACCACGCTCTGCTATACACTTTTATTATTTTACAACAACCAAATAAACAAAAAAGCTATAACAATAAGAAGACAGTTTGTCGAAGCAGAGTGGCGCAGTGGAAGCGTGCTGGGCCCATAACCCAGAGGTCCGTGGATCGAAACCACGCTCTGCTATAGTCTTTTATTATTTTAATAACAACCAAATAAACAAAAAGCTATAACAATAAGAAGACAGTTTGTCGAAGCAGAGTGGCGCAGTGGAAGCGTGCTGGGCCCATAACCCAGAGGTCCGTGGATCGAAACCACGCTCTGCTATAGTCATTTATTATTTCAATAACAACCAAATAAACAAAAAGCTATAACAATAAGAAGACAACTTGTCGAAGCAGAGTGGCGCAGTGGAAGCGTGCTGGGCCCATAACCCAGAGGTCCGTGGATCGAAACCACGCTCTGCTATAGTCTTTTATTATTTTAATAACAACCAAATAAACAAAAAGCTATAACAATAAGAAGACAACTTGTCGAAGCAGAGTGGCGCAGTGGAAGCGTGCTGGGCCTGTAACCCAGAGGTCCGTGGATCGAAACCACGCTCTGCTATACACTTTTATTATTTAATCAACAACCAAATAAACAAAAAAATTATAAAAATAAAAACACGGCTTGTCGAAGCCGAGTGGCGCAGTGGAAGCGTGCTGAGCCCATAACCCAGAGGTCCGTGGATCGAAACCACGCTCTGCTATACACTTTTATTATTTTAGCAACAACCAAATAAACATAAAAAAGTCCGTGGATCGAAACCACGCTCTGCTATACACTTTTATTATTTTAGCAACAACCAAATAAACAAAAATATTATAAAAATAAAAAACACGGTTTGTCGAAGCAGAGTGGCGCAGTGGAAGCGTGCTGAGCCCATAACCCAGAGGTCCGTGGATCGAAACCACGCTCTGCTATACACTTTTATTATTTTAGCAACAACCAAATAAACAAAAATATTATAAAAATAAAAACACGGTTTGTCGAAGCAGAGTGGCGCAGTGGAAGCGTGCTGAGCCCATAACCCAGAGGTCCGTGGATCGAAACCACGCTCTGCTATAGTCGTTTATTATTTTAGTAACAACCAAATAAACAAAATGCTATAACAATACGAAGACAGTTTGTCGAAGCAGAGTGGCGCAGTGGAAGCGTGCTGGGCCCATAACCCAGAGGTCCGTGGATCGAAACCACGCTCTGCTATAGTCTCTTATTATTTTAATAACAACCAAATAAACAAAAAGCTATAACAATGAGAAGACAGTTTGTCGAAGCAGAGTGGCGCAGTGGAAGCGTGCTGGGCCCATAACCCAGAGGTCCGTGGATCGAAACCACGCTCTGCTATAGTCTTTTATTATTTTAATAACAACCAAATAAACAAAAAGCTATAACAATAAGAAGACAGTTTGTCGAAGCAGAGTGGCGCAGTGGAAGCGTGCTGGGCCCATAACCCAGAGGTCCGTGGATCGAAACCACGCTCTGCTATAGTCATTTATTATTTTAATAACAACCAAATAAACAAAAAGCTATAACAATAAGAAGACAACTTGTCGAAGCAGAGTGGCGCAGTGGAAGCGTGCTGGGCCCATAACCCAGAGGTCCGTGGATCGAAACCACGCTCTGCTATAGTCTTTAATTATTTTAGTAACAACCAAATAAACAAAAAGCTATAACAATAAGAAGACAGTTTGTCGAAGCAGAGTGGCGCAGTGGAAGCGTGCTGGGCCCATAACCCAGAGGTCCGTGGATCGAAACCACGCTCTGCTATAGTCTTTTATTATTTTAATAACAACCAAATAAACAAAAAGCTATAACAATAAGAAGACAACTTGTCGAAGCAGAGTGGCGCAGTGGAAGCGTGCTGGGCCTGTAACCCAGAGGTCCGTGGATCGAAACCACGCTCTGCTATACACTTTTATTATTTAATCAACAACCAAATAAACAAAAAAATAATAAAAATAAAAACACGGTTTGTCGAAGCCGATTGGCGCAGTGGAAGCGTGCTGAGCCCATAACCCAGAGGTCCGTGGATCGAAACCACGCTCTGCTATACACTTTTATTATTTTAGCAACAACCAAATAAACATAAAAAAGTCCGTGGATCGAAACCACGCTCTGCTATACACTTTTATTATTTTAGCAACAACCAAATAAACAAAAATATTATAAAAATAAAAACACGGTTTGTCGAAGCAGAGTGGCGCAGTGGAAGCGTGCTGAGCCCATAACCCAGAGGTCCGTGGATCGAAACCACGCTCTGCTATACACTTTTATTATTTTAGCAACAACCAAATAAACAAAAAAAGTCCGTGGATCGAAAACACGCTCTGCTATACACTTTTATTATTTTAGCAACAACCAAATAAACAAAAATATTATAAAAATAAAAACACGGTTTGTCGAAGCAGAGTGGCGCAGTGGAAGCGTGCTGAGCCCATAACCCCGAGGTCCGTGGATCGAAACCACGCTCTGCTATAGTCGTTTATTATTTTAGTAACAACCAAATAAACAAAATGCTATAACAATAAGAAGACAGTTTGTCGAAGCAGAGTGGCGCAGTGGAAGCGTGCTGGGCCCATAACCCAGAGGTCCGTGGATCGAAACCACGCTCTGCTATAGTCTCTTATTATTTTAATAACAACCAAATAAACAAAAAGCTATAACAATGAGAAGACAGTTTGTCGAAGCAGAGTGGCGCAGTGGAAGCGTGCTGGGCCCATAACCCAGAGGTCCGTGGATCGAAACCACGCTCTGCTATACACTTTTATTATTTTAGCAACAACCAAATAAATAAAAAGCTATAACAATAAGAAGACAGTTTGTCGAAGCAGTTTGGCGCAGTGGAAGCGTGCTGGGCCCATAACCCAGAGGTCCGTGGATCGAAACCACGCTCTGCTATAGTCTTTTATTATTTTAATAACAACCAAATAAACAAAAAGCTATAACAATAAGAAGACAGTTTGTCGAAGCAGAGTGGCGCAGTGGAAGCGTGCTGGGCCCATAGCCCAGAGGTCTGTGGATCGAAACCACGCTCTGCTATAGTCTTTTATTATTTTAGTAACAACCAAATAAACAAAAGTTATAACAATAAGAAGACATTTTGTCGAAGCAGAGTGGCGCAGTGGAAGCGTGCTGGGCCCAGAACCCAGAGGTCCGTGGATCGAAACCACGCTCTGCTATAGTCTTTTATTATTTTAGTAACAACCAAATAAACAAAATGCTATAACAATAAGAAGACAGTTTGTCGAAGCAGAGTGGCGCAGTGGAAGCGTGCTGGGCCCATAACCCAGGGGTCCGTGGATCGAAACCACGCTCTGCTATAGTCTTTTGTTATTTTAATAACAACCAAATAAACAAAAAGCTATAACAATAAGAAGACAGTTTGTCGAAGCAGAGTGGCGCAGTGGAAGCGTGCTGGGCCCATAACCCAGAGGTCCGTGGATCGAAACCACGCTGCTGCTATAGTCTTTTATTATTTTAATAACAACGAAATAAACAAAATGCTATAACAATAAGAAGACAGTTTGTCGAAGCAGAGTGGCGCAGTGGAAGCGTGCTGGGCCCATAACCCAGAGGTCCGTGGATCGAAACCACGCTCTGCTATAGTCTTTTATTATTTTAATAACAACCAAATAAACAAAAAGCTATAACAATGAGAAGACAAATTGTCGAAGCAGAGTGGCGCAGTGGAAGCGTGCTGGGCCCATAACCCAGAGGTCCGTGGATCGAAACCACGCTCTGCTATAGTCTTTTATTATTTTAGTAACAACCAAATAAACAAAATGCTATAACAATAAGAAGACAGTTTGTCGAAGCAGAGTGGCGTAGTGGAAGCGTGCTGGGCCCATAACCCAGGGGTCCGTGGATCGAAACCACGCTCTGCTATAGTCTTTTATTATTTTAATAACAACCAAATAAACAAAATGCTATAACAATAAAAACACGGTTTGTCGAAGCAGAGTGGCGCAGTGGAAGCGTGCTGGGCCCATAACCCAGAGGTCCGTGGATCGAAACCACGCTCTGCTATAGTCTTTTATTATTTTAGTAACAACCAAATAAACAAAATGCTATAACAATAAGAAGACAGTTTGCCGAAGCAGAGTGGCGCAGTGGAAGCGTGCTGGTCCCATAACCCAGAGGTCCGTGGATCGAAACCACGCTCTGCTATACACTTTTATTATTTTAGCAACAACCAAATAAACAAAAGCTATAACAATAAGAAGACAGTTTGTCGAAGCAGAGTGGCGCAGTGGAAGCGTGCTGGGCCCATAACCCAGAGGTCCGTCGATCGAAGCCACGCTCTGCTATAGTCTTTTATTATTTTAGTAACAACCAAATAAACAAAATGCTATAACAATAAGAAGACAGTTTGCCGAAGCAGAGTGGCGCAGTGGAAGCGTGCTGGTCCCATAACCCAGAGGTCCGTGGATCGAAACCACGCTCTGCTATACACTTTTATTATTTTACAACAACCAAATAAACAAAAGCTATAACAATAAGAAGACAGTTTGTCGAAGCAGAGTGGCGCAGTGGAAGCGTGCTGGGCCCATTACCCAGAGGTCCGTGGATCGAAACCACGCTCTGCTATAGTCTTTTATTATTTTAATAACAACCAAATAAACAAAAAGCTATAACAATAAGAAGACAGTTTGTCGAAGCAGAGTGGCGCAGTGGAAGCGTGCTGGGCCCATAACCCAGAGGTCCGTGGATCGAAACCACGCTCTGCTATAGTCATTTATTATTTCAATAACAACCAAATAAACAAAAAGCTATAACAATAAGAAGACAACTTGTCGAAGCAGAGTGGCGCAGTGGAAGCGTGCTGGGCCCATAACCCAGAGGTCCGTGGATCGAAACCACGCTCTGCTATAGTCTTTTATTATTTTAATAACAACCAAATAAACAAAAAGCTATAACAATAAGAAGACAACTTGTCGAAGCAGAGTGGCGCAGTGGAAGCGTGCTGGGCCTGTAACCCAGAGGTCCGTGGATCGAAACCACGCTCTGCTATACACTTTTATTATTTAATCAACAACCAAATAAACAAAAAAATTATAAAAATAAAAACACGGCTTGTCGAAGCCGAGTGGCGCAGTGGAAGCGTGCTGAGCCCATAACCCAGAGGTCCGTGGATCGAAACCACGCTCTGCTATACACTTTTATTATTTTAGCAACAACCAAATAAACATAAAAAAGTCCGTGGATCGAAACCACGCTCTGCTATACACTTTTATTATTTTAGCAACAACCAAATAAACAAAAATATTATAAAAATAAAAACACGGTTTGTCGAAGCAGAGTGGCGCAGTGGAAGCGTGCTGAGCCCATAACCCAGAGGTCCGTGGATCGAAACCACGCTCTGCTATACACTTTTATTATTTTAGCAACAACCAAATAAACAAAAATATTATAAAAATAAAAACACGGTTTGTCGAAGCAGAGTGGCGCAGTGGAAGCGTGCTGAGCCCATAACCCAGAGGTCCGTGGATCGAAACCACGCTCTGCTATAGTCGTTTATTATTTTAGTAACAACCAAATAAACAAAATGCTATAACAATACGAAGACAGTTTGTCGAAGCAGAGTGGCGCAGTGGAAGCGTGCTGGGCCCATAACCCAGAGGTCCGTGGATCGAAACCACGCTCTGCTATAGTCTCTTATTATTTTAATAACAACCAAATAAACAAAAAGCTATAACAATGAGAAGACAGTTTGTCGAAGCAGAGTGGCGCAGTGGAAGCGTGCTGGGCCCATAACCCAGAGGTCCGTGGATCGAAACCACGCTCTGCTATAGTCTTTTATTATTTTAATAACAACCAAATAAACAAAAAGCTATAACAATAAGAAGACAGTTTGTCGAAGCAGAGTGGCGCAGTGGAAGCGTGCTGGGCCCATAACCCAGAGGTCCGTGGATCGAAACCACGCTCTGCTATAGTCATTTATTATTTTAATAACAACCAAATAAACAAAAAGCTATAACAATAAGAAGACAACTTGTCGAAGCAGAGTGGCGCAGTGGAAGCGTGCTGGGCCCATAACCCAGAGGTCCGTGGATCGAAACCACGCTCTGCTATAGTCTTTAATTATTTTAGTAACAACCAAATAAACAAAAAGCTATAACAATAAGAAGACAGTTTGTCGAAGCAGAGTGGCGCAGTGGAAGCGTGCTGGGCCCATAACCCAGAGGTCCGTGGATCGAAACCACGCTCTGCTATAGTCTTTTATTATTTTAATAACAACCAAATAAACAAAAAGCTATAACAATAAGAAGACAACTTGTCGAAGCAGAGTGGCGCAGTGGAAGCGTGCTGGGCCTGTAACCCAGAGGTCCGTGGATCGAAACCACGCTCTGCTATACACTTTTATTATTTAATCAACAACCAAATAAACAAAAAAATAATAAAAATAAAAACACGGTTTGTCGAAGCCGATTGGCGCAGTGGAAGCGTGCTGAGCCCATAACCCAGAGGTCCGTGGATCGAAACCACGCTCTGCTATACACTTTTATTATTTTAGCAACAACCAAATAAACATAAAAAAGTCCGTGGATCGAAACCACGCTCTGCTATACACTTTTATTATTTTAGCAACAACCAAATAAACAAAAATATTATAAAAATAAAAACACGGTTTGTCGAAGCAGAGTGGCGCAGTGGAAGCGTGCTGAGCCCATAACCCAGAGGTCCGTGGATCGAAACCACGCTCTGCTATACACTTTTATTATTTTAGCAACAACCAAATAAACAAAAAAAGTCCGTGGATCGAAAACACGCTCTGCTATACACTTTTATTATTTTAGCAACAACCAAATAAACAAAAATATTATAAAAATAAAAACACGGTTTGTCGAAGCAGAGTGGCGCAGTGGAAGCGTGCTGAGCCCATAACCCCGAGGTCCGTGGATCGAAACCACGCTCTGCTATAGTCGTTTATTATTTTAGTAACAACCAAATAAACAAAATGCTATAACAATAAGAAGACAGTTTGTCGAAGCAGAGTGGCGCAGTGGAAGCGTGCTGGGCCCATAACCCAGAGGTCCGTGGATCGAAACCACGCTCTGCTATAGTCTCTTATTATTTTAATAACAACCAAATAAACAAAAAGCTATAACAATGAGAAGACAGTTTGTCGAAGCAGAGTGGCGCAGTGGAAGCGTGCTGGGCCCATAACCCAGAGGTCCGTGGATCGAAACCACGCTCTGCTATAGTCTTTTATTATTTTAATAACAACCAAATAAACAAAAAGCTATAACAATAAGAAGACAGTTTGTCGAAGCAGAGTGGCGCAGTGGAAGCGTGCTGGGCCCATAGCCCAGAGGTCCGTGGATCGAAACCACGCTCTGCTATAGTCTTTTATTATTTTAATAACAACCAAATAAACAAAAAGCTATAACAATAAGAGGACAGTTTGTCGAAGCAGAGTGGCGCAGTGGAAGCGTGCTGGGCCCATAACCCAGAGGTCCGTGGATCGAAACCACGCTCTGCTATACACTTTTATTATTTTAGCAACAACCAAATAAACAAAAATATTATAAAAATAAAAACACGGTTTGTCGAAGCAGAGTGGCGCAGTGGAAGCGTGCTGAGCCCATAACCCAGAGGTCCGTGGATCGAAACCACGCTCTGCTATAGTCGTTTATTATTTTAGTAACAACCAAATAAACAAAATGCTATAACAATAAGAAGACAGTTTGTCGAAGCAGAGTGGCGCAGTGGAAGCATGCTGGGCCCATAACCCAGAGGTCCGTGGATCGAAACCACGCTCTGCTATAGTCTCTTATTATTTTAATAACAACCAAATAAACAAAAAGCTATAACAATGAGAAGACAGTTTGTCGAAGCAGAGTGGCGCAGTGGAAGCGTGCTGGGCCCATAACCCAGAGGTCCGTGGATCGAAACCACGCTCTGCTATAGTCTTTTATTATTTTAATAACAACCAAATAAACAAAAAGCTATAACAATAAGAAGACAGTTTGTCGAAGCAGAGTGGCGCAGTGGAAGCGTGCTGGGCCCATAGCCCAGAGGTCTGTGGATCGAAACCACGCTCTGCTATAGTCTTTTATTATTTTAGTAACAACCAAATAATCAAAAGCTATAACAATAAGAAGACATTTTGTCGAAGCAGAGTGGCGCAGTGGAAGCGTGCTGGGCCCATAACCTAGAGGTCCGTGGATCGAAACCACGCTCTGCTATACACTTTTATTATTTTAGTAACGGCCAAATAAACAAAATGCTATAACAATAAGAAGACAGTTTGTCGAAGCAGAGTGGCGCAGTGGAAGCGTGCTGGGCCCTTAACCCAGAGGTCCGTGGATCGAAACCACGCTCTGCTATAGTCTTTTATTATTTTAATAACAACCAAATAAACAAAAAGCTATAACAATAAGAAGACAGTTTGTCGAAGCAGAGTGGCGCAGTGGAAGCGTGCTGGGCCCATAGCCCAGAGGTCTGTGGATCGAAACCACGCTCTGCTATAGTCTTTTATTATTTTAGTAACAACCAAATAAACAAAAGCTATAACAATAAGAAGACATTTTGTCGAAGCAGAGTGGCGCAGTGGAAGCGTGCTGGGCCCATAACCTAGAGGTCCGTGGGTCGAAACCACGCTCTGCTATAGTCTTTTATTATTTTAGTAACAACCAAATAAACAAAATGCTATAACAATAAGAAGACAGTTTGTCGAAGCAGAGTGGAGCAGTGGAAGCGTGCTGGGCCCATAACCCAGGGGTCCGTGGATCGAAACCACGCTCTGCTATAGTCTTTTATTATTTTAATAACAACCAAATAAACAAAAAGCTATAACAATAAGAAGACAGTTTGTCGAAGCAGAGTGGCGCAGTGGAAGCGTGCTGGGCCCATAGCCCAGAGGTCCGTGGATCGAAACCACGCTCTGCTATAGTCTTTTATTATTTTAGTAACAACCAAATAAACAAAATGCTATAACAATAAGAAGACAGTTTGTCGAAGCAGAGTGGCGCAGTGGAAGCGTGCTGGGCCCATAACCCAGGGGTCCGTGGATCGAAACCACGCTCTGCTATAGTCTTTTATTATTTTAATAACAACCAAATAAACAAAAAGCTATAACAATAAGAAGACAGTTTGTCGAAGCAGAGTGGCGCAGTGGAAGCGTGCTGGGCCCATAACCCAGAGGTCCGTCGATCGAAGCCACGCTCTGCTATAGTCTTTTATTATTTTAGTAACAACCAAATAAACAAAATGCTATAACAATAAGAAGACAGTTTGCCGAAGCAGAGTGGCGCAGTGGAAGCGTGCTGGTCCCATAACAGAGAGGTCCGTGGATCGAAACCACGCTCTGCTATAGTCTTTTATTATTTTAGCAACAACCAAATAAACAAAAGCTATAACAATAAGAAGACATTTTGTCGAAGCAGAGTGGCGCAGTGGAAGCGTGCTGGGCCCATAACCTAGAGGTCCGTGGGTCGAAACCACGCTCTGCTATAGTCTTTTATTATTTTAGTAACAACCAAATAAACAAAATGCTATAACAATAAGAAGACAGTTTGTCGAAGCAGAGTGGCGCAGTGGAAGCGTGCTGGGCCCATAACCCAGAGGTCCGTGGATCGAAACCACGCTCTGCTATAGTCTTTTATTATTTTAGTAACAACCAAATAAACAAAAAGCTATAACAATAAGAAGACAGTTTGTCGAAGCAGAGTGGCGCAGTGGAAGCGTGCTGGGCCCATAACCCAGAGGTCCGTGGATCGAAACCACGCTCTGCTATAGTCTTTTATTATTTTAATAACAACCAAATAAACAAAAAGCTATAACAATAAGAAGACAACTTGTCGAAGCAGAGTGGCGCAGTGGAAGCGTGCTGGGCCTGTAACCCAGAGGTCCGTGGATCGAAACCACGCTCTGCTATACACTTTTATTATTTAATCAACAACCAAATAAACAAAAAAATTATAAAAATAAAAACACGGTTTGTCGAAGCCGAGTGGCGCAGTGGAAGCGTGCTGAGCCCATAACCCAGAGGTCCGTGGATCGAAACCACGCTCTGCTATACACTTTTATTATTTTAGCAACAACCAAATAAACATAAAAAAGTCCGTGGATCGAAACCACGCTCTGCTATACACTTTTATTATTTTAGCAACAACCAAATAAACAAAAATATTATAAAAATAAAAACACGGTTTGTCGAAGCAGAGTGGCGCAGTGGAAGCGTGCTGAGCCCATAACCCAGAGGTCCGTGGATCGAAACCACGCTCTGCTATACACTTTTATTATTTTAGCAACAACCAAATAAACAAAAAAAGTCCGTGGATCGAAACCACGCTCTGCTATACACTTTTATTATTTTAGCAACAACCAAATAAACAAAAATATTATAAAAATAAAAACACGGTTTGTCGAAGCAGAGTGGCGCAGTGGAAGCGTGCTGAGCCCATAACCCAGAGGTCCGTGGATCGAAACCACGCTCTGCTATAGTCGTTTATTATTTTAGTAACAACCAAATAAACAAAATGCTATAACAATAAGAAGACAGTTTGTCGAAGCAGAGTGGCGCAGTGGAAGCGTGCTGGGCCCATAACCCAGAGGTCCGTGGATCGAAACCACGCTCTGCTATAGTCTCTTATTATTTTAATAACAACCAAATAAACAAAAAGCTATAACAATGAGAAGACAGTTTGTCGAAGCAGAGTGGCGCAGTGGAAGCGTGCTGGGCCCATAACCCAGAGGTCCGTGGATCGAAACCACGCTCTGCTATAGTCTTTTATTATTTTAATAACAACCAAATAAACAAAAAGCTATAACAATAAGAAGACAGTTTGTCGAAGCAGAGTGGCGCAGTGGAAGCGTGCTGGGCCCATAGCTCAGAGGTCTGTGGATCGAAACCACGCTCTGCTATAGTCTTTTATTATTTTAGTAACAACCAAATAAACAAAAGCTATAACAATAAGAAGACATTTTGTCGAAGCAGAGTGGCGCAGTGGAAGCGTGCTGGGCCCATAACCTAGAGGTCCGTGGATCGAAACCACGCTCTGCTATACACTTTTATTATTTTAGTAACGGCCAAATAAACAAAATGCTATAACAATAAGAAGACAGTTTGTCGAAGCAGAGTGGCGCAGTGGAAGCGTGCTCTGCCCATAACCCAGAGGTCCGTGGATCGAAACCACGCTCTGCTATAGTCTTTTATTATTTTAATAACAACCAAATAAACAAAAAGCTATAACAATAAGAAGACAGTTTGTCGAAGCAGAGTGGCGCAGTGAAAGCGTGCTGGGCCCATAGCCCAGAGGTCTGTGGATCGAAACCACGCTCTGCTATAGTCTTTTATTATTTTAGTAACAACCAAATAAACAAAAGCTATAACAATAAGAAGACATTTTGTCGAAGCAGAGTGGCGCAGTGGAAGCGTGCTGGGCCCATAACCTAGAGGTCCGTGGGTCGAAACCACGCTCTGCTATAGTCTTTTATTATTTTAGTAACAACCAAATAAACAAAATGCTATAACAATAAGAAGACAGTTTGTCGAAGCAGAGTGGCGCAGTGGAAGCGTGCTGGGCCCATAACCCAGGGGTCCGTGGATCGAAACCACGCTCTGCTATAGTCTTTTATTATTTTAATAACAACCAAATAAACAAAAAGCTATAACAATAAGAAGACAGTTTGTCGAAGCAGAGTGGCGCAGTGGAAGCGTGCTGGGCCCATAACCCAGAGGTCCGTGGATCGAAACCACGCTCTGCTATAGTCTTTTATTATTTTAGTAACAACCAAATAAACAAAATGCTATAACAATAAGAAGACAGTTTGTCGAAGCAGAGTGGCGCAGTGGAAGCGTGCTGGGCCCATAACCCAGGGGTCCGTGGATCGAAACCACGCTCTGCTATAGTCTTTTATTATTTTAATAACAACCAAATAAACAAAAAGCTATAACAATAAGAAGACAGTTTGTCGAAGCAGAGTGGCGCAGTGGAAGCGTGCTGGGCCCATAACCCAGAGGTCCGTGGATCGAAACCACGCTCTCCCTAACAGCCATGTGACAAGTATGCGGCGAAAAGCGATATCACATACAAGTCACTAAGATCGCTGCGATGTCACATTTAAAGTCACTTTTTTGTCACATAGAAGTTGAATGTCCGCTTTTGTTACGTATCTGCTACGTAACATGGATATCGATGATATCGCAGCAATGTCGCATTTTGACTTGATTGTGACATAACCGACTTCTGCGACCAGTATGTGATTTAGTGATGAACATGATATTGCAGCAATGTCGCATTATGACTTACATGTGACAAAACCTCCTTCTGCGACCAGTATGTGATTTAGTGATGAATATAATATTACAGCAATGTCACTTTTTGACTTGTATGTGACATAACTGACTTCAGCGATCAGTATGTGATTTAGTGATGAACATAATATTGCAGCAATGTCGCATTGCGACTTATACGTAACCTAGATGACTTTTGCGACGAACTTGATAGCACAGCAATGTCGCATTGTAACTTGAATGTGACTTAGGTGATTTTCGCGACGAGTATATGATTTAGTGTAGAACATGTCACAGCAATAATGTCACATTGGAACTTTATGGGATCTAAAACAAATTTCTCAATAGGGCGACACAGAATAACTCTGACATGATAAAAAGTAGCTTAAAAGCATCTTCTTTGAAAACAATGCTACAACTTAGAAATTGATAGTACTTTATATCAAAAATAGAGGCATGGGGAAGTTTTCTTTTCGTTATAAGATTAGATTACCTTTAAACATTCGATTAGAGCTTATCCGTAGCCTATCGCCATCTTGGTTCTTTTCGATGGAAGGGAAGCCCGAAGTTAGATAAGTATCACTGCGCGAATAGCTGCCCCTTTACTTTCAACAAGAAGGTAGTTCTTTTAGTTCCTTCGTTATTTGAAGCTTAAAAAACGGATATGTAGCAAAATAAGATACAGATTAGAAACAACTTTGTTTGATAAAACTGCTGCTTTTTCTATTCCCTTCCTTCATTTAAAAAAAAAACAGTTTTTGCTTTGAAAACTGTGTTGCTTGCTGCTCTGCTGCATCGCACGGGATCACAGGCTTGTCACATTGGGACTAGGGAATTTTGTCACAAGATCATATTGCAGCCATGTTGGAATAGGACAAAAATAGGATATCACATACAAGTCACAACACAATGCCATCGCAATATCACATTGTGATATCACTGGAATATCACATAAAGTCACATTGTGATGGGGATTAAAGCGACATCGCTGTGTTATCACATACATGTCACAATGTAATGTCACTACAATAGCAAATCGCGACATCTGTGGGATATCCCCATTGTGACTGGGATTTAGATGACATCACTGCGATATCACATGCAAGTCACAGTATGATGTCACTGCAAGATCGCATGTTGACATTCTTTTGATATCGCATACAGGTCACATTGTGACGGGGATTAAAGCGACATCGCTGTGTTATCACATACACATCACAATGTAATGTCACTACAAGAGCAAATCGCGACATCTGTGGGATATCCCCATTGCGACTGGGATTTAGATGACATCACTGCGATATCACATACAAGTCACAATATGATGTCACTGCAAGATAGCATGGTGACGCCCCTTTGATATCGCATACCAGTCACATTGTGACTGCGACTTACACGATATCACTGTGATGTCATATACTTGTCAGATCGCGACTGTGACCTAAGTGACATAAAATTACGTTGCAGCGACGTAACTGTGACAAACCTGGCTGTTAGGGCTGCTATAGTATTTTATTATTTTAATAACAACGAAATAAACAAAATGCTATAACAATAAGAAGACAGTTTGTCGAAGCAGAGTGGCGCAGTGGAAGCGTGCTGGGCCCATAACCCAGAGGTCCGTGGATCGAAACCACGCTCTGCTATAGTCTTTTATTATTTTAATAACAACCAAATAAACAAAAAGCTATAACAATGAGAAGACAAATTGTCGAAGCAGAGTGGCGCAGTGGAAGCGTGCTGGGCCCATAACCCAGAGGTCCGTGGATCGAAACCACGCTCTGCTATAGTCTTTTATTATTTTATTAACAACCAAATAAACAAAATGCTATAACAATAAGAAGACAGTTTGTCGAAGCAGAGTGGCGCAGTGGAAGCGTGCTGGGCCCATAACCCAGGGGTCCGTGGATCGAAACCACGCTCTGCTATAGTCTTTTATTATTTTAATAACAACCAAATAAACAAAATGCTATAACAATAAAAACACGGTTTGTCGAAGCAGAGTGGCGCAGTGGAAGCGTGCTGGGCCCATAACCCAGAGGTCCGTGGATCGAAACCACGCTCTGCTATAGTCTTTTATTATTTTAGTAACAACCAAATAAACAAAATGCTATAACAATAAGAAGACAGTTTGTCGAAGCAGAGTGGCGCAGTGGAAGCGTGCTGGGCCCATAACCCAGGGGTCCGTGGATCGAAACCACGCTCTGCTATAGTCTTTTATTATTTTAGTAACAACCAAATAAACAAAATGCTATAACAATAAGAAGACAGTTTGTCGAAGCAGAGTGGCGCAGTGGAAGCGTGCTGGGCCCATAACCCAGGGGTCCGTGGATCGAAACCACGCTCTGCTATAGTCTTTTATTATTTTAATAACAACCAAATAAACAAAAAGCTATAACAATAAGAAGACAGTTTGTCGAAGCAGAGTGGCGCAGTGGAAGCGTGCTGGGCCCATAACCCAGAGGTCCGTCGATCGAAGCCACGCTCTGCTATAGTCTTTTATTATTTTAGTAACAACCAAATAAACAAAATGCTATAACAATAAGAAGACAGTTTGCCGAAGCAGAGTGGCGCAGTGGAAGCGTGCTGGTCCCATAACCCAGAGGTCCGTGGATCGAAACCACGCTCTGCTATAGTCTTTTATTATTTTAGTAACAACCAAATAAACAAAATGCTATAACAATAAGAAGACAGTTTGTCGAAGCAGAGTGGCGCAGTGGAAGCGTGCTGGGCCCATAACCCAGGGGTCCGTGGATCGAAACCACGCTCTGCTATAGTCTTTTATTATTTTAATAACAACCAAATAAACAAAAAGCTATAACAATAAGAAGACAGTTTGTCGAAGCAGAGTGGCGCAGTGGAAGCGTGCTGGGCCCATAACCCAGAGGTCCGTGGATCGAAACCACGCTCTCCCTAACAGCCATGTGACAAGTATGCGGCGAAAAGCGATATCACATACAAGTCACTAAGATCGCTGCGATGTCACATTTAAAGTCACTTTTTTGTCACATAGAAGTTGAATGTCCGCTTTTGTTACGTATCTGCTACGTAACATGGATATCGATGATATCGCAGCAATGTCGCATTTTGACTTGATTGTGACATAACCGACTTCTGCGACCAGTATGTGATTTAGTGATGAACATGATATTGCAGCAATGTCGCATTATGACTTACATGTGACAAAACCTCCTTCTGCGACCAGTATGTGATTTAGTGATGAATATAATATTACAGCAATGTCACTTTTTGACTTGTATGTGACATAACTGACTTCAGCGATCAGTATGTGATTTAGTGATGAACATAATATTGCAGCAATGTCGCATTGCGACTTATACGTAACCTAGATGACTTTTGCGACGAACTTGATAGCACAGCAATGTCGCATTGTAACTTGAATGTGACTTAGGTGATTTTCGCGACGAGTATATGATTTAGTGTAGAACATGTCACAGCAATAATGTCACATTGGAACTTTATGGGATCTAAAACAAATTTCTCAATAGGGCGACACAGAATAACTCTGACATGATAAAAAGTAGCTTAAAAGCATCTTCTTTGAAAACAATGCTACAACTTAGAAATTGATAGTACTTTATATCAAAAATAGAGGCATGGGGAAGTTTTCTTTTCGTTATAAGATTAGATTACCTTTAAACATTCGATTAGAGCTTATCCGTAGCCTATCGCCATCTTGGTTCTTTTCGATGGAAGGGAAGCCCGAAGTTAGATAAGTATCACTGCGCGAATAGCTGCCCCTTTACTATCAACAAGAAGGTAGTTCTTTTAGTTCCTTCGTTATTTGAAGCTTAAAAAACGGATATGTAGCAAAATAAGATACAGATTAGAAACAACTTTGTTTGATAAAACTGCTGCTTTTTCTATTCCCTTCCTTCATTTAAAAAAAAAACAGTTTTTGCTTTGAAAACTGTGTTGCTTGCTGCTCTGCTGCATCGCACGGGATCACAGGCTTGTCACATTGGGACTAGGGAATTTTGTCACAAGATCATATTGCAGCCATGTTGGAATAGGACAAAAATAGGATATCACATACAAGTCACAACACAATGCCATCGCAATATCACATTGTGATATCACTGGAATATCACATAAAGTCACATTGTGATGGGGATTAAAGCGACATCGCTGTGTTATCACATACATGTCACAATGTAATGTCACTACAATAGCAAATCGCGACATCTGTGGGATATCCCCATTGTGACTGGGATTTAGATGACATCACTGCGATATCACATGCAAGTCACAGTATGATGTCACTGCAAGATCGCATGTTGACATTCTTTTGATATCGCATACCAGTCACATTGTGACTGCGACTTACACGATATCACTGTGATGTCATATACTTGTCAGATCGCGACTGTGACCTAAGTGACATAAAATTACGTTGCAGCGACGTAACTGTGACAAACCTGGCTGTTAGGGCTGCTATAGTATTTTATTATTTTAATAACAACGAAATAAACAAAATGCTATAACAATAAGAAGACAGTTTGTCGAAGCAGAGTGGCGCAGTGGAAGCGTGCTGGGCCCATAACCCAGAGGTCCGTGGATCGAAACCACGCTCTGCTATAGTCTTTTATTATTTTAATAACAACCAAATAAACAAAAAGCTATAACAATGAGAAGACAAAGTGTCGAAGCAGAGTGGCGCAGTGGAAGCGTGCTGGGCCCATAACCCAGAGGTCCGTGGATCGAAACCACGCTCTGCTATAGTCTTTTATTATTTTATTAACAACCAAATAAACAAAATGCTATAACAATAAGAAGACAGTTTGTCGAAGCAGAGTGGCGCAGTGGAAGCGTGCTGGGCCCATAACCCAGGGGTCCGTGGATCGAAACCACGCTCTGCTATAGTCTTTTATTATTTTAATAACAACCAAATAAACAAAATGCTATAACAATAAAAACACGGTTTGTCGAAGCAGAGTGGCGCAGTGGAAGCGTGCTGAGCCCATAACCCAGAGGTCCGTGGATCGAAACCACGCTCTGCTATACACTTTTATTATTTTAGCAACAACCAAATAAACAAAAAAAGTCCGTGGATCGAAACCACGCTCTGCTATACACTTTTATTATTTTAGCAACAACCAAATAAACAAAAATATTATAAAAATAAAAACACGGTTTGTCGAAGCAGAGTGGCGCAGTGGAAGCGTGCTGAGCCCATAACCCAGAGGTCCGTGGATCGAAACCACGCTCTGCTATAGTCGTTTATTATTTTAGTAACAACCAAATAAACAAAATGCTATAACAATAAGAAGACAGTTTGCCGAAGCAGAGTGGCGCAGTGGAAGCATGCTGGGCCCATAACCCAGAGGTCCGTGGATCGAAACCACGCTCTGCTATACACTTTTATTATTTTAGCAACAACCAAATAAACAAAAGCTATAACAATAAGAAGACAGTTTGTCGAAGCAGAGTGGCGCAGTGGAAGCGTGCTGGGCCCATAACCCAGAGGTCCGTGGATCGAAACCACGCTCTGCTATAGTCTTTTATTATTTTAATAACAACCAAATAAACAAAAAGCTATAACAATAAGAAGACAGTTTGTCGAAGCAGAGTGGCGCAGTGGAAGCGTGCTGGGCCCATAACCCAGAGGTCCGTGGATCGAAACCACGCTCTGCTATAGTCATTTATTATTTTAATAACAACCAAATAAACAAAAAGCTATAACAATAAGAAGACAACTTGTCGAAGCAGAGTGGCGCAGTGGAAGCGTGCTGGGCCCATAACCCAGAGGTCCGTGGATCGAAACCACGCTCTGCTATAGTCTTTTATTATTTTAGTAACAACCAAATAAACAAAAAGCTATAACAATAAGAAGACAGTTTGTCGAAGCAGAGTGGCGCAGTGGAAGCGTGCTGGGCCCATAACCCAGAGTTCCGTGGATCGAAACCACGCTCTGCTATAGTCTTTTATTATTTTAATAACAACCAAATAAACAAAAAGCTATAACAATAAGAAGACAACTTGTCGAAGCAGAGTGGCGCAGTGGAAGCGTGCTGGGCCCATAACCCAGAGGTCCGTGGATCGAAACCACGCTCTGCTATAGTCATTTATTATTTTAATAACAACCAAATAAACAAAAAGCTATAACAATAAGAAGACAACTTGTCGAAGCAGAGTGGCGCAGTGGAAGCGTGCTGGGCCCATAACCCAGAGGTCCGTGGATCGAAACCACGCTCTGCTATAGTCTTTTATTATTTTAATAACAACCAAATAAACAAAAAGCTATAACAATAAGAAGACAGTTTGTCGAAGCAGAGTGGCGCAGTGGAAGCGTGCTGGGCCCATAACCCAGAGGTCCGTCGATCGAAGCCACGCTCTGCTATAGTCTTTTATTATTTTAGTAACAACCAAATAAACAAAATGCTATAACAATAAGAAGACAGTTTGCCGAAGCAGAGTGGCGCAGTGGAAGCGTGCTGGTCCCATAACCCAGAGGTCCGTGGATCGAAACCACGCTCTGCTATACACTTTTATTATTTTAGCAACAACCAAATAAACAAAAGCTATAACAATAAGAAGACAGTTTGTCGAAGCAGAGTGGCGCAGTGGAAGCGTGCTGGGCCCATAACCCAGAGGTCCGTGGATCGAAACCACGCTCTGCTATAGTCTTTTATTATTTTAATAACAACCAAATAAACAAAAAGCTATAACAATAAGAAGACAGTTTGTCGAAGCAGAGTGGCGCAGTGGAAGCGTGCTGGGCCCATAACCCAGAGGTCCGTGGATCGAAACCACGCTCTGCTATAGTCTTTTATTATTTTAATAACAACCAAATAAACAAAAAGCTATAACAATAAGAAGACAGTTTGTCGAAGCAGAGTGGCGCAGTGGAAGCGTGCTGGGCCCATAACCCAGAGGTCCGTGGATCGAAACCACGCTCTGCTATAGTCATTTATTATTTTAATAACAACCAAATAAACAAAAAGCTATAACAATAAGAAGACAACTTGTCGAAGCAGAGTGGCGCAGTGGAAGCGTGCTGGGCCCATAACCCAGAGGTCCGTGGATCGAAAACACGCTCTGCTATAGTCTTTTATTATTTCAGTAACAACCAAATAAACAAAAAGCTATAACAATAAGAAGACAGTTTGTCGAAGCAGAGTGGCGCAGTGGAAGCGTGCTGGGCCCATAACCCAGAGGTCCGTGGATCGAAACCACGCTCTGCTATAGTCTTTTATTATTTTAATAACAACCAAATAAACAAAAAGCTATAACAATAAGAAGACAACTTGTCGAAGCAGAGTGGCGCAGTGGAAGCGTGCTGGGCCTGTAACCCAGAGGTCCGTGGATCGAAACCACGCTCTGCTATACACTTTTATTATTTAATCAACAACCAAATAAACAAAAAAAATATAAAAAATAAAAACACGGTTTGTCGAAGCCGAGTGGCGCAGTGGAAGCGTGCTGAGCCCATAACCCAGATGTCCGTGGATCGAAACCACGCTCTGCTATACACTTTTATTATTTTAGCAACAACCAAATAAACATAAAAAAGTCCGTGGATCGAAACCACGCTCTGCTATACACTTTTATTATTTTAGCAACAACCAAATAAACAAAAATATTATAAAAATAAAAACACGGTTTGTCGAAGCAGAGTGGCGCAGTGGAAGCGTGCTGAGCCCATAACCCAGAGGTCCGTGGATCGAAACCACGCTCTGCTATACACTTTTATTATTTTAGCAACAACCAAATAAACAAAAAAAGTCCGTGGATCGAAACCACGCTCTGCTATACACTTTTATTATTTTAGCAACAACCAAATAAACAAAAATATTATAAAAATAAAAACACGGTTTGTCGAAGCAGAGTGGCGCAGTGGAAGCGTGCTGAGCCCATAACCCAGAGGTCCGTGGATCGAAACCACGCTCTGCTATAGTCGTTTATTATTTTAGTAACAACCAAATAAACAAAATGCTATAACAATAAGAAGACAGTTTGTCGAAGCAGAGTGGCGCAGTGGAAGCATGCTGGGCCCATAACCCAGAGGTCCGTGGATCGAAACCACGCTCTGCTATAGTCTCTTATTATTTTAATAACAAATAAATAAACAAAAAGCTATAACAATGAGAAGACAGTTTGTCGAAGCAGAGTGGCGCAGTGGAAGCGTGCTGGGCCCATAACCCAGAGGTCCGTGGATCGAAACCACGCTCTGCTATAGTCTTTTATTATTTTAATAACAACCAAATAAACAAAAAGCTATAACAATAAGAAGACAGTTTGTCGAAGCAGAGTGGCGCAGTGGAAGCGTGCTGGGCCCATAGCCCAGAGGTCTGTGGATCGAAACCACGCTCTGCTATAGTCTTTTATTATTTTAGTAACAACCAAATAATCAAAAGCTATAACAATAAGAAGACATTTTGTCGAAGCAGAGTGGCGCAGTGGAAGCGTGCTGGGCCCATAACCTAGAGGTCCGTGGATCGAAACCACGCTCTGCTATACACTTTTATTATTTTAGTAACGGCCAAATAAACAAAATGCTATAACAATAAGAAGACAGTTTGTCGAAGCAGAGTGGCGCAGTGGAAGCGTGCTGGGCCCTTAACCCAGAGGTCCGTGGATCGAAACCACGCTCTGCTATAGTCTTTTATTATTTTAATAACAACCAAATAAACAAAAAGCTATAACAATAAGAAGACAGTTTGTCGAAGCAGAGTGGCGCAGTGGAAGCGTGCTGGGCCCATAGCCCAGAGGTCTGTGGATCGAAACCACGCTCTGCTATAGTCTTTTATTATTTTAGTAACAACCAAATAAACAAAAGCTATAACAATAAGAAGACATTTTGTCGAAGCAGAGTGGCGCAGTGGAAGCGTGCTGGGCCCATAACCTAGAGGTCCGTGGGTCGAAACCACGCTCTGCTATAGTCTTTTATTATTTTAGTAACAACCAAATAAACAAAATGCTATAACAATAAGAAGACAGTTTGTCGAAGCAGAGTGGCGCAGTGGAAGCGTGCTGGGCCCATAACCCAGGGGTCCGTGGATCGAAACCACGCTCTGCTATAGTCTTTTATTATTTTAATAACAACCAAATAAACAAAAAGCTATAACAATAAGAAGACAGTTTGTCGAAGCAGAGTGGCGCAGTGGAAGCGTGCTGGGCCCATAGCCCAGAGGTCCGTGGATCGAAACCACGCTCTGCTATAGTCTTTTATTATTTTAGTAACAACCAAATAAACAAAATGCTATAACAATAAGAAGACAGTTTGTCGAAGCAGAGTGGCGCAGTGGAAGCGTGCTGGGCCCATAACCCAGGGGTCCGTGGATCGAAACCACGCTCTGCTATAGTCTTTTATTATTTTAATAACAACCAAATAAACAAAAAGCTATAACAATAAGAAGACAGTTTGTCGAAGCAGAGTGGCGCAGTGGAAGCGTGCTGGGCCCATAACCCAGAGGTCCGTCGATCGAAGCCACGCTCTGCTATAGTCTTTTATTATTTTAGTAACAACCAAATAAACAAAATGCTATAACAATAAGAAGACAGTTTGCCGAAGCAGAGTGGCGCAGTGGAAGCGTGCTGGTCCCATAACAGAGGTCCGTGGATCGAAACCACGCTCTGCTATAGTCTTTTATTATTTTAGCAACAACCAAATAAACAAAAGCTATAACAATAAGAAGACATTTTGTCGAAGCAGAGTGGCGCAGTGGAAGCGTGCTGGGCCCATAACCTAGAGGTCCGTGGGTCGAAACCACGCTCTGCTATAGTCTTTTATTATTTTAGTAACAACCAAATAAACAAAATGCTATAACAATAAGAAGACAGTTTGTCGAAGCAGAGTGGCGCAGTGGAAGCGTGCTGGGCCCATAACCCAGAGGTCCGTGGATCGAAACCACGCTCTGCTATAGTCTTTTATTATTTTAGTAACAACCAAATAAACAAAAAGCTATAACAATAAGAAGACAGTTTGTCGAAGCAGAGTGGCGCAGTGGAAGCGTGCTGGGCCCATAACCCAGAGGTCCGTGGATCGAAACCACGCTCTGCTATAGTCTTTTATTATTTTAATAACAACCAAATAAACAAAAAGCTATAACAATAAGAAGACAACTTGTCGAAGCAGAGTGGCGCAGTGGAAGCGTGCTGGGCCTGTAACCCAGAGGTCCGTGGATCGAAACCACGCTCTGCTATACACTTTTATTATTTAATCAACAACCAAATAAACAAAAAAATTATAAAAATAAAACACGGTTTGTCGAAGCCGAGTGGCGCAGTGGAAGCGTGCTGAGCCCATAACCCAGAGGTCCGTGGATCGAAACCACGCTCTGCTATACACTTTTATTATTTTAGCAACAACCAAATAAACATAAAAAAGTCCGTGGATCGAAACCACGCTCTGCTATACACTTTTATTATTTTAGCAACAACCAAATAAACAAAAATATTATAAAAATAAAAACACGGTTTGTCGAAGCAGAGTGGCGCAGTGGAAGCGTGCTGAGCCCATAACCCAGAGGTCCGTGGATCGAAACCACGCTCTGCTATACACTTTTATTATTTTAGCAACAACCAAATAAACAAAAAAAGTCCGTGGATCGAAACCACGCTCTGCTATACACTTTTATTATTTTAGCAACAACCAAATAAACAAAAATATTATAAAAATAAAAACACGGTTTGTCGAAGCAGAGTGGCGCAGTGGAAGCGTGCTGAGCCCATAACCCAGAGGTCCGTGGATCGAAACCACGCTCTGCTATAGTCGTTTATTATTTTAGTAACAACCAAATAAACAAAATGCTATAACAATAAGAAGACAGTTTGTCGAAGCAGAGTGGCGCAGTGGAAGCGTGCTGGGCCCATAACCCAGAGGTCCGTGGATCGAAACCACGCTCTGCTATAGTCTCTTATTATTTTAATAACAACCAAATAAACAAAAAGCTATAACAATGAGAAGACAGTTTGTCGAAGCAGAGTGGCGCAGTGGAAGCGTGCTGGGCCCATAACCCAGAGGTCCGTGGATCGAAACCACGCTCTGCTATAGTCTTTTATTATTTTAATAACAACCAAATAAACAAAAAGCTATAACAATAAGAAGACAGTTTGTCGAAGCAGAGTGGCGCAGTGGAAGCGTGCTGGGCCCATAGCCCAGAGGTCTGTGGATCGAAACCACGCTCTGCTATAGTCTTTTATTATTTTAGTAACAACCAAATAAACAAAAGCTATAACAATAAGAAGACATTTTGTCGAAGCAGAGTGGCGCAGTGGAAGCGTGCTGGGCCCATAACCTAGAGGTCCGTGGATCGAAACCACGCTCTGCTATACACTTTTATTATTTTAGTAACGGCCAAATAAACAAAATGCTATAACAATAAGAAGACAGTTTGTCGAAGCAGAGTGGCGCAGTGGAAGCGTGCTCTGCCCATAACCCAGAGGTCCGTGGATCGAAACCACGCTCTGCTATAGTCTTTTATTATTTTAATAACAACCAAATAAACAAAAAGCTATAACAATAAGAAGACAGTTTGTCGAAGCAGAGTGGCGCAGTGGAAGCGTGCTGGGCCCATAGCCCAGAGGTCTGTGGATCGAAACCACGCTCTGCTATAGTCTTTTATTATTTTAGTAACAACCAAATAAACAAAAGCTATAACAATAAGAAGACATTTTGTCGAAGCAGAGTGGCGCAGTGGAAGCGTGCTGGGCCCATAACCTAGAGGTCCGTGGGTCGAAACCATGCTCTGCTATAGTCTTTTATTATTTTAGTAACAACCAAATAAACAAAATGCTATAACAATAAGAAGACAGTTTGTCGAAGCAGAGTGGCGCAGTGGAAGCGTGCTGGGCCCATAACCCAGGGGTCCGTGGATCGAAACCACGCTCTGCTATAGTCTTTTATTATTTTAATAACAACCAAATAAACAAAAAGCTATAACAATAAGAAGACAGTTTGTCGAAGCAGAGTGGCGCAGTGGAAGCGTGCTGGGCCCATAACCCAGAGGTCCGTGGATCGAAACCACGCTCTGCTATAGTCTTTTATTATTTTAGTAACAACCAAATAAACAAAATGCTATAACAATAAGAAGACAGTTTGTCGAAGCAGAGTGGCGCAGTGGAAGCGTGCTGGGCCCATAACCCAGGGGTCCGTGGATCGAAACCACGCTCTGCTATAGTCTTTTATTATTTTAATAACAACCAAATAAACAAAAAGCTATAACAATAAGAAGACAGTTTGTCGAAGCAGAGTGGCGCAGTGGAAGCGTGCTGGGCCCATAACCCAGAGGTCCGTGGATCGAAACCACGCTCTCCCTAACAGCCATGTGACAAGTATGCGGCGAAAAGCGATATCACATACAAGTCACTAAGATCGCTGCGATGTCACATTTAAAGTCACTTTTTTGTCACATAGAAGTTGAATGTCCGCTTTTGTTACGTATCTGCTACGTAACATGGATATCGATGATATCGCAGCAATGTCGCATTTTGACTTGATTGTGACATAACCGACTTCTGCGACCAGTATGTGATTTAGTGATGAACATGATATTGCAGCAATGTCGCATTATGACTTACATGTGACAAAACCTCCTTCTGCGACCAGTATGTGATTTAGTGATGAATATAATATTACAGCAATGTCACTTTTTGACTTGTATGTGACATAACTGACTTCAGCGATCAGTATGTGATTTAGTGATGAACATAATATTGCAGCAATGTCGCATTGCGACTTATACGTAACCTAGATGACTTTTGCGACGAACTTGATAGCACAGCAATGTCGCATTGTAACTTGAATGTGACTTAGGTGATTTTCGCGACGAGTATATGATTTAGTGTAGAACATGTCACAGCAATAATGTCACATTGGAACTTTATGGGATCTAAAACAAATTTCTCAATAGGGCGACACAGAATAACTCTGACATGATAAAAAGTAGCTTAAAAGCATCTTCTTTGAAAACAATGCTACAACTTAGAAATTGATAGTACTTTATATCAAAAATAGAGGCATGGGGAAGTTTTCTTTTCGTTATAAGATTAGATTACCTTTAAACATTCGATTAGAGCTTATCCGTAGCCTATCGCCATCTTGGTTCTTTTCGATGGAAGGGAAGCCCGAAGTTAGATAAGTATCACTGCGCGAATAGCTGCCCCTTTACTTTCAACAAGAAGGTAGTTCTTTTAGTTCCTCGTTATTTGAAGCTTAAAAAACGGATATGTAGCAAAATAAGATACAGATTAGAAACAACTTTGTTTGATAAAACTGCTGCTTTTTCTATTCCCTTCCTTCATTTAAAAAAAAAACAGTTTTTGCTTTGAAAACTGTGTTGCTTGCTGCTCTGCTGCATCGCACGGGATCACAGGCTTGTCACATTGGGACTAGGGAATTTTGTCACAAGATCATATTGCAGCCATGTTGGAATAGGACAAAAATAGGATATCACATACAAGTCACAACACAATGCCATCGCAATATCACATTGTGATATCACTGGAATATCACATAAAGTCACATTGTGATGGGGATTAAAGCGACATCGCTGTGTTATCACATACATGTCACAATGTAATGTCACTACAATAGCAAATCGCGACATCTGTGGGATATCCCCATTGTGACTGGGATTTAGATGACATCACTGCGATATCACATGCAAGTCACAGTATGATGTCACTGCAAGATCGCATGTTGACATTCTTTTGATATCGCATACAGGTCACATTGTGACGGGGATTAAAGCGACATCGCTGTGTTATCACATACACATCACAATGTAATGTCACTACAAGAGCAAATCGCGACATCTGTGGGATATCCCCATTGCGACTGGGATTTAGATGACATCACTGCGATATCACATACAAGTCACAATATGATGTCACTGCAAGATAGCATGGTGACGCCCCTTTGATATCGCATACCAGTCACATTGTGACTGCGACTTACACGATATCACTGTGATGTCATATACTTGTCAGATCGCGACTGTGACCTAAGTGACATAAAATTACGTTGCAGCGACGTAACTGTGACAAACCTGGCTGTTAGGGCTGCTATAGTATTTTATTATTTTAATAACAACGAAATAAACAAAATGCTATAACAATAAGAAGACAGTTTGTCGAAGCAGAGTGGCGCAGTGGAAGCGTGCTGGGCCCATAACCCAGAGGTCCGTGGATCGAAACCACGCTCTGCTATAGTCTTTTATTATTTTATTAACAACCAAATAAACAAAATGCTATAACAATAAGAAGACAGTTTGTCGAAGCAGAGTGGCGCAGTGGAAGCGTGCTGGGCCCATAACCCAGGGGTCCGTGGATCGAAACCACGCTCTGCTATAGTCTTTTATTATTTTAATAACAACCAAATAAACAAAATGCTATAACAATAAAAACACGGTTTGTCGAAGCAGAGTGGCGCAGTGGAAGCGTGCTGGGCCCATAACCCAGAGGTCCGTGGATCGAAACCACGCTCTGCTATAGTCTTTTATTATTTTAGTAACAACCAAATAAACAAAATGCTATAACAATAAGAAGACAGTTTGTCGAAGCAGAGTGGCGCAGTGGAAGCGTGCTGGGCCCATAACCCAGGGGTCCGTGGATCGAAACCACGCTCTGCTATAGTCTTTTATTATTTTAATAACAACCAAATAAACAAAAAGCTATAACAATAAGAAGACAGTTTGTCGAAGCAGAGTGGCGCAGTGGAAGCGTGCTGGGCCCATAACCCAGAGGTCCGTCGATCGAAGCCACGCTCTGCTATAGTCTTTTATTATTTTAGTAACAACCAAATAAACAAAATGCTATAACAATAAGAAGACAGTTTGCCGAAGCAGAGTGGCGCAGTGGAAGCGTGCTGGTCCCATAACCCAGAGGTCCGTGGATCGAAACCACGCTCTGCTATACACTTTTATTATTTTAGCAACAACCAAATAAACAAAAGCTATAACAATAAGAAGACAGTTTGTCGAAGCAGAGTGGCGCAGTGGAAGCGTGCTGGGCCCATAACCCAGAGGTCCGTGGATCGAAACCACGCTCTGCTATAGTCTTTTATTATTTTAGTAACAACCAAATAAACAAAAAGCTATAACAATAAGAAGACAGTTTGTCGAAGCAGAGTGGCGCAGTGGAAGCGTGCTGGGCCCATAACCCAGAGGTCCGTGGATCGAAACCACGCTCTGCTATAGTCTTTTATTATTTTAATAACAACCAAATAAACAAAAAGCTATAACAATAAGAAGACAACTTGTCGAAGCAGAGTGGCGCAGTGGAAGCGTGCTGGGCCTGTAACCCAGAGGTCCGTGGATCGAAACCACGCTCTGCTATACACTTTTATTATTTAATCAACAACCAAATAAACAAAAAAATTATAAAAATAAAAACACGGTTTGTCGAAGCCGAGTGGCGCAGTGGAAGCGTGCTGAGCCCATAACCCAGAGGTCCGTGGATCGAAACCACGCTCTGCTATACACTTTTATTATTTTAGCAACAACCAAATAAACATAAAAAAGTCCGTGGATCGAAACCACGCTCTGCTATACACTTTTATTATTTTAGCAACAACCAAATAAACAAAAATATTATAAAAATAAAAACACGGTTTGTCGAAGCAGAGTGGCGCAGTGGAAGCGTGCTGAGCCCATAACCCAGAGGTCCGTGGATCGAAACCACGCTCTGCTATACACTTTTATTATTTTAGCAACAACCAAATAAACAAAAAAAGTCCGTGGATCGAAACCACGCTCTGCTATACACTTTTATTATTTTAGCAACAACCAAATAAACAAAAATATTATAAAAATAAAAACACGGTTTGTCGAAGCAGAGTGGCGCAGTGGAAGCGTGCTGAGCCCATAACCCAGAGGTCCGTGGATCGAAACCACGCTCTGCTATAGTCGTTTATTATTTTAGTAACAACCAAATAAACAAAATGCTATAACAATAAGAAGACAGTTTGTCGAAGCAGAGTGGCGCAGTGGAAGCGTGCTGGGCCCATAACCCAGAGGTCCGTGGATCGAAACCACGCTCTGCTATAGTCTCTTATTATTTTAATAACAACCAAATAAACAAAAAGCTATAACAATGAGAAGACAGTTTGTCGAAGCAGAGTGGCGCAGTGGAAGCGTGCTGGGCCCATAACCCAGAGGTCCGTGGATCGAAACCACGCTCTGCTATAGTCTTTTATTATTTTAATAACAACCAAATAAACAAAAAGCTATAACAATAAGAAGACAGTTTGTCGAAGCAGAGTGGCGCAGTGGAAGCGTGCTGGGCCCATAGCCCAGAGGTCTGTGGATCGAAACCACGCTCTGCTATAGTCTTTTATTATTTTAGTAACAACCAAATAAACAAAAGCTATAACAATAAGAAGACATTTTGTCGAAGCAGAGTGGCGCAGTGGAAGCGTGCTGGGCCCATAACCTAGAGGTCCGTGGATCGAAACCACGCTCTGCTATACACTTTTATTATTTTAGTAACGGCCAAATAAACAAATGCTATAACAATAAGAAGACAGTTTGTCGAAGCAGAGTGGCGCAGTGGAAGCGTGCTCTGCCCATAACCCAGAGGTCCGTGGATCGAAACCACGCTCTGCTATAGTCTTTTATTATTTTAATAACAACCAAATAAACAAAAAGCTATAACAATAAGAAGACAGTTTGTCGAAGCAGAGTGGCGCAGTGAAGCGTGCTGGGCCCATAGCCCAGAGGTCTGTGGATCGAAACCACGCTCTGCTATAGTCTTTTATTATTTTAGTAACAACCAAATAAACAAAAGCTATAACAATAAGAAGACATTTTGTCGAAGCAGAGTGGCGCAGTGGAAGCGTGCTGGGCCCATAACCTAGAGGTCCGTGGGTCGAAACCATGCTCTGCTATAGTCTTTTATTATTTTAGTAACAACCAAATAAACAAAATGCTATAACAATAAGAAGACAGTTTGTCGAAGCAGAGTGGCGCAGTGGAAGCGTGCTGGGCCCATAACCCAGGGTCCGTGGATCGAAACCACGCTCTGCTATAGTCTTTTATTATTTTAATAACAACCAAATAAACAAAAAGCTATAACAATAAGAAGACAGTTTGTCGAAGCAGAGTGGCGCAGTGGAAGCGTGCTGGGCCCATAACCCAGAGGTCCGTGGATCGAAACCACGCTCTGCTATAGTCTTTTATTATTTTAGTAATAACAACCAAATAAACAAAATGCTATAACAATAAGAAGACAGTTTGTCGAAGCAGAGTGGCGCAGTGGAAGCGTGCTGGGCCCATAACCCAGGGGTCCGTGGATCGAAACCACGCTCTGCTATAGTCTTTTATTATTTTAATAACAACCAAATAAACAAAAGCTATAACAATAAGAAAAACAAAAAGCTATAACAATAAGAAGACAGTTGTCGAAGCAGAGTGGCGCAGTGGAAGCGTGCTGGGCCCATAACCCAGAGGTCCGTGGATCGAAACCACGCTCTCCCTAACAGCCATGTGACAAGTATGCGGCGAAAAGCGATATCACATACAAGTCACTAAGATCGCTGCGATGTCACATTTAAAGTCACTTTTTGTCACATAGAAGTTGAATGTCCGCTTTTGTTACGTATCTGCTACGTAACATGGATATCGATGATATCGCAGCAATGTCGCATTTTGACTTGATTGTGACATAACCGACTTCTGCGACCAGTATGTGATTTAGTGATGAACATGATATTGCAGCAATGTCGCATTATGACTTACATGTGACAAAACCTCCTTCTGCGACCAGTATGTGATTTAGTGATGAATATAATATTACAGCAATGTCACTTTTTGACTTGTATGTGACATAACTGACTTCAGCGATCAGTATGTGATTTAGTGATGAACATAATATTGCAGCAATGTCGCATTGCGACTTATACGTAACCTAGATGACTTTTGCGACGAACTTGATAGCACAGCAATGTCGCATTGTAACTTGAATGTGACTTAGGTGATTTTCGCGACGAGTATATGATTTAGTGTAGAACATGTCACAGCAATAATGTCACATTGGAACTTTATGGGATCTAAAACAAATTTCTCAATAGGGCGACACAGAATAACTCTGACATGATAAAAAGTAGCTTAAAAGCATCTTCTTTGAAAACAATGCTACAACTTAGAAATTGATAGTACTTTATATCAAAAATAGAGGCATGGGGAAGTTTTCTTTTCGTTATAAGATTAGATTACCTTTAAACATTCGATTAGAGCTTATCCGTAGCCTATCGCCATCTTGGTTCTTTTCGATGGAAGGGAAGCCCGAAGTTAGATAAGTATCACTGCGCGAATAGCTGCCCCTTTACTTTCAACAAGAAGGTAGTTCTTTTAGTTCCTTCGTTATTTGAAGCTTAAAAAACGGATATGTAGCAAAATAAGATACAGATTAGAAACAACTTTGTTTGATAAAACTGCTGCTTTTTCTATTCCCTTCCTTCATTTAAAAAAAAAACAGTTTTTGCTTTGAAAACTGTGTTGCTTGCTGCTCTGCTGCATCGCACGGGATCACAGGCTTGTCACATTGGGACTAGGGAATTTTGTCACAAGATCATATTGCAGCCATGTTGGAATAGGACAAAAATAGGATATCACATACAAGTCACAACACAATGCCATCGCAATATCACATTGTGATATCACTGGAATATCACATAAAGTCACATTGTGATGGGGATTAAAGCGACATCGCTGTGTTATCACATACATGTCACAATGTAATGTCACTACAATAGCAAATCGCGACATCTGTGGGATATCCCCATTGTGACTGGGATTTAGATGACATCACTGCGATATCACATGCAAGTCACAGTATGATGTCACTGCAAGATCGCATGTTGACATTCTTTTGATATCGCATACAGGTCACATTGTGACGGGGATTAAAGCGACATCGCTGTGTTATCACATACACATCACAATGTAATGTCACTACAAGAGCAAATCGCGACATCTGTGGGATATCCCCATTGCGACTGGGATTTAGATGACATCACTGCGATATCACATACAAGTCACAATATGATGTCACTGCAAGATAGCATGGTGACGCCCCTTTGATATCGCATACCAGTCACATTGTGACTGCGACTTACACGATATCACTGTGATGTCATATACTTGTCAGATCGCGACTGTGACCTAAGTGACATAAAATTACGTTGCAGCGACGTAACTGTGACAAACCTGGCTGTTAGGGCTGCTATAGTATTTTATTATTTTAATAACAACGAAATAAACAAAATGCTATAACAATAAGAAGACAGTTTGTCGAAGCAGAGTGGCGCAGTGGAAGCGTGCTGGGCCCATAACCCAGAGGTCCGTGGATCGAAACCACGCTCTGCTATAGTCTTTTATTATTTTAATAACAACCAAATAAACAAAAAGCTATAACAATGAGAAGACAAATTGTCGAAGCAGAGTGGCGCAGTGGAAGCGTGCTGGGCCCATAACCCAGAGGTCCGTGGATCGAAACCACGCTCTGCTATAGTCTTTTTATTATTTTATTAACAACCAAATAAACAAAATGCTATAACAATAAGAAGACAGTTTGTCGAAGCAGAGTGGCGCAGTGGAAGCGTGCTGGGCCCATAACCCAGGGGTCCGTGGATCGAAACCACGCTCTGCTATAGTCTTTTATTATTTTAATAACAACCAAATAAACAA
Source organism: Hylyphantes graminicola (assembly GCA_023701765.1). Classification (NCBI taxonomy): domain Eukaryota; kingdom Metazoa; phylum Arthropoda; class Arachnida; order Araneae; family Linyphiidae; genus Hylyphantes; species Hylyphantes graminicola. The sequence goes on from CM043112.1 coordinate 20,171,831, forward strand.
AATGCTATAACAATAAAAACACGGTTTGTCGAAGCAGAGTGGCGCAGTGGAAGCGTGCTGGGCCCATAACCCAGAGGTCCGTGGATCGAAACCACGCTCTGCTATAGTCTTTTATTATTTTAGTAACAACCAAATAAACAAAATGCTATAACAATAAGAAGACAGTTTGTCGAAGCAGAGTGGCGCAGTGGAAGCGTGCTGGGCCCATAACCCAGGGGTCCGTGGATCGAAACCACGCTCTGCTATAGTCTTTTATTATTTTAATAACAACCAAATAAACAAAAAGCTATAACAATAAGAAGACAGTTTGTCGAAGCAGAGTGGCGCAGTGGAAGCGTGCTGGGCCCATAACCCAGAGGTCCGTCGATCGAAGCCACGCTCTGCTATAGTCTTTTATTATTTTAGTAACAACCAAATAAACAAAATGCTATAACAATAAGAAGACAGTTTGCCGAAGCAGAGTGGCGCAGTGGAAGCGTGCTGGGTCCCATAACCCAGAGGTCCGTGGATCGAAACCACGCTCTGCTATACACTTTTATTATTTTAGCAACAACCAAATAAACAAAAGCTATAACAATAAGAAGACAGTTTGTCGAAGCAGAGTGGCGCAGTGGAAGCGTGCTGGGCCCATAACCCAGAGGTCCGTGGATCGAAACCACGCTCTGCTATAGTCTTTTATTATTTTAATAACAACCAAATAAACAAAAAGCTATAACAATAAGAAGACAGTTTGTCGAAGCAGAGTGGCGCAGTGGAAGCGTGCTGGGCCCATAACCCAGAGGTCCGTGGATCGAAACCACGCTCTGCTATAGTCATTTATTATTTTAATAACAACCAAATAAACAAAAAGCTATAACAATAAGAAGACAACTTGTCGAAGCAGAGTGGCGCAGTGGAAGCGTGCTGGGCCCATAACCCAGAGGTCCGTGGATCGAAACCACGCTCTGCTATAGTCTTTTATTATTTTAGTAACAACCAAATAAACAAAAAGCTATAACAATAAGAAGACAGTTTGTCGAAGCAGAGTGGCGCAGTGGAAGCGTGCTGGGCCCATAACCCAGAGGTCCGTGGATCGAAACCACGCTCTGCTATAGTCTTTTATTATTTTAATAACAACCAAATAAACAAAAAGCTATAACAATAAGAAGACAACTTGTCGAAGCAGAGTGGCGCAGTGGAAGCGTGCTGGGCCTGTAACCCAGAGGTCCGTGGATCGAAACCACGCTCTGCTATACACTTTTATTATTTAATCAACAACCAAATAAACAAAAAAATTATAAAAATAAAAACACGGTTTGCCGAAGCCGAGTGGCGCAGTGGAAGCGTGCTGAGCCCATAACCCAGAGGTCCGTGGATCGAAACCACGCTCTGCTATACACTTTTATTATTTTAGCAACAACCAAATAAACATAAAAAAGTCCGTGGATCGAAACCACGCTCTGCTATACACTTTTATTATTTTAGCAACAACCAAATAAACAAAAATATTATAAAAATAAAAACACGGTTTGTCGAAGCAGAGTGGCGCAGTGGAAGCGTGCTGAGCCCATAACCCAGAGGTCCGTGGATCGAAACCAAGCTCTGCTATACACTTTTATTATTTTAGCAACAACCAAATAAACAAAAAAAGTCCGTGGATCGAAACCACGCTCTGCTATACACTTTTATTATTTTAGCAACAACCAAATAAACAAAAATATTATAAAAATAAAAACACGGTTTGTCGAAGCAGAGTGGCGCAGTGGAAGCGTGCTGAGCCCATAACCCAGAGGTCCGTGGATCGAAACCACGCTCTGCTATAGTCGTTTATTATTTTAGTAACAACCAAATAAACAAAATGCTATAACAATAAGAAGACAGTTTGTCGAAGCAGAGTGGCGCAGTGGAAGCGTGCTGGGCCCATAACCCAGAGGTCCGTGGATCGAAACCACGCTCTGCTATAGTCTCTTATTATTTTAATAACAACCAAATAAACAAAAAGCTATAACAATGAGAAGACAGTTTGTCGAAGCAGAGTGGCGCAGTGGAAGCGTGCTGGGCCCATAACCCAGAGGTCCGTGGATCGAAACCACGCTCTGCTATAGTCTTTTATTATTTTAAATAACAACCAAATAAACAAAAAGCTATAACAATAAGAGGACAGTTTGTCGAATCAGAGTGGCGCAGTGGAAGCGTGCTGGGCCCATAACCCAGAGGTCCGTGGATCGAAACCACGCTCTGCTATACACTTTTATTATTTTAGCAACAACCAAATAAATAAAAAGCTATAACAATAAGAAGACAGTTTGTCGAAGCAGTTTGGCGCAGTGGAAGCGTGCTGGGCCCATAACCCAGAGGTCCGTGGATCGAAACCACGCTCTGCTATAATCTTTTATTATTTTAATAACAACCAAATAAACAAAAAGCTATAACAATAAGAAGACAGTTTGTCGAAGCAGAGTGGCGCAGTGGAAGCGTGCTGGGCCCATAGCCCAGAGGTCTGTGGATCGAAACCACGCTCTGCTATAGTCTTTTATTATTTTAGTAACAACCAAATAAACAAAAGCTATAACAATAAGAAGACATTTTGTCGAAGCAGAGTGGCGCAGTGGAAGCGTGCTGGGCCCATAACCTAGAGGTCCGTGGATCGAAACCACGCTCTGCTATACACTTTTATTATTTTAGTAACGGCCCAAATAAACAAAATGCTATAACAATAAGAAGACAGTTTGTCGAAGCAGAGTGGCGCAGTGGAAGCGTGCTGGGCCCATAACCCAGAGGTCCGTGGATCGAAACCACGCTCTGCTATAGTCTTTTATTATTTTAATAACAACCAAATAAACAAAAAGCTATAACAATAAGAAGACAGTTTGTCGAAGCAGAGTGGCGCAGTGGAAGCGTGCTGGGCCCATAGCCCAGAGGTCTGTGGATCGAAACCACGCTCTGCTATAGTCTTTTATTATTTTAGTAACAACCAAATAAACAAAAGCTATGAAATAAGAAGACATTTTGTCGAAGCAGAGTGGCTCAGTGGAAGCGTGCTGGCCCATAACCTAGAGGTCCGTGGGTCGAAACCACGCTCTGCTATAGTCTTTTATTATTTTAGTAACAACCAAATAAACAAAAATGCTATAACAATAAGAAGACAGTTTGTCGAAGCAGAGTGGCGCAGTGGAAGCGTGCTGGGCCCATAACCCAGGGGTCCGTGGATCGAAACCACGCTCTGCTATAGTCTTTTATTATTTTAATAACAACCAAATAAACAAAAAGCTATAACAATAAGAAGACAGTTTGTGGAAGCAGAGTGGCGCAGTGGAAGCGTGCTGGGCCCATAACCCAGAGGTCCGTGGATCGAAACCACGCTCTGCTATAGTCTTTTATTATTTTAGTAACAACCAAATAAACAAAATGCTATAACAATAAGAAGACAGTTTGTCGAAGCAGAGTGGCGCAGTGGAAGCGTGCTGGGCCCATAACCCAGGGGTCCGTGGATCGAAACCACGCTCTGCTATAGTCTTTTATTATTTTAATAACAACCACATAAACAAAAAGCTATAACAATAAGAAGACAGTTTGTCGAAGCAGAGTGGCGCAGTGGAAGCGTGCTGGGCCCATAACCCAGAGGTCCGTGGATCGAAACCACGCTCTCCCTAACAGCCATGTGACAAGTATGGGGCGAAAAGCGATATCACATACAAGTCACTAAGATCGCTGCGATGTCACATTTAAAGTCACTTTTTTGTCACATAGAAGTTGAATGTCCGCTTTTGTTACGTATCTGCTACGTAACATGGATATCGATGATATCGCAGCAATGTCGCATTTTGACTTGATTGTGACATAACCGACTTCTGCGACCAGTATGTGATTTAGTGATGAACATGATATTGCAGCAATGTCGCATTATGACTTACATGTGACAAAACCGACTTCTGCGACCAGTATGTGATTTAGTGATGAACATAATATTGCAGCAATGTCGCATTATGACTTGCATGTGACAAAACCTCCTTCTGCGACCAGTATGTGATTTAGTGATGAATATAATATTACAGCAATGTCACTTTTTGACTTGTATGTGACATAACTGACTTCAGCGATCAGTATGTGATTTAGTGATGAACATAATATTGCAGCAATGTCGCATTGCGACTTATACGTAACCTAGATGACTTTTGCGACGAACTTGATAGCACAGCAATGTCGCATTGTAACTTGAATGTGACTTAGGTGATTTTCGCGACGAGTATATGATTTAGTGTAGAACATGTCACAGCAATAATGTCACATTGGAACTTTATGGGATCTAAAACAAATTTCTCAATAGGGCGACACAGAATAACTCTGACATGATAAAAAGTAGCTTAAAAGCATCTTCTTTGAAAACAATGCTACAACTTAGAAATTGATAGTACTTTATATCAAAAATAGAGGCATGGGGAAGTTTTCTTTTCGTTATAAGATTAGATTACCTTTAAACATTCGATTAGAGCTTATCCGTAGCCTATCGCCATCTTGGTTCTTTTCGATGGAAGGGAAGCCCGAAGTTAGATAAGTATCACTGCGCGAATAGCTGCCCCTTTACTTTCAACAAGAAGGTAGTTCTTTTAGTTCCTTCGTTATTTGAAGCTTAAAAAACGGATATGTAGCAAAATAAGATACAGATTAGAAACAACTTTGTTTGATAAAACTGCTGCTTTTTCTATTCCCTTCCTTCATTTTAAAAAAACAGTTTTTGCTTTGAAAACTGTGTTGCTTGCTGCTCTGCTGCATCGCACGGGATCACAGGCTTGTCACATTGGGACTAGGGAATTTTGTCACAAGATCATATTGCAGCCATGTTGGAATAGGACAAAAATAGGATATCACATACAAGTCACAACACAATGCCATCGCAATATCACATTGTGATATCACTGGAATATCACATAAAGTCACATTGTGATGGGGATTAAAGCGACATCGCTGTGTTATCACATACATGTCACAATGTAATGTCACTACAATAGCAAATCGCGACATCTGTGGGATATCCCCATTGTGACTGGGATTTAGATGACATCACTGCGATATCACATGCAAGTCACAGTATGATGTCACTGCAAGATCGCATGTTGACATTCTTTTGATATCGCATACAGGTCACATTGTGACGGGGATTAAAGCGACATCGCTGTGTTATCACATACACATCACAATGTAATGTCACTACAAGAGCAAATCGCGACATCTGTGTGATATCCCCATTGCGACTGGGATTTAGATGACATCACTGCGATATCACATACAAGTCACAATATGATGTCACTGCAAGATAGCATGGTGACGCCCCTTTGATATCGCATACCAGTCACATTGTGACTGCGACTTACACGATATCACTGTGATGTCATATACTTGTCAGATCGCGACTGTGACCTAAGTGACATAAAATTACGTTGCAGCGACGTAACTGTGACAAACCTGGCTGTTAGGGCTGCTATAGTCTTTTATTATTTTAATAACAACGAAATAAACAAAATGCTATAACAATAAGAAGACAGTTTGTCGAAGCAGAGTGGCGCAGTGGAAGCGTGCTGGGCCCATAACCCAGAGGTCCGTGGATCGAAACCACGCTCTGCTATAGTCTTTTATTATTTTAATAACAACCAAATAAACAAAAAGCTATAACAATGAGAAGACAAATTGTCGAAGCAGAGTGGCGCAGTGGAAGCGTGCTGGGCCCATAACCCAGAGGTCCGTGGATCGAAACCACGCTCTGCTATAGTCTTTTATTATTTTAGTAACAACCAAATAAACAAAATGCTATAACAATAAGAAGACAGTTTGTCGAAGCAGAGTGGCGCAGTGGAAGCGTGCTGGGCCCATAACCCAGGGGTCCGTGGATCGAAACCACGCTCTGCTATAGTCTTTTATTATTTTAATAACAACCAAATAAACAAAATGCTATAACAATAAAAACACGGTTTGTCGAAGCAGAGTGGCGCAGTGGAAGCGTGCTGGGCCCATAACCCAGAGGTCCGTGGATCGAAACCACGCTCTGCTATACACTTTTATTATTTTAGCAACAACCAAATAAACAAAAAAAGTCCGTGGATCGAAACCACGCTCTGCTATACACTTTTATTATTTTAGCAACAACCAAATAAACAAAAATATTATAAAAATAAAACACGGTTTGTCGAAGCAGAGTGGCGCAGTGGAAGCGTGCTGAGCCCATAACCCAGAGGTCCGTGGATCGAAACCACGCTCTGCTATAGTCTTTTATTATTTTAGTAACAACCAAATAAACAAAATGCTATAACAATAAGAAGACAGTTTGTCGAAGCAGAGTGGCGCAGTGGAAGCGTGCTGGGCCCATAACCCAGAGGTCCGTGGATCGAAACCACGCTCTGCTATAGTCTTTTATTATTTTAATAACAACCAAATAAACAAAAAGCTATAACAATGAGAAGACAGTTTGTCGAAGCAGAGTGGCGCAGTGGAAGCGTGCTGGGCCCATAACCCAGAGGTCCGTGGATCGAAACCACGCTCTGCTATAGTCTTTTATTATTTTAATAACAACCAAATAAACAAAAAGCTATAACAATAAGAAGACAGTTTGTCGAAGCAGAGTGGCGCAGTGGAAGCGTGCTGGGCCCATAACCCAGAGGTCCGTGGATCGAAACCACGCTCTGCTATACACTTTTATTATTTTAGCAACAACCAAATAAATAAAAAGCTATAACAATAAGAAGACAGTTTGTCGAAGCAGTTTGGCGCAGTGGAAGCGTGCTGGGCCCATAACCCAGAGGTCCGTGGATCGAAACCACGCTCTGCTATAGTCTTTTATTATTTTAGTAACAACCAAATAAACAAAATGCTATAACAATAAGAAGACAGTTTGTCGAAGCAGAGTGGCGCAGTGGAAGCGTGCTGGGCCCATAACCCAGAGGTCCGTGGATCGAAACCACGCTCTGCTATAGTCTTTTATTATTTTAATAACAACCAAATAAACAAAAAGCTATAACAATGAGAAGACAGTTTGTCGAAGCAGAGTGGCGCAGTGGAAGCGTGCTGGGCCCATAACCCAGAGGTCCGTGGATCGAAACCACGCTCTGCTATAGTCTTTTATTATTTTAATAACAACCAAATAAACAAAAAGCTATAACAATAAGAGGACAGTTTGTCGAAGCAGAGTGGCGCAGTGGAAGCGTGCTAGGCCCATAACCCAGAGGTCCGTGGATCGAAACCACGCTCTGCTATACACTTTTATTATTTTAGCAACAACCAAATAAACAAAAAGCTATAACAATAAGAAGACAGTTTGTCGAAGCAGTTTGGCGCAGTGGAAGCGTGCTGGGCCCATAACCCAGAGGTCCGTGGATCGAAACCACGCTCTGCTATAGTCTTTTATTATTTTAATAACAACCAAATAAACAAAAAGCTATAACAATAAGAAGACAGTTTGTCGAAGCAGAGTGGCGCAGTGGAAGCGTGCTGGGCCCATAACCCAGAGGTCCGTGGATCGAAACCACGCTCTGCTATAGTCTTTTATTATTTTAGTAACAACCAAATAAACAAAAGCTATAACAATAAGAAGACATTTTGTCGAAGCAGAGTGGCGCAGTGGAAGCGTGCTGGGCCCATAACCCAGAGGTCCGTGGATCGAAACCACGCTCTGCTATAGTCTTTTATTATTTTAGTAACAACCAAATAAACAAAATGCTATAACAATAAGAAGACAGTTTGTCGAAGCAGAGTGGCGCAGTGGAAGCGTGCTGGGCCCATAACCCAGAGGTCCGTGGATCGAAACCACGCTCTGCTATAGTCTTTTATTATTTTAATAACAACCAAATAAACAAAAAGCTATAACAATAAGAAGACAGTTTGTCGAAGCAGAGTGGCGCAGTGGAAGCGTGCTGGGCCCATAACCCAGAGGTCCGTGGATCGAAACCACGCTCTGCTATAGTCTTTTATTATTTTAGTAACAACCAAATAAACAAAATGCTATAACAATAAGAAGACAGTTTGTCGAAGCAGAGTGGCGCAGTGGAAGCGTGCTGGGCCCATAACCCAGAGGTCCGTGGATCGAAACCACGCTCTGCTATAGTCTTTTATTATTTTAATAACTACCAAATAAACAAAAAGCTATAACAATAAGAAGACAGTTTGTCGAAGCAGAGTGGCGCAGTGGAAGCGTGCTGGGCCCATAACCCAGAGGTCCGTGGATCGAAACCACGCTCTGCTATAGTCTTTTATTATTTTAATAACAACCAAATAAACAAAATGCTATAACAATAAGAAGACAGTTTGTCGAAGCAGAGTGGCGCAGTGGAAGCGTGCTGGGCCCATAACCCAGAGGTCCGTGGATCGAAACCACGCTCTGCTATAGTCTTTTATTATTTTAATAACAACCAAATAAACAAAAAGCTATAACAATGAGAAGACAGTTTGTCGAAGCAGAGTGGCGCAGTGGAAGCGTGCTGGGCCCATAACCCAGAGGTCCGTGGATCGAAACCACGCTCTGCTATAGTCTTTTATTATTTTAGTAACAACCAAATAAACAAAATGCTATAACAATAAGAAGACAGTTTGTCGAAGCAGAGTGGCGCAGTGGAAGCGTGCTGGGCCCATAACCCAGAGGTCCGTGGATCGAAACCACGCTCTGCTATAGTCTTTTATTATTTTAATAACAACCAAATAAACAAAATGCTATAACAATAAAAACACGGTTTGTCGAAGCAGAGTGGCGCAGTGGAAGCGTGCTGGGCCCATAACCCAGAGGTCCGTGGATCGAAACCACGCTCTGCTATAGTCTTTTATTATTTTAGTAACAACCAAATAAACAAAATGCTATAACAATAAGAAGACAGTTTGTCGAAGCAGAGTGGCGCAGTGGAAGCGTGCTGGGCCCATAACCCAGAGGTCCGTGGATCGAAACCACGCTCTGCTATAGTCTTTTATTATTTTAATAACAACCAAATAAACAAAAAATTATAACAATAAGAAGACAGTTTGTCGAAGCAGAGTGGCGCAGTGGAAGCGTGCTGGGCCCATAACCCAGAGGTCCGTGGATCGAAACCACGCTCTGCTATAGTCTTTTATTATTTTAGTAACAACCAAATAAACAAAATGCTATAACAATAAGAAGACAGTTTGTCGAAGCAGAGTGGCGCAGTGGAAGCGTGCTGGGCCCATAACCCAGAGGTCCGTGGATCGAAACCACGCTCTGCTATAGTCTTTTATTATTTTAATAACAACCAAATAAACAAAAAGCTATAACAATAAGAAGACAGTTTGTCGAAGCAGAGTGGCGCAGTGGAAGCGTGCTGGGCCCATAACCCAGAGGTCCGTGGATCGAAACCACGCTCTGCTATAGTCTTTTATTATTTAATCAACAACCAAATAAACAAAAAAATTATAAAAATAAAAACACGGTTTGTCGAAGCAGAGTGGCGCAGTGGAAGCGTGCTGGGCCCATAACCCAGAGGTCCGTGGATCGAAACCACGCTCTGCTATACACTTTTATTATTTTAGCAACAACCAAATAAACATAAAAAAGTCCGTGGATCGAAACCACGCTCTGCTATACACTTTTATTATTTTAGCAACAACCAAATAAACAAAAATATTATAAAAATAAAAACACGGTTTGTCGAAGCAGAGTGGCGCAGTGGAAGCGTGCTGGGCCCATAACCCAGAGGTCCGTGGATCGAAACCACGCTCTGCTATAGTCTTTTATTATTTTAGCAACAACCAAATAAACAAAAAACGCTCTGCTATACACTTTTATTATTTTAGCAACAACCAAATAAACAAAAATATTATAAAAATAAAAACACAGTTTGTCGAAGCAGAGTGGCGCAGTGGAAGCGTGCTGGGCCCATAACCCAGAGGTCCGTGGATCGAAACCACGCTCTGCTATAGTCTTTTATTATTTTAGTAACAACCAAATAAACAAAATGCTATAACAATAAGAAGACAGTTTGTCGAAGCAGAGTGGCGCAGTGGAAGCGTGCTGGGCCCATAACCCAGAGGTCCGTGGATCGAAACCACGCTCTGCTATAGTCTTTTATTATTTTAATAACAACCAAATAAACAAAAAGCTATAACAATGAGAAGACAGTTTGTCGAAGCAGAGTGGCGCAGTGGAAGCGTGCTGGGCCCATAACCCAGAGGTCCGTGGATCGAAACCACGCTCTGCTATAGTCTTTTATTATTTTAATAACAACCAAATAAACAAAAAGCTATAACAATAAGAAGACAGTTTGTCGAAGCAGAGTGGCGCAGTGGAAGCGTGCTGGGCCCATAACCCAGAGGTCCGTGGATCGAAACCACGCTCTGCTATAGTCTTTTATTATTTTAGTAACAACCAAATAAACAAAAGCTATAACAATAAGAAGACATTTTGTCGAAGCAGAGTGGCGCAGTGGAAGCGTGCTGGGCCCATAACCCAGAGGTCCGTGGATCGAAACCACGCTCTGCTATAGTCTTTTATTATTTTAGTAACAACCAAATAAACAAAAAGCTATAACAATAAGAAGACAGTTTGTCGAAGCAGAGTGGCGCAGTGGAAGCGTGCTGGGCCCATAACCCAGAGGTCCGTGGATCGAAACCACGCTCTGCTATAGTCTTTTATTATTTTAATAACAACCAAATAAACAAAAAGCTATAACAATAAGAAGACAGTTTGTCGAAGCAGAGTGGCGCAGTGGAAGCGTGCTGGGCCCATAACCCAGAGGTCCGTGGATCGAAACCACGCTCTGCTATAGTCTTTTATTATTTTAATAACAACCAAATAAACAAAAAGCTATAACAATAAGAAGACAGTTTGTCGAAGCAGAGTGGCGCAGTGGAAGCGTGCTGGGCCCATAACCCAGAGGTCCGTGGATCGAAACCACGCTCTGCTATAGTCTTTTATTATTTTAGTAACAACCAAATAAACAAAAGCTATAACAATAAGAAGACATTTTGTCGAAGCAGAGTGGCGCAGTGGAAGCGTGCTGGGCCCATAACCCAGAGGTCCGTGGATCGAAACCACGCTCTGCTATAGTCTTTTATTATTTTAATAACAACCAAATAAACAAAAAGCTATAACAATAAGAAGACAGTTTGTCGAAGCAGAGTGGCGCAGTGGAAGCGTGCTGGGCCCATAACCCAGAGGTCCGTGGATCGAAACCACGCTCTGCTATAGTCTTTTATTATTTTAATAACAACCAAATAAACAAAAAGCTATAACAATAAGAAGACAACTTGTCGAAGCAGAGTGGCGCAGTGGAAGCGTGCTGGGCCCATAACCCAGAGGTCCGTGGATCGAAACCACGCTCTGCTATACACTTTTATTATTTTATCAACAACCAAATAAACAAAAAAATTATAAAAATAAAAACACGGTTTGTCGAAGCAGAGTGGCGCAGTGGAAGCGTGCTGGGCCCATAACCCAGAGGTCCGTGGATCGAAACCACGCTCTGCTATAGTCTTTTATTATTTTAGCAACAACCAAATAAACAAAAATATTATAAAAATAAAAACACGGTTTGTCGAAGCAGAGTGGCGCAGTGGAAGCGTGCTGGGCCCATAACCCAGAGGTCCGTGGATCGAAACCACGCTCTGCTATAGTCTTTTATTATTTTAATAACAACCAAATAAACAAAAAGCTATAACAATAAGAAGACAGTTTGTCGAAGCAGAGTGGCGCAGTGGAAGCGTGCTGGGCCCATAACCCAGAGGTCCGTGGATCGAAACCACGCTCTGCTATAGTCTTTTATTATCTTAATAACAACCAAATAAACAAAAAGCTATAACAATGAGAAGACAGTTTGTCGAAGCAGAGTGGCGCAGTGGAAGCGTGCTTGGCCCATAACCCAGAGGTCCGTGGATCGAAACCACGCTCTGCTATAGTCTTTTATTATTTTAATAACAACCAAATAAACAAAAAGCTATAACAATAAGAAGACAGTTTGTCGAAGCAGAGTGGCGCAGTGGAAGCGTGCTGGGCCCATAACCCAGAGGTCCGTGGATCGAAACCACGCTCTGCTATAGTCTTTTATTATTTTAGCAACAACCAAATAAACAAAAAGCTATAACAATAAGAAGACAGTTTGTCGAAGCAGTTTGGCGTAACCAAATAAACAAAAAAGTCCGTGGATCGAAACCACGCTCTGCTATACACTTTTATTATTTTAATAACAACCAAATAAACAAAAAGCTATAACAATAAGAAGACAGTTTGTCGAAGCAGAGTGGCGCAGTGGAAGCGTGCTAGGCCCATAACCCAGAGGTCCGTGGATCGAAAACCACGCTCTGCTATAGTCTTTTATTATTTTAGTAACAACCAAATAAACAAAAAGCTATAACAATAAGAAGACAGTTTGTCGAAGCAGAGTGGCGCAGTGGAAGCGTGCTGGGCCCATAACCCAGAGGTCCGTGGATCGAAACCACGCTCTGCTATAGTCTTTTATTATTTTAATAACAACCAAATAAACAAAAAGCTATAACAATGAGAAGACAGTTTGTCGAAGCAGAGTGGCGCAGTGGAAGCGTGCTGGGCCCATAACCCAGAGGTCCGTGGATCGAAACCACGCTCTGCTATAGTCTTTTATTATTTTAGTAACAACCAAATAAACAAAATGCTATAACAATAAGAAGACAGTTTGTCGAAGCAGAGTGGCGCAGTGGAAGCGTGCTGGGCCCATAACCCAGAGGTCCGTGGATCGAAACCACGCTCTGCTATAGTCTTTTATTATTTTAATAACAACCAAATAAACAAAAAGCTATAACAATAAGAAGACAGTTTGTCGAAGCAGAGTGGCGCAGTGGAAGCGTGCTGGGCCCATAACCCAGAGGTCCGTGGATCGAAACCACGCTCTGCTATACACTTTTATTATTTTAGCAACAACCAAATAAACAAAAAGCTATAACAATAAGAAGACAGTTTGTCGAAGCAGAGTGGCGCAGTGGAAGCGTGCTGGGCCCATAACCCAGAGGTCCGTGGATCGAAACCACGCTCTGCTATAGTCTTTTATTATTTTAGTAACAACCAAATAAACAAAATGCTATAACAATAAGAAGACATTTTGTCGAAGCAGAGTGGCGCAGTGGAAGCGTGCTGGGCCCATAACCCAGAGGTCCGTGGATCGAAACCACGCTCTGCTATAGTCTTTTATTATTTTAGTAACAACCAAATAAACAAAATGCTATAACAATAAAGAGACATTTTGTCGAAGCAGAGTGGCGCAGTGGAAGCGTGCTGGGCCCATAACCCAGAGGTCCGTGGATCGAAACCACGCTCTGCTATACAATTTTATTATTTTAATAACAACCAAATAAACAAAAAGCTATAACAATAAGAAGACAGTTTGTCGAAGCAGAGTGGCGCAGTGGAAGCGTGCTAGGCCCATAACCCAGAGGTCCGTGGATCGAAACCACGCTCTGCTATAGTCTTTTATTATTTTAGTAACAACCAAATAAACAAAAAGCTATAACAATAAGAAGACAGTTTGTCGAAGCAGAGTGGCGCAGTGGAAGCGTGCTGGGCCCATAACCCAGAGGTCCGTGGATCGAAACCACGCTCTGCTATAGTCTTTTTTTATTTTAATAACAACCAAATAAACAAAAAGCTATAACAATACGAAGACAACTTGTCGAAGCAGAGTGGCGCAGTGGAAGCGTGCTGGGCCCATAACCCAGAGGTCCGTGGATCGAAACCACGCTCTGCTATACACTTTTATTATTTTCACAACAACCAAATAAACAAAAAAAGTCCGTGGATCGAAACCACGCTCTGCTATACACTTTTATTATTTTAGCAACAACCAAATAAACAAAAATATTATAAAAATAAAAACACGTTTTGTCGAAGCAGAGTGGCGCAGTGGAAGCGTGCTGGGCCCATAACCCAGAGGTCCGTGGATCGAAACCACGCTCTGCTATAGTCTTTTATTATTTAAGTAACAACCAAATAAACAAAATGCTATAACAAAAAGAAGACAGTTTGTCGAAGCAGAGTGGCGCAGTGGAAGCGTGCTGGGCCCATAACCCAGAGGTCCGTGGATCGAAACCACGCTCTGCTATAGTCTTTTATTATTTTAGTAACAACCAAATAAACAAAATGCTATAACAATAAGAAGACAGTTTGTCGAAGCAGAGTGGCGCAGTGGAAGCGTGCTGGGCCCATAACCCAGAGGTCCGTGGATCGAAACCACGCTCTGCTATACACTTTTATTATTTTAGCAACAACCAAATAAACAAAAAGCTATAACAATAAGAAGACAGTTTGTCGAAGCAGATTGGCGCAGTGGAAGCGTGCTGGGCCCATAACCCAGAGGTCCGTGGATCGAAACCACGCTCTGCTATAGTCTTTTATTATTTTAGTAACAGCCAAATAAACAAAATGCTATAACAATACGAAGACAGTTTGTCGAAGCAGAGTGGCGCAGTGGAAGCGTGCTGGGCCCATAACCAGAGGTCCGTGGATCGAAACCACGCTCTGCTATACACTTTTATTATTTTAGCAACAACCAAATAAACAAAAAGCTATAACAATAAGAAGACAGTTTGTCGAAGCAGAGTGGCGCAGTGGAAGCGTGCTGGGCCCATAACCCAGAGGTCCGTGGATCGAAACCACGCTCTGCTATAGTCTTTTATTATTTTAATAACAACCAAATAAACGAAAAAATTATAAAAATAAAAACACGGTTTGTCGAAGCAGAGTGGCGCAGTGGAAGCGTGCTGGGCCCATAACCCAGAGGTCCGTGGATCGAAACCACGCTCTGCTATAGTCTTTTATTATTTTAATAACAACCAAATAAACAAAAAGCTATAACAATAAGAAGACAACTTGTCGAAGCAGAGTGGCGCAGTGGAAGCGTGCTGGTCCCATAACCCAGAGGTCCGTGGATCGAAACCACGCTCTGCTATAGTCTTTTATTATTTTAGCAACAACCAAATAATCAAAAAAATTATAAAAATAAAAACACGGTTTGTCGAAGCAGAGTGGCGCAGTGGAAGCGTGCTGGGCCCATAACCCAGAGGTCCGTGGATCGAAACCACGCTCTGCTATAGTCTTTATTATTTTAGTAACAACCAAATAAACAAAAAGCTATAACAATAAGAAGACAGTTTGTCGAAGCAGAGTGGCGCAGTGGAAGCGTGCTGGGCCCATAACCCAGAGGTCCGTGGATCGAAACCACGCTCTGCTATACACTTATATTATTTTAGCAACAACCAAATAAACAAAAAAAATATAAAAATAAAAACACGGTTTGTCGAAGCAGAGTGGCGCAGTGGAAGCGTGCTGGGCCCATAACTCAGAGGTCCGTGGATCGAAACCACGCTGTGCTATTGTCTTTTATTATTTTAGTAACAACCAAATAAACAAAAGCTATAACAATAAGAAGACAGTTTGTCGAAGCAGAGTGGCGCAGTGGAAGCGTGCTGGGCCCACAACCCAGAGGTCCGTGGATCGAAACCACGCTCTGCTATACACTTTTATTATTTTAGCAACAACCAAATAAACAAAAAAAGTCCGTGGATCGAAACCACGCTCTGCTATACACTTTTATTATTTTAGCAACAACCAAATAAACAAAAATATTATAAAAATAAAAGCACGGTTTGTCGAAGCAGAGTGGCGCAGTGGAAGCGTGCTGGGCCCATAACCCAGAGGTCCGTGGATCGAAACCACGCTCTGCTATAGTCTTTTATTATTTAAGTAACAACCAAATAAACAAAATGCTATAACAAAAAGAAGACAGTTTGTCGAAGCAGAGTGGCGCAGTGGAAGCGTGCTGGGCCCATAACCCAGAGGTCCGTGGATCGAAACCACGCTCTGCTATAGTGTTTTATTATTTTAATAACAACCAAATAAACAAAAAGCTATAACAATAAGAGGACAGTTTGTCGAAGCAGAGTGGCGCAGTGGAAGCGTGCTGGGCCCATAACCCAGAGGTCCGTGGATCGAAACCACGCTCTGCTATAGTCTTTTATTATTTTAATAACAACCAAATAAACAAAAAGCTATAACAATAAGAAGACAGTTTGTCGAAGCAGAGTGGCGCAGTGGAAGCGTGCTGGGCCCATAACCCAGAGGTCCGTGGATCGAAACCACGCTCTGCTATAGTCTTTTATTATTTTAGTAACAGCCAAATAAACAAAATGCTATAACAATACGAAGACAGTTTGTCGAAGCAGAGTGGCGCAGTGGAAGCGTGCTGGGCCCATAACCCAGAGGTCCGTGGATCGAAACCACGCTCTGCTATAGTCTTTTATTATTTTAATAACAACCAAATAAACGAAAAAATTATAAAAATAAAAACACGGTTTGTCGAAGCAGAGTGGCGCAGTGGAAGCGTGCTGGGCCCATAACCCAGAGGTCCGTGGATCGAAACCACGCTCTGCTATAGTTTTTTATTATTTTAATAACAACCAAATAAACAAAAAGCTATAACAATAAGAAGACAACTTGTCGAAGCAGAGTGGCGCAGTGGAAGCGTGCTGTGCCCATAACCCAGAGGTCCGTGGATCGAAACCACGCTCTGCTATAGTCTTTTATTATTTTAATAACAACCAAATAAACAAAAAGCTATAACAATAAGAAGACAGTTTGTCGAAGCAGAGTGGCGCAGTGGAAGCGTGCTGGGCCCATAACCCAGAGGTCCGTGGATCGAAACCACGCTCTGCTATAGTCTTTTATTATTTTAGTAACAGCCAAATAAACAAAATGCTATAACAATACGAAGACAGTTTGTCGAAGCAGAGTGGCGCAGTGGAAGCGTGCTGTGCCCATAACCCAGAGCTCCGTGGATCGAAACCACGCTCTGCTATAGTCTTTTATTATTTTAATAACAACCAAATAAACGAAAAAATTATAAAAATAAAAACACGGTTTGTCGAAGCAGAGTGGCGCAGTGGAAGCGTGCTGGGCCCATAACCCAGAGGTCCGTGGATCGAAACCACGCTCTGCTATAGTTTTTTATTATTTTAATAACAACCAAATAAACAAAAAGCTATAACAATAAGAAGACAACTTGTCGAAGCAGAGTGGCGCAGTGGAAGCGTGCTGGTCCCATAACCCAGAGGTCCGTGGATCGAAACCACGCTCTGCTATAGTCTTTTATTATTTTAGCAACAACCAAATAAACAAAAAAATTATAAAAATAAAAACACGGTTTGTCGAAGCAGAGTGGCGCAGTGGAAGCGTGCTGGGCCCATAACCCAGAGGTCCGTGGATCGAAACCACGCTCTGCTATACACTTTTATTATTTTAGCAACAACCAAATAAACAAAAAAATTATAAAAATAAAAACACGGTTTGTCGAAGCAGAGTGGCGCAGTGGAAGCGTGCTGGGCCCATAACCCAGAGGTCCGTGGATCGAAACCACGCTCTGCTATACACTTTCATTATTTTCACAACAACCAAATAAACAAAAAAAGTCCGTGGATCGAAACCACGCTCTGCTATACACTTTTATTATTTTAGCAACAACCAAATAAACAAAAATATTATAAAAATAAAAACACGTTTTGTCGAAGCAGAGTGGCGCAGTGGAAGCGTGCTGAGCCCATAACCCAGAGGTCCGTGGATCGAAACCACGCTCTGCTATAGTCTTTTATTATTTTAGTAACAACCAAATAAACAAAATGCTATAACAATACGAAGACAGTTTGTCGAAGCAGAGTGGCGCAGTGTGGAAGCGTGCTGGGCCCATAACCCAGAGGTCCGTGGATCGAAACCACGCTCTGCTATACACTTTTATTATTTTAGCAACAACCAAATAAACAAAAAGCTATAACAATAAGAAGACAGTTTTTCGAAGCAGAGTGGCGCAGTGGAAGCTTGCTGGGCCCATAACCCAGAGGTCCGTGGATCGAAGCCACGCTCTGCTATAATCTTTTATTATTTTAGTAACAGCCAAATAAACAAAATGCTATAACAATAAGAAGACAGTTTGTCGAAGCAGAGTGGCGCAGTGGAAGCGTGCTGGGCCCATAACCCAGAGGTCCGTGGATCGAAACCACGCTCTGCTATAGTCTTTTATTATTTTAGTAACAACCAAATAAACAAAATGCTATAACAATAAGAAGACAGTTTGTCGAAGCAGAGTGGCGCAGTGGAAGCGTGCTGGGCCCATAACCCAGAGGTCCGCGGATCGAAACCACGCTCTGCAATACACTTTCATTATTTTAGCAACAACCAAATAAATAAAAAGCTATAACAATAAGAAGACAGTTTGTCGAAGCAGATTAGCGCAGTGGAAGCGTGCTGGGCCCATAACCCAGAGGTCCGTGGATCGAAACCACGCTCTGCTATAGTCTTTTATTATTTTAGTAACAGCCAAATAAACAAAATGCTATAACAATACGAAGACAGTTTGTCGAAGCAGAGTGGCGCAGTGGAAGCGTGCTGTGCCCATAACCCAGAGCTCCGTGGATCGAAACCACACTCTGCTATAGTCTTTTATTATTTTAATAACAACCAAATAAACGAAAAAATTATAAAAATAAAAACACGGTTTGTCGAAGCAGAGTGGCGCAGTGGAAGCGTGCTGGGCCCATAACCCAGAGGTCCGTGGATCGAAACCACGCTCTGCTATAGTCTTTTATTATTTTAATAACAACCAAATAAACAAAAAGCTATAACAATAAGAAGACAGTTTGTCGAAGCAGAGTGGCGCAGTGGAAGCGTGCTAGGCCCATAACCCAGAGGTCCGTGGATCGAAACCACGCTCTGCTATAGTCTTTTATTATTTTAGCAACAACCAAATTATCAAAAAAATTATAAAAATAAAAACACGGTTTGTCGAAGCAGAGTGGCGCAGTGGAAGCGTGCTGGTCCCATAACCCAGAGGTACGTGGATCGAAACCACGCTCTGCTATAGTCTTTTATTATTTTAGCAACAACCAAATTATCAAAAAAATTATAAAAATAAAAACACGGTTTGTCGAAGCAGAGTGGCGCAGTGGAAGCGTGCTGGGCCCATAACCCAGAGGTCCGTGGATCGAAACCACGCTCTGCTATAGTCTTTTATTATTTTAATAACAACCAAATAAACGAAAAAATTATAAAAATAAAAACACGGTTTGTCGAAGCAGAGTGGCGCAGTGGAAGCGTGCTGGGCCCATAACCCAGAGGTCCGTGGATCGAAACCACGCTCTGCTATAGTCTTTTATTATTTTAATAACAACCAAATAAACAAAAAGCTATAACAATAAGAAGACAGTTTGTCGAAGCAGAGTGGCGCAGTGGAAGCGTGCTAGGCCCATAACCCAGAGGTCCGTGGATCGAAACCACGCTCTGCTATAGTCTTTTATTATTTTAGCAACAACCAAATTATCAAAAAATTTATAAAAATAAAACACGGTTTGTCGAAGCAGAGTGGCGCAGTGGAAGCGTGCTGGTCCCATAACCCAGAGGTACGTGGATCGAAACCACGCTCTGCTATAGTCTTTTATTATTTTAGCAACAACCAAATTATCAAAAAAATTATAAAAATAAAAACACGGTTTGTCGAAGCAGAGTGGCGCAGTGGAAGCGTGCTGGGCCCATAACCCAGAGGTCCGTGGATCGAAACCACGCTCTGCTATAGTCTTTTATTATTTTAATAACAACCAAATAAACGAAAAAATTATAAAAATAAAAACACGGTTTGTCGAAGCAGAGTGGCGCAGTGGAAGCGTGCTGGGCCCATAACCCAGAGGTCCGTGGATCGAAACCACGCTCTGCTATAGTTTTTTATTATTTTAATAACAACCAAATAAACAAAAAGCTATAACAATAAGAAGACAACTTGTCGAAGCAGAGTGGCGCAGTGGAAGCGTGCTGGTCCCATAACCCAGAGGTCCGTGGATCGAAACCACGCTCTGCTATAGTCTTTTATTATTTTAGCAACAACCAAATAATCAAAAAAATTATAAAAATAAAAACACGGTTTGTCGAAGCAGAGTGGCGCAGTGGAAGCGTGCTGGGCCCATAACCCAGAGGTCCGTGGATCGAAACCACGCTCTGCTATACACTTTTATTATTTTAGCAACAACCAAATAAACAAAAAAATTATAAAAATAAAAACACGGTTTGTCGAAGCAGAGTGGCGCAGTGGAAGCGTGCTGGGCCCATAACCCAGAGGTCCGTGGATCGAAACCACGCTCTGCTATACACTTTCATTATTTTCACAACAACCAAATAAACAAAAAAAGTCCGTGGATCGAAACCACGCTCTGCTATACACTTTTATTATTTTAGCAACAACCAAATAAACAAAAATATTATAAAAATAAAAACACGTTTTGTCGAAGCAGAGTGGCGCAGTGGAAGCGTGCTGAGCCCATAACCCAGAGGTCCGTGGATCGAAACCACGCTCTGCTATAGTCTTTTATTATTTTAGTAACAACCAAGTAAACAAAATGCTATAACAATACGAAGACAGCTTGTCGAAGCAGAATGGCGCAGTGTGGAAGCGTGCTGGGCCCATAACCCAGAGGTCCGTGGATCGAAACCACGCTCTGCTATACACCTTTATTATTTTAGCAACAACCAAATAAACAAAAAGCTATAACAATAAGAAGACAGTTTTTCGAAGCAGAGTGGCGCAGTGGAAGCTTGCTGGGCCCATAACCCAGAGGTCCGTGGATCGAAGCCAAGCTCTGCTATAATCTTTTATTATTTTAGTAACAGCCAAATAAACAAAATGCTATAACAATAAGAAGACAGTTTGTCGAAGCAGAGTGGCGCAGTGGAAGCGTGCTGGGCCCATAACCCAGAGGTCCGTGGATCGAAACCACGCTCTGCTATAGTCTTTTATTATTTTAGTAACAACCAAATAAACAAAATGCTATAACAATAAGAAGACAGTTTGTCGAAGCAGAGTGGCGCAGTGGAAGCGTGCTGGGCCCATAACCCAGAGGTCCGCGGATCGAAACCACGCTCTGCAATACACTTTCATTATTTTAGCAACAACCAAATAAATAAAAAGCTATAACAATAAGAAGACAGTTTGTCGAAGCAGATTAGCGCAGTGGAAGCGTGCTGGGCCCATAACCCAGAGGTCCGTGGATCGAAACCACGCTCTGTTATAGTCTTTTATTATTTTAGTAACAGCCAAATAAACAAAATGCTATAACAATACGAAGACAGTTTGTCGAAGCAGAGTGGCGCAGTGGAAGCGTGCTGTGCCCATAACCCAGAGCTCCGTGGATCGAAACCACGCTCTGCTATAGTCTTTTATTATTTTAATAACAACCAAATAAACGAAAAAATTATAAAAATAAAAACACGGTTTGTCGAAGCAGAGTGGCGCGTGGAAGCGTGCTGGGCCCATAACCCAGAGGTCCGTGGATCGAAACCACGCTCTGCTATAGTCTTTTATTATTTTAATAACAACCAAATAAACAAAAAGCTATAACAATAAGAAGACAGTTTGTCGAAGCAGAGTGGCGCAGTGGAAGCGTGCTAGGCCCATAACCCAGAGGTACGTGGATCGAAACCACGCTCTGCTATAGTCTTTTATTATTTTAGCAACAACCAAATTATCAAAAAAATTATAAAAATAAAAACACGGTTTGTCGAAGCAGAGTGGCGCAGTGGAAGCGTGCTGGTCCCATAACCCAGAGGTACGTGGATCGAAACCACGCTCTGCTATAGTCTTTTATTATTTTAGCAACAACCAAATTATCAAAAAAATTATAAAAATAAAAACACGGTTTGTCGAAGCAGAGTGGCGCAGTGGAAGCGTGCTGGGCCCATAACCCAGAGGTCCGTGGATCGAAACCACGCTCTGCTATAGTCTTTTATTATTTTAATAACAACCAAATAAACGAAAAAATTATAAAAATAAAAACACGGTTTGTCGAAGCAGAGTGGCGCGTGGAAGCGTGCTGGGCCCATAACCCAGAGGTCCGTGGATCGAAACCACGCTCTGCTATAGTCTTTTATTATTTTAATAACAACCAAATAAACAAAAAGCTATAACAATAAGAAGACAGTTTGTCGAAGCAGAGTGGCGCAGTGGAAGCGTGCTAGGCCCATAACCCAGAGGTACGTGGATCGAAACCACGCTCTGCTATAGTCTTTTATTATTTTAGCAACAACCAAATTATCAAAAAAATTATAAAAATAAAAACACGGTTTGTCGAAGCAGAGTGGCGCAGTGGAAGCGTGCTGGTCCCATAACCCAGAGGTACGTGGATCGAAACCACGCTCTGCTATAGTCTTTTATTATTTTAGCAACAACCAAATTATCAAAAAAATTATAAAAATAAAAACACGGTTTGTCGAAGCAGAGTGGCGCAGTGGAAGCGTGCTGGGCCCATAACCCAGAGGTCCGTGGATCGAAACCACGCTCTGCTATAGTCTTTTATTATTTTAATAACAACCAAATAAACGAAAAAATTATAAAAATAAAAACACGGTTTGTCGAAGCAGAGTGGCGCGTGGAAGCGTGCTGGGCCCATAACCCAGAGGTCCGTGGATCGAAACCACGCTCTGCTATAGTCTTTTATTATTTTAGTAACAACCAAGTAAACAAAATGCTATAACAACACTGCAAACACGGGACACACATTCGGAACAGATTTAGAGCGCTTTCATGAAAATTGTGTTCCGATAGTGTTCCACATGCGTTCCGTCGCATGGATCGAATTCTAAAAGCGCTCCAGAACCGTTTACAAAGTGTTCAGAATGTGTTCTGCTAAGGGATTTGTTGAATTTCACTTTTGGATCACATTGCGAACTTTTTTGGAACATCTTATAGAACATATTGCCAACACTTTTGAATCACATGGTAGAATACATATTGTCGTTGAAAATTACAAGGATTGAATATCTGCTTTGATTGTGTTTCGAACTAATTTTACGATCTCAATTGATTTTAAACACTTCATAGAACACTTGTGCATTTGCACATTTGAGATAGCAACACTTTTAATCACTTGACCGTGCTTTTAGATTACAAAAAGTAGTTGGCCATGTTAAAACTAATAACAGAGAGTAGAAGTGGACAACAACAGTTTGGCAACCACTGAAGACACTGGGCAACAAGTTTAAACAAAGAAACTAAGATCCGCAACGTTAATCTTTTTGAAAACATTTTGAAATCATTATATTTAAGTTTGTGCGGGATGTGGCTGCTTAAATTATCCAAACTGTGGAGGAAACATCTTACCAGGTGTGAATTGTAAGAAATCGATTGTTATTGACTCTAAAATTTATGATTTTGCTATATATTTAAATGATCTGGATTTCGAATCTCGATCCGATTAGACTTCTGAAATAGTTATTTTGACTTTGTCTTGGTATCTTATTTGAAATTTAAATCAGGGATTAAATGGTTCCAAAATTTTATTAACAATATATTTGTTGTATGACATTATATTTTTTGTATGTATTGACGTACGGTCAATTGATTATTTCTTATTAAAATTATTTTGTGCAATTTTTTTGTGTTTCTTTTACTTTTCCCAAAGGTGGTTTATGGATCGCATCGTAATATTCTTACGTAATAAAAACTCGTAAAGTATGCCATGCTTAAGTAAATTTGTCAAAACCATGTTTTTAAAATTTTCAAAGACTTTTTTTAAAATGTAAAAACAAAAATATTTTTTAACATTTATGTACATTGCAAATCAGATATGCATACCTTCATTGTTTTAATTATAACGTTAGCATAAGACATTTATAATCCAACTAAATTTTGGTTGGTGACCCTAGTTTTTTTTTCTAGTGAGATTAAGATCATTAGTATAAGATATGAGGCAAAGTGGCAGTGCTTTGTATTGCCATGCCACAGGGCCGGGATACGAATCCCGGATTGGGCGAGTTTCCCTCAGCCTTTCAAAATATAAGTGGGTCGATAAAATGAGGACCAAGCATGCTTGGGAACTAAACACTGGTGGTCCTGCGTAGGTTGACCACCTAACCGGGACATATACATAGCAGCCCAGAGCCCTAGATAACGAAAGCTGAATTAGGCACAGAAGGACTTGACCCAATAATGTGCTGTTGTGACAAGGAGTTTAGTTTTTCAGTATAGGACATATATGTATATACTTAAACTATAGTGCATCTTACTAATACATTCATTTGAGTTTTTGAAGTTTTGTTGCTTTAATATTTTTTCTAACTGCAATAGAATACATAAAATTTTCCAGGTAACAAAATAGATAAAGAAAACAATAATCACAATTATTGCCAATAAAAGTTTGCAGGTAGGTAAGATAAGGTTTGGCAGACAGGTTAGTGTTAGTCATATACTAAAGGTAGAGTAGGGTTACTAATGTAAGTAGTTAGGTAGGTAAATTAAGAAAACAGGCATTCAAACAGATTGGTAGTTAAGGCAGGTAATCAGGCAAGGTAGGTGGTTTTTTCCGGCAGACAGGTATCGACAGGTAAGGTAAGGCTGGCAGATAGGTTAAGCAGGGAGGTAAGTAAGCAGCTGGGTAGGTAGGTTAGACAGGCAGACATGTCTTCAGCATTGCTGTAGAGCTGCACAAAAGCATCTTGTAGTTGTAGGAATATGCTAACTCAACATCAAAATTAATAGACTGGGGAAAGGGCTAGTCAAATTGCCATATGTTTTTACAAAGATAAATGACTTAGTTTTTAAAAAAATCCATGTTAAATTCTAACATAATTGCGCATTAAGGGGTCACAGGAGTCTTAAAAATGTGCAAAGAAGATACTACAAAGCATACTTTGATCTTTCATGTCATTTTTTAACTACTCAATAAATGAGTTAATTTTTTCATATGTAATTCTACAGGATTTATTTATTATAAAACCAGTTTTAAAATTTATGAAACTTTAGCCAAAACTAAAATAAATGATATTAAACATGAAGCTATTTGAACACATTGTGATTAGGCTTGCGCGGCAAATTGTGAGGTCAAAATTGAAAAAATGACCAAGAAAATGACTTTATATTGTACAATCATGTACAAACAAAGACTTATACCTAAATTCTCAGCTCAATTTTAGTTAGAAATTATTTTAAGAACTTTTTTCTAAAAAAATTAATAAAAATTTTAAAATTTTTATTTAAAATATTTTTAAAAGTAATTTCTAATAAAAATTGAGCTGAGAATTTAAGTATATAAGTCTTTGTTTGTACATATTTGTACAATATAAAGTCATTTTCTTGGTCATTTTTTCAATTTTGACCTCATAATTTGCAGCGCAAGCCTAATCACAATGTGTTCAAATAGCTTCATGTTTAATATCATTTATTTTAGTTTTGGCTAAAGTTTCATAAATTTTAAAACTTGTTTTGATAAATAAATCTTGTAGAATTACATATAAAAAATTATACTTATACATTGAGTAGTTCAAAAATGACATGAAAGATCAAATTATGTTTTGTAGTACCTTCTTTGCACATTTTTAAGACTCCTATGACCCCTTAATTCATTGAAACTAATTTTAAATTTTTAATTATTTTTGGTCAAATTTTAGAATTATGAGTTGATTGACTCATGAATTATGTAACATTTATTTATGAGCATTTTATTATTAACCATTATAGTAAGATTGTCTTATAAAGTTAAGACATTTACCAGAGTTGCCAACCTGCTAGAATTAAAAATAAGGAGATCCTAGGCAGAAATCGGGAGATTTTCATTTTTTTTATTATAAATTCAAGGAATTTTCCAGAAATATTCAGTGACTAGAAATTACTAACAAATTTAAATCTTTTTTTGGTATATCAAGTGGAGCGTTTGGCATTCTTTATTTATATGCAGAAATTGAATATCTTTGAAAATTGTATCTGGCGTAAACGATCGAATTCTTTTTGACATACTTTCATCAACACTTTTAATTTGAGTGTCAGTTTGCAGGAAATGCTTTTCAAAACGCATAGAGGAACGCTATTTTTTGCACTTACGAAACACCTTTCAAAATAGTTTAATATGATTTTCACTCCTTTCAAAACACTTCACGTAGGATTTACGGCACACTTTCAGTAAAACTTTTATTGAGCAGCAGTTTGTTGTATGGTATTAAATTTAACACGTGCTTTAAAATTTTCCATGCAAAATGATTGTTGTTTTTAAAAAAACTAGTACTTCTGTTTCATGTTCAACGGTCATGACTATTTGCCTTATGGGCATAAAACAGAAGAATTTTTTTTCTTAAAGACTTCAAACATCTTGCAGGTAAAAATTTAAAGCAAGTGTTAAATTTTATACAATACAACAAACTGCTGCTCAATAACAGTGTTACTGAAAGTGTGCCGTAAATCCTACGTGAAGTGTTTTGAAAAAAGTTCCGAAAGTGTTCTAAAAGCGTCCCCGAATGTGTTTTGAAAAAGCGTTCCCGAATATGTTTTGAAAATGCGTTCCCGAATGTGTTTCTAAAAACGCTCCTGAATGTGTTTTGAAAAGTGTTTCCGAATGTGATCCGAAAAGCGTTGCCAAATGCGTTCTAAAAGTGTTCTGAAGAAAATATTGTTCCATTAGGTGTTTCGAAATGCGTGCCAAAATGCGTTCCGGATTGTGATCTAAAAAGGGAGACAAAATAAAGTGTTTGGAAAGGCACTTCAAAATATGTTCCAGAAAGTGTTCTGTAATGTGATCTAAACTAGGAGACAAATATAGTATTCTGCAATGTGTTCATAATCTGTTCACAGATTTGCAGTGAATACGAAGACAGTTTGTCGAAGCAGAATGGCGCAGTGTGGAAGCGTGCTGGGCCCATAACCCAGAGGTCCGTGGATCGAAACCACGCTCTGCTATACACTTTTATTATTTTAGCAACAACCAAATAAACAAAAAGCTATAACAATAAGAAGACAGTTTTTCGAAGCAGAGTGGCGCAGTGGAAGCTTGCTGGGCCCATAACCCAGAGGTCCGTGGATCGAAGCCAAGCTCTGCTATAATCTTTTATTATTTTAGTAACAGCCAAATAAACAAAATGCTATAACAATAAGAAGACAGTTTGTCGAAGCAGAGTGGCGCAGTGGAAGCGTGCTGGGCCCATAACCCAGAGGTCCGTGGATCGAAACCACGCTCTGCTATAGTCTTTTATTATTTTAGTAACAACCAAATAAACAAAATGCTATAACAATAAGAAGACAGTTTGTCGAAGCAGAGTGGCGCAGTGGAAGCGTGCTGGGCCCATAACCCAGAGGTCCGCGGATCGAAACCACGCTCTGCAATACACTTTCATTATTTTAGCAACAACCAAATAAATAAAAAGCTATAACAATAAGAAGACAGTTTGTCGAAGCAGATTAGCGCAGTGGAAGCGTGCTGGGCCCATAACCCAGAGGTCCGTGGATCGAAACCACGCTCTGTTATAGTCTTTTATTATTTTAGTAACAGCCAAATAAACAAAATGCTATAACAATACGAAGACAGTTTGTCGAAGCAGAGTGGCGCAGTGGAAGCGTGCTGTGCCCATAACCCAGAGCTCCGTGGATCGAAACCACGCTCTGCTATAGTCTTTTATTATTTTAATAACAACCAAATAAACGAAAAAATTATAAAAATAAAAACACGGTTTGTCGAAGCAGAGTGGCGCGTGGAAGCGTGCTGGGCCCATAACCCAGAGGTCCGTGGATCGAAACCACGCTCTGCTATAGTCTTTTATTATTTTAATAACAACCAAATAAACAAAAAGCTATAACAATAAGAAGACAGTTTGTCGAAGCAGAGTGGCGCAGTGGAAGCGTGCTAGGCCCATAACCCAGAGGTACGTGGATCGAAACCACGCTCTGCTATAGTCTTTTATTATTTTAGCAACAACCAAATTATCAAAAAAATTATAAAAATAAAAACACGGTTTGTCGAAGCAGAGTGGCGCAGTGGAAGCGTGCTGGTCCCATAACCCAGAGGTACGTGGATCGAAACCACGCTCTGCTATAGTCTTTTATTATTTTAGCAACAACCAAATTATCAAAAAAATTATAAAAATAAAAACACGGTTTGTCGAAGCAGAGTGGCGCAGTGGAAGCGTGCTGGGCCCATAACCCAGAGGTCCGTGGATCGAAACCACGCTCTGCTATAGTCTTTTATTATTTTAATAACAACCAAATAAACGAAAAAATTATAAAAATAAAAACACGGTTTGTCGAAGCAGAGTGGCGCGTGGAAGCGTGCTGGGCCCATAACCCAGAGGTCCGTGGATCGAAACCACGCTCTGCTATAGTCTTTTATTATTTTAATAACAACCAAATAAACAAAAAGCTATAACAATAAGAAGACAGTTTGTCGAAGCAGAGTGGCGCAGTGGAAGCGTGCTAGGCCCATAACCCAGAGGTACGTGGATCGAAACCACGCTCTGCTATAGTCTTTTATTATTTTAGCAACAACCAAATTATCAAAAAATTTATAAAAATAAAACACGGTTTGTCGAAGCAGAGTGGCTCAGTGGAAGCGTGCTGGTCCCATAACCCAGAGGTACGTGGATCGAAACCACGCTCTGCTATAGTCTTTTATTATTTTAGCAACAACCAAATTATCAAAAAAATTATAAAAATAAAAACACGGTTTGTCGAAGCAGAGTGGCGCAGTGGAAGCGTGCTGGGCCCATAACCCAGAGGTCCGTGGATCGAAACCACGCTCTGCTATAGTCTTTTATTATTTTAATAACAACCAAATAAACGAAAAAATTATAAAAATAAAAACACGGTTTGTCGAAGCAGAGTGGCGCGTGGAAGCGTGCTGGGCCCATAACCCAGAGGTCCGTGGATCGAAACCACGCTCTGCTATAGTTTTTTATTATTTTAATAACAACCAAATAAACAAAAAGCTATAACAATAAGAAGACAACTTGTCGAAGCAGAGTGGCGCAGTGGAAGCGTGCTGGTCCCATAACCCAGAGGTCCGTGGATCGAAACCACGCTCTGCTATAGTCTTTTATTATTTTAGCAACAACCAAATAATCAAAAAAATTATAAAAATAAAAACACGGTTTGTCGAAGCAGAGTGGCGCAGTGGAAGCGTGCTGGGCCCATAACCCAGAGGTCCGTGGATCGAAACCACGCTCTGCTATACACTTTTATTATTTTAGCAACAAACAAATAAACAAAAAAATTATAAAAATAAAAACACGGTTTGTCGAAGCAGAGTGGCGCAGTGGAAGCGTGCTGGGCCCATAACCCAGAGGTCCGTGGATCGAAACCACGCTCTGCTATACACTTTCATTATTTTCACAACAACCAAATAAACAAAAAAAGTCCGTGGATCGAAACCACGCTCTGCTATACACTTTTATTATTTTAGCAACAACCAAATAAACAAAAATATTATAAAAATAAAAACACGTTTTGTCGAAGCAGAGTGGCGCAGTGGAAGCGTGCTGAGCCCATAACCCAGAGGTCCGTGGATCGAAACCACGCTCTGCTATAGTCTTTTATTATTTTAGTAACAACCAAGTAAACAAAATGCTATAACAATACGAAGACAGCTTGTCGAAGCAGAATGGCGCAGTGTGGAAGCGTGCTGGGCCCATAACCCAGAGGTCCGTGGATCGAAACCACGCTCTGCTATACACTTTTATTATTTTAGCAACAACCAAATAAACAAAAAGCTATAACAATAAGAAGACAGTTTTTCGAAGCAGAGTGGCGCAGTGGAAGCTTGCTGGGCCCATAACCCAGAGGTCCGTGGATCGAAGCCAAGCTCTGCTATAATCTTTTATTATTTTAGTAACAGCCAAATAAACAAAATGCTATAACAATAAGAAGACAGTTTGTCGAAGCAGAGTGGCGCAGTGGAAGCGTGCTGGGCCCATAACCCAGAGGTCCGTGGATCGAAACCACGCTCTGCTATAGTCTTTTATTATTTTAGTAACAACCAAATAAACAAAATGCTATAACAATAAGAAGACAGTTTGTCGAAGCAGAGTGGCGCAGTGGAAGCGTGCTGGGCCCATAACCCAGAGGTCCGCGGATCGAAACCACGCTCTGCAATACACTTTCATTATTTTAGCAACAACCAAATAAATAAAAAGCTATAACAATAAGAAGACAGTTTGTCGAAGCAGATTAGCGCAGTGGAAGCGTGCTGGGCCCATAACCCAGAGGTCCGTGGATCGAAACCACGCTCTGTTATAGTCTTTTATTATTTTAGTAACAGCCAAATAAACAAAATGCTATAACAATACGAAGACAGTTTGTCGAAGCAGAGTGGCGCAGTGGAAGCGTGCTGTGCCCATAACCCAGAGCTCCGTGGATCGAAACCACGCTCTGCTATAGTCTTTTATTATTTTAATAACAACCAAATAAACGAAAAAATTATAAAAATAAAAACACGGTTTGTCGAAGCAGAGTGGCGCGTGGAAGCGTGCTGGGCCCATAACCCAGAGGTCCGTGGATCGAAACCACGCTCTGCTATAGTCTTTTATTATTTTAATAACAACCAAATAAACAAAAAGCTATAACAATAAGAAGACAGTTTGTCGAAGCAGAGTGGCGCAGTGGAAGCGTGCTAGGCCCATAACCCAGAGGTACGTGGATCGAAACCACGCTCTGCTATAGTCTTTTATTATTTTAGCAACAACCAAATTATCAAAAAAATTATAAAAATAAAAACACGGTTTGTCGAAGCAGAGTGGCGCAGTGGAAGCGTGCTGGTCCCATAACCCAGAGGTACGTGGATCGAAACCACGCTCTGCTATAGTCTTTTATTATTTTAGCAACAACCAAATTATCAAAAAAATTATAAAAATAAAAACACGGTTTGTCGAAGCAGAGTGGCGCAGTGGAAGCGTGCTGGGCCCATAACCCAGAGGTCCGTGGATCGAAACCACGCTCTGCTATAGTCTTTTATTATTTTAATAACAACCAAATAAACGAAAAAATTATAAAAATAAAAACACGGTTTGTCGAAGCAGAGTGGCGCGTGGAAGCGTGCTGGGCCCATAACCCAGAGGTCCGTGGATCGAAACCACGCTCTGCTATAGTCTTTTATTATTTTAATAACAACCAAATAAACAAAAAGCTATAACAATAAGAAGACAGTTTGTCGAAGCAGAGTGGCGCAGTGGAAGCGTGCTAGGCCCATAACCCAGAGGTACGTGGATCGAAACCACGCTCTGCTATAGTCTTTTATTATTTTAGCAACAACCAAATTATCAAAAAAATTATAAAAATAAAAACACGGTTTGTCGAAGCAGAGTGGCGCAGTGGAAGCGTGCTGGTCCCATAACCCAGAGGTACGTGGATCGAAACCACGCTCTGCTATAGTCTTTTATTATTTTAGCAACAACCAAATTATCAAAAAAATTATAAAAATAAAAACACGGTTTGTCGAAGCAGAGTGGCGCAGTGGAAGCGTGCTGGGCCCATAACCCAGAGGTCCGTGGATCGAAACCACGCTCTGCTATAGTCTTTTATTATTTTAATAACAACCAAATAAACGAAAAAATTATAAAAATAAAAACACGGTTTGTCGAAGCAGAGTGGCGCGTGGAAGCGTGCTGGGCCCATAACCCAGAGGTCCGTGGATCGAAACCACGCTCTGCTATAGTTTTTTATTATTTTAATAACAACCAAATAAACAAAAAGCTATAACAATAAGAAGACAACTTGTCGAAGCAGAGTGGCGCAGTGGAAGCGTGCTGGTCCCATAACCCAGAGGTCCGTGGATCGAAACCACGCTCTGCTATAGTCTTTTATTATTTTAGCAACAACCAAATAATCAAAAAAATTATAAAAATAAAAACACGGTTTGTCGAAGCAGAGTGGCGCAGTGGAAGCGTGCTGGGCCCATAACCCAGAGGTCCGTGGATCGAAACCACGCTCTGCTATACACTTTTATTATTTTAGCAACAACCAAATAAACAAAAAAATTATAAAAATAAAAACACGGTTTGTCGAAGCAGAGTGGCGCAGTGGAAGCGTGCTGGGCCCATAACCCAGAGGTCCGTGGATCGAAACCACGCTCTGCTACACACTTTCATTATTTTCACAACAACCAAATAAACAAAAAAAGTCCGTGGATCGAAACCACGCTCTGCTATACACTTTTATTATTTTAGCAACAACCAAATAAACAAAAATATTATAAAAATAAAAACACGTTTTGTCGAAGCAGAGTGGCGCAGTGGAAGCGTGCTGAGCCCATAACCCAGAGGTCCGTGGATCGAAACCACGCTCTGCTATAGTCTTTTATTATTTTAGTAACAACCAAGTAAACAAAATGCTATAACAATACGAAGACAGCTTGTCGAAGCAGAATGGCGCAGTGTGGAAGCGTGCTGGGCCCATAACCCAGAGTTCCGTGGATCGAAACCACGCTCTGCTATACACTTTTATTATTTTATCAACAACCAAATAAACAAAAAGCTATAACAATAAGAAGACAGTTTTTCGAAGCAGAGTGGCGCAGTGGAAGCTTGCTGGGCCCATAACCCAGAGGTCCGTGGATCGAAGCCAAGCTCTGCTATAATCTTTTATTATTTTAGTAACAGCCAAATAAACAAGATGCTATAACAATAAAAAGACAGTTTGTCGAAGCAGAGTGGCGCAGTGGAAGCGTGCTGGGCCCATAACCCAGAGGTCCGCGGATCGAAACCACGCTCTGCAATACACTTTCATTATTTTAGCAACAACCAAATAAATAAAAAGCTATAACAATAAGAAGACAGTTTGTCGAAGCAGATTAGCGCAGTGGAAGCGTGCTGGGCCCATAACCCAGAGGTCCGTGGATCGAAACCACGCTCTGTTATAGTCTTTTATTATTTTAGTAACAGCCAAATAAACAAAATGCTATAACAATACGAAGACAGTTTGTCGAAGCAGAGTGGCGCAGTGGAAGCGTGCTGTGCCCATAACCCAGAGCTCCGTGGATCGAAACCACGCTCTGCTATAGTCTTTTATTATTTTAATAACAACCAAATAAACGAAAAAATTATAAAAATAAAAACACGGTTTGTCGAAGCAGAGTGGCGCGTGGAAGCGTGCTGGGCCCATAACCCAGAGGTCCGTGGATCGAAACCACGCTCTGCTATAGTCTTTTATTATTTTAATAACAACCAAATAAACAAAAAGCTATAACAATAAGAAGACAGTTTGTCGAAGCAGAGTGGCGCAGTGGAAGCGTGCTAGGCCCATAACCCAGAGGTACGTGGATCGAAACCACGCTCTGCTATAGTCTTTTATTATTTTAGCAACAACCAAATTATCAAAAAAATTATAAAAATAAAAACACGGTTTGTCGAAGCAGAGTGGCGCAGTGGAAGCGTGCTGGTCCCATAACCCAGAGGTACGTGGATCGAAACCACGCTCTGCTATAGTCTTTTATTATTTTAGCAACAACCAAATTATCAAAAAAATTATAAAAATATAAACACGGTTTGTCGAAGCAGAGTGGCGCAGTGGAAGCGTGCTGGGCCCATAACCCAGAGGTCCGTGGATCGAAACCACGCTCTGCTATAGTCTTTTATTATTTTAATAACAACCAAATAAACGAAAAAATTATAAAAATAAAAACACGGTTTGTCGAAGCAGAGTGGCGCGTGGAAGCGTGCTGGGCCCATAACCCAGAGGTCCGTGGATCGAAACCACGCTCTGCTATAGTCTTTTATTATTTTAATAACAACCAAATAAACAAAAAGCTATAACAATAAGAAGACAGTTTGTCGAAGCAGAGTGGCGCAGTGGAAGCGTGCTAGGCCCATAACCCAGAGGTACGTGGATCGAAACCACGCTCTGCTATAGTCTTTTATTATTTTAGCAACAACCAAATTATCAAAAAAATTATAAAAATAAAAACACGGTTTGTCGAAGCAGAGTGGCGCAGTGGAAGCGTGCTGGTCCCATAACCCAGAGGTACGTGGATCGAAACCACGCTCTGCTATAGTCTTTTATTATTTTAGCAACAACCAAATTATCAAAAAAATTATAAAAATAAAAACACGGTTTGTCGAAGCAGAGTGGCGCAGTGGAAGCGTGCTGGGCCCATAACCCAGAGGTCCGTGGATCGAAACCACGCTCTGCTATAGTCTTTTATTATTTTAATAACAACCAAATAAACGAAAAAATTATAAAAATAAAAACACGGTTTGTCGAAGCAGAGTGGCGCGTGGAAGCGTGCTGGGCCCATAACCCAGAGGTCCGTGGATCGAAACCACGCTCTGCTATAGTTTTTTATTATTTTAATAACAACCAAATAAACAAAAAGCTATAACAATAAGAAGACAACTTGTCGAAGCAGAGTGGCGCAGTGGAAGCGTGCTGGTCCCATAACCCAGAGGTCCGTGGATCGAAACCACGCTCTGCTATAGTCTTTTATTATTTTAGCAACAACCAAATAATCAAAAAAATTATAAAAATAAAAACACGGTTTGTCGAAGCAGAGTGGCGCAGTGGAAGCGTGCTGGGCCCATAACCCAGAGGTCCGTGGATCGAA
Organism: Hylyphantes graminicola; assembly: GCA_023701765.1. Taxonomy (NCBI): domain Eukaryota; kingdom Metazoa; phylum Arthropoda; class Arachnida; order Araneae; family Linyphiidae; genus Hylyphantes; species Hylyphantes graminicola. The sequence continues at coordinate 20,206,133 of CM043112.1, forward strand.
ACCACGCTCTGCTATACACTTTTATTATTTTAGCAACAACCAAATAAACAAAAAAATTATAAAAATAAAAACACGGTTTGTCGAAGCAGAGTGGCGCAGTGGAAGCGTGCTGGGCCCATAACCCAGAGGTCCGTGGATCGAAACCACGCTCTGCTATACACTTTCATTATTTTCACAACAACCAAATAAACAAAAAAAGTCCGTGGATCGAAACCACGCTCTGCTATACACTTTTATTATTTTAGCAACAACCAAATAAACAAAAATATTATAAAAATAAAAACACGTTTTGTCGAAGCAGAGTGGCGCAGTGGAAGCGTGCTGAGCCCATAACCCAGAGGTCCGTGGATCGAAACCACGCTCTGCTATAGTCTTTTATTATTTTAGTAACAACCAAGTAAACAAAATGCTATAACAATACGAAGACAGCTTGTCGAAGCAGAATGGCGCAGTGTGGAAGCGTGCTGGGCCCATAACCCAGAGGTCCGTGGATCGAAACCACGCTCTGCTATACACTTTTATTATTTTATCAACAACCAAATAAACAAAAAGCTATAACAATAAGAAGACAGTTTTTCGAAGCAGAGTGGCGCAGTGGAAGCTTGCTGGGCCCATAACCCAGAGGTCCGTGGATCGAAGCCAAGCTCTGCTATAATCTTTTATTATTTTAGTAACAGCCAAATAAACAAAATGCTATAACAATAAGAAGACAGTTTGCCGAAGCAGAGTGGCGCAGTGGAAGCGTGCTGGGCCCATAACCCAGAGGTCCGTGGATCGAAACCACGCTCTGCTATAGTCTTTTATTATTTTAGTAACAACCAAATAAACAAAATGCTATAACAATAAGAAGACAGTTTGTCGAAGCAGAGTGGCGCAGTGGAAGCGTGCTGGGCCCATAACCCAGAGGTCCGCGGATCGAAACCACGCTCTGCAATACACTTTCATTATTTTAGCAACAACCAAATAAATAAAAAGCTATAACAATAAGAAGCAGTTTGTCGAAGCAGATTAGCGCAGTGGAAGCGTGCTGGGCCCATAACCCAGAGGTCCGTGGATCGAAACCACGCTCTGTTATAGTCTTTTATTATTTTAGTAACAGCCAAATAAACAAAATGCTATAACAATACGAAGACAGTTTGTCGAAGCAGAGTGGCGCAGTGGAAGCGTGCTGTGCCCATAACCCAGAGCTCCGTGGATCGAAACCACGCTCTGCTATAGTCTTTTATTATTTTAATAACAACCAAATAAACGAAAAAATTATAAAAATAAAAACACGGTTTGTCGAAGCAGAGTGGCGCGTGGAAGCGTGCTGGGCCCATAACCCAGAGGTCCGTGGATCGAAACCACGCTCTGCTATAGTCTTTTATTATTTTAATAACAACCAAATAAACAAAAAGCTATAACAATAAGAAGACAGTTTGTCGAAGCAGAGTGGCGCAGTGGAAGCGTGCTAGGCCCATAACCCAGAGGTACGTGGATCGAAACCACGCTCTGCTATAGTCTTTTATTATTTTAGCAACAACCAAATTATCAAAAAAATTATAAAAATAAAAAACACGGTTTGTCGAAGCAGAGTGGCGCAGTGGAAGCGTGCTGGTCCCATAACCCAGAGGTACGTGGATCGAAACCACGCTCTGCTATAGTCTTTTATTATTTTAGCAACAACCAAATTATCAAAAAAATTATAAAAATAAAAACACGGTTTGTCGAAGCAGAGTGGCGCAGTGGAAGCGTGCTGGGCCCATAACCCAGAGGACCGTGGATCGAAACAACGCTCTGCTATAGTCTTTATTATTTTAGTAACAACCAAATAAACAAAAAGCTATAACAATAAGAAGACAGTTTGTCGAAGCAGAGTGGCGCAGTGGAAGCGTGCTGGGCCCATAACCCAGAGGTCCGTGGAGCGAAACACGCTCTGCTATACACTTATATTATTTTAGCAACAACCAAATAAACAAAAAAAATATAAAAATAAAAACACGGTTTGTCGAAGCAGAGTGGCGCAGTGGAAGCGTGCTGGGCCCATAACTCAGAGGTCCGTGGATCGAAACCACGCTGTGCTATTGTCTTTTATTATTTTAGTAACAACCAAATAAACAAAAGCTATAACAATAAGAAGACAGTTTGTCGAAGCAGAGTGGCGCAGAGGAAGCGTGCTGGGCCCACAACCCAGAGGTCCGTGGATCGAAACCACGCTCTGCTATACACTTTTATTATTTTAACAACAACCAAATAAACAAAAATATTATAAAAATAAAAGCACGGTTTGTCGAAGCAGAGTGGCGCAGTGGAAGCGTGCTGGGCCCATAGCCCAGAGGTCCGTGGATAGAAACCACGCTCTGCTATAGTCTTTTATTATTTAAGTAACAACCAAATAAACAAAATGCTATAACAAAAAGAAGACAGTTTGTCGAAGCAGAGTGGCGCAGTGGAAGCGTGCTGGGCCCATAACCCAGAGGTCCGTGGATCGAAACCACGCTCTGCTATAGTCTTTTATTATTTTAGTAACAACCAAATAAACAAAATGCTATAACAATAAGAAGACAGTTTGTCGAAGCAGAGTGGTGCAGTGGAAGCGTGCTGGGCCCATAACCCAGAGGTCCGTGGATCGAAACCACGCTCTGCTATAGACTTTTATTATTTTAATAACAACCAAATAAACAAAAAGCTATAACAATGAGAAGACAGTTTGTCGAAGCAGAGTGGCGCAGTGGAAGCGTGCTGGGCCCATAACCCAGAGGTCCGTGGATCGAAACCACGCTCTGCTATAGTCTTTTGTTATTTTAATAACAACCAAATAAACAAAAAGCTATAACAATAAGAAGACAGTTTGTCGAAGCAGAGTGGCGCAGTGGAAGCGTGCTGGGCCCATAACCCAGAGGTCGGCGGATCGAAACCACGCTCTGCTATAGTCTTTTATTTTTTTAATAACAACCAAATAAACAAAAAGCTATAACAATAAGAAGACAGATTGTCGAAGCAGAGTGGCGCAGTGGAAGCGTGCTGGGCCCATAACCCAGAGGTCCGTGGATCGAAACCACGCTCTGCTATAGTCTTTTATTATTTTAATAACAACCAAACAAACAAAAAGCTATAACAATAAGAAGACAGTTTGTCGAAGCAGAGTGGCGCAGTGGAAGCGTACTAGGCCCATAACCCAGAGGTCCGTGGAGAGAAAACACGCTCTGCTATACACTTTTATTATTTTAATAACAACCAAATAAACAAAAAGCTATAACAATAAGAAGACAGTTTGTCGAAGCAGAGTGGCGCAGTGGAAGCGTGCTGGGCCCATAACCAAGAGGTCCGTGGATCGAAACCACGCTCTGCTATTCACTTTTATTATTTTAGCAACAACCAAATAAACAAAAAGCTATAACAATAAGAAGACAGTTTTTCAAAGCAGAGTGGCGCAGTGGAAGCTTGCTGGGCCCATAACCCAGAGGTCCGTGGATCGAAGCCATGCTCTGCTATAATCCTTTATTATTTTAGTAACAGCCAAATAAACAAAATGCTATAACAATAAGAAGACAGTTTGTCGAAGCAGAGTGGCGCAGTGGAAGCGTGCTGGGCCCATAACCCAGAGGTCCGTGGATCGAAACCACGCTCTGCTATAGTCTTTTATTATTTTAGTAACAACCAAATAAACAAAATGCTATAACAATAAGAAGAAAGTTTGTCGAAGCAGAGTGGCGCAGTGGAAGCGTGCTGGGCCCATAACCCAGAGGTCCGTGGATCGAAACCACGCTCT